>JABFEA020000138.1:18024799-18041277 GCA_019775915.2 Cyphomyrus plagiostoma | reverse complement strand
ACGCACTGTCACCCCCCCACACACACATATATATACGCACTTCTCCCCTCCCTGTCCTGGCCACCTGGTTAATCTTCTGCTGCAGGCAACACAGGCAGTGCGACTGAAATGAGTATTTTTATCACGTCTGCATATAATGTGAGTAATATTATAAAGCCCTTCTTTTTTATGTCATTTTAAATATCTTATTTAAAATAAAATGTGATCACTTGCACAAAACTGACACTGAGCCCAAATTATATATTGAAATTACATTTAAGGTAATAATTATTCCTAGGCTTTCGACATTATAATGTGGAAGTGAATAAGTCCTTAGATTTGTGATTCTTTTATTCTCATCTCCCCCTGTGCATCAGGTAACATTTCGCACAAGGATCTACCACTGCAACATCAACAGTCAGGGTGTGATCTGTCTGGACATCCTTAAGGACAACTGGAGCCCTGCCCTCACCATCTCCAAAGTGCTGCTCTCCATCTGCTCCCTGCTCACCGACTGTAACCCTGGTAGGTGTCTCTGCAGCTCTGCGGTACTTGTTTGCCCTTGGAGGTTTCCTGTGGGCAGCAGGAAGAGGGTAACTGCTGAACAAAGATTAATCAATGGCAGCAAAATGTCAGAGCGTGTGATGTGGCAGTCATATGTATTTAGGCATGATTTTGGGCGATTTCTCAGAATGTGGGTGCATTGAAGTTGCTCGCATCCATAACCCTATTTGCAGTGTCCATCTGTACATGGTTTTATTCATTTACGTGGAGTCGGCGGTGCGGCAGGTCCTGAGCACATGCTTCCATTTAAGATGGCTAGAGGAGCGACGGGCAGAGAGCTAGAAGGACGGCTCCTTTCCCACTGTCCTCGTTGAAGGGAAAGGGAGAAGTGCTCACCGCTGCTCTTTCCCACGCGGAGCCGCACGTCCGCTTCGAGGGCATCCAGTGAATAGCAGTGATTTTGAGCGATATCTCAGCCCTGGTGAAAAGAAAAAACATCCAGCAAAAGCGGCCTGGGTGTTCCCTGGTCCTGCTGCTGCCCGGCTGGCTCTAAGGCTGCTGCTTTATACTTGATCTGATCTCCTGTTAGAGACACGCCGGCTGCCACCCCCGCCCCCCCCGCATCCCAGCCACAGCAGAGCCGGAATTCCCATGTGGTCTGCGGGACAGCGCCGTCTGAGAGCAGAGGAGCACACTGACCGATAATTAAACCGTCACGGCCGTTCATTATCTAGTGTGGCGCCACGTTTTCCAAGTGAAGGCGTTTGTGTCGAGACACACCTAGGACACAGGGTGGGGGGGTGTTAAACAAAAACCACTAATGATCTCTCTGTTGCACTTAATAGCGCAGATGGTCAAAAAGTGCTGGAATTCTGGGTGTCTGAGTGCTTGGGTCCTCAGTTCTAAATATTTATACTGATACCTCAACCAGGACCCCGGTTATGCAAGGGTCATGTTTCTGGACTGTGCATGAGTGTGTGGGCTTATCACATGTAGCTTATACCACCAGTGTCCGTCAAGTAGCTTATACCACCAGTGTCCGTCAAGTAGCTTATACCACCAGTGTCCGTCAAGTAGCTTATACCACCAGTGTCCGTCACGTAGCTTATACCACCAGTGTCCATTAGGATTTTACACCCTCTAAACTCTTAATCACCATCAACATCTAAATATGTGACAGTTCAGTAGAAGTGTGATGAACTGCGCTCAGCTGTAATGGGGGACATCTGGGGCCACCAAACACTTTATTTAACATAACAAATCAGAAAGCAGGAAAATTAAGTAGTTGTTCAGTTTCATTCTTGTGTAAAAATACTTTTTTTTTTTTGTTTTTACCTGATATCAATAACAGATATAATGTTATGTTATGTATTGTAATACTCATTTTTGAAGTAGCTAATAGTAGTACTGTAATACACTGCTAACATCACCGTTAACATTGCATTGCAGCGGTCCCTAACCTATTTTGCGCCACGGACTAGTTACATGTCAGACAATATTTATACGGACCGGCCTTTAAAGTGTGGGGGGTAAATACGATGAAATACAATGAATTAACCTGTGTCAAGAGGCACAGACGCACCGACGGATGTAATTGGGAGAGAATCCCCAAATTTTTTATATTCTTCAAAAAAAAAAACATCACTCAGACTCTGATTGTCGATAAAACATATATATATATTTTATTATTATTATTATTATTTTTTTCTATGCGGCCCGGTGGTTGGGGACCTCTGTTGTATTGCATCAGCTTAGAAAAAATTGACAAAAAACACATTTTGATTAACAGTACAAAATCTGACCCCAGAACTCTCAACTTATGCCAAAATCAGTTAAACCTGGTTATATGTTTTTTCTAAAGTCATCTTGTGTAATGATATACAAGTATCGGTGGAACGCAGATCACTGGAACCAGCCTTCGTTCTTGGTGTTCATTCATGGTGTTTTAGAGTCTTGCCTTACATTAGGGTTCCTCAACCAGTTCCTCAGGGGTCCCCGGATACTTCACATTTTTGCTCCCTCCCAGCTCTTAGTAAAACGTGGACTATCTGCAGGCCTCCAAGGATCGGATTGAGGAGCATCAACATGAAGAGTCTCCTTAATCTCTCCTTCCTTCCTCTTGCAGCTGACCCGCTGGTTGGAAGCATCGCCACACAATACTTGACCAACAGAGTGGAGCACGACAGAATAGCCAAACAGTGGACCAAGAGATACGCCACATAGACTCCATGGCAGCCCTGTTCCCATCCCTCCAAATAAAGAAAAAGAGAAACAAAAAAACACACTTCCTCTTTACCCTGTCTGCACCCCATCAAAGCACACTCACTAAGTGCGACCATCGACCCCCCCCCCCCCCACCCACCTCCGTGAACCTTTTGTTTACCTTTTTGTGAGAAGACCTGTCCTTTTTTCCTTGTTGACTTGAAAGCTTCTTTTTTTATACAAAGAGTAGATTGGGATTTTATTTTCCAATTGACTGAATGTTGGAACTCTCATAGAAAAAGTATATTATTATAATTATTGTCACCCAAGCTTGTAAATGTGTGTGCGTGTATGCGTGTGTTTTTTTCCTTCATTTTAAGTGGTCCCACGGACAGATTGCAGATTTCTATCTTGTTTCTACTTTATGGTAGTGTTTAGAAGTTTTGTTTTTGTTTTTTTTGTACTGGAGTCATTAATGGTATGTGCATGTTAAAAGGATCGAGGCTGATGATCTTTATCATTCTCCGCCGTCACGTGACACCTAAAGTAGCGTTCATGCCCTACCTTCACAATTTCTGTTTGTACGTATTATTTTTTAAGATGGGCTGTTGAGGCGGACTGCAGAAGTATCAGCTCCGCTTGTGAAGAGACAAGACTTGTAAATTTTCCGAGCTCCCCGCCACTCGTGACACGGGGAGCAGTTTGTTGTACACGCGCATTATTAAAGTACTCAATAAAACACTGTGGTTGAACCACGGCAAAGAAACGTGTGTTGTTTTCCAGCGGCCGTCCGCTGAATTTTCTCTCAGCCTGGTCACAAACAGAGGCCTGTTTACTCAGACTGAAGAGTGACGTCAGCCCTCTCACTCTTGTTTTAAGTTCAATCTCATTTACTTCCTGAAAATCGCTTCCTTTCTGACCGCAGACGTTACTGTAATTTCTCTCTGGCGTTATTCGTTAGCCTGGCACGGCATATGCTTGCTTGTGACTCGGGGAGCAATCCGTGAAAATATAGGAAGATGCCAAGATATGAAGAGAGCAGTGTTGACCTGCCATTAAAATGTAAGATGGTGTCCGTTACACAATCAGGTGTATAGTGTAAGATTGCACCACGTGGACGGGAAACTGACGTGTAGTGTTTTCAAGTGGGAGATGTTTATAGTTTTAATATGACTTGAGAGAGATTTCTCTCCAACTCCAGTCAATGTCCTGAAGGAGTTTGCATCCTGCACACCTTGAACATCCAACCAACTGCTTATTTAACATCAGATGCTGCAGTGTGCACTGGTGCTCTGTGGGGAGCAGCTTGTCCTGGCTGTCCTCTCCTGTGTGGGCCTCTGATTGTCTACTGTCCATCGATTTCTCCAAGTCTCCATATTCCTTTCCCCCCCCGCCGAATCCGCTTTCCATGAATCCGTGGAGCTAAAAAAAAAAAAAAAGAATTTAATGAATCATCTAAATTGTCCATTATTTGGGTACAGATATATATAGTAATGTGTAGAACAAAGAAAGTATGACATAAGCATTTTGACATGACTTGTGCTTTTGCGAGGAAGGGAGCCATACACCTTGGGTTTAGCTACTCTGATAACTACGGTGCTGTAAGGATCCAAGGGCATAACATTTCCCCCAGGACTAAGGTCTGATCCAGCACTCCTACATAGTATTACATGGCAAGCAATCTTCATTATGTTGGCTATAACAGTTCAGACTTACTGCCCCCAAAAGTCATATATGCTCGTTGATTACAGTGAGTTATGCATGCAGAAAACACACCTTTACAGTAACCTTATTTCCATTAAGAGCACATATGGATTGGGGAAAAGTTCCATTTTATTTATTTGCTTCCTACCTTCACCCTTGCTTGTGCCAATTACAATTACGAAGTCAGTTATTGGCCTTTTTCTACATCAATGATCCCACTGAGGTGAGGGGTGAATTAGAATACTAGTAACTGTCCCACCTTTTAAAAGATCACATCTCCTTTACACAAATGGCCTTTATTAAATACGGGCGTCCAATAGTGACCCGGTATTTAGAAAATGGTAGTTTTGCTCAGGGTTTTTCTGCCGTATTGGAGGACAGCCTCGTTCTTTTCTGGTATTTTTGATTTTCCTGCCGTAATATGACATCTCACATCTCTACTGCAGTCAGGGCACCCACACTGAACTGAATCTTTCAGCTGCAGTCAATTCAGATCTCTGAAGCTGCTTATGTAATGTCAGTACCATTCAAGACTGCTCTGTAGTGCTGAGGAATCCCCCTTGCACTCCCTATTTAAAGAAACACAACATGGGATTGTTGGAGATAAAGCTGTGAAAAGTATTAGCAGAAAAGTAACAACCTAAGAGCTCACAGTGAGATAAGGTTCATATTTATGGGCTGTGCATATTCTTGTAATGCCTAAGATAAGCTGCGCAGCCAAAGCAGAAGGAACTTCTCAGGGTAAGGAAACACAGACCTGGTTTTCCTGAAAAATTTACACGAGAAAAATGCTGATTTTCTTTCAGCTGCACCTGAGTTCTAACGCTCGCTGAGATAATCTCTACGCATCTGCCAAACTGTTCACACAGATAGCGGCTCAGTGGCCTCGTGCCACCCAGAGCTTGATTCCTGCTTCTGTGTGTGTGTGTGTGTGTGCGCACGCGCTTGCATGTGTGTGGAGTTCTCAATGTGCTCTCCTTAGTTTTCTTTGGTTTTCTCCCACAGAATATGTCATTCAGGTGGACTTGACGTCCACAAATTCCCTGTAGACTGTAAGTGTATGTGTCCCCTATCTGGAGTACTGTACTTCCTGGGATAGGAAGCACGTATGCAGATATAGAAGATGGATGTACTAGTACATATGTAAAACAGTACTGTCCTCTTTAAGAGTCTATGCTCCATTCCTCGCAGTCTGCCCTAGCTGTTAAATCACAGTGCTTTCTGGGGTCTTTTCTGCAAGCAGAGTGAGATTATGGTAAAAGACTCTAGTCTTACTGCACGGAAGATGTGCTTTTCAGAATAATACAAAATGTTTGAGGGTCTGAGGAAATGGAAGGTCCCTAAATTAAGTGCCAACACCCCTTATACCCTGGGTTAATCAGTATTATGTTAATATGTGTTGCCCGGATTGTATTAAACTACAGTGTAACTCACCATTTTTGGTGAGGTTTCCTAAATATGCATAACACTGTGTTTGTTTAACTAATGTGGGTAGTGTGTGAAGGGTCGTTGTCTTATCTATTTCCAGCAAGGCTAGTTGCACCATAACAAAACAGTGCAAATGCAATAATAAGCCAGTTGCGCTCTTTAGCTCGTGGCAGCCACACATTCTGAGCAAAACGGTCTTCGCTTTAAGGAAGACCATTCTGGACAAAACAAAGATGCTGTGTGCACATAATGAATGCACAATGGTCATTGTGAGCAGGATGGCAGGCCTGTTTTGTGTGCTTCTTATGGAATATGGCATTTTGAGCGATCTGCGGGCCCTGCATTCTCACAGCATAAGGATGGATTTCAAAGCACAACAGTTCAGTACTGGAAGATGTCTAGTGTGTAATCATTCAGCTTTAACATAAGCCCAAGGAATCCATTACGTTAAGAAGAATAGGCAGAGCAGATGTGATGTTAAAGATAAATTCTCAGATATCTCGCTAACAAAACAGGAAATACTGTGTGTTTCTAACCTTTGTGACATGTGACACTATTATAAGTGCTGTAAATAATTGCTAGTATTTGAGCCCTTCCCAAACCACCCTATACTGATATGATACAAGTGACATGGTATGCTCTGTGACCATTTACGTTTACACCTTTCACCTGCTGCTTGTAGAGGCAATACAAACCACAGTATTGCATCAGCTGTAATAGAAAGGCTTTACTCCTTCTCCTGCTCATCAGCTCTTCTTCGAGACCTGACATGGTGTATTCCTTGTGCGAGAAAACTAGACAGTATCACCTTGGCCAATTACAGAACGTGTTAAAACGTGATTAGCATTTGTGTCATGTTTTCGATTTTGGTCTGTCTAAATGTTGTCACTTTTTGAGGTGTAGTCTACAAAGTGTGTCAAGTAGAACACCACATTGCTTACAACCACAGTAATGAGTCTTTGTGCCAGTTCTATTACTTAAAAGGCATTAACTGATATTACAATATTTATTTCAAAAGATTTCATTGTATCAAATATCTGGATGATCCTTCAAAGTCATGTCTCCATCTGTCAGATTTATTTAATCTCATTGTCTTTGTTTCACATACTATGAACCCAATGTGTGTTTTGTGGTAGTGAAATTATAAATCAACCTCTCTGATAACTCTGGTTGAGCTAATTTCCCTTCCACATTTTTATAGCACTAAAGAAACAATGAACTGGGGTGACACGTGGATTAAAATGAATAAATAAACAAACAAACCACTCACTAAGCAAATTAAAGGATATTGGTTAAAATGAAAATTAGCATATGTGATGTCTCTAAATTGTTTTAAGTATTTGTTATATTTAATATACAAGCAAAACAGCCTTTTACCTTTACTAAATTATTTATTAATCGATGCCATCGCCACCTGAAAAACGTGAGAAATCGTTAGCCATTTCGGCAGTAAACAGTAAATATCGCATTTAAAATATCGCATTTAAAGGTTGAATGGCTTTTTAATAACACTGGAGTCAAATAAAGCAATTTAGTGTGGGAAGTGCTCAAAATAAGTTTGCTTGTGAAGGTTGTGCTTAAAGGGGAATTAAATCCAGGGATACAATTGGATTGAGTTTTATATACTACTATATAAATGACTTATTTGTGAAAGTAGAGGTCGATTTCGGGGAGGGGAATCGCTTGCTGAATAGTTATTTTGAGGTGGTTTAACGCCTCTCGACTGAAGTGGAACCATATCGGGTTTCCGCTGAAGTCGCTTCTTTCCACGCCTGAACTTCATCATCCGCGAGTCCGGAGCGTGACTCCATAGCTGCTGCCGCGGCCGCACTTCCGCTCCGCGAAGTGGCGCGAGGCGCGGACACGGAGACGGAGACGGGTACGTTCGCCAAGGTAATCCGGAACGCCGCTGGCCCGCTCGTCTAAGTTCTGGGTAGCCGAGCCAGGATAGTGTATGGGTCCGGGAGGGAGGACGAGCGAGGAGGAGGAGGGACCCGTCCGACCGAAGTGCCTGCTTGGCTAATTGGTTAGCTAACTGGGCTTTCGAAGGAACCGGCTAGGTGTGTAAAGAAAGACGCCAGTCGGGCTTCACGGAAGAGCCGTCGGGTCTCATCGGCCCGGAAGGGTCCAGATGACCGTCTTCAAGCAGCCGCCGCTCTCCTTCGGCCGAACGTATGCTTACGGTCGGTCAAAGGGGACTCGCGGCTCTTGTCACTTCAAACTTTTCCAGGCAGCATTAAGAATTAGCCAGCCGGCTAGTTACCCTAAGTAACCAGCTAGTTACCGGGCTACTCAACTTTAGGCTGTGGGACGTCTCGGGAATGGAGCCGATGTGTGCTTCGCGGTGCCGGACGAACCGCAGCGATAAGTCTCTATCAGCAGGCAACGGCTATGCTGACCTCGGTCAATTAAGTGCTAATTAACCCATAACCACCGAACTACAGCCACCGTGCAGGTCAGACCGGTGTCAGATTTCGGGAATAACCGGCCCGTGTGAGACCGGATCTTTCTCACTATCATCCGCACCGCTCGGCCATAGAGACACCGGCTAGCTAAGCGGCTGCAGTACCCCGGCACTGAACTTCATATGTAGGCGTTTTATAAGTAGCCGCCCTGCTAACCGAACCGCGTTTATAGCCAGAGTCCCTACCCGCAGGACGGGGCAAAACTCTGCTCTTTCGGAAACTTTTACGGTGTGCTGTATGGCTTTCTTTAAAACCACAAAACCGTAGGTACGCTCCTTTTTGCCTGAGGCCGGCATGTCGGATGAGGATTCGAGAGCCAGCACCAGCTCTTCATCATCCTCCTCTTCATCGATCCAGCAGCCCAAGCAGAAAGGCGCCCCCGCCAGCAAACGGGAGGGCAGAGGCATCATGAGCAAGCCGTCCAAACTGCTGTCGACCAGCGCGAAAAGGTGAGGAGTCCACCGGGAGAAAGGCGACATGTGATGGGGGCTGTAAAGCGGACCGAACAATGTCCGGATCCGGACCGTTCGTGTTTTAAGGCCGGCCCTCGGGGACTGACTCCTGGGTGGGAAGGTCCGGATCGGCAGGAGCTCGAACGTGTGTGTTCACCGTGAGGGATCTGGGAGCCGCGCTCCTTGGTGTCAGCGGGCTCATTTGCATATTAAGTTAAACAGCTTGTTTCTCCGACCCGATTGACCGAATCGCGTGTACCGGTTCGGGATCTATCTGTAATCGCCATATAGTTTTTGTTGTCTGCGTCAGAGGCATTTAGGTAGTAGTTATTAGTGTTTTTTGGGTGGGGGAAACACCCAAACAGTAGCGTTTAGTGCAAACGGCCATGTTGTGAGTGCGGGGGGTCGGCGAGGCCGCGCCGACGATCGGGAGCGTGCCGAGTGTACGGTGGTAACGCGCGATCCGCTTTCTGTCCCCGCCAGGATTCAGAAGGAGTTGGCAGACATCACGCTGGATCCGCCCCCGAACTGCAGGCAAGTCTGTTTACCCATCTTCGGTAAACTAGTTAATAATCATTTTTCTCCACGCTAATCGTCAAATTAAGTTCGGCTTTATTGTAGGTTATACCGTTTTATGTATTTTATTTTGCGCAACGTTTCTCATTAAACTTCCAACTACCTATGATGGTATACGTTGCACATTTGTTTGTAAAAGGATCGTGTTTCTGTATTTGCTTTAACTGGCGTTCTGTACCTACTGCCTTATTTTTAGAAGTGTATGTAAAGCACGCTGATGGCCATGGTTTAATTAAAATTTTTACTGTAAATTAGTTAAACCTTAAAAGTGCTCCTCTACGCAATGCTGTACTTCCTATACATTTAGGCCTTATCTGAGGACAGTTCCACCTTTTTTTTTTTTTTTTTTACAAATTGTGGCTAGAGCATCACTGTAGTGCTGACTTGTAGGTCAGACTAAGTTCTTCAATTGTTTAAATGTAATACAGCAGTGTGGGAGAATATCACGCATTGGCACTGAGATGTCTGATTTGACTACATTTTAATCAAAATGGCGTAAAGTGTGAATGCAAGTGGATCAGGGTGTTGTATGATGGTGACAGGCTGATGTTTATTTTTGAGCTTAGTTTAACTGTTGCATTTACAACTTAAACAAGTAGCAGTGCGTCTCCAGGGAAACTGTAGATTGCCTATAAGAGTTGTACCCCCATGGAGTGCTAGGCAATCATACTGTATATATTTGTAAACTGGGTGTGTCTGTAATTAACTGGGTATTATCAGTGTTTTAGCTAAAGTTTGCACTAGTAAGGTTAGGTAGCAACCATTGAAAAGTGAAACAATGAGTGGACTGCATTGAATTTTATGTTGACACCGGGCTTGTGAAATGTGGCACTCCACTGAGAATTTGAAGTGGTTGTTATATTGTATGCAAAGTACAAAAGTGCTTATGTGACAATTCTGTGACAGGGAAAGCTATCAGTCTACGGAAGTTAATTTTTGCTCTTGGCTATTTTGAGTACATTTTTGGTACTTTTCAGGTTTAAATCTACCTCTTGCCTAAAAACATTAAGGCTTCATTTATTTTTTTTATCATTTTAAAAATCTGGTTGCTGCATGATAAATTCTTTTGTTTTAAGAGTTTTCAAATAGGATGTTGAATTTTTAATGTACATTCTATGCCTTGACTATACAAATATCTGCATTTCTCTTCTATTCATGAATTTGACTGCCAGTTGTCCGTGTGCTGTTTTATTTTAATGGCTTTGCGAGAGCTGATGCTCATGGCCGCCTATGTATAGCAGTCCATTAGAGAAACCAGATGTGGAGCCCTTGGTCAATGTGATTTGATAGTTCATTTCTCAGACTGGTAATGCCTTCAGGTGGTGTGAGTAGCATAATTTTATATTTGCTAAAACATTTGAAGCAGCTGTTGGCACTTTTTTTCCCTGCCTCAATGTGTTCTGTGATATGCAAATGTCTGGGTTTAATTTGCGGTCCGTTAATATGTCAATATGAGTAAACCTTGTGTGATAATGTCAGCAAGAGGTTTAAATGATTGGCCAACGTGACTCCTAAAGTAAATAGACAGGGGGTAATCCCAGCAAATTATATGTAAGCAAATGATTCTTCAAAGCATATGGTCAGGCTTTTTGGTCTGTAAGGCAAAAGCAAACGGCAGAAAAAAGGCATGAAGATTGCATGCACAGTGGGTCTCCAGGGACAGTCTGCGTTTAGATTTATATCCTTTTATTTTGTAAATAAGCTTTGTGTGACCTGTTTGGCACCCTTTCTTGTGGCAGTTCCTGCCCAGACTCTGCCTCTGAAACCACGGCACTAAGGGAGCAGAGGGGTGAGCTCGCCCTGTGGCCTCTGCGGCAGAGCCGCTAAATGCACGTTGGACACAGGTTTTGCCAGAGCGAGGGGCCAGCTCCGGCTGTGTTGCTCTGTGGTTTTGCTGCTGCATTTCTTCCACTATGGACTCCTGCCTGCATGTGGAACACAACTAGGAAATGCTGCAGCACAGTAACCAGTTTATTAGCACATTTATGTGTGACCCTTTAAATCTCTTAAAGGGACAGACCCACTCTGCCATTTCAGCTACCTGCTTCGGTACTTGGTCAGGGAAATGGCATCAGTTCTGTTCTGCTTTGATCACAACTCTCTTTGGCACTAAGGTGGCAGCCTCCTGACAGTGCCAAGGTTACAGGAAACGCATCCAAAAGTACCCCTGTGCCACCATCTGTAATGGCCCATCAGACCATGTCAGATTAGTCCTATGAACTGCAAAGGTTGTACCTCGGGATGGTCTGTAAAACCTGACTCCTTGCACCCATCGACATTGTCCACTTGGGAATTCTGTAGAATGGTGTCCTGCATATGGCTCATTAGGTAAAATAAAGCATTCGTTTTAAGTTTTTATTGACATGGCTTGTCATCACACTGGTATTCCTAGCTCACTGTGCTTGTAGTTTTTGTTATGAAATGACACTAAACGTTTATTACACTATGATGAAATATGCATATTTCAGAGAAGTATTGTAGTCCTTTTTTCGTCTCTCCAAAACACTTTAACAAGCAAAACTATCATCGCTCACAACCTGGTCCACTTGAATTATATGTGTTCACAGTAGAATTTAAATGACTACTTGGCACAGATTTCCTCTAGGGGGAAAAAAAATTGAATCCCTTAATCAGGAGTAATGCATCACATTTGAAGACTGCAACTGACAAATGTTCTTGATATAATGAATTTTTTGCACAACATCAGAAGCTGTAATGAGCTTTGAGTTTGCACTGAGTATTAGGTACAAGTTGATGGCAGATGGTTGTTCTGTGTCCTTATTCATTGGTTCTTCATTTTGGTGAAGTGTTTCAAACACTACTGAGTCATTGTGTTGTGTGTGTTTTCATTTTGAGCATTTACCACATTGAGTCTTTATGCAATGGTGGTAAAAACAGTTGATGTTGGTGAGCCTTGGGATTTCATAATTCTGTACCAGGCCCGAAACCACAGTCCATCCCCATGTGTCTTCAGTACCTGCTGCTTGTGTCCACAGTAGATTCATCTTCTAAAAACTAATGGGCTATCTGGAAATTTTCCCACCAACAAGTGGGCATATTTATGCAGAATGGAGAAATTGTCCTTTGTTAGACCACTCTGGGGAATTAGATGAGTTAGGTTGTATTGTTAGGTGTTTTCTGAGCTGTTTGGTTGGTATCTCTTTTCCAAGTTCTTAAAGTTTGTGAAGAAAGGCTGCAGTGTTGTCAGATACCTGGCCTTTTTTGATATGCTGTAGATAAAGTTATGTGCTAACTATGCTGTTAACAATTGCCTTTGGCCTAACACTAGCTGCTATTGGATGTGCCAGAAGAAAGAGCTTTTTTTTCTTTTCTTTTTTTTCTTCTCGCAGTACAGATAAGGAATGGTACACACATTCATCTTGTGCTGTTCGGTGACATTTTTGGTTCAGAATGCACAATGAAACAAATACATTTCTCGACATGAAAGGAACCTAAATTAACAACAAATAGATCAACACCGATAATGAATACACTGAGTTGGCTAAGGCTGGTTAGTCAGTCATAGTGGCGAAGTGAGAATTTGAAAGCTCTCTCACATCAGTTAAATCAGTAGTTTGGGAACATTTTCGTTTCCCAATAAATTCTACCAACACTAGAGAGAGAGTAGTTGGTAAGACTGAGACTGTCTGTTGGCTGTTATACCAAACTTGCATATTGCCAGGAAATTCAGACTGAGCCAAAAAATAACTACGGCTACACTGGTGTCTATCTCTGCAGGTATACAACCATACTCGGAACACAGGGTTTAGACTGGATTTAGTCCATTATGATCGATATGATTCAAAAATGAATCCACATATCTATTTTTACAAATGTGCATGTCTTTGGTTTTCTTATAATGTATTTGCTGCAAGTCGATAACACATTACCTTTTGTTTGGTTTTATCACTTCAAAATGCAGTTTAGATGAGAACTAAAAAAAATTACTGGGGTAAAATTGCACCAAAGCATAAACTCAAAAGCGAGGCTTTTACCTAGCCGTGAATTTTTGTGTACTGTTACCCCCTAGGTTTTCATCGACGCAATAGGTGTTAACTACTCAGATTTGGTGAATAAGTGGTTTTCTTATGTTTGTATTTGTGGGTGGCCAGAAGTTCCTGAATTTTAACTACCACGAAATGTCTCAATCACATAAATTAGTGTGTTTGTCCAATAGTTGGTTTGTATTGCGGTATTTTACACTATACCTTCATTGGGCTTCTAGACAATGGCCCGTTTGTATCTTGATGTTTATAGATTTATATTTTGGACAGTTGCTGTCTAGATTCTGTATCCCGCTCTAATTCCTTGGTATTATCTTTCAGTGCTGGACCTAAAGGAGACAACATATATGAATGGAGGTCCACGATTCTTGGGCCCCCTGGGTCTGTATATGAAGGGGGGGTGTTCTTCCTTGACATTGCGTTCACACCAGATTACCCATTCAAACCACCCAAGGTACTGTGAAACCTGCATTTAAATAAAAAAAAAAAAATCTTAGTAATGACTGTTCAGTGTATTTCAGCATGATGTTTGTTTAATAACTGAACAAGTATTACTAGGTGTTGTACTGGAATCTATAACCAGATAAACTACATTTTTTTTTTTTTTTTGAAAATTTGTATAATCATCATTCATCTTTAATGCTGCTGCTTTACTTCTAGAAAAGACATTTTCTCCTTATAGGGTTCACCTAGAACAGTGTGTGTGTGTGTGTGTGTGTGACTTTATCTAGATTCAGTTTTACTCCTCCTCACCTTCAGTTTAGTACTAATTCAAGGTACCTGTTTAGGGGCCATGATGTGCTTCTCTTCAGATATACTGGATTATAAGTTAAATGAACGTTTGCCGTAAGGCTACACAGAGGACACTGAAGCTTTTACTAGAGGATGGTGCTTGAATGGTTTAGTGACTGAAAAATGCTTGTGAATTTGCTATGCGTATATTCTGTATAGGGAACCTCAAAGGAAAGCATTCTATGCTTTGTGCTCTCTGCTTGCTATATTTCTTTCCCACCACTAGAGGGTAGTGTCACTGCTTGAAATACCAATATAACACTAAATGAGAATGAAACGCAAATATGAATACAATATTTATTTATTAAGTACAAATGTCTTGAGGTAAGAGCAAAACCTGAAATTTTGTTATCTGTTAGGTAACATTTCGCACAAGGATCTACCACTGCAACATCAACAGTCAGGGTGTGATCTGTCTGGACATCCTTAAGGACAACTGGAGCCCTGCCCTCACCATCTCCAAAGTGCTGCTCTCCATCTGCTCCCTGCTCACCGACTGTAACCCTGGTAGGTGTCTCTGCAGTGCGCTAGTCCCCCCGCCATTTTCTGAGAAGGTGATACTTTTAGGAAGGTATTTAGTGGTTAATGCATAAGTTCGTTTATTATTCTGTTTTTATTGACTGACTGTAGTTTTATATGGAATGGTAATGGTGCCCCCACCCCTCAGGGAGCAGCGTACGAGTTGGGGATCTGTGCCTGCTGTGTGGTGAAGCCTTGTGCCTGACAGAATACTCGTATCACCATTGGGCCCATGAGCAAAGCCTTATCCCTGACACTAGATGAGCTGTACTCAGTCCCTATCTCTCCTTTCGGCTGTGCTTGCGCCGTGGGGATCAATGAAGTACCCAGTATTCCTGAGTCTGCTGTATTGAAGTAGCTTTGAAGCCTAAATCCCGATTTGCTTTCCGTTCATGAGACCTTATGCGTCATAAGGTGTCAGTTTTGTGTCTTGATGTTTCACCATATTTTTCTGTTGTACGAGATTCTGCATCAAATCAAGAGAAATTTCACGGTTAGTAACAAGGAAGTAGCTCCACTGCAATACAGAACTTATTGTTCTGTAATGTTTTTTTCCCTGTTTATTAAAGTTGCACAGAGCATCCATTCGATGCTAGAGGAGATTTTTGTGAGGATAGTCTGTAGGTACACAATTCAGTACTTTCAAACATTCGTGCCTCATTTTAATTAAAGTTCTGCATTAAAGTAAGGTACATATAGAAAAAATCTGGATTTGTTTCTTTTGTGGGGCTGATTTAATAATTTCCTACTGTCGTGATGTATTGATAGTAAATGTTAGAGGATGCCATGTGACAAACCCACAGCACAAATGAGATTTCACTAGTTTCATTTACAGTGGTTGTCCGCAAGACGATAATAAGATCTGGCAGCTTTCCTCTGTACTTTTACTCAAGCAGGGACCGCTTATGAAATTACTCAGAACTGAGATGATCTGTGCTTCCATAACACTTCATCTGTCTTGTGTTAGTATTATATTAATGGCTGTTCTGTGCGCAAAGGTGAACACATCTTTCTTTCCTTGTCCAGCTGACCCACTGGTTGGAAGCATCGCCACCCAGTACACGACAAACAGAGCAGAGCACGACAGAATAGCCAAACAGTGGACCAAGCGGTATGCCACATAAGCGGGGGGCCCCAGGCGGCCCCAGGCCCCCTCACAGAGCCTGCGCTTTGCCAGCTGCCCATGGAACGCCGACTGGGTGGGGTGGGTGGAATTTGTGTTGCAGATTTTACTGCGGTCTTTTATTGCCCGCTGATTGTTGGGTTTCACCATTGTAAGTTATCATAGTCCTACTGGAAAGTAAAAACAGCAATATGCTAGAGTTATTCTTTGTGTTCATGGATTTCAGTGAGTTTGTGATTTGAAATTTAAAAATACATTTTTACATTGACTACTTGTAAAGAATATTAAAGCATACGTTTTCCTGTTTGGAGATTTTCAGTTAAATATGAACATTTTAATAAAGCCTCTTGATGAATAATTTATTACTCAGCTTATTTTGATAGCAAATATTAATATGCTCTGTTGCCAGAGCCTATGGTCATTCAAAATTTTCCATTCTGGTTGTTTGTGGAGACAGAGTAATCTATTTATTACTACTATCTTTATTTATTGATACAAGAAATTAGGAATGTCGGGGTGTGACATGAACTCGACTACCAAGCAAACTTAAATCCTGTATCTACTCCATTATCAGTGCATGTGGAACCTGCTAGTAAGTTTGTTGTAACTGGTAAAGCACTGGAGTGGGGGGGGGGCGCCCCCCCCCCCGGGGGCGGGGGGGGGGGGGGGTGTGTGGGGGGGTGGGGGGGGGGTGGGGTGGGGGGGGGTGGTTTTTTTTGTTGTGTGTGGG
>JABFEA020000138.1:18006852-18024699 GCA_019775915.2 Cyphomyrus plagiostoma | reverse complement strand
TCTTTATTTTTGGTTTAACGTGTAAACCCCGGGTAACCCCCCCCCCCCCCCCCGGATGTTTCACATTAAACTTTTGTTTTTAAAGTTTAAGGGAAGTGTTGAAGTCTTCACACTTTTTTTTTTTTTTGTTGCTGTTGAATATTCAGAATTGACTCTGATATGAATCACATTACCTTGATTGTTGTCTTGTGAATGAGACTTGGAGCTTTTTGAAAGAATCGGGATGTGTAAATGTATCCCCAGTATCAAATAAAACGTGCTTTTTCAATGTAAATATTACAAAGAATGTTTATTATTAAATTGGGGCAGCAAAGCTTAAGAACATTGATGGAAGATCGCTGGCTTAAGTCCTGCGAGGAGATCTGCTCTGAACAAGAAATACAGGGGAGTTTCTACATAGCCGCCAGATAGCTGTGTACATCTTCACCAGTGATGATGAAGCTTTAAGAAGCAGTCATAGGCGATATGCCCCACACTGTTTCTGTAATCATGCCCTCACAGCATGCTCAGCTTTATCTCTAGATACGTAGCCGTGTCCTTGAAGGTCGTCTTCTGGATTTGGTGTGAGTTTGGAGTTGCAGGGTGCCAAGCATGGGCTCTGGTGGAAGTGGTAGGATGCAGAGATTCAGCCTCAATTATTGCTTGCATGGTGGTGAATGAAGTGTATGGCTTGGCGTTGGCATGTTTCAGGGTAACCTGTCTTTGGCCCCTTCGACTCCTTCATGGTTTTATTTATACCTTTTGAGCAAAAGTATGTTAGACCTTCATGGACAGAACTTAATGTCAAGTGCAAAAGCTAAAAATGTAATGTGATGGCTCCACAAAACTTCTGTGTCATTGGCAGTTATCTGGACTAGAAAAACAAAAATAAGTAAAGGTTAAACAGCATGTTCCCATCCCAGATGCGAGTAATAGAAATGGAGACATCACTTTTCATTCAACCCTTAACTGTTTTTTTTTGTAATTTAAGTTTGCTTTGGATTAGTGTCCACAACTTAATTCACATTTAATGAACAGAGCTGCTTGCCCTTTTCTTCCAGCCTGTATCTGTCAATTGCTGCATTTTCCAATGTGAGTCTGGTCTCCCCATTTAAAATAAACCAGGGTTTTTTGACTGTGTGTGACATTGTTTTGATTTGGTTCTTTTTTTTTCCCAGAAGGATCTAGGGGAAGTACTGTAGCACAGACAATTAAAAAAAAAAAAAAAAATTAAAAAAAAAAAAAAAAAACAATGAAAGTATTCAACATTAAAAGGAAATGTTTTTTTCTTTTATGTTATGAAAGTGTTAATTCTGTAGCTAGTTACGTATGGTAGTTATCACATCTAACCATCAGCAGTTGTTAATGGTTTTCTGCTATTGACAATATCCAAACAGTCAAAAGGCTAATCACAGAATGAAAAACTGTTAATGGAAGTACTCAAAAAAAAAAAAAATGTCTAATGTTGTAAAAATGTTGTTTGCTTGAGGTTTTTATGGTGAATCGCAAGGTATTTCGCACAACTGCAATGGAAACGGAATTTGTGAAGTAGCAAATACGTAGGGCAAGAAAATTGGTTTTTCTGCCCAATTTTCAATTTTACTTTGTAGACTTGTGATTTGTGTTTTTGCAGACAAGTTCAAGCTGGTGCTGCTGCAGTTTGGCTGCTGTGACAACTGCTCCATCATTTCTCTGGAGCACTGCAATAAGCGTTTCACTGCAGGTTGTACTGTGTATGATGATGCATGTGACAAATTTGAATTCGAACAAGTTTAATGTAAACTCAGCTGTGTGATGTTAGCTTTGTCCAGGCTTGAAGGGAGGTAAATGTCAGCTTGTTTATCCTTTCAGGGGAAAGTCTACTTTGCTCTTGATGGCATCCATTCGTTCATAGTTGTGCTAGGGCACACATTTGACATCCAGGTGTGAACCTGCTTTGGTGGGTCTGTGAGGGAACTGCTTGGCTAGAAGTGCACTGTGAACAAATGAAGCAGATTTGCCACTCATGTCTGGGCCAATTAGATGTCAGTAACTAATTTAAACTGTAGAACCAAAAACATTTTTAGTGTAGATTATTTTAAATCAACTGACAGACAGGACCAGACAAACACTTTCCAGAGCCTGATTGCCCAAACCCACTGAAGATGGCCCAAGACCTTGCAGGTCCTTCCCTGCCTTCAGAATGTTTATTTGTTGGAGGAGAGCCCACAGCATCATTGAGGATCCTACGCTTCTCAGCAACAGGCTGTTCTTTCTGGCAAGCTGAACATACACTACGACTGCCAAGTTAAGAGAGCGCTCCTATCCAATCGATCAGAGTAGGTAACAATGTATAATAAACTGAACTATCCTGGACTCCCATGTCAGATAACACTATATCAAAAACATTACAGAGTTTGTGCAAAGACTGGTCAATGTCAGTGATCTTAGGAGGCTTTACTCAAGTGTATACCCATGTTTTTGGTTAACTATCCCATTGTATGCGTGTGTATTTTGAAAGTAATTTTTACCTCTGCTTATTCCACAAATTTGTCATTTCAAATTTTCACATTTATGCATTTTTGTTCATGTTGTGTATGAGACAACTTGAAACATAGGCTATTGAATGCAAATAAGGGAAAGTAGGTATCGACCAGTGTTTATAAAATGTGTATAAAATAAATAACTTGCCTCTTTAAAATTCCAAGCAGTCTGTAGGAGTAAGATTGACTATTTACATAACAAATCAGGAAGTTCTTAATTAATTTGGTCTGTCTTCTGATATTGAGAAACCAGCTAAACATGAATATATCGCTTCCATAAATGTTGTTCATTTGTCTTTTTAAATTCTTATCTAAGAGAACTTCTTACCCAGGGATAGAGCTAGAAATTCTCTCTCTCCCCCACCCCCACCCCCACCAATCCAGAATCCCGGGGTGGGTTGGGTTGGCAGTGGAGGGAGGGGCCCTCACAGTAGACATTGCTGATCGAGCCCCTTCACCTAGAGCCCAATTCTGTGGCCCCTATAAAGTTGTGGGACCCCTTGAATTTTGCCAGGGAGTCCATGCCTATTCAACTCCCCTGGTGTTACCAAGGAAGTGTGGAGTGTTTGCAACCAAACGTTTCATCGTTTTACAAGAGCCACATCAGTCTTGTACTGAAATCATTAAACATTTAAAGCTAACAAAAGCATTATTTGCGTTTAATCTAGTTTATCATTCAATCCATAGACGTCCTGACTATAAATAGTATAACATTTAGTTGGCACTAAAATTCATAATAATTACGTTTATTCACCACAACCCTACCCTGTACATAATCAATCACAGACCTCTGGTTTTTACCAGAATGCACTTAAAATAAATTTTATTTTAAGGCCAAAATTTCAGCTTCATCTTGAACAAAAAGATTTTGTATCCTCCTCTAATGTACATATCCGAGTGACCCAGCTTTTAAAAAGTTCTGTAAGCAGTTGATGTAGGAGGACCGTAGCCGTTTTGTTCCACGAGGAGGGTTAGTAATTGTGCTATGGGGGACAAAGGTATAAATGAAAAAGTAAATTTGGAAACGATTGTTTCACTAGGTCATGTTTCACACATGCATTCAATGTGTTTTTGTCGCACGAGCCCACTTCCTGTCAGTGCAGTTCTCTTCCTGTTTTTAGTCTTCAAGCCAGTGTCTCTGCTCAGAGTATTGCGCCACAATGATACTTGGTATTTATTATTATTATTATTAGTATTATTATTATTATTATGCTGGCATACTACCACAGAGTCAAGAATTTTCCTTTAATTTCTGAATGGGGAGATTGCCTTTAACCTTCAGTGATGGTAGCCTGAGGTATTTTGCCTTAAGTGATATCAGCGATTGTCAACATGAGTCCGCTCCATTTTCCAAATAAGCGCTCGTGCTCAGAAGCTCCATAACAACAGTCTGCCCTTTGCCGGCACTCGGGTGCACGAACCGCCGGAGCAGACAGTCCTTTTGTTGAAGCAATTTGCTCTGGAAAATTGTGAACCCTGCATGGGCAGTTTTGCTCTATTTTAAAGCTGTTTCCCGTGCTCCTTTTCCTCAGTAAAAAGGGGACATACCTCGTAACTACAGTTAACGAATTGGAACTACAAATCGCGATCTAGTTATCGCCTGTATTTATGAAAGTGAAAAATATAGTGTATTTCTCGCAAATAAGTAGTTACATGACTTTGCTGGTATTTCAACTTCTGATAAATCAGTATAAATCTTCAGTTACTGTAAACACCGCAAGCACTTCTTTTTTCACCAGGAAAATAACAAAACGGTAAAAAAAAAAAAAACAGCACTAGCAGACTTGTTTAATGACATGCAGCTTGAATTACATCTGTTTGTCAGATGGGCGCATGTTTTATTGTGTCTATTCCACGCTTTGAATGGAATATATTTTACACTATCCATTTACAAAATACAAAGTATTTCGGATATTATATGTAGGTTTAACAATCTAAGTAATACTTTTGTGGGTCATACCTGACAAATGTTCGAGCTTCCCTATACGAGTACAGAAGTAACACTGGCTGGAAAAAGAGGTGATGTATATTTTTTGCGACGGTCCATCTCAGCCCTGAAGTTTAATTTTAAAAACTGCACAACTGCACTGACGAGACCCAAAGACCTGGAAGGGTAACAGCAGCTGTCATATGGGTATGGGTATATGGGTATCTGGCGTTTCGCAAAGCAAAATTGCGGATAGGCACCATTTCAAAATCACACGTAAGACATAAAAACGTACATACGCAGATATTAAAACTCTTGAAACTATATGTCACCATTATACATTGAATCGTGTCTAGCAAATGACAACCCCAATACTTAATTCCTACCAGCTAATGTTTAAAAAGCATCTCTAACAAATTAAAGTAAGTACAACTATTTGCATGATTCTCATGAAACCATCAACCTCATTTCTGAAATATCTGTATCATTACCAGAAAGGTGTCCATTTAATGCTATAATATAATAAATGTATGTGTAAAATCTACATGTTATGTTCCATCAGAATTGCCACATTTAAAAAAGCGTATCAAGTTTCAGTGAAATATGAAAAATATTAGGTTGTAGATTCCAGAAGGTGTTGCGGTAATAATAGAAATCAGTCAAATTTGAAATAATATATATTATTTCTGAGTTTCAACTGAGCATGACTGTTAATAAGCAATTTTTAAAAACGTGAACATGTATTTATTGGCTTTCTTAATGGTTGTCAAGAGCTTCTTGTCCGATCCATCTGTCTGCCACGCCCTCCTCGTTACCTCGTGTTAATTCCCGATTGTGATCACCTGTTGCCTGTTATTTTCGGCTCGTCTTGTGTATATTGGTCCGCGTCTGAGTCCGTTTACCCCAGATCCGTCATTGATGTTACCTGCCCTGCCATTTTGTGGTCTAAAACCCCGATTTCTGATTCCACGGCTTCGCTGCCTTCCTGCCCGCCGAGCGATCATAACAATGGTCTTGATGTTTTCAGGCTGTAACAAGATTTTTAAGGACTTGTTTTGGGAAATGTCAAACTTTACATTTTCTGTAAATAATTTAAATGTAACCTTACAGATACTTAAACTTTAAAATGTCTAAAAAAGAAATTTGTTGATGTAAGTCGTTTTAAATAGGCCTAGTTCACGATTGAAAACTTCGAAACCAAGATGACGTGAGAATCACCAATTTACGGTTGGCGTGCATTTTGCGGTGATCTAGAAAGCAAGTAAGCAGATGACACATTATAGGCTACTTAACTAGATGACTAGCTAGTTAACGTCAGTAAGAAAATAGTTTGCTAGATGTGTCCAAAATGGTTAAATGTGGATGTACAAGGCTGTGCTGTGTTGGTTTATGTGTGGCTAACCAGCAAATACTGAAGGACAGTGTAATTTGTACATGTATAACTACAAGCGCAGTTGACCTACCATCTACTTGTAGCAGCGTCACGGC
Organism: Cyphomyrus plagiostoma; assembly: GCA_019775915.2. NCBI lineage: Eukaryota > Metazoa > Chordata > Actinopteri > Osteoglossiformes > Mormyridae > Cyphomyrus > Cyphomyrus plagiostoma. Next base: position 18,018,783 of record JABFEA020000138.1, on the reverse strand, counting down.
ATCTGGGTTAGCACATTGATCACACAGATACCAGAGCAGACGTGCGACATATATTTTGACAGTTTTAGGCTAATGAAGCATATATTTGTAGAACGACAACACAGAAACAATTCAGTCTTCACTCTTATACTTACAGTAGCACGCTTACGTGGTTATTGCCATTGTCAACAGCCAGCTAACCTTGTTTACTGCCGCTGACGGCGTGACCGTTCATTGACGATGTGCATAAGATACCAACCGATACTTACTACTTACTGCAAGTATAACGACGTGTTATTCACGGTCAATGTAAGCACATTACCATGTTCTTTATTATTTGAATAATTTATACGTTACATTTTTACAAAATGGGGCGGCATGGTGGTGCAGTGGTTAACACTGTTGCCTCACACCTCGGGGCCTGGGTTCCGGTCTCCGCCTGGGTTTCATGCGTGTGGAGTTTGAATGTTCTCCCCGTGTCGTCGTGGGGTTTCCTTCGGGTACTCCGGTTTCCCCCCCACAGTCCAAAAACATGCTGAGGCTGAGTGAAGTTGCCAAATTGCCCGTAGGTGTGCATCTGTGAGTGACTGGTATGTGACTGTACCCTGTGATGGGCTGGGGGTTGTTCCCTGCCTCGTGCCCGTTGCTTCCGGGATAGGCTCCGGGCTCCCCGCGACCCAGTAGGATAAGCGATTTGGAAAATGGATGGATGGATTTTTAGAAAATATTGGACAGGCACGTGCATGTAATTTACTGGCACCACGCCACTACTGGGTTTAATTAAACAGTATTGCGAGATTGTTGGGGAGAAATTCGGTTTTCATTCACTGAGAGAGCTTAGAAACTATGCCAGAAGGGGTTTGAAACTTTATACTTGCTAGGTGGCGTGGAAGACATGGACTGGCCATTTATTCAAATAAAACTACTCTGACTTCTTTCCTGACTGATTTTCAGTGCACAGTTAAATACTAATGGTTTACATTTTAGTACATCAACACTATGTACAGTACTTGGATTGGTTTAGATGTGAAAAACCATATAAAAATATTTTCCTGAAACACCCATATCGTCTAATATATGTGCATCTGTAATTATTTAAAAACAAAGCTTTTCTTTATCAGTTTATTCCAAATTACTGCAATTCCTTTCCTAATAAAAGAATAATTTTCATTCAAATATCATCTAAAAATATATTTTATGCTTTAACCATTTAACCCTTATAAACTAGTATGGGTTATATATATTAAATAATTAAACGATGGCCTTTCCATTTGTCCGGGTATTTACTAAATCATACTAAATCTGATAACTTCACACACAAAACATCTCAACATTTCGTGCCCTTGGAAACACCAAACACTTTTCAGTAAACCCACACGAACCTGTGCTGATCAGATCGGTACTGAGAACGAGACAAACTGAGGCGGGCGAGACTTGAGGAAGTTCCCTGAGGATTATTGTCTTTGAACTGCAGAAGTGTGTCACTGGGTTACAGTGACTCAAGCGCGGGGGCAGGGGGCGGGGCCGGGCGCTGGGTCACGTGGTAGCGCTGCTTAGAACATTCAGTCCCGGACAGCCAGTGCAGTTGTTCTAAAGATCAAAATTCAGTATTACGGTCGAGGTTACAGTAGAGCAGTCAAAGTCACAACTCTGATTTCCAGCAGCGCCGAAGTACCCATTTCATTTATCGAGTGGGATATTTCGCTGAGGCAAGAAAACATGGGCCAATGTTGAACTGTCTATTCAGCAAGTCGCCGGTGTTTGCTTATTTTATTCAAAATAGTAAACTTCGTCGACTGCGGGATCACATTTAAGTGTAGTGTTCCTGGCTTGCGAGGTGTGTTTACGAGACAGTGCCAACCTACAAATATAAATAGCTTCGATACAGAAAGACACGTACCGTCTTTCTGTTTGAACTACTTCAAACTTTGGATTTCGGGTCTTAAACGGTCGGAAAATATGGAATCGACAAAGGCTGGTAAGACTGAAAATCGTTAATATTGTGAAACAAACGGAAATGTGTAATCCATAGAAATGTGTCATTATAATGTATTGCACTTTCCGGTATTTTAGATATTCAGTAGCCTGTCTATAAAGTAAAATAACCATCAGAATGACATTTTCTTAGGAGCTAAATGACTAGTAACAATATATTTCAATCTACGTGCAAGGTTTTAACGCACTTTTTTGTTTCATCATTATATCTCTTTCATGCATATAAGGCTTCAGTCGTCTTGTTTTATTAATTCGATGTCAGACATTATGTATTTATATATTTATAAATGCACGTTCGTAGTGCACTCATAGCTCCATATAGAAGTACATTTACTCACATGGACCGAACACGCTAGCCATGTGCGACTGTGTACACGCTCCCAACTCGCTGTCGCTGATTGGCCCAGCGCTGCATGTGACGTAAACGTTGCATAATTGCGCGATGTGTACTGGTGCGGCGACAAGCTGCGAGTCCACGTGAGGGGTGGGACCTCGCGGCCATGACCTAGTTTTCCGCTTTCCCGGAGAAAATGTGAGCGTGTGAGAGGCGCGCGCGGAGGCGTGTCCGGGAAGCGCGTTCATTCATCTGCGTATCATGCGTGACCTCCGCGGGTCCGAGAAGTGGCTGCCGTAGTCTCACTTTCAAACTCCTATGCCATAAGGCACTTTAAATAGCCGTTAGGGAACCCTTGTTGTTCATTCATAAGGCAGTTTATAATCCACTGTATCCATAGCTTTAAATAGAAGCTAAGAAAGCAGTCTCACATGGTCATCGTGTTGTGGGAACACGCTGTACAATCGACAGAGATAAACGGCAATGAATTGTTTTATTGCCGTGACAAAGTGCTTATCACAGTGGTTAAATCATACTTTCTACTTGGTCTCTTTATATTATTTCTTCTGTGTTGGGCAGGCTACAAGTCACAAGTAGTGTCATTTATTGTTACAGCTTGGTTGTTGAGAAAACTATGATTCATTTCAATGTACATTCCAATGGTTAAGTCAAAAACAGTGTTTTAACTTGCTCTCCATAAACCCATCTTCTCTTTGCATTGGCAGTAACTTTGCTTTTAACTGTAGTGTAACAATGTACATTGTTCACAAATTACAAGGTTTAATAAAGTTATATGGAACAAGGTCTAAATACAGAATCTATGGAACTTATTCAGTTGGAGAGTGTAGATTTGTGTTTGTAATCATGGATGTGGGAGAGAATTTAATTTGATATTCATGGAGGGGGTGGGGAATCAGCATTACTGAATTAGGGTTAGACTTGTCATATTAAGGTGATCTACTAAAAACATGGGGGGGTCATACGGGGGTCAGTCAGCAGAAGCCCTGACGACAGCTTCGCCCAGCCTTGGAGCCAGTTCAAAGCAGCTCTGCGATGGCGACCGGCCTGGGGTTCTGTCTGTACTGACGCCGCTTGTCCGTCACCCCTGTCCTTCAAGGGGGAGTCATCGCCTACATCCACTCATCGAGCTCCTCCTCAAGCCCGGAGTCGTGTCTCAGCGACAGCTCCGACAGCAGCCAGCAGCCGTCTCCTCCGCCCCTCCACCCATCCCTGAGCCAGAGATGTGACGTGTTCGCCAAGACTCCTTTCACCGTGGCCAGACACCCTCACGGGTCAGAGAGGGTGGCACGTTCTGTACCCAACACTGATTGCGGCACTTCTAGTAAGTCATCCGAGATCGTCACGCAGTCTAATAAAGACAAATAAACTGCTTATGCGAGTCTTAGCCTGTTTGTGGTATCGCAGGTATGTAAATAGATTATAAGCATTCATTCTAGTAAATTTATTTACAGTTACTTAAGTATCGGACGCTTTTATCTAAAGTGACATGCAGTTGGAGTTAAGGGCCTCGCTCAAAAGCCCACTGGGGATTGAACACTGCCTACTGTGGGATTTGAAGTGATGACCTTCCTAATCGGCATTATCACATACCATAGCAGGGAAAGTAGCAGCCCATGTGGGATCTTAGGAGGCTAGGTGAGTAAAGTCTGTCATCGGAAGGTCTCCTGGTTGAGGTCTAGCCTCCGCCGAATAGTCACATGTCTGTGGGCCCTTGAGCGAGGCCCTTAACCACAACTCCAGGGGTGCTGCTCACTGGCCCACCCTGTGCTGTGACCCCCAACCTTGCCCTCAATTGTATGTGTGTCTCATGGTAAGCAGGATGGGGTATGTTTTTATGGCATGTTCTTACTTGGAAAAAGATATTATATTGTGCCTGTAGAAGGACCTGGGACTAAACTCTGTGGGGTGGTTTTCCTTCCTGTTTTGGCAGAGGTCAGTGGCTTGGTGTTACTCTGCAAGGTATGCGGTGACGTGGCATCAGGCTTCCATTATGGCGTCCACGCCTGCGAGGGCTGCAAGGTGAGGAAGTCGGGCGGAGACCATTAAACTGAACTTTGAGATAACCGAGCAATGGGAGGCCTGTACCCCTGCCATATATACTGATTTGCTCGGGCCCCCTGCAGCCTGCACATGTGCAGACAAACAAAAATAATTAACTATTTAATTAGCAACTTCATCTTTAAAAAAAATGGTGAGAGCTGCCTTCTAGCAACTAATAAAATTGGTGATGTGAACTAGTGACATAGTAGTCTAGAAGAAAAAAACCAGAAAGACAAGTGACTCATACTCTGAATAAGGTAATAGTACTTATTGAAAATAAATACAGTGGTACCTCGGTTCTCGAACTTAATCCGTTCCAGACTCCGGATCGAATCTTAAAAAGTTTATGTTCTGATCGAATTTTTCCCATAAGAAATAATGGGAAAACCAATTAATTGGTTCCCGCTCCCCCCAAAATTACACTTAAGTATGTTTTTTTAGCATGTAAACACAAAATGACCAGGTTAAAACAAGAAGAGCCTTTTTTTCTTCATGGCTTCCAAAACGATAAAGATCTTACCCCAACATTACCCTTGTCCTGCCCCAACTGTCTGCTCCTTCCATGTGCCACGCCCCCTTGTTAACCTCGTGTGGGATCCCCATGTAATCAGCTGTTTCTGTTTGTTGTCATTAGTCCTCTGTATTAAGTCCGCGTTTCAGTTTGTTTCCCCAGTCTGGTCATTGGATGCGTTCTACTTGCGTACAGGGCTGGCTTAAAGCAATGCATTCTGATCCTGAGGCAATGCATTACGGTTAGATGCATTGCGTCCTTTCACCCGGCTGCACAAACTGGAACCGTGTCCGTGTGATGCCACCTAGCAGGAATAAAGTTTCAAACCCCTTCTGGCATAGTTTCTAACACACCTTTGCCCTTATCGGCTGAAGAGTTTAGTTACACGCATGACGTTTGTATCCCAGGCAGTTCTGATGCGTAATCTGCTATTTCTCCTGAATATCACGTAAAGCAGTGAGAACTTGTTTTCAGTTAATTTACCTAGTAAAATAAAGTTTTAATGAATGACATAAATGCTCTAATAGTACACGTAAGTTAGTGGTTTATTTATTGTTAGTTACTGTAATGTTGTGCTGCTTTATTTAGTTAATCGTCCAGTCTGTGAAGAAGACATTCAAGTAAGAATTGCATTGTAGTATGACTCATTTCCTGGCGTGTACAATTTATATTAGGTCAGCGTTCACAGTTCAACTTCTGATATTCAGATCGAGGTCTAGGTCAAACTGGTTTGTTCGACTTTCAAGAAATTCAAGTTCTAGTGAGTTTGAGAATCAAGGTACCACTGTATACTGTAAAGATTATTTATCAAGTACTTGCAAGCAGGGACAAACATTTCTTAATGGGCCTTTACTGTATGATGATGACAATGATCAAATTGAGAGTTTTCATTGATTGGCTTTTTTTATTCACAGGGAATGATATAAATATGATATTAACATTTCGGAGTGCAAATCCATTTTTCCTTCCCGATTTGAGCCTCTGCTCACAGCTCCATTTATGAAGAAAGATGATTTACAACACTCTTAATTAGACTTTTACATGTGGATTTCCACATAGTAGAAGCCGTTTTCATTTTCCTTGTTTTAATTCAAGTTTGGCAAGTGATGACTTTGTGCGTTCCAGAACGCACATACAAGTCATATATTTGCAAATGGAGATAAACAGATGGTTTATTTTCACTCATTTCTGCAGACGAGCCAAGTCGCATGCTTATTATGTGGGTGAAGGGTGGCGATGCAGCCAGTGTCATAATAAAAGACCTTACTGTCAAATCCCACAGGGCTTCTTCAGGCGGAGCATCCAGCAAAACATCCAGTACAAGAAGTGTCTTAAGGATGAGAATTGCCCCATCATGCGGATAAACAGGAACCGATGCCAGCAATGCAGATTCAAGAAGTGCTTGTCAGTGGGAATGTCAAGAGACGGTGAGCTGAAGAACAGTGATGCCGGATCATTAGGTGGCCAGACTCCAGTGGGGCGTAAGACACCCTCAGAAAGTGGCTCCTTCCTGTGGCTTCAGCTTAAAATGTCAAGATATGCGATGTTCCTGTTTCGTTAGATGAAATTGTATAACGAAAGACGTGTGGTGGTCCTCGCATAATTTTGTTCCCCTTTGCTTTGTATTACTGCAAAAAGTTTACGAAAGCAAATGCGTCCTTAATTAATCAATAACACGAGTTATTAATGATTGATTCATTTTATGGATCTGTTACTGAAATGTAGAGTTTTTTAGAATTTCTCACCCACATAAAAGTATTAGGAGGTCATAGGAATAGATGGTAGAAATCTTCAACTGAAAACGGGAAGTATTTCTGCTGTGAAATGTAAAAAATGACCTAATCATGGCTGATATTTTGTAACATCGTACCTGCTATTTGGTAATGACCATTTTCTTTTTATCCTCTGCCCTCCGACAGCGGTAAGGTTTGGCCGCATTCCCAAGCGTGAGAAGCAGCGTATGCTTCTGGAGATGCAGAGCGCCATGAACAGCATGATCGGCTGCAGCCCGCTGTGTAATCAGCTACACGCCAGCCAGGCGGCTCTCTGTCCCGCAGAGCAAATCCACGCCGACCCCAAAGGCTCCCCGTCGTCGAGCTCACCGGCTTCTTCCCCTCCAAGCCCTCAGGAGAAACCCTGCAACGTCAAACCCCGGGGAGCTGTGAGCTCCTCCCCACAATCCACGTCTTCCTTCTCTGCAGACAGTGGGGAGGAAGAGGTCATCGGGACGGTGACCACAGCACACAAGGAGAGCTTTATGTACAACCAAGAGCTCTGTGGCACGGAGCCTGAGGTCCCACAATCTCCTGGCGTCCCCGGGCAAGGGGGTGCCGGCAGTGATGAGCAGCAAGTGACCTGGAATCACTGGAACGATCACGTTACAATGGGACACTGTAGCCTGCCGCCCCAACAAGACCAGCAAGGGACCAACAAAGTGTACAGGGACAATTTCCTCAACCACTGTCCAGACCAGCAATATAAAAGCCCTCCTCCCAGCCATTGCCCCGCCTACACAGATAGCCAGCCATTCAAAGGCCGTCATATCGTCGAGGCTGGTAGAGATTTTGCTGGGTCACCCTGGACCACAGGGAACAGGATGCATCTGGTGAGTGTACAGTACAACTGCCACACCTGTTTCTAGGTTCAGAACTGAAATTTTAGGCCAGGACAAATTAATTTCCATTTTGCTCAGATTTTCATCAAGTAAACACAGAAATTATTATTTAAACGTATTTAATTACTAGCTAGTTTATTGGTGGTTTGTAATCTGTTGGACTGTTCTAAAGTTATTCAAAGGAACCAAGCTGAAAGTATAATATTTTATACTTAAAGTTTTATAGTATAAAACTGTATTATTCTATTACATTTGTATTTGTTGAACGAATTCTTGAAAGGACTGAATCTTTTAATTGGTTTATTTTACTTAATGAGTATTTCACATTATGACACAATATGTGAACATGTGTGTCAGGATATTCTGCAGCAGAGTGGAAGGCACTTTGTCCACAGTTGATTCCTTACTTATCAATTATATTGACTTTTTGGTTAGGAGGAATACCGTAGATAGACACTCACGAACCGCACCTCTGCTGCCGTCATTCCCCCACGACAGGTGTGTCCCATGAACCTGTCACCCTTCGTGAACCCATGCAAATCCAGCCATGAAATCTGGGCGGAGTTCTCCATGAGTTTCACTCCAGCTGTTCGCGAGGTAGTGGAGTTTGCAAAGCGAATTCCGGGATTTCGGGACCTCTCCCAACAAGACCAGATCTGCCTGCTGAAGGCTGGAACATTTGAGGTATGAGCGTCTGTGAATATAATAAATAACACATGAACAGGCTTAATCTGGACTTTTTCTGTTTATGTCTCTTCCTCAATTTTAACCCCAGTTTTTTTTATGTAACTGCTGTTTATGTCAATGAATATTATTTTGATTTATATTAAAGCATATAATCACAACAGCATGCAGTTAATTTCTGGGAATATATTGTATTTTTCTCACTAAATTCTAGACCCTTCTAGAAGTTGGTCAATTGCAGTCAGCCAGTATGGCATAATTACTGCAAACAAATAAATAAATCCTCTCAATCTGAACTGAGAAAGGATTTGTTTTGGCAGGTGCTAGTTGTACGTTTTGCATCGCTGTTCGACTCGACGGAGCGCACGGTGACCTTCCTGGGTGGGGAGAAGTACAGTGTGGAGATGCTGCGCTCCATGGGAGCCGGCGACCTGCTGACGTCCATGTTTGAGTTCAGCGAGAAGCTGGCGGCCCTGAATCTCCGCGAGGAGGAGATGAGCCTGTTCACCGCCGTCGTCCTTGTTTCTGCAGGTCAGTGCATAAGCCGCATGCTTCATGGGAACATATTTCTGTCTCAAAGTAAAGATCCTCTGAATGCATCAAGCAGAGGGACCAAAATGTTACCTACAATATCACTGTGTCCCAATTGTATGTAGACATTGAGTATGTTTTCCTTGCAAAGATAAGTGAATGTGTTCAAAATATACCATAAATAGGGATATTGTTATTTTTTTTCTGCTATAAACCTATACTGAATCAGCAGTGATGGATGGAGGATGGATGGATGGATGATTGTCTTGCATGAGCATTAGTTATATAATTAAAAATCATAAAGTGAGGGTGGTGCGTGGTTCGCACTGCTGCTTCACATCTGTGAGACCAGAGTTCAACTCTCTCCGCTTCCACAGGGTGGTGTGTGGTTCAGTGGGTTAGGACACTGTTCCTGTCAATCATAAGGTCACCCAGGGTCAAATCCCAGGGTCAGCAGAGTGAGCAAGGCCCTTAACTCCGCCCTAGTTGCTTCAGTCTCAAAAAATGCACATCGATTTGAAAGAAGAAAAAAAAAAAAGAGATAAATACTAAATACATAAAAACTTAAATGCCTGTGACTGTAGGTAAATTATAGCTACATGACCCCGTATCCAGGAGTTTTGGTGTGACCTCAGCGAATGTGTCCTCCTCATGCAGACCGCTCGGGCATCGAGGACGTGAACTCCGTGGAGGCCCTGCAGGACACCCTGATCCGTGCCCTGAGGAACCTCATCATGAAGAACCACATCAACGCGGTGGCCACCTTCACCAAGCTGCTCCTGAAGCTCCCGGACCTGCGCTCCCTCAACAGCGTGCACTCAGAGGAGCTGCTCACCTTCAAAGTGCACGCCTGAGCCACGGGGAGCCAAGCGTTCGTGCACACGCCTCCGTTCGCTTTGTACAGAACTGCCAGAAAAGGGGACCACGAGTGAATGGCAGTGTGTGCCTCACAAAACCCCCCCCCCCTCCTCCCCAAGCCCAAACAAACGCACACATTTATCAAAGTATATATTTGCAGATCTGTGAACTTAAGAAGCACTTTGTTATCGTTCAGTGCAATATAAAACCATCCACTTTCCTGTTATTTCCATTTTGATGCTATTTCCTTTGTGTTTTTGAGACATACTGTACTTCATAAGCATGAATGTCAGTCCAAGCCAAAGCAGAACTTGTGGAGGTTCTGGTTCCACAGAGGCTGCTGTGGTGCTGAAGAAGGAGTCTGTCGTGACCCAGCACTTTCTCCGCATGAAAAGCTTGTTTGGCTTGATCGCGGTGCAGATTTCATTATAAACATTCTACCTCTGTTGGATATTCAGACAGACATATTGCAGTTTTACTGTTTCAGTAGTATTTAATATTATATCACACGAGAGCACTGTTGCTGTTCTGGGGAGTCGTTTCTGATATGTTTTTCTAAAGCAGAGAGACAAATGTGAAACACATAACTGCAGGTATATATATATATGTACTACTCTCCTCTTTTGTTGCATTGCTATGATGTGTAATGTAAAAAAATGGGTTCTATCTAGATGGGCATGTCATACTGGTGCCTAACCTTAACCCTGGCAATTCCTGATACTGCTAGTTCAGTGCTGAGATTCTTTCAGAGATGAGGTGTGGTTTGTGTGCACGTTGCGTTGAACTAGGCTATTTCTTCGCTGACACTTGAGATGTACACAGGCCCATTTCGTGCATCGTGCGTTTCTGTGGTGAGCAAATTCCGGGCAGGTGTGTGTATGTGTGCGTGCGTGTGTGTGTGTGTGTGTAAATGAAATTCACTGCAAAAACTCAGCACAGCTACAAAAACCCAGAACTCGCAGTGTGGCCCAAATATGAAGATGGTTTGCTAATCTAATAGCGGCCTTTCTATTTTGGGAAATTGTGTTAACTTCCTGTTCATTTTTCTTGCACGTTTGCTTTCCCCAATTCCCGCTGTCCTCACTTTCTCACTGTAAACTGTCTGTGCTCTTTCCAAAGAGACACATCCTTAAGTATATACACGTTTTCACATAAGTATATATATAATGTAAAGGTATAAATAAACAGAAGAGCAAGTTCTGTTGTGGGATTTTTGAATAATAAGTAGCATTAAATGTTCGAATGTCTGTTACAATTGAAACAGCAATAGTTTATGGGGTTTGATTGTAGGTTTATTCCAAATTGACTGCAAAATGACCAGAAATATGTACTAAAACAAATAAAAACATAAACACACAAATTTATTCACAAACAACGTGTCTACTAGGTATACATTCCAGTTCAGTCAAAATGCCTTAATAGAACGTTGCTATGGTGACAAGAAAACACATAATTATCTTTATTCACCATCTACAGAGATGATTTAATGAGTCACAAACAACATGAACAGAAGGAATCCATCAAATATTTAAAACATTCACTTTATTGTTCTACTAATACTCTTGAAAGTTTAAACCAATGCCAATCAGTGGCAACCTGATTACTAAATCCGATCGAAAAGGCTACAAGCCAGCTGGTAAAAATGACTCTCTCTTTGTTGTTCTATGAAGTCTGACAAACCCTAACTACCACACTAACCTGTTACGGTAAAAATGATTAAATCACCGCCTACCCCAAGCTATACTGGTCACTCACCGAATCATTTTTGCTTGTTGCAGCGTTCTCTGAAAATTCTGGTAAATATTTACTGATATTTTCTGAAGTAAAGTCATGCTTTCCACTAGCTGGCTTATAAAATATAATTACATATAACCAATTCATTTTTTGGAAATAGATATTACTACATTTCCAATTAACTTAAGCTATTTCCTGATGCGTGAAAGAACATTGGCATTTAAATTCATTGAACACCTTCTATGCTATAGCTAACACTATGTTTTGACATAAACTATTCATAAAAGGTACAAAGACTCATATCTTCTTCCTCATTCAGATGTATGTTGCTCTTTTATACAAATAATGGAGTACAAGACATCATGAAGCACTGTACCAGCACCAGAGTTTGGAAATACAGGTCCAGAGAGTAAAAGTCCAGTCCAGACCTGAAAGAAAAAATTCAGGGTGTTTAATGAAATATACAGTTAGGCCCAAAAATATTTGGACAGTGACACAAGTTTTGTTATTTTAGCTGTTTACAAAAGCATATTCAGGATACAATTATATAATCGGGCTTAAAGTGCAGACTCTCAGCTGTAATTTGAGAGTATTCACATCCAAATTGGAGCAAGGGTGTAGGAATTACAG
>JABFEA020000138.1:17987130-17997962 GCA_019775915.2 Cyphomyrus plagiostoma | reverse complement strand
GCGGTGCAATTTCCTTGAAGAATTTTGTAGGAATTGGGTCTACGAGGCTAGTAGAGGATTTACAGGAGGAAATTAAGATCAAGAGTTCTGAGTGTTTTTTAGGAATGAAGGATTCAAAGGTCTCATTATTAATAGGCATAAGACTAGCAGGAGGCTGGCAGCCGTAGGTAGCTAAGGACTTGCACTGGGTGGTCTGTCTAATCTTAGTTACTTTACCATTAAAAAATGTAATAAAGTCATTACTCTTAAGAGCTTGAGGGACTTGCGAGTATAATGGAGAATTTTGAGGTAACCTAGCCACGGATTCAAAAAGGAATTTTGGATTGGTTTTGTTCTCGTCTATTAATCTGGAGAGATACACAGAACACAACAAAAAGTTGCACTAAGTTACTGATATCTGGTTGGATGGCAAGACGAACAGCACTGCACTTCCCAAATCTCTCCTCTGGGGGGCCCCAGCCATTCCACGGATACATTGAATTTCACCACCAGCTCACCCTGGCTGACTGACCGACTGACTAACTAGCTAACTAACTAACTCAGTTAGTCAGTGAGGTATTGATTAGCCATGTGAGGTGTGCAAGAGGGTGTATTGAATGGTTGCTGCAAATACTGGGGTGATTTTATGAGAGGGTTTGATGTGGCTAAGATGACATTTTTACAGACATCATCATGGTTTCACACCAGCATGAAGATCATTTAGACATATTTTTTTGACTGATTGAGACTTTTGCATAGTACTGTATATCTGGGAGATGTCAAACATAAGAAGGAATGATATCTTCATACTGGAAGAAGAACAGATTCTCAAAATGGTTCTTGTCCCATCCCTGTCACAGGTTTAAGTAGCACAACAAGGCAGCATAATCTACTAAAGTACTGCGTTTTTCCAGCCTGCTAGGAATTTTTCTTTGTCTGACTGCTCTGAAGCCACATTCCTGAGATTTCAGGGCAGACTTACAGAACAAGTGTATTAGTAACACAACAGAGCAGCCAAGCTGAATCCGTCTCAGCCTGGAAAACGTCGTGCCCTGGCCAGATCCGTTGGGTGCGCTAGGGTAAGGTCTCCATTCTGGCAGAAGGTGAACTCTAAACTCTGACATTCGGTGTCTGATTTGAGCCGGACGGGGAAACGATAGCGGAGGACAAGAATGACGGCATGGCTGGACCTGGCCGTGTCTCAGGTGACATCTCACATGCCCGCCTGCCCCGTTAATAGACGCAGAAGTCGCAGGTATATTTAAATACTGACGCCATCATCTGCCAGAGAGATGTTAGCAAATGCATGTTCCCAGGAAACCGTGCTGGATAAAAGCGTAAATTACCCCTGAAAATGAATGCTATTCTCACGATAGCTGTTACAGCCTTGTAGGGGTCATATCATTCAAACGGGCGCAAAACACACAGGCATAAAAATAACTCGCTCAGATGCTTCGCTGCATCAACAAGTCTGATGGGGAAGAGATGGGATAAAAAATAAACTGCACATAAAGGCCTAGAAGGTGTTTCAGCAGCTGCACGGTAGGCATAACTGTCTCTATACATGGCCCATGTACTATAATTACTGAGCAGATGATAGAACTTAGACAGAATTATTGATGATTTCAGTCAGTGTTATCGTAACATTGTGGTCTGATGAGGACGGTCTTTATTTGCATCTGAAGGTCAGTTGTTATGTTGCAGTTCTTGACATCTGTCTACGACTCTTGCCACCACTTTGGAGACAAGGAGTAATGGGATTATTATTCAACAGTGTCTCTTTCTGTTCTCAGGAAAGCGCACAAAGGTTTCAACATTTGAAGGTGGCTTGTGGCACAGCATCACATGACCTTCTAGATTGATTGGAGGATTTGGTCGATGGCTAATGTTACCGCGGCTACAGCGCTGGTCTTCGTCAGCTCATCTTTGCAGGGGTCACATGGCAAATTTTGATGGAACTGATAGCAGCTCTGACAAAAAAACTCCATGGGGCCCTCCAAATCACCCTCCCCCAGCATGGTGAAATCTAAATTAATAATACAAATAAAGAGAATTTAATAAGTCCTTTATTTTCAATTGTGTGGAAAACAGAATACACAAATAAAGCTGATGTTGTCTTGGTGCTCGACATTTAATATTTAATATTAATATCTGCATAGTTTTTTTCTCTCAAAATATTTTGCCAGTCACGTTTGTCCATGCGCCAGCAGGTTAACAATCCCTGCACGTTTGAGTTTTTTTTTAAAAAAAACTGCAGTCCTATCATATAACGAAGGACCAGACACATGGAGGCAACAACTGAATGCTCTTCTTTTCAAGGTGTCTTTTCTCCAACACAAGTTGCTGATCCATAACCGCCCACCCAGGAACCTGTATAGACTTCACAATGGATGTAACTGATCCTTCTTTAAGAATGGAGTCATTACCACTTTCAAAGAGGCTTTACCAAGTGACATTTATTGCTTATAATATAATATCACAATAAACTGAGTGATCAATTCAGTGTTATCAGTGTTCTGCTCGTAAAACACCTCCAGTGCAGGGATTTGTAGAATGTTCTTATTATTGCCTTTAACACAAAATCTGTGGTATGTATTGGCATACTTTTACGTTATGTTCAGATATACAGTCCTGTGTATATTGCATATTTATAGGTCTCGTTTTTCCTCTATGAGTAAATGAAAATTTAAGGATATACATGCACGATGCCTGATTTTAGTAACGCGTCTGCAATCTCAACTGCAATGTCTGAGAGTTTATGTTCATTGTGCAAACTGAACTGACCCATGTTCTGCGATGGTCATGCTCCATTTTTTCTCGTGCAGACCCCTACAGATGCAGTGCAGAGGACATAAACTGTAAAACCTTTGTTTTGTCTGTAACTAACCCAATTCAAACAGCCATTAAAGGCTTCACTCCAAAGATCTACTAGATAGGACTGGTCATTGAATCCACTGGTAGGAGATTTAAGAAGACTGCCATTGCCGTTACAGAAATCACCACTGAGGAGAAATGTGTGTAATGTGTATCGTTTGCGAGAGAGATAGATATAAAAAATTACATGAATTATGCTGGAGAAGGGTATATATCAATACAGGAAGCCAAGAGAAGCAAAAATCAATTAGAAAAAAAAAATCTTAGCCAAATTTGTCCCCACTGAGTGAGAAAAATTAGGTCAGTTTCATTATTTTGTGATGGGGTCTGAAAACTGAAAGTACCTAGTTAAAGGGAACCTAGGGGATATCAAGAAATAACAGAAAATGTGGGAAATCCAGCTGAAAAGAATGATGCTGACTGCTGTGACAAGCAATTAAATGAATTAAAAGAAATATGTATCATTATCAGTGAATTAACTGCTTATTATTCTAGATGCATATGGATATGAGGGTTTGGGTCTATCACTATATTTTCTCCTTTTTTATGACTGTTTTGTTTTCTTAAAAAAAATCAAATGTAGAAAATGGCTACATGATATCACTTTATAGCTTCATAGATCAGACTAACAAAACTTATTTTCCGTCTCAAAACGTTTGACAGTGATTTTTCCTTCTTTTTCCACATTAAATGATGTAAAACATTATGGTGCATGACCATTACAGATGCTCACGATCGTGCATTTTAGAAGGCAGACTAAATGATGCTTGTCTTGACAAACCCTTTACAGTGTTTTTATGCTAACCAAAGCAGCTAATATAATTCCCCAAATTAATCCTCTGTGTCACTGCATCTGTTATTATATTTATTAGTCATATTTTGTGTCAAATTATCGTTTTAATCTCAGTCAAGGGAGTGCAATGATATGCATTAAAAAAAATTTACAATCAATATATCAATAAAATAATAATAAGAGCAGAACAGTTGCTTTTTCTCCAAGTGCCATTGACTTTCACTATATTGAGTGTATTCATTTTGAAAGTCTGTGTCGAAACACTTCAAGGCATTTGCCTTGGATGCATATTTCATTTTTATCACCTTTTGGTGCAAACAAAGCTGTCAGCCTTGGATCCTCTCCAGAAGTGATTTGACATTTGGCATTTTAAGTGAGAGATTCACACAATCTTTAATTGTTTTCCACTGTTACCGGCTGATGTATGAGGCAAAATTTATTTCTGGATAATTAGGTAACCTACTTACTGAGCACTGGAGATTTGAATTTTGGCAGGAAATTAGCCTGTATCAGCAGCGCCTGGTATGTTATACAGTGGCTGAAGGACAGTATTGCAAAAGAAATCAATGCCATTCACCATGTTCATTTGATTTAAGGATAACATTTGTGTACATGCAAACAACTATTGTATCTCATGAGATGCAATACAGAATTTTCTCTGCAAGAGTAAAATAATAGTGTAAATATTCATGTCTATTGTGATAATTTTTCCCCAAGAAATGTTAATGTTAGCTTGGTCTCTATACTGTACCACTTGTCCCCAAATCACACACCGTACATTGTGGGAAGCCATCAAATGCCAAGTTCAGGGCTGATCATACAGTGGGGCTTTACATATAGCTGTGAACATTTAACAAGGTCAGTGATTGACTTTGTCCACTTTACCCAGTTGGTACCTCTTCCCACCTTGCTAAGTTTGGGTCAAACTTCATTCTATAGGAATTAATTTTTATATTTTTAAAAACACTTTGGACCTCACTTAATATATAATCACAGGCACTGTACATAAGAACTTGACTTTGGCTATAACATATTGCAGAATATCACTGCACATTATTGCTTTAATATTTATTTTCTGTGCTACACTTTCATTAATATTCAAAATGTCCTCATTCTTCAGTTGAAGAGATTAATATTCCTGTAAAACATTCTCATACTTACAGAAGAATATATCTGAGGTACGGTTATAACTTGTCTCGAATGAATTCTCATGACGTGAATTTTAAAGATTTTTTATATCTTCTGTCTTATGTATGACTGGTTTCTTAACACATACTCCAAAGGGGAATGTATGCACTGTATTCTGGGGCCAGATCCAAATGAAATAGTAGCTGCTGATCCATGAAAGGAGGAGGAGAGCAGCTGTGTGTCCTGTAGCTCCTGGGAAAGATCAATGAGGCCTTCATTTTCTCATCTACTGAGAAAATAGATAGATAGATAGATAGATAGATAGATAGATAGATAGATAGATAGATAGATAAAGCATGATTAGGCTGAGGAAATGAAAGATTAAATGATTATAGGCAAATCCAATGTGTTCTAATAAAACTAAATGAAACTCCCTATTGCATGCGTCAGAGACACGAGTATTTAATATTTGGTTTATGGTCCTTTTTATTTGTTTTATGTCTTGTTTAATAATGCAATAGAAATGCACTTGAAAAATTGCAGACTTATGATGCTAGTAGTGATTATTTTAAAAGGGATCTTTGGATTATATTACTCTTTGTCACTAAATCTGTTCCTTTTGGCAATATGAATAGCATCTCACTACCATCCACTGCCATTTCAGTCCCTCAGCCACTGGTCAGCACTTCCGGTGGCCACGCCCCCACGGCCACACCCCCGAGGCCACGCCCACCGCACCTGAATGGCAGACACTCTAGTAAATCCCCTGATCACGTTAAGTAAGGGTAAATGCATGACCAGCTGTGCATTATGCATTTTTAAATGCACGGCTGTGGAGGCAAAGAACCATCCGACGTGCGGTTCGTTGTTTTACCTCTGTAGCTATGTAGGTAAAAATGCATAATGTACAGTAATACTTGGCGGTATAAACGATATAAACGGTAGACGATATAAATTTGGCCAACGGGAGACATTTTGATTATACCGCCCTACCTCAGAAATTTCCACTCATCGCCAGCAAAAATGACGTAATGAAGTCGCGTCAAATAATAAATTATTATTTATATGAAAATTGTTTATATGATTATTGCTGCACCCGGCAGCAGAGTCCTGCACGGGTCTGATTTTGACAAATCGAACCCGCCCATACCCGTCATAATTAAACCTGTATCCGAACCGTTATCAGACAGAAATAAGATAAAATTCTGCACTCGATCCGCTATAAATAAATACTGACACCCGACCCGCACCCGAATGAAAATCAGTCAGATTAAAAATTAAAGACAAAAGTTTATTGGCACAACAAACATGTGCAACATCAGCTGAAAAGGCATAGCCAAATGTAAATGTTGCTTAATTAATAACAGCCTAATAAGCAAAAGAAATGGTAGTATAGCCTACCTCCAAACTCAAATAATGTTTGATATTGCCATGCCCACACATAGCCTTAGAAGCTTACAATTGAATGTGTTAATAAAACTAATATTATATAAAATGTACATTAGGCTACCCTGCACATTATTGGTTTTTATAGACTATACCTACGTGCACTGTCCATTTTCCTTTGATTACTCGATTGGAATTCCTACGCGAAGGCGAAGACTAACCTTTGGTGCGGTGCTTTATTTTACTGTGCAAAAAAGGATATCATCCACAGTTGATGGCCTCAGCTGACTACTTCAGCATCCATTTCGAACAACTGGAGGAGATCGCATGCGTTTTTTGAAAATGAAAGTGAGAGATTTCCGGGAATGCGCGTGCACACATAAACTGATACGGATTTTACGTTTTATCATCTCGAGTGCAGGGATTTTGTTACTAAAATATAGCTCTAGGGTATTTTTGTTGGCACATGATGTTTTGAAAACCAATTTAGCTCTTCTTCGTCCGACCCGAAACCATATCCGACACAGCAGAATATTTTTCACCCGTTTCAACAAAATTTGCGGGTCACCCGTCGGATACCCGAACCCGTGCACGACTCTGCCTGGCAGGAGCTTTATGGGAGAGATGGTCATACTAATATAGATGGAGTTATGACACGAGTCTAGTTCTGTGTCTTGTTTTCTGCTTACCTGTACAGTTTACAAAACCAACCTGTGTTTTTAATATAAGATAAAACCAGTGAAGTTACTTTAAATGTTTTCATATTTTTTGTATAATTGCAGATTTGCACAATAAATATTCTACGTTCATGACTACTTTGGAATGTTTTAACAGTTTACTATACAACTTCCTGCTGTAATGCATTTGCTATGGACATATGTTACTCTTTCAAAAACAGTTATATTGAAATTTACATATCAAATCAAATATATACCGTCTACCATTTATGGTTCAAATTATACCGCAATATGAATTTTATGCCATATCGCACAGCCCTAATGTACAGTATGTAATGCATTAGCCTGCTTACACCAGGCTTCATACAAGATTGTATCTGAAGACATACTTTTCACGTTTATGAGCCAACAACACATTTATTAGTAAGATTCTCTTCTTCTGCAAACGGTTGAGCATTTCCCTTGGTTATGACCCAAGCCTCTGCTGTTAATTAAATAATTGTCCATCTCTAAGACTATAAGTCTTATGTTTGAAGCTGCCTGTTGCAAATGGCAGTAGTACATCGATATGCTGCAGTGATTCGCCTGGCTTGTGTTGCTTGTGCAGTTATAGAACATTAATCAGTGCCCATCTGACCAATCACATTTGAGAATTCAGCTGTGCCGTGGCATCCAGGCATATAAGGATCTCTCTCCAGTGTAATCTCAGTGAGGTGTTGAGCATGCAGTATCCATACTAGCGTGTTTCCAAAGCCCTTTGCTGAATGTCCTTCGGGTTGCTATGTCTGTTGCCTCAGACTGTTCTCTGCCGTCAACCGGTGTGGTGACCCTGATTCTTGGACTACGTCTTGGTGCTCGCCATTCCCCGTTGTGATTCATTAAACCTGCTCGCTCTGCCTTTATAGCACATTCATTGCATCCTGTTCCTCATTCTTACCTCAAGTGAACTTGAGCGTGGAGTACTCTGCGTTCCACGTTGCATATCGTACAGGTTCAAATTAACCTCATTTATTGAAAGGAAAAAAAAATCAGGCTGAGTACCACCTCTGCTCCTCCTCCTAGTGTCCGCCAGTACCATGGCTGAAAAGCTAAATCTAGGTTTAGAGGCTGTTCCACCAGACGCTCCTCACCAACTAGGTAACATTTAGACTCATCGCTTGTCAAACACATGGCATATTGTGACAGGACGTCCCGCCCCTCCAAAACTCCCAAGGCTCACGAGTGCTTTCTAGAACGGATTAGAAAAAAAAGATAATTGAGGGCATGTGTCCATGACTTAGAATTAGCATCAGCCTCTCCATGCACTGGAATGCACCTAAGTGAGTTTGTTCATACTCCACATGAAAACATGATACACTTGAAGATCCGCAGCCTGATAATATTTCAGCAAGTAAGCAAGGCAAAGTAATGGTGCGTTCCATTTGAGGGAATGAATGTTACATTTATATGGCACTTTTCAAGACACCCAAAGCCCTTTCATGGAAACAATGGGGAGCCACTTCAAGCTCCGCCATGTAGTAGCTGAGGTGGTGAAGGGGCAGGAAAGAATCCACCAACTAGATGTAGGGTATGATGAGGAGGCCACATCTGGAAGGACCACAGTGGGCATTTCCAGTCAGGACCAGCCCTACTCCTTCAAATGATACCCAGGGATTTTTTTATGACCTCAAACAACCAGGACCACAATTTTACATCTCATCCAAAGGACAGTGCTATTTTATGGCACAGTGTCCCCATCACTGCCCTGGGGTACTGGGATTCACACAGGCCACTGGATGGGCTAACCTGTAGGCCACACCCACACTGCTTCCAATTGTAACCCAGCTTTCCTACTTTGTCTTTCATCCAAGTACTACGCAGGCCCAAACCTGCTAAGCTTCAGATAGTTAACCTAGTCTGAAGTACAAGCGGAATAGCTGCTCATCTATGAAAAGAGGAGGAGAGAAGCCATTTCAACAAGTTCCTTGTCGGAAGTTGCAACTCGAAAGCCTCCTAAAGTTGGACTTCTGACGACCCCAACATTTTAAGATGGCTGCACGCTTCATCATTAGAAGAGAAAGCTGTAGTTATAAAGTGTTTCTTAACATTTAATCTGTCTCATTAAATTGGTCATATACATAGTACCGTCCAACCTATATCTATGGACATGTTGCTACGTTGTTTGCACAAAATATCACATAACGTGTTGTTTTCAACTGATATTTCTATCAATGGCTAACAATGAACCTGGCTAGAACTGGCATCGCTAATGGGTAACCGGGCTAGCTGTACTGGAACAGGGTTAACTCGGGTGTGATGTCATTCCCAGCACTGACTTCTGAGGTGAATGGAGCACCATGCCATGAATGAGCCAGGGTCTTGCCGGTGCCATGTGACCTCAGGCACCGGACTGGTGTGGCATATCTAAGCATCTCCGCGTGTGGAGGGAGAGAGGAGTCATGCTGGGATACCCATACAACACGACCGCCATTCATCTTTTGAAGGTGATGTGGATCTTCAGTGTCCTGCAGAGGTTGCACCAAAGCTGAAAGTTATTTTTTATGCCTTCAGGTTCCTGTCTGCCTTGGCTTTAAATGTCAGTATGTTATAGTTATTTACTTGGCAAACTGTAAAAATTGGCTTCTGCAGTTCGGAATACCTCAGGTATCATTGATCTCGACAGGATCCCCTTTAATCCCGTTAGTACGCACTTGTTTAAGGTCGGTCATCTTTACAGACTATGAACAGCCGTCGCCGCTGGTCTTATCGCAGACGTACCTCTTCAAACCACTCCCCCAGGGAAGATAAGACCATGCTGCTTTGTCACACTTGGTGGGATTAAGGCCAGATAAAAGCCATCTCTTCAGTTGTATGCAAGGGTCCTGGTGACAGCCTCAGTGACTCCCTCAAGCCAGGGTGGGGGGCTTTGTGTCTGTGGTCGGCAGGGAGGGCTGTCGTGCCTTCGGATCTCAGCTCTGCCGTTTTAATAAGGAGCACTAAGCTTAGCTGTTCCTTGACCGATTTCTGTGCATCGTCCTGTACTGCAGGTGTGACACTGGTGAACGGGATGCTGCTCTTGTATTTATTGCAACTATTTATCGGTAGGGGAGTGACTGACTGTCAGGGAGTTTATGGATAAGATTTAGCTATATGAATGGAGGGCGGGGCACTCTGCTTTGTAGAATTCCTCTCATCTTCATTTATTACACCATTAACATGCCCTGAATAGGATTTTTATCCAGTATTTATTGTTCAGTGTTTACTGTTCAGCTCGTCTTTTTTTCTAGTTGCCAGACACTTTGCAGAAATGCAGTTTCATTTCTTGTGTGAGAAATAGCAATTAAGGGATTTGACTACAGACAAAGTGGGTACTGTTAATTATTTTTACCGAGTCCTGTAAGTCAATTCAAATCTTGGTGTTATTTGTTTTGAGAATGCATGGTTTATCAATCTGTTACTTTGTAATCATTGACTTCTATTCTTAGAAGCTCATACTGATGTTTGTCTACTTGAGTGTAAACAAATTCCATCAACATCATTGTGCTGTAAAGATAAATGGCTTTGTTTATTTTCCCCTGAATTCTCCCTTCTTTTTAGTCGTTTCATGTGAGAATTCAAATGCACTGACTTTCTTCCAAGCACCCACACTCATTACTTGCCTCTGAAAAAACAGAACTTTAACCGGTTCCAAAGACTCCTTCAGTGTCATACTAATTAACTTAGCCCACTGTATTTATGCCGTTTCTTCAATGATGGAAAAATAGACCACCCCAATAGCTGCAGTGTGAAATGGGACAGTTCACTTTGCCCGTTAATTACCCACTGTGTGCTGACGTTGCACTTTAACAGGAATCTGATTGGCTGTAATTTAATTCCACCTATTGTGGTGTAGAGTGCAAAGATGAGATGGACAGCATGTGTTCAGCATCATTCAGGCCTCTGCCACTAATGAACAGCATTAGCACTGTTGAATCACGGTTACATTATAGCACTGTTGAATCACGGTTACATTATAG
>JABFEA020000138.1:17937421-17958282 GCA_019775915.2 Cyphomyrus plagiostoma | reverse complement strand
CCCCCCCCCCCCCCCCCCCCCCCCGCCCCCCCTCTAGGGGCCGCTTCTGATAATTTACACCCATGAGTCTGGCCATTCGTTATCTCCAGCAGGGACCAAGCAGACTTCAGCCAGCTTACTTGGATCTCGCTCTTCATAAAATGGTTTATTTTCATCCATCCCATCCCAAACCCATGCAAACATAAACTGAATGTCACCAAACGTTTTAGGTGACCTGCAGATCCTTTTAGGTGACCTACAGATCCAAGACAGAGGCAGGTTAACTGGTTTAATTCAAATACCCTGTTGTGGATTTTCTATTTCCAGTATTTGAGGAATAATTAGATTAAAAAAAATATTAGTTTCCTGTTTTTCACTTGTTTTTCTTGTTCTAGTGGCAGACGGTGCTGTTGAGCGGTAAAGGCTAATGTTTGACATCAGGCACACTTTCTTTTTATTTGCATGGGTTGATGAGATGAGCGGCTCCATCAGCATTCATTAAAACGCTGGGCAGTTATTCGTAGGACTGGGTGTGACTGAGGGTTGGGCCTCTGTTGCTGTGATTGGAAAGTTACCGGTTCAAATCCCGTGGCTGCAAGAATGATGTCACCATTGCTGTCCTGAGCGAGGTCCTTATCCCCCCGCTCCAGGGGCAGTACATCCTGGCTGACCCCCCCAGCCCATCTCTTACCTGTGTATATGTCTGTGTGTCTCATGGAGAGCATGAAAGGTTAAGCAAAAAGGCCATTTCTCCACAGGGATTAATAGAATATCATTCTGATCTAATCATACACATGAGTTTGAACTCAAGTGTCGTTGGCCTTCCCTCACATGGCCGCTCCACTCAGCCTGCCTCAAAACTAATGAGAAACAGTCCAAAATCTGCTTATTTAAATGATTTGACACAAGACGGAGCCCTTGAGAAATCTCACATTTTAATAAGTATAACGGAGCATATGGAGACAGCAGACGTTTAATCATATTCAAGGATGGCCGAGCGTAAGCGTTGTTCTCAGACGCTGCTCTGAGCTTACTGTCTGCCGCTGTCGACATAAGATGGTGTGACAGTGCGTAGAGTACATCCATCCATCTTCTGATCGCAGGTCCTGGGTAGGGTCACTGGTCGGACCTGGAGCCTGTCCCAGGCAGCATCAGGCACAGGACTGGGGTTTACCTTGCATGGTTTGCCAGTCCATCTCCAGGCACATGCATACAGTCATGTTACAGGCAGTTTAGAAACACCTAATTCAATGTTTCCCAATCCGGTCCTCGGGGAACCACAGCCGGTCCATGTTTTTGCTCCCTCCGTGCTTCCTGCCTGACAGTCCACATTTTGGGAGCAAAAAGCGTAGACTGTCTGTGGACCCCAAAGACCACACTGGTCTAACTGCATGTCTTTGAACTGTGGGGGAAAAGCCATGAAACACACACAACGGAGAGAGAGAACATCCAAGCTCGACATGCAGCCTAGGCAGGAGCTCAGCCCGCAGCCCTGAAGGTGTGAGGTGGCAGGGAAATGCCATAGCTTTTGGGATCAGCTCTGGACCACCGTGACCCAGCAGAGGATGAGAAGTCTTAGAAGATGGATGGATGATTATTGCCATCAGTGGAACCTTCTGAGTTAGTATCTCACTGCATAAAGGAGAGGGATGTTAAAATCACAACTTTGTTCAGGCGGTCTTGACTTTTGTGCTCGCTATGGCATGTACAAGTTCAGAATTAGTGAAACTTCACGTACCTTCAGAAATAATCCAAAATGGTTTGCAATATTGTCTCAGTGCTCCTTTTTTCACTTCTGCCATCATGGACCGTATTTCTATGTAAAAGTTTGCCCTGGATATGTCAGAACAATGAATATCTTTACAATTCTGTGTGATTTTTAAATTTAGACGTACCACCAAGCCAACGTAAAAATGAACAGGCGCCAGAAAGCCTGAGGAAGCACTGCTGAAATTCTGCTTTGCTTTTTTCTGTTTTCCCACAATGCACTTTTGCCTCCTTTCGAGGAAACTGGCTTGACCACATCGTTCTCCTTTCCGTCGAGCCCTATGCAGTTTGGGAAAGCGCAGAACGGCAGATGTCACAGAAGGGGCCTCGTTTCGTCGTTTTTGGGGAAATTGAAAACTGTTTATCTGCACTGTGGGTTACGCGGGGACTTGTCGGTACACACAGACTACAGACATCTGCTATTCATTTTCCGCTAGTGTCCGCGGGGCTCCCTGAAGGCTCTCCGCTTTGGAGCCAGATATCGGGAGCGAACGAGCGCACGGCAACAAAGGTGCAGCCGCGGTAACGAGTTAGGGCGGCATCGGCGGCTCTGATTGGACGAGGCGCTGTTATTCCATTCTATCATGCTGCCTTATCATGTGTCATTACAGTGAAAGGTGCAGATTTTTCTATCACAGACACTGTGGTTAGACCTCGCTGAGTCAGACCGGCTGATAAGTGTGACCCTGTGGTCCCCTTGCATTATTTTTCTGCTTTTTATGTCGTTGAAAGCTGCTATTTAACAGCGTCCCTCCAGGTCTAGCGTGTTATCTGTGGGGGTTTTGTGTTCGTTCTGGCAACAAAGCCTATCTTTGTACACTTTGGGTTCCTTTCATGTAGCCGTAGCCCCGGCGTGTATCTTCTCGCTGCCTCCCTGTCAGGGACGCCTCACCTTGTCGTCACCTTTTTGCTGCTCAACAGAGAAATACACCCCATCCAAAAAAAAAGAAAAACAAACAGTATTTTTTCCTCATCTCTCTCTCAGCCCTGGTAATAGAGCAGGCCTTTTCTCCTTGTCTGGCAAACTTGAAGTGTAAGCAATAGCCCGGTTTAATTGCCCCCGTTTCGCTGCCACTCTCCCTGGTTTCAGGTGTCCCTCTCCACTTTCGGTGGTAGCGATAAGCTGTCAACACAATTAAGAATGAAAACTAATCTGATTCTCTGGGCCGGCCCTGAATGCTCGGGAAACACAGGCAGCTACAATGGCGAGCGGTGAATAATTGATGTATGTCAGTGTTTTTTTTAAGCTGTAAATGAGAATTCCATATATTCCACGGCCGCATACGACACCTTAGCCTCCCCATTACCAAAACAAGATGAAAGATAATGACTCCAATGAAGGCATTGTTTATAGGAGGAAATCAGGTTGAGGAAGAGCACAGCGTTCCCAGGTGGACCATATAGGGTTTCCACCAGTAATCTGGCACCAGTGGTGGCTCTCTTGGATGAGACACTGGGTAAACTGGACCCGGCCCATTAGCCGAGGAAGTCCAGTGCCTTGGCGTTACTTCTGAAGAGCTTGATGACGTGCCCAGTGAGCGGAACGAAAACTGGCACAAGTCGGAGCTTGACTGCGTTCCAGAGACTAGCCTCGCCGTGCGATATCAAAGGCTTTTTATGGTACGTTAGGCCAGCGTTTTTCGCTCGCTCATAACTCGAGCTGCTTTGTTTTAATTAAGCCATGAAACTCGCAGAGCTTATCGAAATGTCTTGTTCGAGTATCGCTCCTGACAGGTGATGCACATGTGCTAGATTAGCACGTGTCTCCCCACCATTGTGACATGTAGATGCAGGGCACGTTACCATTAGTGGCAGACAATGAATCTTCTAAGATCCTTGCAAATAAAATATTTTTGCTCTGTGTTAAAAATAAAATAGTAAATCTGCATATTCTTCATCATTCTGTAAACATTCGGTAAATTCAGTATACTTTGTTTTGATTTAATATTTTCTTCATAAATATAATACTTAAAGCATACTTTCAAAATGCGTTTTGGTTATTTCCTAGGACCTAGATTGAATACATTTCTTTTATTGTTTTATTTCACTTACCGCACATGTTTAAAACTATGTAGTCATGTGCATTTTCTTTAGGCTTGAATAAAAATGCATATATTTTTTTAATGAGACGCATTAGAGCAAAAATTCAGTTCAATTAAAATTTGAACAGCCAGGTGTCTTAGAATCAGGTCACCTTCCGAAACCAAAGAGCCACAAGTTAGCAGCTGTGGCTCTGTCTGAATTTTTGGAAACTCTCATCTTACCACGTTGCGCTACTTCTTCCATCTGTTCATGTTACACTGAAACCATGAGCACTAACCTGCATATATTACATAAGTAATTAGCATGTGTGAGGGTCTCTGCTGTGAGGCAGTCTCCTCTGCTTAGCTGGTTAGAGAAAGCGTTAGCTTAGATGGTTAGAGAAAGTGTTAGCTTAGCTGGTTAGCAACCAATGACAGGACACCATATGCCGAGAGGTGTCTCTTCTCCTACATGTGTCCTGCAGCGCGTACGAATCCTGACGTCGCATCACTGCAAAATGAAAATTCGCAGAGCAGAAATATCGCTGCTACATATGGATGAAAATGAGGAAAAGGAACAAAGCAGGGATGTGAGAGAGCGTCCATAACGTTGCTTGATAGCAGCCATCATCATAGAGTCTGGCCGTCTGATTGGCTTCCCATTCGTCTCTTCCTTTATCTCTAGGGTTTCTTCCGCAGAAGCATCCAGAAGAACATGGTCTACACATGCCACAGGGACAAGAACTGCATCATCAACAAGGTTACGAGGAACCGCTGTCAGTACTGTCGCCTGCAGAGATGCTTCACCGTGGGAATGTCCAAAGAGTGTAAGCTCTTCGTCAGCGTTCCACCCAGTCCCTGTAGTCTTTGTTCCACTTTCCTCCCAGATAGAATAGGTGATCCCCTTTTTAAGGTGTCACCGCTTTGTAAAGGCATTGCTCTTGGGTCCTGGGCTTGATGGGCCCGCACTGTGTGACAGGCCGCGGTTTAAAACGATCAGCACTTCGCCGGTTTGTTTTAAAGATGTTTGCCCTCTGACAGGTTGGAAGTAGGTCAGAAGCCCTGAGAGTATGAACTCTGTAAGCGCTCTGTGAATTCTGCGTCACCTGGTGTAACCTCTCCTGCTCTTTACCCACAATGCACTTTGAGCTGGTATCCAACATTATTAAGTATTAGACTAACTTATAAAATTATAATGTAAGTCAATTTAGGGAAGGTGATGGAGCTGGTAATTGAATATTCACACACTCCAGTGGCTGTAATTGCTATCTTCTGGTGCCAGCGTCACTACGGTTGGTGATTTTACTGCAGGTTATTTGCAGCCCCGTAACGGCATTACAACCCAACGTACGAGAAACACTTCCTACGGCTGAGATCCAGCTTCTTTTACCATTTTGGTGCATTTGGGTTTTTCAACTCAAAGCATAAAATCAATTTCTATCGTTTGTTTTCGCTTCACAGAGTCACAGTCCCAGCGAAGTTGCCCGTGGAAGCAAGCAAACTTCGGTTTGAAGGCATCGCTCCACTTAACGAAATTATTGCCGATTATATTCAGTGATTAAGCTGTAGGTATACAAAAAAATAATGTTCTACGCTTAGCTGCTGTTTGCAACCCAGTTGTGTCTCTTTTCGTTTGGTCCTGTCTTTCTTCTCACTGCCCCTGTAAGTTCAGCGTGGCAGAAGATATATTTAATAAAGGAACCTGAATACCACTTATAGTGACTGTGTTGAAAAGGTATCAGGTTCTCTGCAGTCAGACATCACTGTCAAATTAACAGTGACAGTAGTACATGCACGGGCGGCTCAAATGAGTCATACTTATTGCGTGTACGGTTTATTCAGCTGTGACCACACACTTTAAGTAGCAAAGCTATATCCGTAATTAGACACCACGCTCGTGCCGTTTAGTTTGATAAACAAATATTCCTTTGATAAACTTTGTACATCTTGGGTCAATGACCGTGTCTTCGAAATTGCAGGTAGGTGACGTAATGTTGAGGCAACGCTGTATTATTCCCTTTGTCAGGTGAGGGACCTAGTTACCGAGGGACAACCTTCATATGGGACGGGTCAAAGCTATATCAAGACATCGCAGATTCGGCTGATTATTACCAGGTTATTGATTATACTGATTAAACTGTAATGCCAGCAGAGAATGTAGGTGATGTGTGTTATAGTATGTGTGAAGCAAAAACATTATTCCTGCTTGTAGGTGATAGGATCCTGCTTGGGATTTATCTTTCCCTTTGGTGCATATTAAATATCCATTTATGTTCATGGCTTCCTGTCCAATGGATCATTTGAATGTTCGGGCTCTATGAGGTTTTCGCTGTGGTTGGCCATTTTTCCATGTGGCAGTAATTTGGTTTCAGTCCATGGTAATTACACAGAGTGATTTGCCCATCATGCAGTGTTCTGTACTTCCTAAATCACGGGAGCCGCTTCATTGCTCTGCCGACGGATATCCCCAGTGATTCCAGGCTGTATTTCACTCTAACGTGACGGATCAATGGCCTTCATCTTAACCCCGTGCATTTCCGTCATCCGCGTTACCTTCTCCCAGAGGATGGCGCCGCTCAGCCCCACCTGTGGGTGTTTCTCTTAACGCGTGATAAACACCAGCCAGCCTTCAGCCTGACCAGAGCTAACTGGAACTGCCGTCTCTCTTTCCATCCGTTTCCGGTCTCCAGATTCTACCTCTCGTGCACTGTGCCTTCGGGCAAATTATATTTAAGCTCCGATGCCCCATGAATATTTCATTTCACAATCACTCTAATCTAACTTTTGCTTTTTTATCTACTCATACTATTGCTCACAGTCATTTTTAATTAGCTACGCGTGGTTCGGTAAATAAAGAAAATTATAATAAAAGATTTACTGCAATTTAGTTTGAGTGCCGCAAGGTCGTTTGCGCTACTGAAAGATTCTACCTGTCTGTGCAGCTGTGAAGCACGTGTGTGTCTACAAGGGAGAGGCCTTATTTAATCGCCAATAAGATCACATCTTTTAATGAAGATGGTTTTCTGTTGCAGTTCTTAACATCGTTACCTATTGTACATGAATTGGAAATCAAGCTCTCTGAATCGTGCTAATATTTTCATAAATATTAGTTTGCATCAGCATTCAGTTCATTTACCAGGATGAGCTCTGTAATAAATCCCATATTCCATGGCTTTGACTCTTGATCATTTCAGAAAGCTGAACCATTGTAGGAAAAGCGGGCTTTCCATTCTCCTTTTATTGGCAGGCAGCGCTAAACCCTGACCTTGCACACAATATCCCATGCAAACCATCCCAAGAGGTCAGCTGGCCAGCTAGGAATTACAGTCACGAGTCTGACTTAGATTACTGTCGATTAGGCTTTGACAGGAGCCCTCTGCAACGACACTGATCTGGCAGGGGGGAGTCAGAATGAATTAATGAGTTATAATAACATATTTACTCTGTGGAGAAGCTTTGCTTTATCAAGTAGACAGCATAGCAGTTAAGGACATCGGCTCAGGCATGGAAAGTTACCGCTTTAAATCACAGTAAATTTTTTCTTGTAAATCTCATATAAATGTTCTATAAATCAGTAACAAATTACTTTGTTTAAAAGTGAAAAAAGCAGTACATTTCACCAGTGGAGCCCTCAGTTCATTTCCTTTCAGTCTGTAGATGTAGTATTGGGAGGTCTGATGGATTTTTATCGGACATTATAGAAATTCCTCTGCGTCGCGCCTGCTATTTCCGATCTGTCCCTAGATTTGTGTCTGCCTGCCTTCCCCACATTGGTGCCGGCTTTCTCTGGCTCCTCCGGGTCTCTTCCAAAGGCGCACGGGAAAATGGTGGCATCTGACTTACTCCTAGCGTGCGTCTGTATGCATGAATATGCGAGCAGGTCATCCCCCACCCGGAATGAACAGACGGTTATTAAAAGCGGACGGCTGGATGCATGGAAGAATTAGAATGTTGGCATGGCGTGGGGGAAATTTAGATTAGCCGTTTTTTTTTTAATTAAAAGCAACTTCTATTCCCTCCATCCACCCTTTTTCCATCCGTGCCCTAGACATGAACCTGTAATGGCTATGGTTTTCTACACCACCCACATGCCCACAAGATGCACGTTTTTCACGGTGATCCTCTCTCTATCTATCTCCCTCTCTCACACTCTTCCTCTCTCTCTGTCTATCTCTCTCTCTTCCTCTCTCTCTCTCTCTCTCTCTATCTATCTCTCCCTATTTCTCTCTCTCTATCCAGCGGTTCGCAATGACCGAAACAAGAAGAAAAAAGAGTCCCCCAGGCTGTTTGTGGAGAAGTGCGAGCTGAGCGCTGAACTGGAGGCGACCGTGGAGAAGATCCGCAAGGCTCACCAGGAGACCTTCCCCTCCTTGTGTCAGCTGGGCAAGTACACCACGGTGAGTCTCGTCTCCTCCTCCAGGGGGCCACGTCGAGCCCCTGTCAGAACCACCAACCAATAGCTTGACCCTTGAACTTCCTAGTCCACAGTGGTGATGAATAGCTTGGAAAGTTCCAGAAGACAATTAATCATCTGCAGTTAATGCTGTTGTCAATGTGGTACGCTGACTGCTGTGCCATTTTATCGCTGCCAAGTGACGCCACTCTTAAGATGTTGTTTTATCTAATAAGCATGAAGAGATCACTTTATTTTTATAACGTCGGCACCACTGTATCGTATTACCGATACAGTATAATCCGACATTGTGGGTATTGTAGGGAAGATTGATATCAGCTAGACTCCATAGCTTGTTGTAGTCACGCGTTTTCACGGTAGTCTGCTCCCCTTATTGCGATCACTATTACTCTTCACCTAAATTCAGCTTTGCATTTATCTTGCATTTTCAAGTCATGGATTAGTGTCCTTTGAACCGCCTTTAGGGGAGTACTGGGAAGAAAGATAAGGTTTCCCACCCGGCTCTTGCTGGAACGGCAGATTGTGCCGGCGGTCACGCGAGCAGCGGCATGCAGAGTCCCAGCATTCCAGGGGAGAATAACAGGCATCGTTAGATGGGCCAGACACGTCCTCCCGGCCAGACACGTCTTCCCCTCAGGAATCTGGGCAGCAGCCGGCAGTAGTGGGGAAGAGTCCAGTCTTTAGCACGTTAGCTAGAGCTGGAATGTGCTGGAGCTCTGCATTTGAGGGAGAAATCCCTTGGATTTCAATTTGCTTTGATGGCGTCCAGTGTCTCGTCTTATTGTTTTTGAAGGCAGATTGTCCAGGAATGGATGTATGCCATCAGCCAAAGCAGAGAAATCACCGCGCTAACAGGAGAGACTTTGTTGACGCGTCCATTGTTTGCACCCAGAAGATCCGTCACCCTCTGTGGTTCGATTCGGCTTATACCACGCGCAGCAAGCCTCGCTTTCAACTGTTTAAATGACGCTCCAGCCAAGGGCACAAGCCCAAAAACAGAATTTTCAAAAAGCACATGCTGCTCTCACGGTGCCTGCATGTAGGACTGGTGGTACGTCATTTTTCATATCGTCAAACCATCCAGACATCATATCGCTGTAATATGGTATTTCGAAGGTACTGTATTTTCAAAAGCATCTACTGAAATCTTGGCAATAAAATGCGATAGGGGTGGGGGGCCCATCCCCCGCAATATATTTCACTCGGTTAATTTTGGCCTCAAGATTTCAAAATACTGTGATTATACATAAGAATACCATGGAATACCCAAAATATTGCAGAATGCCGTATTTTCGTAAAACTGTCCAAGCCTACCAGTACCTGTACTTATTTGGACAAAATGCCCCTTTTGTAATCCATCCATCCACCCGTCCGTCTACCCATCCATCCACCCATCCATCCATCCATCCGTCCACCCATCCATCCAGCCATCCAGCCATACATCCATCAATTTTCTGTAACCACTTGTCCTATTCAGGGTCATGGGGGGTCTGGAGCCGTATCTCAGAGGCTACGGGGGCACACATTTCAGGAGTGTGCTGTCACATTCCCAGTGTCCCCCCCCCCCCAGGTTACAGTGCTGAGCTGAATTGGCTAAGCTTCACATGTGACAGGAAACCAGCTTCGGCAGACATTTCCGTCGTCGCTTAAAATGTCTGACACTGACAACTAGGCAGCACATATATATAAAACCCAGGCATCCCGACGCCTGATCTCTGCAGAGCTGACAGCATCTCACGCCGTAAATCATCAGGCTTTGTGTCCCTCATTTTCCTGCCACAAGTCTACTCAGGGCCCCACGGGGGTGTAGGTGAAAAGCGGACCCTCGCTGTGCTCCCACCCCCTACTCCAGTTTAGAGGAAAACATGAAATGCACAGAGCATTTTCAAACGAGTGTATGGGACCCCCCCCCCGGTCTGCATGGTCTGTGATCAGCACTGGTGCTGAGAATCCAGATAGCAAAGGTGCTTAGATGAGATCCTCACCACTCTGTATCTGTCTGCCTCACTGTGCGTTTCTCTCATTGGCTTCCCACCTAATACATTCTGCAACTTACTTTGACCTGTGAAACTGTATGATTAGGAAACGTATATCTATGCATTAAAGTCAAGACCTGTCGTTAAGTTTTCTCTCTGCGTCAGGGGGTCTGCGGAATTATCCACACAACTTGTAGGAATATCCATATACTGGGTATTTATAACGGGTTAAACAGACAAACTCACAGTAATATCTACCAGCAGACACTGATCAAATATTATTTAGATTAAACTTGTTGACATTTATTACCATTTAAGCATTTTAATGACCTTTAAGCATAATAATTGATGATACACATGTTTATCACGTCACAGTGTTTATCGGTGAGGTGTTTTATGTGAAAATTAAACTAAAATTTAGATCTTTAAATTGGTTTTCATGGCAGGTAAACATTTTAATCCTCTTTTTTTCCAAGTAATACAGTGAAAATGGTAGAAGTTGAACAGGAATACAAAACAAAACAAACAAGCTGGACAGTAGTATTGATCCTGATTAAAATTGATGGTTACATTTCTGTAATTCTAACGACTGTGTAGTGTATATATTTTGTGTACCGTTGTGATCTATACTTTATTAATTAACTATAAATATATAAGATGTTTTAACAGAAGTGCGCAAAAGTTTTTACTGCAAATTTGTGAAATGCAAAATAGGGAAAATATTGGTTGAATTTGAACGGTTGTAATTTGCACCACTCAAGTTCATTCTCAGGAAGACGGCAGCACTCCTGTAAGTGAAGCGCGTTCACGTGCTTTTAATGCACTTCCCTGGGCAGAATCGTTTGCTTTATGTTTACAGCGCATATTAAGTTATCATATAACAAACTTATGGCCTATAAGCGTTTCCTGCAGCTCATTATATTGTGCTATAAATCAGTGTTCGGCATAAAGACATAAGAATGTCCCGAGTGGTGTGAGGAAAACGGCGCCGAAATAGACTGCCTTCACGGGATCATCACATGAGCATATTTAGGTGTCTTGCCGTCAGACCCAGAGTACGCTTACAGTGCTCCCACAGAGACATTGTATGTCTCGACGAGGCACACAGAGCTCGTTCAGAGTGATTTAAGTACAACATAATGCCTCTTTCACTTAACCGGGGATAATATTTAGTGGTTTTTCCGTGCCTGCCGTTCTCCAAGATGGGACGTATATCCGCCCTTTTATGTCTGCCGCCGTTTGCCCCCAGTGAATTTATTTGGTGCAGCGACGATCCGTCTGCACGGGGACCGGGGGCTGGATGGGGGGCAGTCGTGTCGGCCAAAGCGCCTGGCCGTCACACCGCGACCCGCCGCGTGGCAAATGGCGTCCGCCGTGTAAATTGGCCGCCGCGCGATGCCTTTCAGCGAAGAGGAGGCAAGACGTTCATTTTCACAACTCGCTTTAATATGTGCGCCCCCCTCCCCCTCCATTAGATAATAATATTCCACAAAAGCACATACATTTAGGATGCTGTCTAATTTTATCCACAGAAACACAAGGAAAACATCAAATTATATTTGTCAATGGATTAGCTTTTAAAATTACTGGCATCCCTATAACCATCTAAATCAGACCCCTATATGAGATATATTAGACACTATCAACAGTCTCATATTTTATAAACGTTAATTGTAGCTACATCAGTGTTTTAATTTAAGTGATCTGCTGCGTCAAGGTTCAGCAGACCGCACTATCCAACACTATTTTATATATCAGGTAGGTTCACACACCTCAGTAAACACGCTTAGATCCCCGGCAACAGCAGAGAGTCTGACTGCTCTCTGACTCTGCTCTGACTGTGAAATCTGCCCTGGGGCAAGGAGCATCACTTCAGAGCGAGAGTCTGACCTAACTGTACATCCCTGCAGCAACTCAATGAGCCAGAACAAAGGAGCTATTCGCGGCAAAACCTCTGAAACAAGGTGCCGTTCTAAAATAGCACCGCCGTCAGACTTTTATACCCTGGCTACTCTCCACCTGTATGCAGGCCCTGGACATTTCTGAGAGGTTCTCTCTCTCTCTCTCTCTGTCCCACAAGCAGTTTCAGCACAGCAGAAAAAAGGGATGCATGGTTATCCAGCATTTCCTAGTGTTACTTGGAGCCTGACGGGCGAGAGCCGTGTCCTAAAGGTGACATTAATGGGGGCTAAAGAATAGAATATAAACGAGTGTTCCTAATAGCTTCTGGAATGATGCTTTAAAAATAAAAGGCCTCTCATGTGGGGATGCCCTGCTTCAGTCAGAGAGCCTGACAGGCAGCTTGTGCAGAACAGACGTGGAAGAGGACTTCTGAAAGGCAACTACAGTAAATCACAACAGTATAATAGCATATCTCATCCAGGCTGCATTCACAGTTCATTGACCGGGCAATTAACTCTGTTGATTTAGGCCTTTGGGGGAGGAGGGAGGGAGAAGAGCAGGATCCTGATGCACCTCCCTGCCCCGGGCAAATTCATTATTTGTGTTAGCTCTGCCTGTTTTAAACATTTAACCTTGTGTCTTTTGCTTTCCTTGTGCACCTCCTGCTTCCTGCCGCTGTCTAACCCGTCAAAGGCCCCTTTCTCGGGCCACTGCCCCCCCTCCCCTTGTGTCCTGTAACTCTGGTGAGCTCCTCCGTGTGGACATGGCCGAGGCCCCTGTGGATGCTTTCGAGCTCCCCGTCCTTCAGCTTTACTTCTCACAACCGAGGCTTTAATTGATTTTCCATTTGAACAAGTACAGCTCTGGTCTGCTCTTGCTCTCCTGTGAGACACACAGATATATACAGGTGAGAGGGAAATTGTTGCCCACACACCTTATAGAATCTCTGTTGAACCCAAAAGTATTCTCACTACCATGCGTCTGCTTTTCAGTTAGAAAGAGGTACTGTACTGCTATAAATTAAAATAGATATCTTACGCTGTTTAACAACATGTGATGCTGTTTAACACCAGCCTGATGCCCAATCTGTAGTTTTGTGTATTTACCTGTGGGGGCAGTAATTACTCTGTCCGGAGTGTTTACACATGGGTCATCTTAGTTTATAGTTCTGCATTGAAAACATGGATCCCTATTCTTTATTACAACCCAGTTAAAGTTGACCAGCCGGCGACATCGGCTCGCATCTGGGACCATCCCGGGCAGCGTCAGCTCCCCGCTCTCGGCTACCGCGGTCTGGGTTGTCATGCCGTGAGCACTGGTGCGGCTCAGCCCCGCTTGCGTGACAATGACACATGAAATGCGTATTTTAAATAAAAAATAAAAGCAAACGTATTACAGAATCACGGGACATATTCGTTCCTCCAAAATGCCAACGGACGCAATTACATCGTTTTCCTCGCATTTGTCGGGATTTTGACGCCAAGAAAACGTTGCATGCAGTGTTTATTTGACGCCACCTGAACGCGTAGCTGGCTGAACGCCGGTGCTGAACGCCTGTGTGGACACTTCGATTTGCTCCAATGAGCAGAAAAACAGTCGGAGTTCAGTCGGCGCTCACCTGGCTCCACAAAAGCCAGAAAAACGGCTGGTACAAATGTCCGTGTGGACGAGGCCTTAACTTTTCAGCAGGTAAGTCAGGATACGTCAGATGGTGTGTCTCAGTCAGAACCGTCAGGGAAAGATGGGCTAACTCTTGGGCGTTTCTTATTAGCGCCAGTGTCAAAACAGAAACAACGGCACTCTTCGAGTCAGGCCAAGGCGCCAAGACGGCAGATCATCACAGAAAATGATGACTTATGTCTCATGGGATGTGACATGTATGGTTGAGTCCCGGTTCTCCTCTCTTTGCCCGGCCGCAGAATTCGAGCGCCGACCACCGCGTCCGCCTGGACCTGGGCCTTTGGGATAAGTTCAGCGAGCTGGCCACCAAGTGCATCATCAAGATAGTGGAGTTTGCCAAGAAGGTGCCTGGCTTCGGGGGCCTGACCATAGCCGACCAGATCACCCTCCTGAAGGCTGCCTGCCTTGACATACTGGTAGGTATCGCTGCTGTGTCACCTGTCATCTCACAACGGAACTTGTGTGGGAAGCTGTCAGGTTGTCCAGATGAGACATATTTTCCACAATTTGGTTTTCATCTCTCTGCACCTCCCTGTAGATATTACAACTGCTCCGCCATTTCAGTAAAGCAGATGGTGTACCAACACATCTTCAATCAGCAGTGAGCACTCTCAGAATCATTTCAATTCAGCTATTTGAAAAACTAAAACGAAAGCTTAGGCTTGCACTTTTTCACTATGAGTGTGTCTTTTTTACTTTTTCACTATGGGTGTGTCTTTTTACTTACGTTTTCACTATGGGTGTGTCTTTTTTTACTTCATTTTATGATTTGATACAAGGAAAATGCTGGAACCAAACAGAGAGGGGTGCATATAGGTAATATGTGTACGGTTCTGGGGGTGGCTATGTATGCCCCTCTATACAGCCACACAGCTCTGTGATCTGATTATCTCTTCCCCCAGGGGAGAGAGGATACACACCGATTTCAGCCCCGTGGATCCTACACTGCTTTTTGCTTTAATGTCCAGCAAATATATGACTAATGAATCCTGAAGTATTGTTGCACAGAAGCACAGTGTTTCTCCTTGCGTTCCGATAACCTGGTCCGAGTTTGATACTACAACGTTAGCATATTGCTCATGTTATTCTAAAATGTGAACAGCTGACAGTTTAATAATGTAAATAAACATGCTGGCATATTTTGTTTTGCGCTAAAATTTGTTAGCTATCACCTGGACCACAGGTAGGTACCGGACACAGGCTTCGATTAGCCACTACATGGTAAACACCTGTGAATGTTAGATTAAATTTGGTTTAACACATTTTCCCACTTCAACCATAATAAGTGCACTACAATGAAGATTACTTTTTAAGCCAATTAAGTAACGATGTGACCTTAGTTTTAAGACACAGCTGGCTTGCTGTGAGATGGTGCTTTCTAAGTACGTTGTGTACATTTGGGTTGTTTTGTTCTTGGAATTTGCCGGTGCTCCTCGAATGTTGTAATTTTTTGACATCTGAGGGCTGAATAATGGGATTGGACCGGCACTGTTTCTGGGCTCAGTCCCTGTGAGTCACACTGAACATGTTTTATTCTGTTTCATCATGTTGTGGCTCCTGCCTCTCAGCGACAGCGCTGTCCTCCAAAATCCTCAAAGGCTGGACTTTTTCATGGCTCCTCTCCTGGCAGGGCTGTGTCTTCATAATGTAATACCTGTGCTTTCATTTTTCCCTTTTTCAAGATACCCTCTTTGGCATTACGGACAACTAAATGTCCTTTTAGATATTAACATTATCAGTGGGGGTGAGTCTGGCTGCACGTTTGACATGAAGGGTGAGGCGGACATACTGGAGCGGAGAGGAGGGTGGTTTGGAAATGTGTGATGTCTTCGAGTCAGAACAGGACCTCAGACAAGGCACCATATTGTAGATGATTCAAGACATGCAGAGAGTGTGAAAATCGTATGTAAAGCCCAAACTCGAAGTGAGGGACCATCGGTGCAATTGAGAGACCAAACGGGAAACCAATCGATTGCAACAGGCCGAGAAATCAAACACCTGCAAACTTGTAAAGGTGAAGTGAAAATACTTGGAACCGACCAGAAGTGTCTCTGTGATGCTGCTGGCTCATCATGGCTTTCTGCACCCCATAGATCTTGAGGATCTGTACCAGGTACACGCCTGACCAGGACACCATGACCTTCTCGGACGGCCTGACGCTAAACCGCACACAGATGCACAATGCTGGCTTCGGGCCCCTCACGGACCTGGTGTTCACCTTCGCCGGCCAGCTGCTACCCTTAGACATGGACGACACGGAGAGTGGCCTGCTGAGTGCCATATGCCTCATCTCCGGAGGTAATGCCCGAGCAGGAAGCCCTGTCCGCCATGCGGCATGAGGAGTGGAGCGGGCACAAACAGGCTTTGCCGTTAAGGCCATCTACTGTGGGTGTTTCTGTTAAGAGTAACCAAATAATAATAATAATAATAATAATAATAATAATAATAGCTCCTATAGGTCAACAAGTAAAGTTCTAATAAGTTAAAGGGCATGAGTTCAAATCCCAGTGAACACATCATTCCCTCTACCATTAGTCACTTAAGATAAAATCTTCACATAAGTGAGTAAATGTAGTAGAATAATATATGGGATGTATGATGGGTGTCCATTCCATCATTATCTCCTACATCCTGGAAGCCTGAAAATAGCAGTTGGAGACTTCAGATGTTAACGTGCTAATTTAAATGAGTTGTCTGAAGGTAAGTCTACACTGACTCTGTACTGATCAACACAACAGGGGCTCATAATGACAAATTATTTTGCGTTGTTTAATTACAAGGAAACCACAAGCTGTGCTCCCTGCTTTTCATCTAGATGGTGAAAATTTGAAGAATCTTTAAATCGCATCTCATTTTGGCCAAAACCACACACTTCTGAGTGGAATTAGACTGAGTGACTCATGCTGAGTAGCATGAAACTTTTTTAATTAGTGCGACATGAGCTACGTGGAATTATGGGTTTCACTTTCAGGGGTTTTAAATTGTGTGTGTTTACACTGCCATCTACTGGTCAGGCATAGAACAGCTGCTAAGATGACATTCCCCAAAAAGCATTCATAGTATTGGAACCTGCTGCTGGTTTTGTCATTGAAATAATCATACATCTATTTTTCAACCACTTACTCTGCAGACTGGAATGTATCCCTGTCAGAAGGTACAAGGCAAGGGAGGGTACACTTTGGATGGAATGGCAGCAGGGCACACTCACAAACTGACTGCTGGCAATTTTGAGCTGCCTTCAGCCAATCTTCATGCGTTTGGGCCGAGGGAGTAAACCTCACATGACAGGAAGGGCATGCCAGCCTCATATACAGAACAGAGCTGGGATTCCAACCCTCAGTCCTACGCAATATGCCACATCAACAGTTATCATGAAATATGCATTCTGATCAGAGTATTCTGATGTTGTGTTTAATATTCCAGGATTTGTTTTTGTATAGGTGAGGTTCCCTGGCACAGTTGAGTAAGCTGTAGTAGTTCTTATGAAAGTGCTGCCCGTGGTGTCAGGATTATCAACCTGAATGTCTGTGAGGGATGAAAGGGGAGGGGATCTGTCAGACGGCAGCACCTTGAGCTTTTTGGGAACGACCTTTCAGATCGACAGGACCTGGAGGAACCCTCCAAGGTGGACAAGCTGCAGGAGCCTCTGCTGGAAGCTCTGAAGATCTACATCCGCAAGCGCCGGCCCAGCAAGCCGCACATGTTTCCCAAGATCCTCATGAAGATCACAGACCTGCGGAGCATCAGTGCTAAAGGTCAGCCAGCCAGGCCCTGCAGTCTGAGTCAGAAATGCACTGCAGCTCTAGCTAACTGCTAATGTTGCATCAGTTAGTGGTTGTTTTTTTGCAGTCCAGAAATATTCCAAGTTTAAGAATAATAAGTCCTAAATTAAAAAAAGGTTTTTTCTTTAAATTTGTTTTGGAAAGATATATTCGATTTCCAAATTTTGTGTCCAGCATAGAGCTACATTAGGTCTGTGGAAGTACAGAGCAGAGGGCAAAGGTCATCCTGGAACAGGATTTCTGGACACATACAATCACACACTATGGATAATTTAGAGACTTCCCTTCACCTAGACCACATGTTTTTTGTACTGTGGGAAGAAAGGGAGTAGGATGAAAGGACTACAAGACTTTGAGGAAAAAAGCAAAAATCTTGTCACACAGAGCCAGGGTGGGATTCCAACCTGCTGCTCTGGAGATGTGAGGGTACAACAAACCCAATGGGCCACCACACCACCTACCAACCAACCAGAAAGCATGTGTGATGACGTTCACTGGGGCGCTGAACGGTGCATGTCTCCTGCCAAACAGGTGCTGAGAGAGTCATCACTCTGAAGATGGAGATCCCCGGAGCGATGCCACCGCTCATCCAGGAGATGCTGGAGAATGCCGAGGGCCAGGAGGAACAGAACTCCGAGGACAGCAGCCCGGGCGGGAGCTGTGGCCCGGGCCCTAGCCTCTCGTCCCCCGAGTCCACAGACTGCCCCGTGCCCCTCGACTGAGTAGCTCAGGCGTCAGGCCACAGCTGCAGATCTTCACCTAAGACATTCCTTTGCACAGCTGAGAAGAAGGATCTGGCAGATACGCAGTCCAACATTGCCTCGTGTTCCCTTGGATGTAATGACACAACCTGGCCACAGAGGACCTAACCTTAGTGTATAAATCTTTCCTTCTTAGCCTTCGACATTTCCAACTGGGTAATTTCATTATGTTACAGCCCTAAAGAGAGGAACACATTTCAGGCTTCCGTTGTATAGGGTTATATCTGCATGGTGGATCCAGCTCGGTAAACAAACTGAACTGTCTTTGTACATTGTACATACCATTGTATGGCTCAACTTTTTCTATGATTGTTGTGGTGCTTTTGTCATAAATATAACAATGTTTGAGGCAATACTTCAAGCAAAAGCTGACTTATTAAAAGTCCTTGAAATAGTCACACAGAATGTTCTCGCGTATAGATAGCTTAGCAATGTATTTACATCTCTTACCCGGTCATATTTAAAGATGGTTTTTAACTTTGTGTCCCCTTGCCGTTACTCAATAGGACTGCAACAAGGTCTTTAAAACCGGATGACCTTACAGCCGTCAATTGAGGACATTATTACTGATATTACTCTAGGCCATGAAAGTCCAATTCTTTCATCCAGTTCAGTACGTTCACTACATTACTTAACAACGAGTATCCCGTAGTAAAACACAGACACAGTAAGTTGGAGCTTTAGGTCACTTTAAAACCACGAAAGAGCTCTTCTTTTATGTAGTTTGTGTTTACCTCTTGCTGCCAGCAGAGCAGCCATGGGATCACTCGCACGCTGAGGGGACTGTACATTATAATTAATGAAGCGGTTACTTACCTAGTTATTGTGCCAATTACTCATTGACTTCTCCCGTCTCATCGCGCTTGGTTTGGCTGTTTGCCTCCGAATGTTCTCAGATTGGCGCCAAGTCTAGAATGCATCATTCGTTGTTAAAGCACTTATGAACACCTGACATATTCAGATACATTCTTCGATAACGTTACTTAAGATAAGAGGAATAATTAGATTTTACTCTTTAATAGATCTTTTGAATGAACTTACAAATGTTAGTACGTTTTCTATGTCTTAAGTTGCATTTCATTTTCCAGGGTCTAGTCTTCCACCATAGACATCCGAGAGGTGAATTCCTAATATTTATGTAATAGCTGATATGAATGGGCTACATATTAGACTTCATTTATAAAATGCAACCACTAAATATAGAAAAAAATCATGTTACTTCTGTTTTAGATAAAACAAACATTATTCAGACACATATTTTCTACCAAAACAGAGTTGTGGTGGGCAAGGTATCATTTGAATAACCTAGTATCTTGTTCCTGAAAACATCGCACTTTCCTTTACGTAAAATGAGTTCAACTAATACCTCAAGTTATGCAATGGATAATGCAGACAGGAAGAAAAAGGCCTATTTATGCAGTATTAAAGAATGTCTTATTCAAAGCAGTATTTTAGCAGTAAATATTGTAATATGCCCCCTCAAAAATTGGGTCTTACCCACTTTTTTATCTCAGTAGACTGGAATGGTTGGAGACACCTGAGAGTTGCTTTAACTCACTGAAACTGAGGGTCTGCTTTATGACTGAGGTATGAAACATGGGCACAGTCTGCTCAATCTACCCATAAGACATCACCAGCTTCATGCTGAAACCCGGCACCGGCAGCAAACAGCAGGGAGCAGACAAATTAAGGCTAAAGCCTTATCATGGTGTCTGCCTGCCAAATTGGTGTGTTATCAAACAAAAAAATATCAGACACCACATCATGCAGTGTCGCAGAGGAAGATGTTGGAAGATTCTTGGCATTGCTACTCATGCACACACCTGATGCTGATGGTGAATAACATGTTTTTAAAGGACAGCAACACATCTACTCATACTACTGCTTTCTTGGTGACTAAACCTGTTTCCATGGGAACCGTGTAGTGAAAATTTTATTTATACTCTGTTGAATGTGTATTTTAAACAGTGCTTCTTCAATAATTAACAATGCTTTTTATGTTCTTATACTGTTTACCATTGACTTCATCGGCAAAACGATTAAATATATTTATTTTTAAATAAACATGTATAGTTTTTTCTTTTAAAAATCTGTGCATTTCTCAGCCAGTTTTTTAGTTTGGATTTAATTTGACATGTCAGAATATATTTATATGCCAAGACATCCCCCGGCCCGTCCATTGACTGAGTGTCCAGCAATGCTTAACAACAGTCTGGTGTCTGTTTAAGTGGAAGCCTTAGGTATGTATGACAAGTGGAACGATTACATCATCTATTTACTGAATCTCATGTCCAATCTAGGGAACTATCCAAGGCAGCACTGGGCACAAGGCAGAAGACACTGTGGGTGGAATGCCAGTGTGTCAGAGGGTACATGCATACAGCAGGTCATTTGGAGATGCCAGGGGGTATATACATACAGCAGGTCATTTGGAGACGCGAAAGCGTACATACATACAGCAGGTCATTTGGAGACGCCAGAGGGTACATACACACAACAGGTCATTTGGAGACGCCAGAGGGTACATAGATACAGGAGGCCATTTGGAGACACCAGAGGGTACATACATACAGCAGGTC
>JABFEA020000138.1:17922021-17937321 GCA_019775915.2 Cyphomyrus plagiostoma | reverse complement strand
ACGCCAGAGGGTACATAGATACAGGAGGCCATTTGGAGACACCAGAGGGTACATACATACAGCAGGTCATTTGGAGATGCCAGTCCACCTGAACTGGATGCCTTTTAACAAATAGATACAAAACCATATACATAGAAAGTGGTGTAGCGTGGTCTGTAGAATGAACGTTACAATCAGCATAAATTTTGTGTATATAAATATATACACTATATAAACATACATATTATCAGTGTACTGTTAAAAGAATTTTGTCGATTCAAAGTATGTGAAAACATGCATTTATAAATTGAAATTTTTTTCTCACAAAAAACAATATGCAATAAATGAAACCTAAAACAATCCCTTTTATAAATTTCCTTATTTTGCATCATGTGTGAAACTATCAAGAAAAAAAAACAAAAAACTTGAATTCTAATAAGTACAGAGCATTAAGAAACAATGCTTTACTCAAAGTATTAAAACTAATTAAAATTAACTATCAATGTTGAATTAAACCCTTTTTAACATTATTAACAGGTTTATATATACTGTAAAGAAAGCCTGTCTGACCCAGACTGCAGCAGCAGGAACCTAGATGCTGAAAGCAGCCATCATCGTATGTCGTGCATATGCAGGCTTGGCTCTCGCTATGCTATGCCCACTACTGATTTTGTACATAATAACAAAACCAGAACACAAGGCAGCATTTCAAACAGGTGATCTAATAGCTGAGAATACATGAGGAGTTCCAGGCTCAAAGCTCAAGCGGGGCTCCGTTTTGATATTTTGCGGCGGATGGTGCCGATACTGCGG
The DNA here is from genome assembly GCA_019775915.2 of Cyphomyrus plagiostoma. Lineage (NCBI taxonomy): Eukaryota > Metazoa > Chordata > Actinopteri > Osteoglossiformes > Mormyridae > Cyphomyrus > Cyphomyrus plagiostoma. The sequence goes on along the minus strand of JABFEA020000138.1, from coordinate 17,936,529 downwards.
ATTTGTTTATACAACCATAATGCACTTCAATTAGAAGATGCGTCAGATGAATGGTGGTCTCCATGGAAACGGAGATGGCACGCGTTTTCACCTTGATGTGGCTGTCCCACTGGGACCTGGGTGTCTGTCACAGGGGTTTAAAATTAGAATACCATTTCCAGCCACTGGCACGCCTGGCTGCCTGTTCTCAGTACTAATGGGTGTGGGTCACAGCATTATAGTAATAACATTAACAATCATGCTGCCACCGTCAGAATTACAGACCAGAGACATCATTCCATTTCGTTGGACTGAAGGGTCTGGATGTAAATGATTGCAAGGTATGTGTGGCTATACCATTGCCCAAGCCTCATGCATCTTCTCTGTTCAGGGCTTGACAATGCCCTATCTCTCCCTTCTCTTTATGCAATGGCTTTTGGATGTTTTTAACGCTTCTTGGTAACTACATCTCCATAATTAATTATTCGCCACTGAAATGCTCCATCTCTTTTCAGCGTTTTTTGACATAATGACTGGTAGGAAAATAATCATGGCTTGAAGACCCGGTCGAAGAGGAATGTTCCTGAAGACTCCTGCAAATATCTCAACGCTGTGTTCCAAGATAACCTTTAGCAAGAGTCCATTAATACGCTCTTAATGATGAGCACTGGCACCCGATGAGGAGAATGATGGACCGTGACAGCCACAGCTGTGGCCATTTTCTAACTAGTAATGTTTAACGGCCAATCATATGTAAAATAAACAAATTTCTGCAGTGAGAGTTAACCGAGCTTGACTAGAAGCTCCCAGTGAAGAATCTTTTTCTGATTAAATTACGTTGGAAATATGCGTCCAACCTAACGGGCGACCCTGGAGTGACTCTCTTGTCACGGAGATCTAGTTAGCCATGTCCACCACCCGTGAGTAGATGATTAGATTTAGTGGCACTTAAGCCATTTTTTTTACAGGGTGGTGTGAGTTAGTGTCGGGATAATTAGCTGCTTCTGTTTGCTGTCAAGAAATATGGGTGGTTTGCCTCAGTGAAGCATATTTGTCAAAGTCAATATATTTTAATTAAAATTTTTATTTAAGCATCTATGGCTTTAGACAGATATACAGCTTAGAGTTTGTGTTTTCTGGATGGGACTCTAGACCAGCTCTGGTGGGAGTACAGGTTCTCCCGTCTTTTCCAGGCCGCTGACCAATCCTGCCTACTAATGCCTTGTCCTCATCTCCCCGTGCTTCTATTCTACTTGCGTGTCCCTGAAAAACTTCCATGCGGTTCTGCATCAATGACCTAAACATCTCTTGTGATCTCTGCTTTACCCCACCTGCCTCTTCTGACTGGGCCACTCTGATGTCACCTTCGCCTCCTGTCCCAGCTGTGGGCTCTCAACCTGCCACATGACCTTCGGCGAGCACAGGGGGTGTAGATGGTACCTTGTACAACTTACATCTCCCTATAAACTCATTAGTACTGCACCTAAAAATGTTTTCAACCCAGTGACAGCCCCAGGCATGTTGTGACCTGATATAAGCTGGGCAATGAACGGTTAGCAGTTTGACCTACAGCTGTATCAGGTAGTATATAACCTCTCATATGCCAGGGAACGAGAGGGACAGCCCTTTCTGACAGGCAAGTTCACTTCTGCAATGTGGCCATGTGCGCTACTCAATGCACTATTCCGGCCACAAAATTTGGTCATCTCCGACACGGTGTATCATATGTTGGCATTTGGGAGTTCTTAGGAGACCCCTCGAGCACCTTGCGTCCTTCTAATGCAAGCAGAAAACCTACCGTGGTATAATCTGGGAACAAGAGGCTACAGCAGCGTTTCTCAATGGTTGGGTCATGACCAATACCATTTTCATTGGGTCGCGGGGTGCACCATGGGTCCTATGCAACGTCATTTCCAATACAGAGTTACCTTTTACCATTCCAGCCCTTCCCCCAGTCCACAACTTTTACCGTCTCCACTCACCGCACCCAACCCCCCTTCAGTCGTTGTTGCCTGGGTCAAAAACTTCTATCTTGAAATTGGGTTGTGACTTGCTGACTAAAGAATGTCGTTGGTCCTGAGCCTACATCGGTCAGGAAACGCTGCTCTGTGTGGGTCTGCAAGGGGTGCAGAAACAGCACAGAGTCATGGAGTAATTTGCATCTTGAAAGGTGGATGGTATTCTGCCAGTTACCGGTTTAATGAAATCCAGATGGCTCTGTTTAAACTAAATGCCTTGTTAGAGTGTTTCATTGGGTCAGCTGAGAAGAGGGGAAAAGTCATCTTCTCCCAGTGACCTCTGTCATGGCTTTAAACAAATGATGTTTGGCTCAGTTTTTGTAGGGGGGGGTCAGTCTCAGTAACCTGCATTTTAGGGACCCTTGTGATTAGATGCTCACAATAAAGTTCTTGGTTTGGTTAACCCTTCCATCCACTGAGTTTGTCCCAGCCTACGAGCAGACAGGAATCCCAGACCTGCTACAGAGCTTTCTTGACATTACGGCGTCTGACGCTGCTCAGGGGTGTTGAAAACATTTCCTCCTCAATTTTTTATTGATACAAAAATCAATTATCTTGCAGTATTTTATTCAAAGCATTCATTTTGATCAGGGTCACCAAGGAGAGCCAGTGAATTCAAATCCTGTTAGACAAATCACGTTAAGGCACGGACTCCATATACTTTACCAGTCAATTTTAATGTTAATGAATAATAATAATAATTACAATGTAGAAGGTATTCTGTGACTAATTCAGTTTAATGTATTTCAAAAAATATATAAAGTTATCAATGTTATCAAACTTGTGAATTACATCATGTGTCGCAATCAGACACCTCAATCAAGCCTAACTAATTAAGACTTTGACTGGAAGGAAAGCTAGCATACCCTGCAGCCAACCATGACTAGAACTGTCAAATCCTGCCTGTCAATTAGGCTTAGATCTGACATCTGATTCTAGTGTTGACTGTAATTCTATTTATTTGTATTAAGCAGTTTGAGGCTCACACACAATGCCATTATACGTGTAGGCTTCTCTTTTCCAAAAATTGTCATGGAATTTACATTTTAATTTACATCTATCAGATGCCCTTTATTCTAAGTGACATACTCAGGCTCAGAGTATCTCTGCAGGCTAGAGCTTTGACATACTCAGGCTCAGAATATCTCTGCTGGCTAGGGCTTTGACATACTCAGGCTCAGAGTATCTCCGCAGGCTAGGGCTTTGACATACTCAGGCTCAGAGTATCTCCGCAGGCTAGGGCTTTGACATACTCAGGCTCAAAGTATCTCTGCAGGCTAGGGCTTTGACATACTCAGGCTCAGAGTATCTCTGCAGGCTAGGGTTTTGACATACTCAGGCTCAGAGTATCTCCGCAGGCTAGGGCTTTGAAATACTCAGGCTCAAAGTATCTCTGCAGGCTAGGGTTTTGCTCAAGCAATCAGATTCTGCCAGCCAGGGGATCCGACCCGGTTACCTGCTGATCACAGGCATATCATTCAAGCCCAGCGAGCCACACACTGGCCCACAGTGAAATAGGGGAAACAGCTTAAAAAACAGCTCTGGGTCTTCAATAAAGAATACCTCAAAATCTGAATCTCAGGCGTGATGTAGAACAGCAGGAAGAATGAGGAATATCACTCATAATAAAAGGGCCCTTTCACAATATGTGCAGCTGCTTGCTTTAGAGCGATTAAGCTCCCTAAGCTGACACTAGGCTCACTGCTACTTCCACTGAATTATACTCATTATACTGTACGGGATGAAATTAAATTCCACACTGAGTCTATGTTAAACCACCTCGGGTATTAGCTGTTGTATAGTATGTGTAATGGTCATTCCACAGCTAAAAAAGAAGTCAATACGTATTTAATAGATTACAGATATTAAGATGTTTTTATGTATCTATCCACATTCTTTATGTTGTTTGTTTTTAACATTGAACACGACTTATCATTTTTTATTATTTTTTAACCATTTTTATATAACTCAGATTTACAAAAAACATGCAAGAGAGTTGAACTACATGGATATCAATATACATGGATATCACTAACGATACCAGGGGAATTAAGTAAAATACAAAGAATATAGAGATAATTAAGTTTAAAAAAAAACAGCTTATCATGCTCAAGCATGCAAGCTATGTGCATTTTTCGACACATGGTTATGATTTGTAAATATAAGTACCGCATACATACAGACAGACATGCATGTAGCATATATGCTGTGCTTACAATACAAAGTACTGCCAGAGCACCCTGACATTTCAGAAACTGAAAGAATACAGCTTTAATTTAATATCTTTGGAAAAAACACACAATGATATATTTTCATTGCCAGGCATCACAAACTACAGTTAAGGCCAAAATTATTAGCCCCCCAGAAATTATGGAATATTTTCCTAATTTTCTTCCCAGTGTTTGCAGCATTGATGAAACTTGATATAATCAAACATTCACCAGTGCTATTTAGTAGCTTTTGGTACATTTTGGAATAAAAATACATTTTTAGGCTTGCTGTATATCAAATATAGTAAAAAATGAGGTGGTCAAAAATATTAGCCCCCCTGTGAATGTTTGCTTTCAAAACTCACTTAATTAACCAATCAGCTTTCAAACCACACCTGTGCAGTCAGTTGGCTTCCTAACAACACCTGCAGTCAATTGGTTTCCTAAGAACATTCAATCAGCATAAAAGGACTCCAAGGAACAGGGCACTTGAACACATGAGAGGGACTACTTTTACTCCCCATGCCAAAGGCAAAGGAAATCAGTTTGGAGCGCAGAAAGAAGATGGTGGAGGCTCATGATAAGGGGGAAGGCTACACTGCCATTTCCAAGTGTTTCACAGTGTCTAGAACTGCTGTACGTTGTATCATTGCCAAATACAAGGAGACAAATTCTGTAAGAAACAAACCTGGCTGTGGTCGTAAGCGCAAGATTTCAAGAACTCTGGAGAGGAAAATGGTCAGAGATGTGAGCAAGGAGCCCCGGACATCTGCCAAGATGGTTGTTGATGACCTGGCCTCTTCTGGAGTTGATGTTTCAAGGAACACAGTTGCAAGGGCTCTTCATCGTGGTGGGCTCCATGGCCCGCACCACATCACTTGTGCTTTGGTCTGATGAGACTAAACTGGAACTGTTTGGGCACATGGATGTTGCTTATGTTTGCCGAGGAAAGGGAGAGACCTTCAACCCTAGGAACACAGTTCGCACAGGGAACCTTGTTTGGGTGCATGGCATCGTGAAAAAAGAATTACCTTGACCTTTTGAGAGAGAATATGCAGAAATCTGCTCATAGTCTAGGCTTAGGTCGTCACTGGGTCTTCCAACAAGACAATGACCCAAAGCATACATCAAAATTAGTCCAACAGTTCCTCAAGGATACCAAAACCAAGATCCTGGAGTGGCCCTCACAAAGCCCAGCCCTCAATCCTATTGAGAATCTGTGGCGGGGGCTCAAAGTGAATGTCCATCCTCGGAAACCACGTAACTTGGATCATCTAGAATAATTTGCAATGGAAGAATGGGCCAAAATCCCTCAGGAGACGTATGCAACCTAGTAAAGAACTACTCGAAGAGGTTGTTGTAAGTTGTGGCTCAGAGAGGGTACACTATTGATTAATGGCCAGGGGGCTAATAATTTTGGATGTCTCATTTTAGCCCTTTCTTGTTTCAACTCGGTGTATCAATAAAATATCCTAAACTTAATAGACATTGTCTTTATAGTGTATTTTGTTTCCAAAATAACACTTTTTAATGGTCATTTTCATGGAGAAATCAAGAGTGTCAAATTTCATAAGGGGGGCTAATAATTTTGGCCTCAACTGTATAACTCCAGTTTCAGAGAACTAAAAAATGATCCACTGTTCTATTTCACCACAGAGAAAACCAATCAATGAATAATGAGGTACAGATTCAGAAGTTATAAATATGCACTATTTAAACTTCACAGCATATAGTAGTTTTCACATTGTTTTTCAGCTTTTCTCCCTTGATAATCATGTGCAATTACGATCAGGACCTAAAATCGTAGGAGAGGCAATAAAAGTTGTACATAAAGCAGAACTCAAGTAAAAGCAGGAGATTAGAGATTCTGAAAACACTAAACTTCACAAACTGGAGGTTTAAAAACTACAAGTACATTCCCTCATACTTTTACATATTAAAACTTATTCAGCAACAACAAAAGTAATCAGCTCCCTTTTCTCGAAGAAGCACTGAATTTTGATTTTAAATTCATGTGTTCTGTCAGTAAAAATTCATCTGCAGTAAAACTGGCAGGCACAGATTTTATAAACCAGGCTTATGAAAGCAGGCAAGCTTTTCTATTCAGCATTCCAGCCATACTACACATTGTAAGGCTACCTACTGTGGACTTAAGCTCGGTGAGAAGATAATTCTATTTCTACAATTCAGTACAAAAGCCCTATAATGACTGACTTATTGTTTGAAGAATGTCATTCTTCGCTTTTCTGGCAGTAAGACCTGGACATCGGGAGGTCACAAACATGGTGCTGCCCCACCTTTGCTGGGGTGAAGTCTTCTGGTGTTCTGTGTCTAAGGATGATGGCCACTCCCATTAACCAAAGTAAAGCAGCCAGCGATTAACTAAATACCATTAAGATAAAATCAACAAACTGAATAACTTTTAACAGCCTACACTGAGACACCATAGTTTTTGATGTTAGCACCTCTTTTCATGGAAATCCATTAAGTCTGTGTTACAAATAGACATAAAAAGCTTAGAATAACACCAAAATCATTACTGGCAGCAGAAACATTGTAATATATATTCTGGATTAATTTTAATTATCTTCCTCCAAAGAGAAGTTACTTATTGTGCAAGAACATATAATTAACTAAAAGCAGTTAGTTCACTCGTATGCTTTGCAAGTGCCTAACCATACTAAAAAATTTGGTTGTCGTTTTGCTATAATGATTACAAAAGTCCCGCAGGGGATCTAAAGTTGGCCAGCTACCTGTTCGATAATGTGCTGCAGTATTCGCTTTCTTCCAATACCTCTTCAATTATAGTCTGAAAACATAGGAGGAAAGATGCTATTTTTATTACCAAACATCTTGATGACTACAGAAAAAGTGGAAACGTTTACGCAAGAATAAACAGTACTGAATACGAACTTGTAATTCTTACCATCATCTGCTCATATGTTATTCCCTCCTGAAAACTTGCATAGTCAGAGTCACCTGTGAAAACATCACTATTCTCACGTCACATATGTGTTTAACATGAATGTGCCTTAAATACCATCAGAATTCTGCTTTCAACAATAAAACTCTTGTATTACAATAAGAATCTAGGTCCTCCTTTTCCAGGTTGTAATTCCCCAATTCCCACTAATCCATGCTGTTTAAAAGCACTACAGATGAGTAGAGAAGGAAAAAGTGTAAAACAACCACCTGTGGTCCAGTTATCATGGAAGAAAATAATTCAAAGGTGCATATTTATCGATTACCTCTATAGTAAATTCATGAAATAAACACAAAATGATGAAATTTGCATGAAAGTCCCTTTTTGCTGGGACACTGAATTCCATAAAACTCTAAAAAACTATTTTTAAATTTCAAGTCGTATAAATAAATAGTTACATACATAAAAAGGACAGCAAGCATTAAGTAAAGGACTTTTGCGATCAGTTACATGAAGGATATTAATGGAGACCTTTATCATCAATGCAAAACCGTTTCCCCCCAAAAGACTGAACGGAGGATAACCAGTTCAAATCGATCTGCTCGATGACTTCTGGAGATCCTTGCAGGAGCTGTGGAGAAACCAAACAGTGTTTGAGGGATCACAATGGGGGGAGGAACTAATTCATTCTTTCACCCCCCTTTCTGTATGTGTCCTCTGATATTTGGCAGTGTTGTTCTTTGGCTAAGCATGGTTGTATTTGCACTTGCTAATCCTCCTGACCTTCTGTAGCTCCAGCTTAAGACTGTAAGGACTGCTCCTGGAGTCAAAGAGAGTCCTCTTGAACTTCTCAACCACCCAACGTTTTAAATCATGCTGAAGAGTCGGAGGAAGCTGGAAAACAACAGAACAAATGTGAAGGTCTAAAGAACATTGATAGATTTTTCCACTTGTAGATAAAGTAATTATTGTAATCTGAGACAGATGCATAAATGTGATCAGTCGTCCATCCCTTTGGAAGCACTTAAAGCACAGCTAGACCAGCCCATATAACTCATTGAACAATCTTGTTAACATATTTTTCACTTTCTTATGATTTCAATATGTTACAGATAGTAGAAGATTTTTAGAAAATATTAATAAGGATATTTGAGACATAATGTTTATTCGGCCGTCACAAAATTTGTTTTGAAAAGAGAGAACATGATTAAACTGCCAGCAGCAAACTACCCCAAATGGAGTGTAATTGGAGTTTATTCAGTTCATCAATCTAAATTCTATCACAGGTCCTTTCATTTGCAATACAGCAATATTTCAGGCAGAGAAATGACAGGCTTGCACCTGACTGATGTAGATAATTTTATGCAACAGCAGTAGCAGTGTCTGGATGGGGTCGTCGATTTGGCGAACTTTCTTCTGGGACACACATATCCCTACCGATGCTACGGGGCAGAGAAAACCAATGATTCATGTGAATTCTGTGTATCCTAATGCTCTACTGCAACATCCTGCCAGCTCAGAAGTAAACCATATGGACAAAACTATTGGGAAACCTGACCATTACAACTACAGGAACTTTCATGAAATCCCATTCTAAATCCACAGGCATGAATATGAAGTTGGTCCCCCCATTGCCGCTATAACAGCTGCCACTCTTCTGGGAAGGCTTTCCACAAGATTTTGGAGTGTGTCTGTGGGAATTTTTGCCCATTCATCCAGAAGGATGTGGATGAATCAGTCGTGAGGTCCAGTACTGATGTTGGATGTGAAGGCCTGGCTTGCATTTTAGTTTTAGATTCCATTTTAGTTCATCCCAAAGGTGTTTCATGGGGTTGAGGTCAGGACTCTGTGTGGGTCAGTCAAGTTCTTCCACAACAAACTCACCTAATTATGTTTTTATTGGCCTTGCTTTGTGCACTGGGGCACAGTCATGCTGGAACAGTAAAGGACCTTCCCCAAACTGTTACCACAAAGTTGGAAGTATAGACTTATCCAAAATGTCTTGGTATGCTGAAGCATTAAGAGTTCCCTGGACTGGAACTAAGGGGTCTAGCCCAACCTCTGAAAAACAACATACCTTTATCCCTCCTCCACCAAACTTTATAGTTGGTACAATCCAGTCAGGGAGGTACTATTTTCATCCAAACTCCGACTCGTCCATCAAACTGTCAGACAAAGATGCGTGATTCGTCACTCCACAGAACATGGAGTTCCCTCTGCTCCAGAGTCCAGTGGCAGTGTGCTTTACACCAGAGGTCCCTAACCACCGGGCCGTGGACCGGTACTGGTCCGCGGGTCATTTGGTACCGGGCCGCATAGAAAAAAATATTTTATTTCGTCGTATTTTCGTCATTTTATTTCGTCGTATTTTCGTCATTTTATTTCATCGTATTTTCGTCATTTTATTTCGTCGTATTTACCCCCCACACTTTAAAGGCCGGTCCATGAAAATATTGTATGATATGTAACCGGTCCGTGGCGCAAAAAAGGTTGGGGACCGCTGCTTTACACCACTCCATCTGACGACTGCCGTCTCGCTTGGTGATGTGAGACCTGCATGCAACTGCTCAGCCATGGAAGCCCATTCCATGAAGCTCCCAGCACACAGTTTTTTGTGCTGGGGTTAATGCCAGAGGAAGCTTGGAACCCTGCAGTTATTGTGTCAACGGAGTACTGGAAACTTTCACACTGTGCACCTCAGTACTTGCCAACCCGCTCTGGTACTGATCTGCCACTTCATGGCTGAGTTCCTGTTGTTCCTAAGCACTTCCACTTGGCAATAATACCACGTATAGTTGACCGTGGAATATCTAACAGAGAAGGACCTTCATAAACTGACTTACTGCAAAGATGGCGTCCTATGACAGCACCATGCTTGGATTCACTGAGCTCTTTAGAACAACCCATTCCTTCAGAAATGTTTGTAAACCTGACTGCATGGCTAGGTGCTTGATTTTACACACCTGTGGCAATGGATCTGAGTGAAACACCTGAATTCAGTGATTAAAAAGTGTGCCCCAATATTTTTGTCCATATAGTGTAAATGCTAAGTGTTCAGTTTAAGTAAAACATCACTTCCCCAAATTTCTGACACACACACATGGTATTAAATGTGTCACTGTATAAATTTCAGATTCATTTACACTGCATGGGCTGCCAGGTCCCTACTGGTGCCCAGAGAAGGAAAACTGCGCAAAAAATTTAATTATCATAACAGTCTAAAAGCAAGTACTTCCACAATTGCCTGACATACCTGGCCGGGGAGTAGTTTTTGTAGCAGCAAGATCTCCACTGAAACACAGGAATTTAAGTTATCAGCGTGGAAAATACTAACAGGCCTATATCTTTAAACAGCTCATTTGGGTGATCATAGAGACCCCCTTCCCAGCCCCCATACAGATGAGAGATAAGGGCAACACTCACCCAGCGCAATTTCTCTCTTCGTATGCAGAAGCGCTGACACTGCGTTTTATACACCCTGCAAACATATAAAATTGCCAAAATGTGGCCCCCAGCTCTGTTCCTCAGATCATCAGGATTACTCAAATTTCCCAGTTAGAAATACTTGAATATTTATTCAACTATAACTATTCAATATACTTGAATAGTTCCTTTATTACAGGATTTTTTTTCATTTGATAGAAATGATGAAACAAATGACTTGCTGTCACATGCTTCCCAATTGTAGCTGTAAATGCAGTGCAACTGAAATGGCACTGCATTTATTAGTTCATGACTTACGGCCTCTGGACAAGTCAACATAAATATATCAATAATATTTTTGTCTGTAGTTTCTTTTTCATCATAAATATACCTTGAAATAGCCCCTCCCAGGCTGCTGAAATCTACCTCCCCGAGGGGAACCTCCCCATGGGGCCTCCATTTGTGTAACTTATTAAATTTTGACCTCAGGAGTACCACCTCTGGTCTACAGTTTTCAGAGAATGTTATGATGAACTAGAACATCCACTGTGGCCAAAAACTCCTTGTTAATGAGAGTAGAATGGCTAAATCTCACCTCAGTATAGCAGTAATGTGAGGGAGGGCCTCTCTGAACACATAACTCATCTACCCCTAATGCAATTTCCCACCTTACACTACGTAACGGTAACTAATAAAATTGCCGAGTGTGTGTATATACTATGCTAAGTACAATTGCCTACAAGGATATGCAACGGAAAATGTGTGTTTGTTAAACATTCTTCTGCACTAAAAGCATAATTTTCTGGGAAAAGAAAAGAGGTTTGATTAATTAGCTCTGATTATCCAAATTCATTCAGGCCTATGACAGCAGTGTCACTGTCATTGTGGGTACGGTTATCAATAGACTACAAAACAAGGCATTTAATTTATTCCTCCCTAGTTTCTAAGTAAACAGCAAATTGTTAGTCTTTGAAGGCAGACTTTATCGTGGCATGGCATTACAAGCTTGACAGCTCTTTGAAAATTTTTGTACTTCTAGAAACTGAAACTGAAATGCAATAAAGATTATAAAAAGTCATTTGTAAGAATACCGCAAGACCTTTTTTAAATCTTGGATTAATAAGTTGATTTACTGACTTTAATAGTTAACTAAATATTAACAGGAAAGGACTGTTCATACAAAACTATTTTTTTAATTCAACGCAATTAAAAAGTTTCATTAAGCAGTGTTTCTCACAATGATCCTCGGCGAGCTGAGATGGACTAAAAACATAGACCATCTGGAGGTCCCCGAGGGCCAGGAGAGCGAAGATTGATCCAGAAGCTCGGCTGCACACTGAGTGGGATGCTATCCCACCACAGGGCACATGCCACATAGTCACACACTACGGGCAATTCAGAGACACCAATTCACCTTAATGCGTGTCTTTGGTCTGCAAGATGTGAAGGCATGAGGCAACAGCGTTTGACACTGAGCCGCCACAGACACCCCATCCCACACCAACACAAAGATCCATGTTTATAATACCTACACATACAAACAAACTTTCGCAAAACTGTAACTAAAGCAAAAACTGTTAGGCTCCAACATACATGCATGTTTTTCCAGGAACAAAAACTGCCTACACAAAACTGACAGAACTGACAAAGATACAGTAGAAAAAAACCCCAAAAATATCAGACTGACTCTGGTATAACTGAAATGTTAGAATTATCCTGCTCCCTGCAGTCAGAGGAGGTGTCAGCGCTCCTTTCTTTGAAAGTAGAACAAACACGGCAGGCGGTGTATGGGTAAATACTTCTTGCCGAACGAACGCCGGTGGGCTATGCAGCTTACCCTGCTTGGAGCCCTGTGGGCTTTCCCATAGAGGGCGCTCTAGCAGGCCAGATCCCTTCTCCTCCTGAGCAGGGCGTTGCGTCGCGGAGGGAAACGATTCAGTGTCACAGGGGTCACTCTTCACATCTGCTAGCCCATCAGTGCAAAGCCTGGGTTCTGCACCCATACCCTGCTGGATGTTCGGAGGCCTTTTAATTTTGTGCATTTCAGATCTGGCCTACTGACAAAAATCTTTTTATTCTTCTGTAATTTTGGGGTAGGAGGGAGGAGGAATCTCTTGGATGATAAAAATGCAAGAAAACGTTTTTTTTTTTTGCATCAGGTACCTTTTTATTCACAGCTGGAAACTGTAAGAGCTTTAACGAGCCCGATTACATAAAAACACATCAAAGGAATCATTATTTCCTAATATATTCAAGAGATCCAGCTGAGTTTCAGAACTGTGAGGTTCTTACCTGCGAGACGTACAAATGACAAGCACCAATCCCATCTCTGCTGGCTTCCAGAAAGTACTTTAATGCCCGTTTCCTGTCGCGCTCCAGCTTTCTCTCCAGGGCCTGCTGGGAAGTGTACAGATTGTCGATGAACTTCATCATGAGGTCAGAGATCCTGCCACTGAGCTCCACGATGTCGGGGCGCAAGTCGGCATCTGGGGTCAAGCACCTGCAGGGCACCCAAACAGCAGCACTTACATGCCAGAGCATTTAAATCTGAAAATCCCAGTCACATCTTAAAACTCTTAAAAGTCTATCACCATGCTTTGTGTCGCACCATTTCCCTGCATCCCATTGGCAGAAACAGAAATGTAACCATCTGGATAATCGTGGGCATTGATGTTAGAAATTCATATCTATCAGTTTGTTAGCGATGCTAATCCACTGTCAGCAGACTGTAACCTAATTAGACTACACAAAAGTAAATCCATATTTATAAGTATTTCATTAAAAATTACCACTTAATGATGTCTGTTACTCTCGTAGAGAAGACATCATCTTGCACTGGTTCATAGACAGCCTCTACAATCTAATACCAAAGAACAAAAGGAAATCATAGATAGCAAAAACAGCATAAGTTTTGTTTTCCGCCTGTAATATTCCACAGGTACATACAACGTACACATGAGGTGGCTGAGATGCTCATTATCTTATTAGCCAGCCACACAGTGTGGGTGCACAGTCTCCGTCTTTCAGTCTCCGTCTTTCAGTCTCCGTCTGTCAGTCTCCGTCTGTATCTGTGTGTCTGACCTTGGTAGCGAGAGCTAGCGTGTTGCTGCTGTAGAACGCAGGGCGTAGCTCTGCCATTTGGTATAAGATGCAGCCCAGAGCCCAGACGTCAGCCTTCTCGCCGTAGGGCTCACTCTTCACTATCTCTGGGCTGGGGGGGAAGAGCAATCATCTTCTTAGCACTGTCACTAAGTCTGTATGTCGGGGACAGGGTGGATGTGACCTCTGTATGATTCAACCGGTCGCTCTCCCCTTGGGCATTAACCCTTTAACTCTATAATAACAAGAAGGCATTTGAGGCCACAATAAACGAACCTGAGCAGGTTATTCAAGTAATTTATTTAGCAGAAGCTTTTATCCAAAGTGAGGTACAATTGAGATAGCCGGGTCAGACGGTTCCCGGGGCTATTGGGGGTTAATGGCCTTGCTGGAGGGCCTAAGAGTGATGTCACAGTGACATCACAGTGACATCACGCTGCTGAGCCTGGGATCTGAAGTGGCAGCCTTCCGATCAGGCACAGCCTCCTCGGTGACATCAGAAGGTGCTGTTTTCCCCACAAAGTACCTCTTTGGGTGTGTGTGTTCACAAGCACTCACCAGGAGTACAGCATGGTGCCCACCACCGATGTCAGCTCGCGGCCCACCTCCTTCTGCTTCGCCAGGCCAAAGTCCGCTAAACATCAAATAATATTTGAGCACAAACGTGGCCACATGATAAGAGAGCCACACATTATCGTAGTTATTGTATTTCCACCAAACGTCCTACTTTGTAATTTAGTAAATTATAAATTCACTTTGGCAAAGCCTAGATCCATCCTTCCATCCATTATCTCCCGCTTATCCGAAATCGGGTCGTGGGGGCAGCAGTCTCAGCAGGGAAACCCAGACTTCCCTC
>JABFEA020000138.1:17899446-17916054 GCA_019775915.2 Cyphomyrus plagiostoma | reverse complement strand
ACTGCCCTGATAGCTACCCCTTAACTGTACATTTTCCTGATCATTATAAGAATAGTCAAGTCATGTGACCATCATTAATGAAGCTCTGGGCTGAGAAGGAGCATAGATACCTGTCTCCCAAGCTGGTGAGGGCAAGCAGAGCTCCCATTAAGGCACTTGTGTCCCGTGAGGCCAGAAGCTTCACAAGGGTCTAGTCACATAGAGGAGAAGCTCAGAAACACACACAGGGGTACACAAAACCCGCAGGGCTACTCATCAGCTGTCCTTCAATTCAAAACCATACATCAGCTGTAAGATAAACCACAGTCACGTGGCAGAAAAGTGCCAAGTCTTCCGAAAAATCATGAGAATTACTAGAAGATTCAAGAACCGAGTAAAACAAAAGTGATCCAAGAGAGTCATGAGCCTTGAGCTAATGATGACATCATAATGACAAACGTGAGGGGGGGATGCCACAAGTGAAATGAATGATGGCATTACAGTGACACCAAGAATTGCAAATGTCCTGCCATTGAACAAATGTATCTGTCATTTCATGCGGTTCTGCCCTCTGGAGCTTTTCCCACTCTGGCTGTCAAGATCAGAGTTTGACGCTGAAGGGTGATGGACATAATGCACCGTTTGTCAAGGTCTTATGGTCCCTATATCTGTCTGATTAGACTTATTTGTGTTTCTCTTTAGTCAAATGACCCAGGATCAGTCCTGATAGGCTAATACCTCACGTTCTGCCTGGAATGTACGTCCACAAGAGAGCAGTGCTACCCGCCTAGTCCTGCTACTGCATCTCCAAGACTGATACTCATCAGTCTCTGTGGCCAAAGATTTTGGTCAAAGACAGTAAAGTGACGGAAGCAAACAGATTTAAATGACAAAGCCAGCAATAAAAAATGGGAGGAGAGAGAAGACGGACGACCTCGTGAGCACGACATTTGACAACCCAGGCTCTTTGGTGTTCAACAGCAGAAAGCTTCTGGAATATATCTGGGCACAAAAAAAAACAAAGCAAAACAAGAGAGTCAGTATTTTAGAATAAATTCATTAAAAAACAGAACAGATAACATGTTGCTCACATGTCATGTTGACCAGTTTGTCCACAGCAAATATTTGATATCCTCCCTCCAGATAGTCACTAGACACTGATTCCATATACTGTAGAGAAGTGAAAAAAATCTTAACTTATACTTTTGAAGTTCTTAACTTATACAATTTACAGAAATTACAACAAATTTGTATAGATTTACCCTTGCGAGGCCATCAACTCCGTGGAGTTCATGGAAAATTTTCTGAAACAGAAATGCAAAAAAAGGCATCACATGCTAACAATCGACAAAACGACAGGTTTGTGTTTAACCGTAATCAGGCACAGACAAAAGAATGCAGCGTTTGCTTTTCATATGGCAGAATCGTGGTATCCTTAAAACAGAAAATGTTACTTAGCTAGTTTTTCAGGTGAGATATTTTGATAGGTATTGATGTTATGACACAGCCCATCAGGCATGCTAGGTATTGTCTGTAAACTGAAGCACTGATGTCATCAGTGAGATTGAGAAGATGGGAGTAGACACTTCACCTGGTGGTGTGGGTCTCTTATCAACAGCCTCAGACAGATCAGCACTCCTAAGATGTTGTCAGGAGAGGCTTGCCGGAGCCACTCACTGGCAGTACAGGACAACAAAATGAAATAACCCTCATTCATCTTGAGTTTACCCAAGCTATGTCAATATTTTGCCCTCACTTTGTGGCTCCCTGTTCCCATTTAATCAATACTCTTCCATTCCCTTCCAGTTTTATTATCTGCTTTTCTCATCTGAAAAATGTTGCTTAAAAATGTGCTGCACAAACAATACAAGTACCTGGAAACAAGTCTATTCTTGATCAAACAGGTGAAGATGTTCAAGAAGAGCTTGTGCAGTGGGTGGTGGCTGAAGTCTCTCTGATTTCTGTATGTCACGCTTGTGCAAGAGATGTGAGTAATTAGCAGGTAGGTACTAAAAACAGCTGTGCAGACAGCAGACGGGAATGGGAGGTCGGTACTCCCGTGCCAAGTACCTGAAGCTCTCCAGCTCTGAAGCCTCGTTAGCTGTATGCTTGCTGCTTTTGCTGTTCCGCTGATGGATATGTTGGGATCTCAGGTGGCTCCCTGCTGCAACCTTAGACAGCAGCATCTTTGAGTAAAGAATTGACTGTTGCTACATTCTTCCATTTCCGGCATTCTTAAGACATATTATTGCGTATTTATACAACAGAATGGTTTTAATGAAATGCAGACTGGAAAGCAAGATATATGCCGCGCTGTATATATGAATATATCTGTCCTACTATTCATTTGATTTGCACTGAGCAGAACCATGTCTCAGGATCTAAAGAGCAGAAGGTGCAATGCAGAAAAGACACACTACTGTTAAAATGTAGATAGGATGTCATTACACCCTGGATGGGATACCACTTGATCACAGGATATGCACAGATGTTCACTGAAAAAAAATAATCCAAAGAGCTTCTCTTTAAATGATGGGAACAACCAGAGCAACCCACAAAAAACACATGCAAACGGCGAGCATGGAGATCTTGGCTTGGATTCAGACCCGACACCATGCATCACTCCTAAATGTAATGAAGTATCTTTAAATATGACAAAGCATAAAAGAGAACTTTACCTGATGTCTGGAAACAGGAACACTGAGGAGGGACAAGAGGGTTTTGAGGCTGTGCAATTCCCTGGTGGGTGCATGGAGGGGGTAACTAAATTACTATAAATTGTATAACAAAATACATATACAGATATTGAAAATAAAATATTTTACCTTTCAACTGGTCCTTTCGACCTTGCTAGTGATTTGTCAGGCCCTTTCACCTTTTTATCTTGGCTGGCCATTTAAAAAAGTTTGGCCTGTGGGTCATCCCTGGAGGTGTATATATACATATCATATGCGTTCTAATATGACGTTATTACAACAAAGCATGGACTGCAAGAATGCTATTTACTCACGAATTCTCATTGCCCCATATATATGTGTGTGTCTGCCCATTAATAAGGATGCTGTATAAATTCACATGTTTGTACGTTTCCATATACTTACACATACGTATATCAAGGGCAAACCTCTGCATATATGCCAAGGGTTGTGATATATATTCAACAAATATATTAATCGCATTCATAATTACCAGTTAATGGACAACTTGTTTTAAATAATAAAGGCAATGGTAAGTACTAAGCCTAAACACTGACATTATATGATCCCTATAGATCAAAGCTCAAAATTATCTGAATTTTCAAACAATACAGAATGCAAAAACTGTACACGGCTGTCGGAATCTTATGTGTTTAGCCCTATTCAGTGGCTAATTTAGGTATACATTCAATTAACAACCAAATGTAATATTATTAAAGGTTATTTGAATGCATGAATTGAGTTTTTTGTATGTTAAATTGTATGGGCAGAAGATTTGAAATAAATATCTCCACCCTGTTTAAAACTCACCCTGAAAATGTGCCACCAGGTAAAACGTGAAACCAGCGACACTTCCTGAATCTATGCACCAGGAGTTTGTTTTTAATAAAGCAGTAAGGACGTTGACACATCATCACCGAATGACAGAGGGCTGTCTTTAGGCGTACACCCAGACCGGCCAATAGGTAGCAACGATGTTAAGGGTGCCCTCATCACCATGGTGATTGTTACTCTCCTCGGTTTCCATGACTCCCCAACTTTTGGGGAACAACAGTTTGTAAGGTATTGTTATCGTTTTGGTGGAGGTTTTCGATACACGAAGGTAATACATATTCAAAGGAAATGTAAAACGTTGACAGCTTTTTTATTGTCCATTATGGGCAACCATAACAAGACTCGTTCATACACTCAAACTGTAAATGGCAGGAAGAATCGCACTTTCCCTTTGTGGTTCCAGTCTGTCTACAAGGTATAACTGCGATATTATTACCATTGGATATTAGATTACTGGTATAACGTATAAAGACATACGGTGTTAAAAAGATACATTAACATGATTTAAATGAATTTTTGCCAACGACGTCATATTTATGCCTTAATTTTTAAAATTGTTATGATCATTTTATCTATCTTTATAGTTTATGCCATATTGTGAAATAAGAGTACGGTGTTTATATGTTTTAGTTAATGTGTACGCATGTAAATCAATCAGTAAACAGTCTCTTCTTCTGTTCTGCAGAAGAGATACGACCGCTATATCAAAAAGGAAATAATGGCATTGCTCAGTGGGGTAGTTGATAATACTTAATATCAAGACATATTAGGTTGCAAAATCACCAAAACAAAATTATATCATTAAATTGGGTACACATACATTGGGTACATTTACAGCCTCAAACGCAAGCCTAACTAGGGTGACAGTACGTCCTCTTTTCTCGGACTTGTTCTCTTTATTGAGACCTAAAATGTCAGGGATTTCGCTTTGTTTCATGCTGACATTTGCTTTGTACCATTAGAATACGTTCAGTGATCATATCGGCGTTGTTTCACGCCTCTCTGTCCTGCCCACGGCGTCCTCTCCTTTGCGAGGCGAAGTATTTTCACCCGAACCAAACGAATAGATTTCCTCGCGCCTCTCCAGAAGACTGAAACATCTCGTGGTGTGGCTCGAGAGACTATCGCGAGATGTCAAGCTTCGAATTGCTATTCACCAAGCTGTAAGTGTGCTGCTCGGTCCCCCATTTGCTCAACGCCGCCAGCGCTGCCTCTGCGCTACGTGAGGAAAGTGACGTATTTTGGTCAGAATCGAGGGAGCCGCCGTGGGTGCGTGAGGATTGTAGCTGGGCTGGTTATTGAGGAGGCTACGGACGTCAACAACATGGGTGAGTGCATTGTCCGATCGCTTCAATAATATCGTTTTAAATGCTAAGCTTTGGTTTGATCCTGGCAAACCCGTCGGTGGATATGAAGCACCAACGACTGCTGTGTTTTAGGATACGTTTTTTAAACAAAGTGAGCGCGAATGGAGCATTTCCTGTGAGATTTTTTTTCATGATATTATCTATCTTTTTATCTCGTCTCTTTTTACTTTTACAGAATGCGACTTGTTCGCATCAAATTTAGAATGTGCCAGTTTAGATGCTGACTTCATTTATTACGAATGGGTGAAATCGATGCTGTGTCCAAAAGTAACCAGCAAAATTGTATGAAAGATACTTAGTGGCCAGCTAACTGGCTTCAGTAGGCATTTCATCATGGTCGACCTATCTGCCTAGTATTGTACCTTTTGGCTAGCCTTTTTATTATCGATCTTGCCTAGCGAAACTATTACAGTGCTTAGATTAATAGTAACCCTATTAATCTAAGCACTGTAATAGTTTCACTTGTACAGATGGTTACAGACTACGAAAACTCCCAATGCCTGTTTTCTGCCTAGTGCATTCTGCACTGTATGCGCATAGATGCTGCCAAGATAAATGGCTTTTTATCTAGCTAAGAGAACTTCGGTATCTGAAACCTTGCATGAGGTCCTTGGTGGGACCAGTAAGGCACGCTGCTCATAGTCTCTCGGTCAGACAACAAACTTATGTGGTTTACTGTGGCTTTTGGCGGTTGTCCTTGTGATCCAGTTATACTGAAACTTTCAGAAATAATGTTGCTTTATGCCGCGACGCAAATCGTGTTGCAAGTATGCGTCATGTGTCATTGCACAACACGCACAGTATTCTCTTTACAGGTTTATATTGCACTGTATTTATGGATGTCTTATTGAAGTACCTGAATAGGTATTTGTGCTTAACTTGTGTTTACTGGTAACCGGGTGGATATACTCATTAAGAATTTCGCTGTATAGTGTAACTGACTGTATGCTGTGCATATAGGGGAAAAGGTATTGAATCTTTACGCCGAGTTTAAAATTAGGCGACAAAACAGGAGATGAATGGAGGGCATGGTCACGACAACGGAAGCTACGGAAAGCCCCGGCTTCGCTGGTACTGCGTCCCGCCCCCACTGCACGGAGCCCCTCGTTCTCCAGTCTAAATCAGTGCACTTTTTCTATACGCCGTTTACATATGTTTTTAATATTTATAACTCCTACAGAAGGCTTACTTTGGAGAGTTTTAGGTCTCACCGTTTGACAGCTCAGGGTCAAAAAAGGCCAAAACAGACCAGTTTGAATAAAGAACTAATCCATTAATGCAAGAGTTTTGTAACAGACTACTAGATTATAGCTACGTAGAAAATTAACTGGACCCATTTTCCCAAACCTTCTTAACACCACGTCGATCGTAAGTTCTATGATAAAAGATAGAACTTAGGCGTAGCGTTAAGAAGGCTTTAGGAAACTCACACCTGAAAGTTACCTTTCAGAGAAATGCCTCAGAGTATCTGACCTGCATTCTGCATTTCTTTTGGCATGACATGCACTTTTTAGCTAACAATATTAGTTTTAGTTAGTATTAGTTAATAGTTTCGTTAGGTGTTTGATATTTAGCTTTCATTTTTGTGTGCTGGACCAGAAGCTTACTTGTTAGCAGGTAGTTGCTACACATCAACAGTGATTTTATGCTAATGCAGAGGAAATAAAATGCAGTTTGTTGGGCTGACTTTTGAGAATTATTCACTTGAAATCATCAGGAGTTCCAGATATGTAGGGCTGTGCAGGCCGCATGAGGCACCATTGAGTTTGTAGCTGTGAATTTATAGGTGGCAGTGAAATGGTGCTGGAACACAGTTAAAGGCTGACCTCAGACAGAGGAAGCTGTCAGTGATGAAAACCGCAGACAGAGGAAAGCAGTTGGTGTTACCTTTCTGAGACCCACGGGGATCTGTTCTGGCACATGCAGGGCTCTGAGAGTTTACACCAGTGTATATTTTTGTACTTGTGTGTGTGTGTGTGTGTGTGTGTGTGTGTGTATGTATGTATGTATGTATGTATATATATATATAATAAAAATTTTGTATGAAGTGTCTTTTGATGGGCATGTAGTAAATGGGTAAGTTTGAATGACAAGCTTCCCGAGAACCTGTTTACCTGTCATGCAACTGCAGGCTTATGTCACTGAGGTGGGGCTCATTCACCAATGGCCATCACCTTTTGGGATATTAGGCTTAAACTACACACAAAGCAGGATAACAGAATGATTTCTGATTTTCTTTCAGTTCAGCCTTCTAGCCTATGTTTCCAACAGTTAAAAACACACACAGAAAACACACTGCTATAATTCAATAGTAATTAAACACCTCGTATGGTATGCAGTGCTATTGGAGTATGTGAACGTACATTGTAATCGTGGTGCGTGTGGAGCATCGTAGTTTCAGAGGTGGTAACGCCATTTAAAAAGAATTGTGAAGCGCTGCTTTAGTCAGTTGTAGACAAACCACAATATGTTTTCAAACCATAATTAAATCCAACCCCGCAATCTGTTGTTTTTGTCAGTAACCAAAAACAATGATCGTTAACACCCCCACCCTGCAGTCGGCAATCTTTAACACCTACTGTTTAGTGAATTATCCGGGTATTTTGTTTTTTTCTTTTTCTTGATTTTCTTTCGGCAAAAGTGTAAGTGCCCTAGTTAATGCACTTTTCCACTGCACCAGTTATGGTACTTTCCATTGACTTCCGGTCGAGTACCAGTACAAAGGTTCCAGTACCTAATTTGCCAGAGCAGCTGGGGTACTTTTCTGGTACTTCGGTAGTTTGGGGTAGGACTTGCAAACACATTCTTTATCGATTTGGTTTTGCAAATAGCCTGCGTCTGAAACACAATGCAGCCGACATCTTGAAAAAACTTCAGATCTCAAAAAGCAATGATAATCTGTTTTTTATTATTAAGGGTCCAAAGCACGTAGTGCTATGGAACTTTATTGTTTTTGTTAGGATTATTTTTATTTTTCTTCCCTAAAACTGAATGCCCAGCCTAAACCGTAAGTCCTAGGCAGACCAAACTTGGTAGGATGATTGCAATTCCTACCCACTACTCAGGTTGTCCGACCCTTCAGACTCAGCCTATGGGGGACGCCGTAGCGCCCTCCAACACCTTTCGATCGATATCTCCTGTCCTGTTTGTCCTACAATCGAAATTCTTTTTTTCGGCTGATTCAGACAGCCATGCCAAACTGTTATTCCTCTATTACTTGTCCTACCCGTCCGATTGTCCGATGCTTTGGACCCCTCCGTCATTGCTTGCTGTTACTAGTTTGTTTTTTTTTTTTTTAACTAATGATGTATATGTGTACAAAAAGAGATCCAAGCTTCAACTGTGATCTTGTCGGAAGAAGAGATACTACAAGTCGAGGACGGCATGACAGATAAAAAGTATTTTGTATAATATACTAGAGCGACTCTGGAAAATTTTCAGATATCATGATTATTGGTATTTAATTGAGCATAGGGGTCTTTATAAAGGAGTTCAACAAATTTCTCACAAACCCATCTAGGAGTGATTTAAACAGCAAGAATGAAAATGATTATGGTTGTCTTGGAGAACGCATGCAGCGCTTATGCGGAGATCAAATTTAAACTGATTTTTTAAAAAAAACGTAGACTAGATAATCTTGAAAAAGGATAATCATTAAAATGATAAAACTTCCAAAGTTATTTATTATGGCAGAGTAAAATTGTTTTAGCAAAATTTAAGATCGGGCTTTTTCAAACTTGTAATGTATGGGCATTATAGCGCAGGGTAATCTAATGCTTATGTGTGTTTCATGTGGTGCTTTAATAAGTATCAAATTTATGCCCAAGGGTAGATTCTGAGTTCTTGTTTAAACCAACATTAGTGTCAATGTAGGTAAGGTAGTCCCCCACTCCAGGGAATATCCATTTTGATGTTGTAGTGAGTGTCAGTAACCCAGATGTGAGCACAAATGAGAGCTTCTCCTTGTGGTCAAGAGCGCAGTCGACTTCACCTCTTACTACTTTCACCCTGCAGTAGGTGTCGTCTTTAGAGAAGATGTCTGTCTGTGAGAGTAATTTAACGTTTGAGAGTATTGCGCACATGGTGCACTTGACCTTGATAAATGAACATGAAATAAAGCTGTACCAACATTATTTGCACATACCAGCACCTATTGGGTTATGTGTAAATTGTGTGTTTCATTTCCACTTGAAATAAACCTTACACTCCATTTTAAAATGGTTTTATTGGTCATATTTGGATGGAGTGTGATAATATGGCTGCTTGACTAATGTTCTCAAAGGCTGTGTTACTGAGGTCCCGGCCTGCCAGTGCACAGGGTTTGACGTTCCCAGCTCAAAAGGGGATCTTTACCACACATGACCTGTACTGCACAGAATGGCTTTGTTCTGAGGGCGTTTGCATCGGCCGTCATTTGAGGCTGGCTGCCTGATAGGAGTATTGCGTGTCATGGCGTACATGGGGCGCTTGTGATCGCCACTTTAAAAAAAGGAAAGTGAAACTATAGCTGTCAATGTCATGGTATGCAGTATTATCGATCTTGCCTAGCGAAACTATTACAGTGCTTAGATTAATAGGGTTAACTTGTACCAGTCATGCCACTGCATAATCGTATTAACATCTGCCCTTTTTTTTTTTATTTCATTCCATTGTGTATAGGTAATTGTATTAGGGATGCACCATTACTGTTATTGGTATCCGGTCCAATACTGTGCTCATGCCCTTGTACTTGTTTTCATGACCAATGTGCTAATGCCTATAATACCAGGTAATGACATATCAGTGATAACATTAACAAGGAAAATAAAGCAAAATTTAAGTATTTTCACAACACATAAGTTAACAACTAAATCCAAAGCGTAGCGGACTGTAAACTGTGCTCTACTGAACTATCTATAGGAAGTACAAAATCAGGTTCATACAGCTCTAGTAATCTAACTAAACAGAAGAAAGAGGGTGACAGAATTTGCCACCAGCAGCAAAATGTACTGCATCTCAGCTATCAGAGAGAAAATGTCAAACGATAAGACTCGTGCAGTGAAAATCACAGAAGCCCTTACCCAGTATTGATCAGGCACAATGTCATAATGGTGGTACGTGGAGAGCATATACTTTGTAACACTGCAAAATAGATGTTGCCCTTCCTGCAAGCAAAATTGGCAATCCTAGTTTTTTAACATATTGAATTAGTCATTGCATTTTTATTGTGGAATATTTATATAATTGTAAGCTTATTCTTTTAACCAGTAATAATAGAAATTTACAACTGTTAGCAGGAGATCTACACACAGTAAACAATTATATTTCCTCATCAGCCTGTGTTAATCACGCAAGATCTACCTTTCTTATCTTGCTTTATGGACTAAGGGGGGTAGTACCATGAAAGGCTTTTGATAAAGTGTTGTATGGAATGTTGAGCCTGAAAGATCGCTGGACTCTAAGGCAGCATTAGATATGGAACTGAATGTCAAACAGAAAGCAATGTTTCATTGTGAAAGATGTGAAACTGTGGTTAGTCCGTTTTAACCAGAGTCACGCTGCAGTCTTCTATGTTAAGGTCATTTTTTATCTTGATAATTTGAGTAGAGTACGACACACATACACAAATACCAACACTGGTATGGACACAGCAGAACGGTAGCAGGAAGAATAATCTTGCATTACGGACACTGTCTGGGTGATTTTGGCATATAAATTGGAGCCCCTGCCTCTCTCACGTTATTATTGGAGTGGAAAAGAAAAGTAACAGATAACTTTAGGTACCTGAGCATCAGTTTACAATGTACATCATGCTCTGTGTATAGCTGTGGTCACAACATTAGGATGAGTTTGCAGAGAGATTGCTGGTGTAGGTAGTCGTGTAAAAGGCTGCTGTTCTGATGTGCTTGCAGAGCAGAACCTGATGTAACTAGGGTGGTCTGAATATGGGAGTATAAAGAAGCGTAGCATCCTGAGAACAGAAGTTCAATGCTGTTGACTGTTTGCACCCTTACTTGAAAATGTGGGCAGAAGTGGACTTTTCAGGGAGTTGTTTGAAAATCAGCTTCCCGGTCATGTAGTGGAGGCACAGACATCATTCATTTGAGTGAGTGGTCAGTAAGACTTGGTCAGATGCAGCTGATAAATCAACAGAATGGACTGAATGGTCTCCTGCTTTTGGTAACAATTTCCAGTACTACCCATTCCCTTAAAAGAAGCATGCTACACAATGATGCTCAATGATCCTCTCCCTTTATACCTTTTAAAATGTTTTATTTTGTGCTATTTCTATTTTATTACTTTTCTAGTAAAGTTACATTTCACAGAAATTAATCAGCTGGTACGTGACATGAACACAGATTTTTTTAATTGATTTTTTGTGCTTAAGAAACTAGAATCTGTCAGTCTCTTAACAAACATGACACATTTTCATTGTTATTGCTGTATGTTATTGGAAGGATGCAACTACTTTTAAGTAGTAGAATTATTTCCGCGTCAGCTGTTTGATTAAAGTATGCAAATAGGAATGTTGTTCTTAATCATTCTTTTCTGTTGTTTCATGCAATGCTATTCACACTGGATTTCACACAACTTTGGTTTGACTGTGATCAAATGATGTCCCACTGCCCTTTCACACGGCGCCTTGGCCTGGATGGTGCTGCACCTCTGCTGCTCCCTGTAGCTGTAAGTATGACGATGTGCGGTATGCTCTCATTGGGGCTTTCAGAAGGTGCTGTGCTCCCTACAAGGCAGCTGGGTTCCCCTGCAGAACCCCCACATGTCCGCATCCTTTAATCCTCTTTCTTTTTTTCTCATTTCTTCTCAGCAACAGAAAAGTCTGGAAGGATATGTTGGCTTTGCAGACCTTCCCAACCAGGTGTACAGAAAGTCTGTCAAGAGAGGGTTTGAATTCACACTCATGGTCGTAGGTAAGAAGAAAGATCTTGGCTTATATTCACCAGTGACAGTTTTACATTACTGTTCATGTCTTTGGCATTGGGTTATACTATAGATTAAATGACTTGAACCAGAAAGCCATGAACCTCATAGTAAGTCAGGTGGAATGCAGTGGCATTCAAAAGCCACATTAAGAGCTTGTGTGCTTTTTTTTGTCATTCTGTGTATATTTTTTTCTCGCCTGACTTTTGTGTGCGCTGTTTGATTTATGACTGGGAATTTTCTTTAATTACGTTTGAGGTAGTCTAAACTGGAAGCTGGCCAGCTACAAAGAGGTATATGCCATCCCAAAGCCCTCTTTTAGCCTCGGGAAGCGGGGGGACTTGGAGGGAATTGCTCATTAAAAGTATGACATCACTTCCTGTCTGTGTCTACTCAGCTGCCTCAAAAACCCTTCCATAGACTGAGGGAATGCCAGGAATGTATCTCTCAAATCTTCAGATAGTCTGCAGTTTCCTCACACTCAGAAGGGAAGTCCCTTCAGTTAAAGGGTGGATGAAGTTGAATGTATTGCAGTGATTTCATTTTAGTTGTCTGTTTGATCATCTTATCCCCTGTTACTGTGCAGTAATCCCAGTTTTTTTTTCCTTGCTGGTGCTTTTTATCAAGGCCTGTCTGAGGGAAATGCATAAAGAAATTAAATATAAGCAAATGATCTTCATTTAAAGATTGCATCACAAAAGTTTACTTTGCATTGATATTGGTGTGCATTGGAGTTTTCATGTTGCATCATAGGATAAGATTGATATGTCTGTAGACCATGCGGATTTGTGTAGGACTACAGATATTTGTTTTCGGTCTTCCCACTGCCTGCATGGCTGCTGAGTTGGGTTTTTTTTTATATAGGTAATAAAATGATGGATGTGTGTGTGTGTGTGTGTGTGTAATATATGAATCCCAAAGGAATTAGTTTTAATACTATAAAAAAAAATACACACTCCTCTTTCTGTATACTTTCTGTATTGAGGCGATGTATTGTAGTGCACAGCGTTAGCGGTGATTGGAGCATGCGTAGGTTAATGCCACAAAAAAAAAAGGCGTCAAATTGTTGGAGCATGCGCAGCATACGTGACAGCTAGTGCATGTGTGGCTGCAGATGGGGCATGTGCCGCAGATCACACAGTGATGTCACAAAACAAAGGGTGATCATCTTAACTCTTCAGTAAGGAGCTGTCTCCTAATTTCCACTAGCACTTATCTTCCATATCGATGAGCCCGTTCTAGCTCTTTAACTTCCCTGCAGTAGCCTACATGATTTACCTCTTTTTTTCCTCCTGAAATCCTGATGTATACTGGGGTGAAATGTTTAGAAGGTATGACAATATGAAAAAAAAAAAAACAAAAAAAAAAACGGTTACCTACCAAGCCTAGTGAACAGGTGTGATATTAGGTTATAATTTGCAAGAGGAAAAACAACAACAAACAAATTTATTTTTGTATAGCGCATTATCACGACTTTACATCATCTCAAAGCTCTTTACAGCATCCCCACCCAAAGCCCCCACTGAGTAAGCCATAGGCGACAGTGGCAAGGAAACACTCCCGAGACGGAAGAAACCTTGGGAGGGACCAGACCCAAAGGGGGAGCCCATCCTCCAGGGGGCAGCAGAGGAAGCCCTAACCCTAACCAGACTCAAAGGGGGAGCCCATCCTCCAGGGGCCGGCAGGGAGAGTCAAATACAATAAAATTACAATAAAATTTTGAGACAAACAGGGAGCAGGGGGAGATGAGAAGCCGGTGCCAACGCTCCCTCCAATCGCCAGGCAACCAGAAGGCAGGGAGCAAGTCATATAAGTAAGATGACACAGCAGAACGGCGGACTGGATGCACGGACGTCATTGGTAGTGGCGACGTATTGTGTTGCAGGGTGTGCTGGACGTCTTGATAGATTTAGGTCTCCAGGCAGCGCCCCTCAGGAGGAGTAGGGGAGATAAAATATGCAATTAGTCAAAGTAGGGGAGACTATAGGCAGTGCTAAAAGTTGAATGAGTACAATGTGAAGTGTGATGCTCCGGCAGATTTGGCTATGGCAGCATAAGTAGGAGGGAGAGGCAGGTGGGAATGCAGGCCTGGGGAGTCCCTGAAATGTCAGCACTCCAATCCCACACGCGATTGTGAAGCTAGAGTGACAGCACTGTCAATTCAGTTTATCCAAAGCCAATGGCACCGATCTCCACCCAGCTCTACACCTCATACTATAGGTCTAACTGGGAGTGAGGGGTTAGCTAGAGCTAGAACTAGAGTCCCTATAAGCTAAATGAAACAGGTGTGTTTTTAGTCTAGACTTGAATATTGAGAGTGAGCCTGAACCCCACACATCCGGTGGAAGACCATTCCACAGTTGAGGAGCTTTATAGGAGAAAGCTCTGCAGCCTGCCATAGCTCTTTCTACCCTAGGTACTAACAGATATCCAGCACCTTGAGAACGAAGCAGGCACGGGGGGTTGTATAAGGTCAGCAGATCACTAAGGTACTCTGGTGCAAGGCCATTCAGTACTTTATAGGTTAATAGCAGTATTTTATAGTCAATCCGAGACCTAACTGGTAACCAATGAAGGGAGGATAAGACAGGTGTAATGTGATCAAATTTTTTAGTGTTTGTGAGAACTCTGGCTGCTGCATTCTGTACCAGCTGAAGTTTATGTAAGGATCTAGACGGGCAACCAGTAAGGAGGGCATTACAGTAGTCCAGTCTGGAAGTTACAAAGGCACGTATTAACTTTTCAGCATCACAAAGTGAGAGCATCTTACGAAGCTTGGCTGTTTTTCGTAGATGATAAAACGCAGTCCTAGTAATACTTCTTATGTGAGCATCAAAACATAGATCTAGAAGACCAAGATTTCTAACCACCGTGTTAGGTTGTGTAGGAAGGCCGTTAATGCTGAGCTGGTGAAACTTATTTCTTGCGGCCTTGGGACCAATTACCATTACTTCTGTTTTTTCTGCGTTTAACATTAGGAAATTTTTTGCCACCCAGCACCAAATATCTAACAGACAGTCTTCTAACCGAGACAGGAGTGAATACTGAATACCTTTTGAAAGTAAGCCTGACTATATAAACCTATGTATGGATCTCTGAGTCTTATACATACAGAGCAATATTTTTAACTTGAAACTTACAGATTGTGCTTGACATGCAGATTGAGTCTGTTCTGTTGGAATTTACACATCTAGAATATGGTATATTAGAAGTAATAGGTGACTTGTTTTGGACTGGTTCCTGCCTGAGAGAGCTGACTGCTGAAGGAGGGTATTGTAGATCAAACGCATTAGGCAGAAACGTCAAACTGCAAACATTTACCATGAAGGAAATGTGTATTTACACCCACGCATACTGAACATGGGGTGCGTGTTTCACTCTGACAAGAGGAAGCGCCGCATGAAATGGTCTGGCTTTACGGCTTGGTTGTACTTGGCTGTGTTTTATGGTAATTTCTAAAAGGGTAAAGAATCATTTCCAGTACTTTGTCTCAACAATTGCTGGAATACTGTATAATTCATCATCATGAGATTTAATCCTTTTGGAGATGCTGCATCCAGAATGAATCGCTGCTGAAATTGCTGAGGTCAGACAGCACTATCAGTCTTGCTCAGAGCAGGAAGTTTCAAATAAGCACAGTAGTTTATGCAGCCTTGTTAAAATTTCCTTTAAAGGAAATGTCCTGGATGCTGATGGGATTGCCTGGTCAGCTTCAGTGTTATCATGAAGCTGTGACCTGTGGTTAGCAGCTGCTTCGCATGTTAGCGAGGCCTGTGATTGTATGCCTCTCATTATCTCATTATCTGTAGAATCGATTTATTTAACAGTATTTGAGAGATGTTTATCTTTTCAGCTAATGTTCCTTAAGTAGGCACCCTGGAAGTAACTCAGCACATATTGCCTCCCTGGCCCATGAATTTGCTGTTTGCTGCAGTGGCTAATTTGTGAACTGAATGGATTTCATTGGTAGAAGTTTGAATCTGGATGAACATGCTTCTCTAAATACTTCACATCAGCTTCCTGACCTGGGCTATTGAGATGGTCACTATGGGGGTTTCCGGGAGGCATGAAATTTGGCAGATTTGTCATCACCAGAGGCTTAAAAGTACTCAGTCGTGTCTTTTAACGGGAATAACACACTCAGTAATAACAGGAGGGGAGGAGTGAAGCTGTGTGCTTACGCAGCACGTTCATCCATCATGGAGGGTTAGGGATTGTTCCAAAGCGCATGTGACTTGGACGGCCAGACGCTTGGCCCCGTCACCTGCCCCACTGGCTGTCGGCCCCGCGTGTCAGCAGTAGTCTCGGTAAGCGGCAGTGTCATTTTCCCATATTGCGTTTTGGCCATATGAGCAAGACTTCTGAATATGCACATTAATGCAGTGCATATGGAGAGCCGCTGAGCTCCAGGTTCCTCCAGGCGCTAATGAATGGCGATGCATCTGAGTCCCCTCTCCTTGGTGGAGAGTCTGAGCTGAGCTGGCCAGTGTTCTGCAGCCGACCCGTCTGAGCTGGCCAGCGTTCTGCAGCCGACCCGTCTGAGCTGGCCAGCGTTCTGCAGCCGACCCGTCTGAGCATCTGGGTCTCTGCACAATTCCACTCGCATTCGCTGAGTCCAGCCCACCTTGCATTTCGGCCACACAGCGAAATGTTTGTTTTCTAGGTCCCTCTTTTGTATGATGCACAATATGTGCAGCTAAAACAGTTCTTCTCATATACATATTCTCGCATTTTGTACACCTGTGTGTGTGTGTGTGTGTGTGTGTGTGTGTGTGTGTGTGTGTGTGTGTGTGTGTGTGTGTGTGTGTGTGTGT
>JABFEA020000138.1:17867051-17887779 GCA_019775915.2 Cyphomyrus plagiostoma | reverse complement strand
GTCATGCAATAACCCCGCAATTCAATCCCGTACGTGGCCTGGTGGCTGTGTGGGTCCGTCCCCACCCACTGCTACTGAGGGCCGCCCCCCCCCCCCCCATCTGGAATTTGTGCAGCTGCAGCGACGCCATGAGCAGATGAAAAAGAACCTGGAGGCTCAGCACAAGGAGCTGGAGGAGAAGCGGCGCCAACTCGAGGAGGACAAGGCCAACTGGGAGACACAGCGGCAGCTGGAGCAGCAGAAGCTGGACGCCACCAGGTGAGCCCTGAGTGTCCAGTCACCCAAAACCCACACACTCTTAGAAGCATTTCGGCTTTTTCCCCTCTTAATATCAGTTTCGTGACTTAAAATTCTCAACATTGATAAGCTTCATGAACCACTTGCTGTATTTTTTTGACCCTACTAGATGGCGCTCTTGGTTTGCTTTGGTGCTTGCATGCTTTGAACCCTTTTTTGAACAGAGAGCACCATATTATGGGGTCAGAAAATACAGCAATCGGTTCAATAAAGCTTCATTTAGTCATGACTAAAATGTGCTTACATTTCAGCTAATTTCGTGATTTTGTTTCTTTCTCTCCCAGGACCTTGGAAAAGAACAAAAAGAAGGGAAAAATCTTTTAAAGTCTTTGGACTCTGTTTTACTCTATGCCAATATGCCAGCCTGGAAGGCAGTGTTTCGTTTAACCAGCAACACACCAAGCATGCTGGGATGGCCAGAATGGTGGTGTTGATGGACAGGGGTTTACCCTCAGGAGGTCCCGGATGTGATCACTTTTACTGTTATCACGTTTGTGTTTGTTTGAAAGACAAGTTTATGCAATGAAAAATATCCAGATATACAATCATCTTTAGTGGCCGGTGTGGTTACGCAAATGAAACCCTTGTTCTTCCATTAAACTGTTTGATGTTTCCCAGCAACATACCGTTACCGTTCTTTCCTGTGTACTCTGTTCTCCATACTACAACTTGTGGAACCTCCTGCTAGGTAGAGTGACCTAATGAAAATTCCTTCATAGGTGTCAGCTCTCTCTCACTCAGGCTTTTGATAGACAAGATGAAGAGAAACTTAAAATGGCAACTTTTAAAGAAAGAAATGACTGCTTTATTTTCCAAAATGTATTTCCTTATATTTCTTGTAATTTAAATTACTTAGCCTTGGACCACCACATATAACTTTTTCCTATGGTTTTTTTTTTATTTCTTTTATATATTGGCCCTTTTAAAGTAAAATGTTTAGCTTTTGGAAGGATAGATTGGTTTATTGACAGGATGAACTAATTTTACTAGATACCTCTAATAAAAAAAATCTCTGTAACAGTATTCATGACTGTATCAGAATTGGATTTACAAATTTGCATCCATAAATTTTCCATAGCTTTGTTCATCTGTGATATATACATTATGTATTTTTCATTTGTATTAAAATGTCACATAATAAACTTGTGATGACAATCTCTGTCTTTAAGAATTTTAATTGGTGCCCTTTGTACATGGATTTTTGTATGTTACATATTGCTGTTCCAATGTTTTGTCAGCAGAGGGCAGTAGAAACATATAAATGTGGTTGGGGCACTTATAACTATTTACTTTAAGAAAGACGATGCACCTAAATTTTCATACCTGACACATACAAATGTAATGACTTGTACATTAATAAATTCAACTGTTTTTTTCGTGCGATTAAAAGCTGGCTGGATAACAGATTCCCTGTTGTATTGCTGAAACACAGGAAAGTGTGTGACCTTTCAGAACACTGTTTCCAGCGGGCCATGTGTGCTAATTTTGTATTAACCATGATTAATTCGTCCATCTGAAATCTCATTAAATCTAGTTGCCATATTTAACTTATTTCACCAATTTGACTGAAGAAAGGACATTTCTATAAAAAATCAGTTTTAAGTAAAATGTATGTTGCCCTTCAAAAAAGAGGTTTTTATGGTCATAACTGCTTTTATTTTAAGAAACTAATTGTAGACAATGCACTGTAAATGTACACATATGCCTAACATTGCCTTCTGTATGGTGTACATCAGCTGCTACTGAAGGACTTTGGACTTAACTGGAACCCCTGGCTGGGAGAGTGGACAGGCTGTCTGAGCTGATATGACATCACCGCACTTCACTGGGAAGTTGGTGATCTTGTTAAACCGGTCTCTCTGCCGATTGGTCAACTGAAACCCTGCTCATCAGGGTTAGCAGCTTTTCTTCCAATCAGAATCAGAAAACAGGGTCTTCACTCTTTCTCCCCATTTAGCGTTTTTGTCGGGTATTGATTGTTTTTTTTTTTTCTTTCAAGCTTCAGTATTTTCCAGCGTGCGATTTTCTCACTGATATTGAGTCATTCATTAACATATTTCTGTTTTGTGCCTAATGGCAAGATAAAGATTTAAGATTTCATCCATTTGTTATATTTCTGCTACTTATCCATTACAAAGTCATCTGTAAAAGGAACCACGCTATTAAAAAAAAAAAAAAAAAACATGTCTGGAAACAGTTTGTCAAAGTATGACAGGAAGATGTCTTTCCTGTGATAAGATTTCATCAAGGATGACAAATAACAATTTGCACCGATTAGTTTGTGCTGAATATAATCAGCTTTCTGTTTTCCATGCCACTTATCTGGTACAGCAGTGTTTCCCATTCTGGCCCTCAGAGGAGGTCATTCTTCACAGACCCATCTTTAAAAAAAAAATGCCAATTGACTAAATATTTCCTCCTCATATAGTAATAAACTATGCTGAGTGTCCTGCACGAATACCATTAATTAAATTTCAGAGCTGGGAAGTTTGGTGTACACAACATTCACATACAAGCAATACTTTAAAGAAAAATCATTTTAAAATAATTTACATCTTAATGTTTTTTACTCTGAAATTACAGGTGCTGAGACAGTAGCTATAACGATGGGTGTTGATTATTAATTAGATCACTTCTGAAATTATGCTTTGCCATCTATATTTAGATTATTAGTTTTACAGGCCTATGCTGATATACATAAATGACAGAAAATACAATGACAACTTCACTAAATATTGGTTGAGGATACAGTTAATCATTGTATAATAGCATTTGGTACTAGTTTCAGAAACCATGTATCTTGGTTTTTAACTTTTACATCACAGTACGTTGATCAGGTAAGATCTCCGTTGCTTAACATTGAGGTGATTTACAATCCTGCATACAAAAATGTGTACTGGCAAATACTCTCTATAACTAGGCATACAGAAGTATATCATGTGCTGTATATTGTTTATTTGCATGTAGAACCAATGTCGTTTACTGCGATTAATTCTAAGAATTAACTGATAAACAAAAGGATACAAGTATAAAAAAATGATCAGTGATCATTTAAAAAACGACTCCTTTTTCACATCTCAGGTGGCCCAATGCAATCAAAACCTCTTTGGGCACTTAATGAACATGCCGTAGTTTCCGTAATTGTAAACGTTTCTCTATACGTGGAGAGGTACAGAGATTAAAAACATGGATAAGGCGAACTCCATAAGGTAATTTTCATGTTTGAAAGTTCATAGTGACAAATTTACTGTAAGGCTTCTTTCCAGGACAAATTCTGAGGCCTCATTTATACTAACGACTTTGACCTGTGAAAGAATGAGGGCAAATATGTATATAGGACTGGTTGTTGAGAAAAACGGTAAACTTAAAATTAATATATACGACAAATAAAAATATATGTAATGAGTGTGGTTGTACTCTCAAAATTTAAGTGCAGACTCCAAGAAATAAAAATCCCTGAAAATGTTATTATTAAAATGATGACGACAGATACACGAGTAATATGAAGTTACAGAAAGTATCATATTTAAGTAGTTATTCTAGTTGTTTTTCCTTCATTTAAATACTGTTCTAATTATCAAGAAACATAGTGACGAGTTAACAGATGTGCAAACCTTTTCTCAAAGTGTCTTGTATTATTATAAGCAACTTTATATAAGGCCGATATATCAACAAAAGTCGCTTTTATTTCATTAATATTTATAAGCCTCGTGTTTAGTTAATGCACGAAATGTACATGTTCCGATTTTGTTATAGAATAGGTGGGAATCTGAAGGGCACGGCAGCATCGGTGGCCGCTAGCTACACGCCATGCGGGAGACGCAGTAAAGCGATCGCTTCGCGGACCGTCAGCCAGCGCCGGGGCCCCGCCCACCGCCTCGGCTGCGCCAATTCATTACGTCTGTCGGGGCGGGTTGGGGACCGGAGCTGGCCCTCCGTCCGACCGATCTGTGCGCCAGCGAGCCTGAATGTTGCCAGACGCTGGGCACGGATGTACGAGGAAGCGCAAGGAAATGCAAATACGGATAATTACCAGAAATTCAACGACGCGGTTTTGCGCAGATATTGGGCTACGGCATGCGTGTGAGAAGATGCAGAAGAAGTGATTTATTAACTAGACGGGTTTATTATGATCGTGTTATGTAAAATCGAACATCGTTTTATAACTGATTTTTAATTATCGTTATTAAGGTTTGTCACTGATGTGTGCGTCAGTCATGTAGCTTGCTTTGCTTATCGGAGGCGCGACTGCTACTGTGACTTATTACTCTGTTTTTGTGCACTTCTGCCGATGGTCTGAGGAGGTTTTGCTCGCAGGTGATTAGATAATGGGGGGGAATCTGGGCTGTCACCGGCCGATTCCGAAAGATCCGGTTGATTTCTGTCATAGCAAACGAAAGTATAGCGCGGCCTGTAACTTCGGTCATATAATGGTCAATCAGGAGCGACTCAACATTAACACGGCCACTGAGGAGGAGCTGATGACCCTGCCGGGGGTGAACCGCACTGTGGCGCAGAACATTGTTGAGTACCGTGAATGCATCAAAGGTTTCAAGAAAGTAGAGGACCTAGCACTAGTGAGCGGGATAGGTGCTGCCAAACTGGAGGTCATTAAACTGGAAATATGCGTCAGCAACAGAACTGGTTCCGTGCAATATTCTCCTTCATCCGTACGCCAGAACCATGAACGCTTGGCACACACCGGCATGAACATTAACACCGCTACGCAGGCACAGCTCGTCAGCATCCGCGGCGTAACAGAGAAGATCGCCAAGAACATTGTTGACTACCGAAAGCAGCACGGACCGTTCAAAACTATAGACGATTTGGTGAAAGTCAGTCACATCAATTTTTCTCTTCTGGACAAAATAAGGTCCCAGGTTTTTGTGGAGCGCTCCAGGGCGCCTTCCACCAACACAAACGGCGGGCTCACTTATACGAGCAGATCACACGCGAGTCCCACGTCTCTGAGCCTCCAGAGTGACGATCTGGACCTTCCACCCGGAGGCCCTGCAGAAATCATCTCGACGCGACCCGAAGTGGAGGTGTTCTTGGGAAGGCGCGACAGCAAAGCCGTGCTGCGAGCGGCCACCTGGAGTTTGCAGAGCTGTACCAACGAGAAAGCAAACAACCCAGGCGTGAGAGAGGTTGTGTGCATGACGCTTCTGGAGAACGGGTGAGTTTGTGCTCATCGATCTCCATATACAGGTTCATGATTCCTACAGTTCTGCAGGTAAAGTTTGCTTTTCTATACTGTTGCCACGGAAACACGTCTTGAATATTGAAGGAAGTGCGCTGACAGCTGCTGGACTGGCGTATAAGCCAAATCTGTACATGATAATAATTGCCCAAGTTCTCCAGTACTTAACCTACTGTAACCTCGTCTTAAGTTTGCAGCCTCAGCAACCGTCTGGAGACGTGTCTTTTTTGTTTTACGCAATTTCCATAGACATGTGATGCTTTCATGTAAATGTAAATACAGACAGTAAATACAGACATCCCACCCACTACAACTTGCACTGTGCACTTTATAATACGGTAATATAGTAGGCTGCATGAATCACGCTGAACTCCAAAAAAATATAAATACACAATAAAATAACAATGACACCCAGTTAAGTTAAAGTGGAGCGTAGTTTGTAGACTGAAGCCGAGTGATAAAAATTATGTCAAAACAATGACACAGATATTTTGCACAACGCCTTTGACAATTAAGCACTACCGAGCTGGATTCTATGTTTTACAAATTGACGCATTTACGCAGCGCTACTGCGGTGGTGCCGTGATTGTCGCAGATATGAAGCGGAGCCCGAAAATCCCCCCCTTTTCCGCGCTATAGGTGCATTTCTGGAGCGGCGCGATGTTATTCGTCGGCTCTGCGATCAGCTGTCAGGTGATCTCACGCGCATGCTCGGTCACATGCTCAGGGGTGCCCCCCAGTTTGCTGAGTGAGTTCCCTCGAGGCAGAAGTAACTGGAGGTCAGCTCGGCAGGGTTATTAGAGGTCACCCACTGGATCCGCTCACAGCGGGTGCGGTCTGGTCGCCTTCGCTGCCGATTAGGGACGAGCCTGCTTGCTGGGTGAAAGTAGGGAAAAAGTCGCCTGAAGATGCTGGGGATTTCTTTTCTAGAAAAGGTTGTTTGGAATTTTACTTGAGCCCTGGGGTTGGCCCTAAACAAAAATATGGTGCCTAGAAATTTCTTTATAAGGGAATTCATTACCAAAATTATTTCTGGCGTTTGTTGGATCAATTTGACAATGGGTTCTCACTGTATGTCACAATTATTTGCAGTTGCTGTTGCATCTGTTAGATCTTCTATTCAGCAGAGTAAATATCATGCTGTCATAAGATCACCTGCAAAAGACAGCAAACCCAGAGTGTCAATATTGCCTGTTGACTTAGGCTGAATTGCAAGATATTACCAGGCCATTTGGGAAAGTTCCTATTGCATTTATAAATAAGACCTGCATTTGTTATTGTTACGGCAACACCTCTTTTTACTGGTTAACATTGAAAAGCAAGTCATTGCGTCGTTATCCACAGGAATTAGGAGTGAACAGTCACCATGAAGGTGAAAACATTATTTTGTCCTGTCATTCAGATTGGAACTTGCACATCAATGCGTCATACTGTGCATATTTTGCACATTATATCAACCACTCAAAAAAAATCCCCTTGAGTCTGCCTCTGTGTTTCTCATTTAGGTGATTTCCCCCGACGTCCTGGAAAATAGGATCATTTAGAAGGTCCACACTGATGCATTGGAAAAACTACTCGTACATACTGTGGAATGAGAGCACCACATACAATCAGTACACAATCTGAATACAGTTACACCATGTCATATTTACCTATAGGTCATATATTTATCCTCATGTACTGTCTCATCAAATGCCACGTTTATTACATCAAGAATTACGTCAGTCATTATATTTATTCACATTTGGTCTCCTTATGGTGGGACACGGCAGAGGTCGAGAAAGACTGACAATCCACAGAATGGCTCCAGCAAAAGAGGACTTTATTAACTAAACAGAACAGAAAGGGGGAACCATAAAATAAAGGGCCTTGAAGGGTTAAAAACAAAATAGGAGAAATAAGAAGTGTTTTAGAATGTAATCATAAAGTAACATAATAGGAAAACAGAGAAAACTGGGAGCTAGCCTCAGAGAAATTGGTAAAAATGTGTACCTTTGCTTGTCACTGGGGCTGCACCCTCAAAGACCTGCCATGATACCCTTAGCTGTAGGTAACGGTACTCATTCAAGGTATAGAAGTGGACCCTGAGGAACGTTTCTGTACCTGTGATGGTACATTAATGCTGTTTGTACCTTTAGGGTCTTCCTTAGAGACCACTTCTGTACCTTAAAAAGTACAATTACAAGGGTACAGCATCAGCGATAAGCAATAAACACTTTACCCTTTTTTCTGAGAATGTAACAACAAGACTAGGATAGACTAGGAAGTCTAAGCAGAAGAAAAACAAACAAGGCACCAGCAGGGTAAAGCTAACACAAGAACACAAGGTTAAGACAAAAGCCGGCACAAATTAAAACAGCAAAGCAATAAATATTAAAAAGCAGGTGAGGCTGGCCTCTAGTTAGCCTAGGATTCATGATTGGAGGCGTTAAGACTCTGAGCTGTTTACTCAAACCATTCAGTTAAATCGTACTGCTGTCACTTAGCCAGAAACAGATCCATGCGTTAAAGTTCATAATGTAGGCCTATGTATTGTTTAAATGATGCCTTCATATAAACAGCACATCCCATCCCTGCTGTGGTCATTTCACTAGTTTAGTGTTTTTATCTCCATTCATAACAAGGAACTTGAGCTATTCTGCCCTACAAAGGAAAAACACAGTAACTTTGCTGACACTGCGAAAAGGGGGCTTCAAACAATTTTGAATTGTATTGCTGATCGGTCCGTTTTCTCTCTGTTAGCCTTTGCTTCACATTCCCCATGTTCATGAGTAACACATTTTCTTGAAGGTTCTGCCTTCCTCTGGGATGCTACTGGCCGGAGTCAACAACCCTGAGGAAAACATTTTGCATTTTGTGATTCGTAATGATTCTGGGCAGCGCTGCTACTCTGGCTCACGACTTTGCTCATTCCTAAGATTCGGGCGTGTCATTTAAATCGATCACTTCGCAGGTTGGTGCAGTTGTTTTCTGCGTTGAGATATTTGGCGGCTATTCATTAGTCATAGTCTTTATTCTCCGCAACACCCAAGGGATTAATTAATTAATAATAATTAATTAATTGCTTTAGAAAAACTAAAGAGATTTATTACATATTCAGTGGTGGTTACTCAGAATTAAAAAAAAACTTTGGCAGAAATCATTAAAACTTATGCGATGCATCAGAGCCAAATAAATTAAAAGTGTGTTTCCAAGAGGAAGTTACTGTAGATGACCAAAAGAACAGGAAAGTAAAGGCGATAAACATCAGAATGAATTAGCATTAAATGTTTTGAAATTGCAAGTTGAGAACTGTTATTTCGTCGGTAATTAATGAAACAAGATACTTCAATGTCCTCCTTTGGTGCAGAAGTGTATAATGAGATAAAAGAGTGCAGTCTGTTTCAATAGAAACGAACTCCCATTTCCGAGCAGTTGGAACCACATTGTGGGGATTTATAACCAGGTGTTCCGGGCAATTCAGTTTCCCTGTTTCCCCGGTCGCGCGCTGATTTGTACACGGTTTCGCTGTTGTTTTCATGTCTTTTTACGAAGCTCTTGAGGTAAACAAGCCATATATTTTAAAACACAATTTTTTTTTTGTTTTTACAGATAATAAATGAAATTATTTAATTCACTGGATAGAGATATTTCTTTATGAAAAATATTATAGTATTACTATATTATGCTCGACGATCAACTGTATTCATATGTAATAATGTACCTGAGTGATTTTCAGACATTTCACATACCACTTGCTTTGATATTAGGGGAAACATTATTTCGTGATAGACAGGGGAAACCTAGGGAAACCGAATTGCCCGGAACACCGGCGAACGGGCTGGAGCCGGAGCCCTCTGCTGCGCAGGACAGACGTTGTTGACCCAACACTTCACGATCAATGTGTTTGCGTCTCGCGAGCCTTAACGTGGTGCAACGTGCAGGATCTGCTTATCCCACCGGGACAGGAGCAGGCTTCTCCACGT
The DNA here is from genome assembly GCA_019775915.2 of Cyphomyrus plagiostoma. Lineage (NCBI taxonomy): Eukaryota > Metazoa > Chordata > Actinopteri > Osteoglossiformes > Mormyridae > Cyphomyrus > Cyphomyrus plagiostoma. Next base: position 17,878,317 of record JABFEA020000138.1, on the reverse strand, counting down.
CAGCGCTATAAATACTGAATAGCGGACTGCTTCTCGAATGTCAGCGGCTACGAGCCGGCCGTGGGGATACTGAGCTTCGGTGATGTCCCCTGCACGTCAGCTGGTCTGATTCATATACAGTACCCTTTGAGATCTGGAATTGGATCACAGATGTCGTGATTGAGGTCGACTTAAATACGAGGCACCGACTGCCGGCTCGACCGACCTAAATCTTATTAAAGTGCAGCAGATTGACGTCGGATTTCGGTTAGCTAAGCAATGACACAAAAAGTTCAATTGCAGATGGCGATTATGTAATATGTGCTGTAGGGCACAGTGACTTTGGTCCAACTACAGTTAATCTTCCTGTCGTATATGTAACGTTATTCTCTAGAAATTTTATTATTCATATGTATGGTTTTTGTGTATAAATTGAACAGTTTCTTTTACATTTTTTATTATTAGTTGATTTCCTCTTTTATCTGTAGGCCTAAATGTTGATCTTTCATTTATGTGCAAGGAATACCATGCTGCTACAGCTAAATGCCTTTGAGAAATTATTTTTAAATAAGTGATTCTATATGAACTACAAACTTGACTGTGATCCTTTCAATGGGCGAGTTAATTAGTGTTTGTGGAACTGTAGGTCATTTCCCCTTTACAAAGGCTAAATGAGTAAATATTATACCAGCAGCAGCTGTAAAGCACACTGTGGGCTGTAACATTTTATCGTTTTATAGCTGAATGGACTGTAGCACAGAATAGTTCACCTGTTATCTGTCTTCATCTCTCCCCAGTATCCAGCTCCTAGCTGTTCAGGACCTGGCTGACAGAGATGCCATAGAGAAGGTAAAAGTTCTCCACACCGTCCCCATCCACCCTTGTCTTCTCACACTCCTTTTTGGACAAGTCAAACTCTACTTGCATGTACAGTGATTCCTCTGCTTTGTACACTGATGCAATGGTAATTCCTTGCAGAGATTAACAGCAGTCTCATCCAGCGAAGGCTGCAGCTCATTGGCTATTTCCCGAGGTCTTCCTTAAAGTGACGGCCATTGCTCATTGGCTATTCTGAGCTCTTCCTTTAAGCGAAGGCTGCAGCTCCCTTGGCTGTCCCGTGAGCTTTTTCTGGGAGTGAGGATCACTGCTCAACTGTTTGTATCAGGGACCCGTAATTCAAGGCCAGTTTGCCGCACAGTTTGCACATATCCCTACTCAGGCACATCTGCCACTTAGCGGATTAGTCCGTGCTTAGTTGTGGAGAAACCTCTATTCGTGTTGCAGACTGGTCCTCCAGCACCAGAATTTGGGAGCCCAGGTTGATGTGCTGGTGTGATGACCGCTCTTTGCCACACAATTGCTTTTTGAACTCCGTTCTATTTACTGATAGCTGATCGGGGTTGATGGAATGGCTCTCTCATGCAGGGTGCTCACTGACCATGGACTGAAACCCATTATGACATCTTTGCTTGTTTTCTGCTGAATGCACCATTTTCCTTTGCAGTTGACTGTTGCCTTATTCCAGCTGCTAGTTTCTGCTTCAAAAGGTCCATTACATAAAGGAGTGCATGAATTCCATACTGCGGCTCACCCATAGTCTGCCTTCAGTGCCGTACTATCTCAGATCTTTCTGATATGGTCTTTCATGTTGCATAATCACAGGCATGTTCCCCACGCCGGTTATAGATCAAAATTTATATTTGTCAGGAAAACAGAACTTTTTAAGGTACATTTTGTCTTTAGTTATTATTTGGCAGGTGCCTCAGCTTCTCCCAGATCAGATCTCCTCACACAAGGTCCGAAGTAGACTCCATGATACTGCACGTTTTCAGGTCTCCCCCCTGCCCCCGACAGAACCGTCCAATAAAACGTCGTCTTACACAGGAACCGGCTGCCCTATCCGCCCCCCCCCTTGCTCACTTCGCTTCCTGTGTGTTGGGGTGGGGGCTGCGAGGGGTGCATGAATGAACTGGGTCTCTCTTCAGGGTCTAGAGCAGGTCCGCAGCTGCCACGGACCTGCCCCCGCTCGGCAGGTCTACATGGAGGTCTGTGTCAGAATCTCTTGCTCTCGAGAAGATCAGAAGACGTAGAGAGTCAGGGCTGTAAATTAAGTAGGAAACCAGGCCAGTCTGTGCTGAGTGGTTAAATAAATCTCAAGATCACATTCTTGGATCAGTCAGCTGAGCATGATGCTCGGAACCCTTAAAGAGGGATGCTTTAGAGGATCGTTTTATTCCGATAGGTAAATCTGGTTTACAGATTATCTGGGATTACATGGTCTCATTAACCCAGCTATGCAAGGTTGGGGTTAGTTAGTAGCCTATACTGGATATGGGATGATGGATGGATGGATGGAACATAGTTTGATATTTGGGGGATTCAAAAGGTCTGGAGTTAGTGGCATTTCTTTTATTGCCACGCTTACATATCAGTGTGTGGTGATCTGTTGTTTTGACAGCAGTGACCCTGAAGACTGGGTCGGCTGCCCCCTCCCTGCTCACCCAGTGTACCCAGCTGTGAGCCTCGCACGCTTTTCCCGGCGGGCGGTGGCTGTCACTTTCCCCTCCCTGAGACCATGTTCCCCTGCCAGCGCGGTAATGCCGTTGCCAGTGGTCCCAGGGGAGGAACCTGTCATCCCACAAACCCGTGTGCCTGTTGAGGTGATTCCCTTTTAAGCGGTGAACTTTGTCCTTTCGCTCTGCGTTTTGCGTCATGCGATGCCTATCGCATTTCACTCCGAGAGCATCGCCTGCCTCAAACGTAATGGCATGAGCCCGTTTGGACGCTGTCCTGTCTTTGTGACAGCCAATCAGAGGGCTGGGACAGACAAACGCTGTAAGGACCCTTTCAAAGTGTTGCTCCAAAAGAATTATAAGTGTTGAAAAACACATATACGCTGGTAATTTACCTGGAACACTTTACGCTGCTCCATTGCAATTATGTTAAGCTTTTTTTGTATAATAGTATAGCTGTAAATTTTTGTATAATTAAACTGCCATTAAGTACAGCCTGTTCCCTCTCTTGGATTCTGGGATAGGCTCTGGACTCACCATAACCCTATACTAAGTACTTATGGGAGATTAGATGCATAATCAGCAGGTGTTATTATGCATGGGACATTGTATTGTTATAGTACTGGTGTAGTACACTGATTAATGGGGAGTATCACGGCAGGGCTGACGTGCTGAATGCGTGGTACTCTGCAGCTACCTCTGACGTAAGCGAGTCAGAGCGAGTCAGAGCGGCAGTGAAGCTGACTTTCTCATGAGTCATCATAGTGAAGTCGGTTCATAAAACATCCACCGCAGAAGCAGACCAGGACACTCTGGGCTGGTTGTGGGCAGGGATTCATGTTCCCCCCCACCTGTGCCTCACTTTGATGAGGAGTGACAGAGCAGTGGTGGAGGATATGGAATCGATTGGTTTATCGTGTTGTCTTCAGCAGACTTTGGTAAAGGGAAATCTAAACGTCCTTAATGTTAACATGGAGAACTCGACTGTGGTGGCGTAACCCTGCTCAGCGGCGGAGTTACTGAAGCGAAGTCAGTTTTGGTCTGGCCAGTACTTGGATGGGTTGACCAACTGGGAAAGCTGGGTGGCTGCTGGAGGAGGTTTTGGTGTGGCCTACAGGTCAGCCCACCCTGTGGTCTGTGTGAATCCCAGTGCACTGATGGGGACACTGTGCTGTCCTTTGGATGAGATGTAAAACTCAGGTCCTGACTCTCTGAGCTCACTGAAGATCCTGGGGCATCTTTTGAAAGCGTAGGGCTGGTACCCCGATGCCCTGACTAAAATGACCCACTGTTTCCCTCTCAGATCTGGCCTCTTAATCATCCCAATACCTAACTGGTGATCCTCTCCTGCCCCTTCTCCACCTCAGCTACTCAATTTGTCCTACTTGCCCCACTTAAGTGCAAGTGTACTAAAATACTACACACTTCGATGACGTAAGGTCCACAAAGTGCTTGGACATTTCTTGAAAACGACGGAACGCACTTGATATCTGAAGAGGTGAACAACTATGTTATCATTTGTGTTAGTTGTGTTTGGGTTTGTCCTTCACTGTAGCCTAGGCTATGTAAATATTTGTTATACAACTTTGCGTGCTTAAACTTAAAATTCTTAGGACCTCTGGTATGTTGACAGACTTCCCCAGTGTAAACATTAATCGTCACTGATGTGGTGCGTTGCAGTCTATATACTAGCCGAAGACTGCATCGACAAGTATTTCCCAAAGTGTGGGTAAAATGCACACTACACTTGGCTCATCTGAGGGATGGAATACGGCTGGTTACTTGAGCTTAGTGTGTGAACATGTGCGCCAAGTGTGGTACTGGTGGGCCAAATGGGAAGATGCCACTGTGTGCTAAGAGTACTGGTGCTAAATGGCTGCCATCGCATCATCCAGGTGGGGGGTCCACAGTGGTGGGGGTTGAAGTGGCTCCCCATTTGTTCTGTAAAGTGCTTTGGGTGTCTTGAAAAGCGTATAAAAGTGTAAAATTCACTCAGTCCGTGGAATCTGTATAGTTACTTCATGGACTGATAAAATACTGACCGAGACATACATGGCCTGATAATCACCAGCTCCTCTGTGGTACACTGTTGTGGTACATCTGTGGACCACTGATGTCCATCTATATGTTTTTATGTTTAAATATGAGCATATATTTCACATTGGTAACGACATTTGTGTATTTTCTTCACACTAATATTATTTTTTTTTATCAATGGTGGACGTGTATATTTTATGTTTATACAGTGTGCTATTGTTTTCGGTTTTCGTTTGACTTTTTTGCAGCATCTGGAGGAGTGAACTAAGAGTTTCATAGCGTAGCTGGTGCACCTATGACGATAAATTGCTTGAATGCTGAATTCTGAATGTTTAAATAATGCAGCTTTAAAGGGGCCATTATTATGAAACGCGGCTGACGTTCTCTGCCTGACTGTGTCGGTCTGGATCCTCTGACTCCGCACAGCTTGATATGACATTTGATCCCTTCGAGGGGAGGGAACTCCTGACGGACTCCCAGGAATGAACCTTGCAGGCAAATAACCGGAGTGACGAGCGTGCTGACTAACTGCAACCCCCCCCCCCCATCTGCAGTTCTGCACGGAGCTGAACCACGGCAGCTTGCCCAGCGTCCGGAGATGGAAGGGGCCCCGGGGGACGTGGAAATGTGCCGTCTCGGAAAAGCCAGTGAGGCAGTCCCACAAGGTAGGGGAAGCCTGGCCGGCAAATCCAGAGGGAGCGACTGTTTCATTTATGGGCTGAAGGTCAAAGGTTAAAATGGTAGTGATGAAATGAGTGTCTATGAAAAGCCGCCAGCCACAGACTCTCCTTTAAAGTCCCTGTCCCCAGCAGACATGCCCTTATCTCATTCGTGTTACATTTTATTTATTTACTACACACTTTTGTCCAAAACAATGCACAATTGAGAAAGTGGGGTCGGCCAATCCCTCATCTTAGCTGGCAAGTCACCGTGAATAAAGTCGCAGAAACACAAATGTGGCCTTTCAAATCCCCAGGTTCACTAGTTACGGCTTGAGGTGTGTGATTTACTGTAAGAGTTCGTGTGCGGATCGCTGCATGTGTCGTGTGCGGATCGCTGCATGCGTCGTATGCGTCGAAAAAAACACCGTTTAACATTAGAACATGTGCAGATTGAGTGACTCAATAAAAGCAACTTGGAATTTCTTCTGATCTCCAAAAAGTCAGTGATATCTTGTTGGACGCCGCTTTGCTTCCCAAACGTCTTCTCAGGGGCACCTCAGCCATTCCATGTATTTGTCAAATGTCACTATCCGCTCAATTAATGAATGAACTTAATTAGTTAAATAACTCAACGGGGCATTAATTACCCAAATATGTTGGTGTAGTTAATGAGTTAAAAAACACACGTGTGTATGGGACGGTCTCCGCAGACACCGGTGTGACTTTAGCAGAGGTTCTGAAATGGTGACACACTCTAACGGACATAATATCAGAGTTTTTGCACAGTCCTGTATGTGGTTGTGCATGTTTACAGTCTATTTTTATGGGTGTGCAATAAAACAAATAAAATAATTATACTTATACTGTGTATAATTTTAATTTTATTGCTTCTGCTCCGCAGCTTTGTTACTGTAAAGAACAGCATCTGTGGAGCATGATAGCAGAACACTCTGATTCACCGTTAGTACACTGACCCGTGATGGCGACACAGTGGGCTTCTGCGAAATCCAGTTATTCCCCAGAAGCAGATGAAAATCCCAGACAAGTAGCTCTTGAGGAAGTGTGAGAGAGATCAGGCTTCCCTCTGCCCTCATTTCTGCTTTCTCAACCCTTAGCTGTAGTAACGGCTGTGACAACATAGAGTTATTACTGGACTAGACCCATTCGGTTATATGGGTGCCCGCCTTCCAGTAACCAAGTGTCCAGAATCTAGTTGTTTCTAGATATCTATTCTTTTGTAACCCTCCTCTCTGCCATGCAGACTGTGGAGTTTTCCGGATTCCTGTGGGACACCAGCTCCGGCATCGAGATGAAGGACGCCACCCTAATGGAGAGTGTGGTGGTCAATGGGAATGGCAGCCATGCCTACCCGCGACCTTACCTCGCTCATTTTACCGTGAGTAATGATGTACAAACTGGCATTGCCGGTAGGACGCAGGTACTAGGCCGATTTATGAAGAATAACCTACCGCAGTTTTTAAGGTTTCAGAAAATACAGCTTAATTATAGTTCTTTAAAGTACATGTACCCACTTCTGTCCTTCAGTACTTCTCAAACACTAAGACTAACACTAATAACACTATTAACCACAAAAAAAGAGCAACTGCATATTCTAGCTTTTTGTTTATTTCCTGCACTGTCTTTGCAGTTTGTCTTTGCCGTTGTTATATGTGTTTTTATCTGTGTGCATCTACATAATATTTGTACTATTCAGATGAGATTGGTACTTTATTAGTGGTATAAAGGGCGTAGGCAGGAGCTCACTGCTGAAACGAAAAATTTTTTCTTTCATTTTCTGTCCAGATTGGGTCGTCAATGCTGACTGTTGTGAACATTCGTTTGCGGGGTCCTGTCCCTGAGGGAGAAACCAACGGGAGCAACCACTCTGAGTCCCACAAGGCTTTGCGCTTCACCGACAGCATGCAGGAGATCCTGAAAGGTCAGGTTTGAGGAGATTTGAGCATACCTGGATGGAATAAGCGACTTGCATGTAACCGGACGTAATCTCTGTAATATTTGCTCCTGTGTGTTTCTGTCTCATTGAAATGTCTGTTGCTCCACAGGAGAGAAAGACGTGATGGTCCTTGGAGAGTTTGGGCGTCCACCAGACAGTGGAGAGCTCGACCTTCTGAAGAAGGAGAAGTTCAGCGCTCTTATACCTCCAAACATATTCACAAACATCAGCACCAAGTCTCCCCAGGGCTCCTCCTGTCTTGACAACATCTGGCTGAGTCGTTCACTCAAGAAAGCTTATACAGGTCTGTGCAAATGTACAGTCTCTGACAAGCCTGGTCTAGGGAGGACAGAGACATTAAACACTTAACTTTAAAACGCTGCTCGTTTGTCCCCCTTTCCCAGTGTACTACGGTAGTGGGTATTCAGTGGGATTTCAGTAGCAACAAAAATTATTTATAAACAGAAAGAGGAAGCAAACACAAATTTCCTTGGGAGTGAGGCACTAAAAACAACAAACAGAACAGACATTATCCTCCCGTAATCTTAACCTATCAAACAGAAGTGAATAAACAACAGAACTGCTGCCTCTCCACTTATCACAAAAACAGGGGAAAACTCGAAGTAAAAAAAATATGTGCACACCCTCTATTGCTTTCTTACCCCGGATAAAATTCATTATTTGATTAACTATTTAATTATTCTAGACGAAAAGGAATGTTTGCTATGTTTACAACATGTACAGGGTTAGCAGATGAAAATCTCAGACATCAAGTAGCTAATAGGCTCTCCAAGACCTTATTCCTCCCAGCCCTGAATCCCTCTGTCTCCCAGCAGTGGCTGTTTTTGTGCCTTTTTAAATTTCATTAACCGTGTGCTGGCTGCCTGTGACACCCTTCTCTGTCTCTGCTGGGTTTTTCCAGGTCACTGTATGGTGGTCAGGGAGGGCCTGACGAATCCATGGATCCCCAATAACTGGTCGTGGGGGGGGGTGGCATCCGACCACTGTCCCGTCCTTGTGGAGATTTATGCTAACGTAGTTAAAAAGGAGGAGATGAGAAATGGCAGCGCTGTGCCAGTGGTGGCACGTTGTGAGAGCGCATCCAAGCACGAGCGCTGACCTGAACCCCTGCCCTCCAATTGGACGTGTTTGGTCTGCAGACAGGAAATGACATCACAGGATCCTGTTCTGCCGTCCAGGCTCATATTGTGGCAAGATTAAGTTTACCTACTAATGTGAACAGCACCAAGATTGCCTTTTTAATTCGTCTTCCATGTACAGTAGAGATGACGTTATATTACCAATATTATTATAAATAGCCAATAAGTGCATATGATTTATATTACGGGCTCTGAAATGTGCCAAAACTTCCCAGGAGGAAACTTTCTTAATTATATCTGGTCCTTCCCCTTGTCTACAAGAGCTGCTAACTGAGGGACACTTTTAGACACTCTGTAATATAAGAATCCCTGTGAAACCTGCTTTTACGTGTCATATACTGACTTCTAAAGGTCAAAATCGATACCTTAAAATAAATCGATTGTGAAAGAAAATGAAGCACCAAAGTCTCCAAATGTTGGGGGCTGGTGCAGGTGCCTTTCTAGACAAGGGCTTGGTCTCCAGAAATATCTGTTGCTGAGTAGGTACATTTTATATTACATTGTATTTATCAGAGAAGAGTCAAAAAAAAAACTGTGTTCTGATATAATGTGTAAACAATGTTATTTTCCGACTTGGTTTTACTGGGAAGGACAGTGTCGTGTTCCTTTGCACCCCCCCCTTCCCACATGCTTCTTATGAAGACTGTGCTGCCCTCTAGTGGTGTCTCTGTGTCTGTGCTGTTTGGCTTTTTCCGAAAATTCCTTCACTGGTAGCCTCATAAAAATGCAGACAGCAACCTAGATGTACTGCCGTCCAGACAAGTTTAGGGGGGAGAGAGAGCACTGATACTACGGGTATGGATCTCGGCAGGTGAATCATGACAGCGCAGCCAATGTTTTTATGCAGTTGACCTGGAGAATACAAGACAGGAAGAGGAAACCAAACCGCACCCCACAGACACGCTTGAAACAACAGCACCACTGCAGGCCTGGGGTTCCTGAAGCACAACAGCCCAGAAAATCTCTATTGCCTGTCTTAAAACTCAGGAAGAATGGGTGCACTGAGTTCAGAGGTTTTGTTGAACTGGCCGGTTCATTTGAGTTCAGTGTCCAAAGTAGGGGGGGGCTGCCTGGCTCACTGAGGGCCCCTAAGAATAGACTTGAATGGAACTGCTCTGAAGTATGAAGAACAAAGCCTTCTGTTGGCTGTTTATTTATTTTTCTTGTTTTTAGCCCATTAATTGGATAGAATCATATCCATATTTTGTTCTTTAGTAACACATCCATTGCCAGTGCTATAAGCGCTAAAAGTATCCATGAGTAACTATTATTTTATTTCATTTTATTTTATTTTTTAACCTGCAATGCAATTTACACAAATACTTACCAAAAGCAGTTCAGCTGGCAAATTACTTGTTTAATCCACGTCTCTTTATTGTCATGTGCTACAGTGATTTCTTGCTTCACATTCAGGCCACAGTTCATGAATGTTTTCCTAAAGACGTTAATAACAAAGCTGGCTGTCAAGGAAAAAATTTTTTTTTCCCTTCATGAAAAGGCTGAATACTGCCCCCCACAGGTTAATTTTAGAAATAAAAGCACAAGGCTTCCCGCCAAACAGGAGCTGAATGAGAGCAGGACTCACACTACTTATATGCCCACGTTTAAATAATATAAACATACGTGTGTGGGGGGGGGGTAATTATCATAACAGTGTTTCACTCTCTCACTGTTTTACCTTCTTTTATTATGTTGTGAAGATTGTCCAAGTCTTCCGCAGGTTTCAAGACAAGGCACATCAGGGAAAAATGGGTGTGGCATGTGTCTGGTCTGTAACATTGTAACATTCAAATCCTGAATTCTGTCGCCCAGATCTGACTATGCAGTGAAGCAATATAAAGGTTATTGAGGGATGTACACTGGAAGTTGTATAACAACATGCCATCCATAGCTCTGTGTTTGCGTTTTAAAGATGTTTTCAATGGAATTTCCCCAGAGTAACAGGCATGTTACTGCAGTGTTGTCATTTCATGACTAACCTGTCACTGTATTCGTTCCCTTTATTTGCTGGCTCCATTTGGCCAGAGCAGCAAAATAAAAACTGGATTTGTGGCAAAGACTTACTATTAAGAGAATTCACTGAGGTCAGCAGCCAAAAATGACGGCAGTACTTCCACAGACAGGACCTGAGTTGATTGTCGCCTTTCCATTCAAATTGTTTTGTACCCACAAACTTCTAGAGTTCTGGTTACTCATATATACTGTACCAGCCAACAGATTGACACACCAAGCCATCTACAAAGGAGCGCGATACTGATTCATCACTTGGCTACCTCACCTAACCACAGTAGAAATGGAAATGTTTCCAGAGTGCAAAGAAAAAGCAATAAATAATAAATAAATGCTCAGCATATAAACAGCAGGGTCAGCCAGTCCCTGAAGCAGTTGGGGTTAAGGATCTCTCTCAAAGGCCCAATAGTGGGATCATTCTGCTGACTCAGGGATTTAAACCGGTAACCTTCTGAGTCCTAACCTACAGAGCTAACCACTACCACCCCCCATTATATTTTTTTGTTTAATACTTTTTTGGTCAGTTTATAATATATGTTATTTTATTATTCTAAAATGTAGTACATATGAACTACACAGGTAGGTGTGTCCAAACTTTGACTGGTACTATATGTTACTGAAAAATGGGCATTATCCTGATAATCTGTCAGCACAGACATGGTGAGATAATTTAATTGATTTCAGTAAATCTACCCCTATACACACACACACTTTTTTAATTCACCAGCATACCAATATAGTAGACTAAAAGTGTAAAAACTCAGTAAGAATAATTAACAACTACTCCTCTTATATACTTTGTTAGGCTTAGAGCGTTTGATTCACCCCTTGCCAATATTATATGAAAATGTAAACAGGTTGAAAGAGTTCCTTTCTGCACCATAAATGGTTTCCTGGAGCACAAACATGGCCTAGCAATGCTCCATGTGACACATTAAGCATGGACTGCCC
>JABFEA020000138.1:17825069-17837679 GCA_019775915.2 Cyphomyrus plagiostoma | reverse complement strand
TCCCACAAATCTCCATCAACTGCAAGATGCTATCCTATCAATATGGGCCAACATTTCTAAAGAATGCTTTCAGCACCGTTGAATCAATGCCACGTAGAATTAAGGCAGTTCTGAAGGCAAAAAACACCGTATTAGTATGGTGTTCCTAATTATCCTTTAGGTGAGTGTATATATGTGTGTGTGTGTGTGTGTATATGTATATATGTGTGTGTGTGTATATATAATGCGTGATATATTATAACTTATAATATATAAATCTGTTGTATATTAAGCCCCAGGAGAGAGATATGTATGTATTTCATTACCATCTTTCTAACAGTAATAATTGATACTTTTATTGATTCCCAAGGGGAAAATTCTCTTTAAGGCTCTGTCAATGTGTTTTCTCTAGGGTGACACCAAGCTGGCCATGAAGGGCAGCCACCCCCAGCATCAGCCAGGGGTTAAGGGCCTTACTCAAGGATCTGCAGAAATGCCAAGGCTGGGCTTGAACCGGCAATCTTCTGCTCACAGGCACCAAGGCTTAGCCCACTGAGCCACACGCTGCCCCTTCTGTGGGCAGTGCCGAGTAAATTATTGACACTATGCTTCTGAGTCCCACAAATGTGTTTTTCTCCATTTTCCCTGTAAAAGTTGATCAGGGTGAGCTTGTGTAACAGTCTGTGGAACAGAATTATCTAGAATCTGTTGTACTTCTACCCCTGGCATGAAAACTCTCTTTTTCTCTAATTTAATGTACCTGCTGCTCATGTGGCCCCTAACTGGGTGTAGCAGTAGGGACATTTTAGAAGAGATTGGATTTGTTTACTCTGGACCGGGTTAAGTCTGCACCGGGGGGACCTGACTCCATTGGAAAGGTGAATGCGTCACGCAGCTGGTGATGGGCACAGTGAGCTTAAAACAAGAAGTCTGTAAAGCTGCCAGCCTAAAATCACCCGCTGGTTAGAAATGTAAATAGCAAAAGCAATTGACTATGATATCATAAAAACAAGTTTAGGGATGAAAATCAAATATGCAAATAACTTCAGCATTTAGGAAGATCTTTTGTAATGAATGACAGTGATGGAGCAGAGATTACAGTATGGATGAAATTGCAGAATCAAACTTCTGGTGGCTTAATTACAGGTGCTCCAGGCTGCGAAATTTAGATTCTGAATATAATCCTTTGTTGTGTAATCGGATGGGAAAAATTGCACTTTCGTGTGCTGACCCTAATCGGGGCGTCAGTCTCCTCTGTGTGAACTGGGAAGCAATAAGTAGGAGTGTGTTATATGAAGGTGATGTGATTGTAAAGGCTAACAATTGCTTCCTAATTCAATCTGAAGCCAGCGTGGATGTCTGCGTTCGCCACCACAAAGCTCCTAATACTCAGTACTGGGGGGCGTACAAAGCCATGTGTTTGAAATGCATTGTTTGTCATTTAATAAGAAAACTTAATTTAGAGAAAATGTGCCAAAGCCTTCAGGTAGTCAGCTAGATAAATGATGGGTGGTTCTCCTTTAAAAGGATATAACTGAACAATTCTTATTGCGAATAAAAAAAATACCAAAGCTTGAGCAAGGCAAAAATAAGCTTTATTACACTACCTAATTGGGGATGATAGCTCTTTGCCTTCACAAGGATACTGGAGTGTCATGGTGGCGGGGAAAACTAACACTAGGAAGATCAGAAAGGGTCAAAACTAAACAGCGGTAACACTACAAACAGAACTATAAATAAACCTACAATGGGAACCAGGCAACAGATCTTTGGAAACAGTCATAAGAACACAAGGTAATAATAACAATGACAGACTAAAGCACCGAGCAGGGGCATGCACTTAAATACAATAGGTAAATAGGCTAACGAGGGGCAGGTGTGAAACAAACAATTAACCAAACAGAACAGGCACTAGTTACAAAGCACAGGTGAAATCACTAACAATAACAAACACCAATCTAAGGAACTAAACAGACACCAAAACTAGGGAACATATCGTTGAATTCCCAGTTAGGGGTTAAGATAATAAACATGAAACAGATGTACAAAAAACAAGAACATAACACAAGCAGGCCAATCCTTCACCAGGAAATAGAAAATCACAAATTTGGTAATAAAAAGAACCCATGACCAAAGATTTACCAGTCTGTGAGCTGCACACTCAATTTACCAAGCTATGTGCTGGTCCGGGGAGCAGGGGAAACACACAAGGGATCAGATACAGAGTGAAAAGGTGGGATGGCCAGTGACACCTGCTGGCCAAATGGGGAAGAGACACGAAGGGCAGGGTCAGACGGGCACTGACCCTGACATTGGAGGGTTCATGAGAGTTTGCCTACATGTGTTTTGTAAACTTGGAAAAGGTATACAATCCTGTCCCAAGGGAGTCCTCTGGGGGGTTCTTCAGAAGTATTAGGTACGGGGTTTGCTGTTGCAGGCCATCAGGTCCCTGAATAACTGGAGCAAAAGTTTGGTTTGCATTCCTGTCAGTAAGTCAAACTCATTCCCAGTGGGTACTGGACTCCAGGGCTGCCCTTTGTCACAGAGTCTGTTGATTATTTTTATGGACAGATTTCCCGGTACAGCCAAGGAGTGGATGGGGTTCAGTGACCTCAGGATTGTGTCGTTGCTTTTTGCAGATGATGTGGTCCTGTTGGCATTGTTAGACTGTGACCTGTAGTAAGTACTGGGGCAGTTTGCAACTGAGTGTGAGTCGGCTGAAATGAGGATCAGCATCTCCTGGTAGGGGGTGAGTTACTGCCTCAAGCGGTGGAGTGTATCTCAGGGTCTTGTTCACGAGTGAGGGAAGAAGGCAACAGGAGATTGACAGGTGGATCAGTGCAGCATCGGCAGTAATGTGGATCCCGTACCATTCTGTCATGGTCAGGCAAGAGCTAAGCTGAAAGACAAAGCTGTTGATTTACTGGTCAATCTGTGTTCTTTCCCTCACCTATGATCACAAGGTGATTTGGGCAACGCCAGTAGAATAAGATTTCAATTGCAGATACCAATGAGTTTCTTACACAGGGTGTCTGGATTCAGCCTTAGTGATAGGGTGAGGAGCTCAAAGTAGAGCCACTGCTCCTCTGCATGGAAAGGAGCCAGTTAAGGTGGTTTTGGGATCTGTCTAGGATGCCTCCTTGGGACGATATTTCTGGCATGTCCAATTGGGAGGAGACCCCGGGGCAGACCCAGGACATGCTGGAGAGATTATATCTCTCAGCTGGCCTGGGAACACTTTGGTATTCCAAAGAGGAGGTGGAGGAAGCGGCTGGTGAGGGTGAGGTCTGGGTATCCCTGCTTAGACTGCTGGCCCCACGAGCCGACCCTGGATAAAACAGCAGGTAATGGATGGATGGCAGATGGATGGATGGATGGATGTATCTCTATTCTCTTTTTAATGCACAATGACTAATAAAAGCATAGATGAACCCAAACTCAGAGTTGCATAGTCATTCTGAAATGAATATAGCATGAGGCTTAGAGCAGCCTTGGGAGAAAGGCTACCAGCTAATGCCACAGGTCACAGGCGATTCTTGACCCGACTTATGGTGGCTACAGTTTCCCTTGTGTTTGTCTTGGATTATACTAAATTCATTTAGCGCTTTTGGCCTGTATTTCTTGAGGGCTGAGTCCCCACCACCCCCTCAAGGGTAAAATCCTACAATCGCCCCTGATCTGTCTTCACACCACTGTGTCAGGCTGACATCTATATTACACTGGGGCTTCCCAAACTTTTCTGCCCCCGACCCCCAAGATAACAGTGGACTTGTGACCCCCGCTTGGGTGAGGTTCCCCTCAGTACATTTATCTCAATCAACTGGTTGCGATTACAGTTAAAAGAGAAATAATAAAATATTATTTTGCGCTATTAAACATTGTGAAAATCGTCTTGTGGAAAATTCTAGAATTTCATGTGGATCCATATAACCTGCAGGCGTGAAACATGAGAAGTTGCGGTCTATGAGGTCTTACAGGACGGATTGGGAAACCACGCTTGGTAGACAGGTGAGATGGTGTTGTGTAAGACAGCCACGCATTTCAGGTCTTTCTCGCTGTGGTTTGTTCAAGGATGCTCTGATTTCCAAGGAATGGAATAAAGCAGAACTAGATTGAGGTATGACCTGATACAAATGTATACGTGCTGCGGTAGGCAGCTGAGGCCATGCAGGGCACCAGAGTGTGTGTTTGCTAAAGAAAACTAAGACATACTCAATGTTCCACTTTTTAGATATATAATAGTGTGTGTGTGGTTTAGTTATATTCCCCAGATTTCAGGTTTTTTTCAGGTTTTAACAATAGCCTGTTTGCAAATGCTATGCTCTTTAAGACTCAAAAAGCATTTGATGGATCTTTGTCAAACTCTTCAAAGGCATTGAATGGGTGAGGAACGGGAAATGATTAAACTTTGAGACAGATCATCCCAAAATTGAAGCAATCCCACTTAGTGGCAAAAAGGGAGGGTGAAAACTGATGACATTTGACCTTATGAATGTGATAAGTCAAAAAGTATTTCATGGACTTTATTACTGCTTCACAAAAACATTATGTGGATGAAGATGTAAATAAAGATTACTAGGCATTACAACATTGGTACTCGTAAACAGAAGAATAGGTAACGTGTGCATCGGATACTTGCATTAACACGTCAGGTATACAAGATTCCTTTTTTGCCCACCTCCAAGGGCAAACATCATGCTCTACCTATGATTATTATGGATATTTTTTCAGGGAAATATAAATGATATTTTAAGACAGGGACATTTAGACATACGAAGAAGTACAGTTAACTTCCATTATCACTTGGAATGTACAATACATGAATAGGTGCAGTCTCAAAGTTACAGGACACAAGTAAGACTCAGAGCATTCAGGTAAAAACACATTTACTGGCTTTCACATGTACCGTTGATCCATTCCGTAAATCCAGAAATTGTAGAGCTGGGGAGTGTGGGAGGTCTGAGAATTAGACGGGCAAAGTGGGAGACAGAAATGTCTTGGGAATACAGTCCTGTCATCCTCAACAGCCCCATTTTCAATTCTTCATGTATCTCTCCCATAGTTATCTCATAATTGCAGATATCAATATAATGCTATTATTGCATACTGCAGGTAGCTCATAGCACACAGCTGCCCACATTTTTACCCATCCATCTCCCATAATCTTATCCCAGGAACAGCAGGTACAAGGCAGCGGAACACCTATGGCTGCATGCCAGGCCACTGCAAGGCAGGGGAACACCTATGGCTGCATGCCAGGCCACTGCAAGGCACACACTCACATGCAGAACTGGAAGAGGCCAGATCAGTTAAATTCATGTTTTTGGTCTGTAGGAGGAAAAACGTGTGAAGACCATGTAAACCACGGCTCCCTGGAGGCTGCCCTTTCAGCCTTGCTTCATGGTTGATGTGCTACCTAAAAAACAGAATTAACAATTCCCAGAAGCCTCTTCTCTAACGGGATTAGTGTGAACTCTCAGGGCTTGTAATCGTATTTGGGGGCTTGCTCCTTGGCCAGGCTTTCTTCTTCTACCCTTCCACGTAAGTAAAAGTCAGAAATGAAGTAAGATGTGGAGCTGAGATGAGGTATTCAGGCTGAGCCCCTTTCGTTAACCTGTAGTGTCTGACGTCAGTGTAATCCATTTAGTTCCTGGACTATTTTGTGATGTATGCTGGCATATGGATGTTTACTACACGCCTCTTCGGACCCCCAGTTGAAAGCCCTGGTCTCAGTTTTGGCCTTTGTTATATTGTGATAGGGTGACACGGTGGCCCAGGGACGTGCGCTGTTAGCTCACACTGCTGCTCACTGTGTGCAGTTCATATTTATTACGCTTGTGGTTCCAGTGTCTTCCTGCAATCCAAAGCCATGCTATTAGGTTTGGCATCTCTAAATAGCCTGTAACATGGGTGTGCATGTGTGTGCGTGTGTGTGTGTGTGGGGACTAAACGTTCCGCATAATGTAATAAAAACCTGTTATTTTGACGTCGTGGGGACCATTTTTCTGGTACAAAAATCTATGAAAGGCAGTCAAAGAACTAAAAATGCCAAAAGTCTTGTATTTTGTTTGGTTACTTGCTTACAACCTTGACCAGGGTAAGTGGTATGAAGGTGGATGCAATGCATAGATTGCATTTTAACAAATTTTGTCTATTGAGAAAACAACAGTGGGATGTGCTGCCACCATGTGGCAAAACCATAGTATTGGTTTATAAACCTACATGTGTCTTGCTATTAGATGTGTACTTCCAACTATATACAGTATATGAAACACTTTTTAAATTAGTAAGCAAATTGCTGTTAAATATATAGGTAAAATAGTGTAAATTAAGCTGGAAACATACGTGAAAGATACAAGAATACTCAGAAGTGAAATTCTTGCGCCTTCCTTTTAGTAAATTCATAGTCCATTACCTGGAAATATTGGGTCTGAGGTCATGACAAAGTAGTGGAGAAGAAAACCTCTTGGGTTGGTTCTTTTCAGCTTGATAGCATAAGATTTACATGCATATATTTAGCAGACACTTTTGTCCATAGCGATGTATCAGTGAGGCAAATAGTACATCATAAGAATAAAGCTGTCAAGAATCCAACTAGGCATAAGAGCTATACAGTATTTGCACATAGCAAGATGACAAATTAATCAAATGAATGACAAAGTGCATAAGTGCAACCTGAGGGATCACAGAGGGCTGCAGGGCTAGGGGAGGTGCTCCCAGGATACAGAGGGGCAATTTGATGGCCAGATGTCATTTGGTAGCTCATTCCACCATTGAGGAACCACACAAGAGAAACTCCTAGAGCAGGAGTGTAAAACTTCAGTCCTGGGGGGCCGGAGCCCAGTATAGCTTAGTTCTTTCCCTGTTCCACCATAAATGATTCAGCTCAAGAGCTGTGTGGTAATTAGCACAAGGAGTTGAATCGGGTGTGTTAAATGAGGGGAAACTCAAAAATGCAGGGCTCTGGCCCCCCAGGACTGGAGTTTGACACCCCTGTCCTGGAGAAAGTCTTAGCATGTTGTGGAGGACTAACGGTTAAGAAGCCAGGTGATATGTAGATTTTAATAGTGTAACGGGTCACAGTACAAGGCCTGCTGGATGATAACGTTGACTAAGGAAATAAAATGAATTGACAGCGGTATAGGTGGGTTCACACTGCTGTTCATTGCTTACTCTGCAATAAACTAATTAAAGACTTGATTAATTTCTAAACGGTGGGTGTGTGAAATATGCAGAAATGTTGGCAGTCTTCTTATTGGTTATACATAAGCCTCAAAGCAAGTATTAAAAGGCATCGTGGGAGCTAGTGGTTCAGGACGTGGGAGCTTTGCTTCAGGACGTGCAGCTTCTGAAATGCCTACCAGCATCGTCCCTGTGGTCTACATGCTCTTCGGCAGGGTCTGTGGTGTGATGCTGGAAGCCTGGGCCTCCCTGGCCTCCAGCCTCACTGGATCTCGCCTGTCTGCCTGTCCGTCAGTGACCACAGTCCCCACCCTGCACGCCCCAGGACGGGCTTCCGGGAACCCCGGGTCTCCAGTACTGTAAACAAAGATTAAATGCATAACCGCAAGAAAACATTTTCGTAAACTGAAATAAAATGACATACGGAAATGAAACAAAAAACTACAGCTAAACAAAAACTATAAACTTTGCTCCCGAAAGTGTGGACTGTCTGGCAGGGATCTCAGAGGGAGCAAAAGCATGGACCAGCTTTAGGTCCCTGAAGGACCAGATTGATAAACACTGTTCTAAATGTTCCATCATCACTCAGGAGCCCAGAGGGATGTACTGCGGGAAGCCAAGGTTTCCAGATATGATAGTGGGTGCATTGATCAGGAAACCATTGTAAGTGTAGTACGATACTGATCCATTATAGGCTGACTTTGAACACTCTGCATGAGTGATGCCATAGAGGTGTGCATTTCTTATAGTATAACTGTGTACCTCAGACCCATTTAATCCTGGCTCTCCGACTTCCCCTTTCACTCCTACCTTACCCCGGTCACCAGGAAACCCCCTGTCTCCCTGCAATGAAACAAGAAGCTGCTTTATTAATAGCATTTTAATAGTAAAATGCACAAAATATATATATTTTTTCCTTCATACAAAATACTGTAGTGCTGGTGGGATCAGCATGTCCCGGCATGCGCGCGGGCAATTGTAAATAACCCTTGTCTATGTACTTTAAATAACCCTTAAGTGCACTCTATCCGATCCTCGCGTGTCAGGTTTGTATAAATCTCCCATCGTGTCTTACTTGCACCCTATCCGATCCTCGCGTGTCCTTAGGTTTGTATAAATCTTCCACCGCTTACATCTCCCTGGTATGTGTGGTTCGATGTTTCTTGGATGCCTGTCATTGTTCTGGTAAGGACTGTAATAAAAGAACGTGTTCTTCCCGGCAAGCAAGTCTCCTTGTCATTTGCCATTCTCAGTCTACCTGGTACTACAATATTGTTGTTTTTAAAAGCAGGATATTTTGGTAGAAATGGGATTTTGCTACTCTTAGAAAATGGTGTAGATTAATTTTTTTCCATTAAACTCAACCGGAATTCTACAATAAAATCACAGTATTGTGAAAAGTGAAACTATTTTAAAAGCTTTTACCGTATCTCCCGGGAGACAGTTTGCAGGTGGTCCCCTTCGACCTGGTAATCCCTGAAATCCAGGCTCCCTCTGTAGACCAGATACAGCTGTAACCCTACACTAGCAGCTGGTGAACTGATACGCGCTGTGTAATATTGAACTCAGTCTATGAGGATTCCAGTGGAAAGTACCTTCAGTCCTTCGATACCCTCTTCAGGTAACCCTGGTGGACCAGGCAGCCCAGGCTGAGCCGCTGAGCCCTGCAAATGTCAGTCCATCTTTATGCAGTTCTTGTAGATCAGGGCTATTCAATTCAGGCCCTCGATTCCAAATCCAGGCCTTGTTTTCATTTCTCGCAGGTAGTTAGTTTAATAATTACTGATTCTGATTGGTCAGAAGCTTCACACCTGGCTCACAGGTGAAGGAAGGCTGGAAAATCAGCAGGGCTCGGCCCTCGAGGGCCGTGATTTGAATAGCCTTGTTGTAGATGATAAATGCTGCAGTCAGTATTGTGCTTATAGTGAAATGATGCCTCTTGTTTAGTACATACTTTGTGATAAGGACTGCGTTTTATTTAGTATTTAAAATATTTTCAAAAACAAAAGTTTTCTTCCCCCAATAATGGACCTAACACACCAAAGAAAGTAGATATTTGGGGGCAAGCATTCCCCCCTTTGCACTGTAAATGTACTACTGTACAATTCACTGCTCTCTGATACACTGGAATGGTGACTGCCCTGTGATTTGATTGCACGTGTCCTCTCCTGTCCAGGTTTAGTAATAACTATTCATGGCTGATTCCTTACATGGAAAATCTCTTCAGTCCCTAGGAAGTTCAATGAGGCAAGCAAATACATATATTAGCTGAATCCTACCTGCAGATATCATGTCACCAAAGCCATATGTTACATGATGTTTTTATATTTTTTACAGAATGCTGACTGGTGAAGCCCATCTTGACTTAAATCCTACAATATAAAACCACCATCAAGCTGTGAATGGATCATCTGGGTAGAGGCTCATCTTGGGTCCAGGTAAGATATGCCCAGGTGTGCAATATAGAACTCAGTCCGTCTCTTCCAGCACTTCCGTAAACACTAATAAAAACACTGTGAAATATAATTCAGTTCACACATTTTGGAACTTGTTGTTCTGGATCCGAGGTCAACAACTCTGCTGTAACATACCTAAATCCCTGCTGGTCTCAAAGGGCCCACTGGACCGGGCATTCCCCTGGAACCACACTCTCCTCGTCCCTGGGACTACGCTCTCCTCCCCCCTGGGAGGTCAACAGTATAGTATAACAGTATAACAATATAATGTATAGTAAACTACAGTGGGTTAGAAAACAGCAAGCTACATAACTTCACTTAAATTGACTAGCTAGTCAAATACAATAAGCATATTCAAGATTCCTTTAGATAGGAAAACCAATTGGAAACAAATGAAGAATAGGCCTACCTGAACTGGATTCTTTTATCATATCAAATGGTTCAGCAGGAACAAGATTCTTGTAATCATGGTTATGTATTAAATGAACAGATTTAGTTCAAGGTAACATCAGTCAGTTCTCCCCCTTATACAACAATACATAGTAGCAATCTAAGCAGGTGGCCTTTTCTGCATCTGGAATCCATACCTTTTCTCCTGGAATATCTTTCCCTGGGGCACCATCCAGACCTTGGGGCCCAGGTAACCCTGTTTCCCCCTAATTCCATAAGAAAACAAAATATTGCCGAACTGTGACCCTCCTGTTTATACACTTCATGTCACACTTATTGTATAGCTATAACTGTGGGGAACCTATGTAAAGTAAGAATTCTCAATTATGATTCAGACATTTTGGATGTGTATGAAATCTAAGAATTCTTAATCAGAGTATATTTATCTGAGAATTAATGACACTCTGTATAAGGGCGTGTTGGGCTATGCGGTGTCATTGTTTACAACCCCACCATGGGGTCTATAATTCCTTCTTCCCTTGGCATGCCTGGGGTTCCGGGTAGTCCTGCTAGTCCAGAGTCTTCCCCCCACCCCCCCCAAAACAGTCGGCTAGCATTAGATAGCAGCATTAACGAGAACTTGTTCACCATTAGCGATCCAGTCATTTGTTCTGGATTAAAACAACGCCCGGAGGTGTGGGGAGACCCTTAGGTCCACGCCCCCCCGGAGGTGTGGGGAGACCCTTAGGTCCACGCCCTCCCTGGGTGTGGGGAGACCCTTAGGTCCACACCCCCCCGACGGTGGGGGGAGACGCTTAGGTCCACGCCCTCCCTGGGTGAGGTGAAATAAATCAGTCTGTGATAACGCACTGTTCACATCAACCTCTTATTCAAAATAAGGTGACAGGGAAATGAATGCGTCCAACAACATAATTCTGTGATTTGTTGAAGTTGTTGTGTAGTTGTTGTGTGGTTGTTATGTTGTGGCGTAGTTGTGTAGTTGTTGTATTGTAGTTGTTGTGTGTGTCTTTACTCTACTCATCACTGCCCTGCGCACAGTTATTGTCCTTGTTGGCTATCCCTCAGGGAGGTGCCAGACATTTTATATATATAAAACGTTCCATAAGAGCATGGCCATGGAACTGTCAGTCAGTTTTCACATTCACCTGCTCAGTCATGTTTCCTCTTGACTCCCATGCTGCTCTCAGTTGCGTCTATTTCATCTTTTCCTATATGCAATATTGTTTTATGCAATAAATCTTTGCTCAAAGCATAATTATAGCTCTGAAAAAAAATGAAGAGCACATTTTCTGTTTTACTCCTTTCTAAATTTATGGGTGTGCGTCCGGGAATAATATATATTTTCCTGCCAACTGCAGCCTGGTTCTTCCTAGTTTCTCATTAATGAAGGGCTTCTTGCTTGCTTTAAGGGACTTCAGTCCTGCTTCCGGCCCACTACCTGCCTGGTTTTTGGTAATTTCCAGCTGTTTCACCTTGTTCTTTTGTACTGTTCTAGTGTCTTAGAAATTCTGAGCCTGGAAGCAACCCCCTGTAATCCATAAAGTTTATTTTATCTTAGCTTTTAGGTTTTCTAACCTTAGCTGGTTACAAAATTAGTTGGTAAATTGGAAACACCTCACGAATGCTCATAAAAACCACAATAGCGTTTTGTAATCCTTAGTGAATTTTGGCTGTACACATGCAGTTTGAAGCCGTAATATTAGAAACGCTGAATGTGCCGTGTAAAATGAGTCATCAGCAAGCCAGGTAATTAACAGCCAACCTGAGAAAACAGAGAAGCGCTTACCCTTAAAAAACCCCATTAAGTTATTCAGCTGTGTAAACAGACCACCTTTACTAGCTATGCATTAAAGTCATTATAATGTAAGCCGGTTCAGAAGGGCAATGAACTGGTTTGCCGAGTCTTCTCTGGGTCCTTGTGGTCCAGCTGGCCCTGAGGTGAACATCGCATCATGTTAATCAGCACAGAGAGGACTTCAGGGGAACTAGGAGGACATGGCAGGACCTCCTTTATCTCCCTTCTCCCCAGGAGTGCCACATTCACCCAGGTCCCCCTGGAACACAAGACCTCCGCCTCTGGAAATGAGGCTCTCACTCCCCAACCATGACACCCAGATACACTGAGAATGTGAGAAGTTCACAGCTTCAGGAGCCAGAGTGCAAGAGCTGCAAGCAACAACGAATTTTATATGGACTTCATATGTGTTCATTGAGAAAACAATTGATCCTCATTACGGCTCCAAGCAAAGACAGGTGCTGGGTCACATGGACTTGGCAAACAGTGCGGTGTTAAGTGAGACCCAATTTCTGTAACTTAATAACCCAAATACCTTTATTCAGGTCGGATCAAATTTAATTAGTGATTAACGTGCATCTCACCTTTTCTCCTTTCAAACCTGGAGAGAAAACAGTCCCCAGTACAGTTATTTAAAAAAAAGGTACTAACAATCCATTTCATTACCTAAAACACATTTAAAAATTGGATCTTTTACAGGTCCCATTAAACATCCATCCATCCATCCATTTTCCAAACCGCTTATCCTACTGGGTCGCGGGGGGTCCGGAGCCAATCCCGGAAGCAA
>JABFEA020000138.1:17755238-17768208 GCA_019775915.2 Cyphomyrus plagiostoma | reverse complement strand
GAAATACATAAAACAAAACATTTACCAGTGCTCACTAATTTTTTCCAGAGATATGTGTGTGTGTGTGTGTGTGTGTGAAAAAGAAACATTCTCATGCAGCTCTAGTCATACTTGTGCAAATGGCAAATAAAGCTTCATAAAATTTTTCATTTGCTTTTAAAATTATGGAGTACAGAGCTGAAAATTAGTGCATTGTACATAATCATTTACTGGAAATAACTAGACAATAACTTAATAGTAAACCTGTAGACCGCAAACTCTATTCAACCGGATATGATGCCTTGATTTTTTTCCAAAACAGAGATAGTACTTTTAGTGAATCAAATAGTCATTATTATGCATCGAGTGAATATATTTGGACCTTTGTATTTCTATAGCATAGAATTTTAACAGTCACATTTCACAGATTGAAGGCTGCATTTACTTGAATGAAATATCCAGTAATCTTCAGAAACAGACAGTGCAACATGTCTTCATGCCTTTGAAAGATTTGCCATGATTAGCTCAATTCCTGTAACCCATGCCTGTCTTTAATTAGGCAGCAATTAATGGAAACAATAAGGCATCAAAAACGGGGAGGCTTAATTTAATCTGGTTGCCATGGTGCAGCCACACTGGCCTGAAAAGCAGTGATTCAAACTTAACAATGCAACAGTAACGTAAAACACCCTGCTGTTCCGAAGACAGATGGTGCGTTTATGGGTAGAGGAGCTGACGCAATGCCACACATTGACATGATCCGTAAATCTCTTTACACGTCGTATAAGATGTGAAAACAGGAAGCGCTAACTCATAACAGCATTAGCAGAATCAGTCACACTGAAGGCAAATGCCGCTCAGCAGTGTCTGATGTGGTACTCTGTTCTACACAGCTTTCCTGTTATTCATCCACCTCCGATTTCAGATATAAAATCAAAGCACAGAGGCACCCAGTACAGAAATTCAGCACAGAGACTGTTGTCACCTGCGTTTTGCTTCTGACTTGTGTTTACATCTTCGAAAAAATTCTGCTCCAAACTGTCCTCAGCATCAAATTCACCTGGATTAATAAAAAAGAAAAGGTATTTCATACACACATGCTCTTTACTCCTGAAAAATAAACCAACAAAAACCAAAAAGACGGGACCCATACTGCTAAATCTCTGAGAATTAAAATTCATGCAAACAAAGACTTATTTACAGTAAAACAGCCACATGAAATATAGTCATGATATAACAGCAAATGTAGCAAAATTTATAGTACCGGCTTGATCTGACCCCTTATTCTGATTTTCATCATCTATCGAAACGAGTCTGTAGAAAAAAGAGGAACGTATTTTAGTTCATAATGGTGAAAATTTATGGATTACATTGGTTGTAAAAAGCCTAATAAAAACTAAGCTTCTAATCTCAGCATATTTGGTATAAATGCACAGGGATAGCATATACTCAATTATACATTACATACATGTGAAATCTGTGTTTATATGGTCAAAAATGTACTTTTATTATGTGTTTCAGTAAGTGGGTTTCTATTTAATTCTGCGTTCATTTAGAATCACTTGATTGAATTACACATTGAAAATGTAATTACTAAATGTTATGACAGGGGAGCACACAAATATTTGAACTTACTCCTCTTTCAGATCAGATGGTTTTTCCTCCTCTTCCGGCTTTCCCTTCGTTTTTTTCTTTCCCTTTTTCCTTGCTTCCTGATCCAGGAGTTTGTTTATGGGGTCCTGTAATGTCTGCAGAACAACAGCAAAGAGCCTGATATTTTATGAATTATACATATGTGCCATTCGGTCTCTCCACTCCTGTTTACATTTGTCTTTCATTCTAACCTAAAAACTAGGATTTCAAAGTAGTCAAGTCTAATGAGGAGAGTTAAGAAAAAGAACTGTCTTTAACTCTGTAAAGAAACTGGCTACATAAATACATTATCAGTAATTATACATTAGTATTACTAAGTACAGTGAAGTACATCATGCAGCTCAGGTAAAACAGCAGTCATATTACAAGTACAATTTGGTCACATGCTGATTTGGTAAAAAGTTAGATAAGCTTGCATTAGTAAGTAATAACACATGTCTGATTTTCCATGGTCAAAGAGCCAAATTCAGACAATGAGTTAAAAATTACTGGAGACTGACAAATTCTCGGAATATAATCAGACTGGCTTGAATAAATCACAAATAAACAAGATAGGCAGGACGTTTAAACTGATCATTTCTGCTCATTGTAGCTGAAGTTTGTCTGAGACCTAATTAGTTATGGCTTTAATGAATGTATACAGATGTCAAGCTGACAGTCTAGGAAGAACCTTGAGTATCAGAGGGGATCTTTAGGCATCATCAACCGTGATCATACAGAGCCTGGGGATGAGCTGAAGAGCAAGCAAGGAGAAGAGAGAAGTGGTTCCAAAACAGAGCCTTGGGGTACCCCAAAGACCCCACCAACGGACTTGGAAAATGAAACCAAGGTAATAAGAGGATAATACAAAATGCACAGATTCCCAAATAAACATGAGATATCAAAGCAAATTTCAGGTCAATAACTCCAGTTAGATAAATGAGCAAACAAACAAAAAATTCTGAAGTGGAAAAAAAGAGAAATGCATCATTTCTGAGCTGATGGAACAAGTGTAACGTTTCAGGGCTCCTGGAGGTGAAAGATAAAATAAAACACTGTTCCTCTGCCATGTAACTCTTCAGTTCAGCTGTATACACCTGCATTAGATCAGCAAGCACTTCATTCAGAATGAAGAACCCATTTGATCATTTATATTCAGAATCAAAAAGTCCTAACTGGTCCAGTGAGAGATCAGATGCAAGTTCACATTAGACAACTGCGATAGTTTCTTGCGCTGCTGTTGTCCTGCATAGCACTGTTGTTTGTTCCACTGCCCCCCCCCCCCCAAGTACCTGTCCACTGCTCTGCAACTGTAGCATAAGAACTTCATTGAGTTCCTCAGATCATACAGTATCTTACAATAAAAATTTAACATCTGAATCTTTGAACAACATCTTTACCTTGAGAGTTGTGAACTCATATGGCTGGTAGCCCTTGAAGCTCTCATGAATAGCTGCCATAGTGTGGGAAGTCTTCTCCCAGAAATGCAGGAGGGTTGTCTACAGTCAGGAGACAGGTACAATGTGTACCATAAATCGCGTCACACACAGAACTCAATGTAATGGCCAATTATGAGACATCAGGAAAGGTAAACCCAAGCTGCATCCACTGTGCTTGTATACTGTACCTGGTAAGTGGTCAGGACATGGGAGAGAAGATTACACCGACTTGCGCCCAGTAAGTCCACTTTCTGGCAGACATCATTCTTCAGTTTGTCAAAGCCTGTTTTCGTGAGACGTACTTGTGCTTGGACCTAACCCAAAATGTACATATAATATACATAGATACATACACATATATATATATATATAGATCTATCACTAATTACTTTGCTCTAAACATTATATACCTTATGAACTGATTACTGTAAGTGAAATAGCACTGTTCTCTTTTACATTGCACAACTTCCTGATATTATACTCATCTCCTAGGATCTGGCTCCACCTAGTGGCAAAAATCTCTCACATACGTTTGGTCTAAAATTGATTTATTTTGTGGTGGACACACAGCTTCCCCCTTAACGACCCAAAGAGCTATAATTAATTTACTAATGATCTGGTGGCCTAGTTTTAAAATGTATACTCTGTAGTTGACCAATGACAGTCACAAGACATCATCTTTGGGTTTCCACTTTAAATAAGACGTTTTAAATTAACACATGGATGGATGGATGGATGGATGGATGAGAGCCCATTAATACCAGACCTTGCGGAACTTCTCCATCTGCTTGTACGTGTCGGGGTCCAGCTCCTGGGACACATCCTTCATCCAGAGCAGAGCTCCTCGATACTCGGTCCTGGACTGTTCCATCCGGTTCACCGTGAGCCAGGTGTCCGATATAGCTCGGTATCGGAAGGTCTCCACCTCCTGGTAGAGCCGGCACAGCGGGTTACGTAGGGACAACCTAGGGAATGTGGTGGTTCAGAACAATGGTTTTCCACGTGAAATTATGCTAAAACTGGATCCAGACTCAGAGGTAGCCTTGGCAGGGCATCCTTGAGATAGATCTACTGAGCATATGGCATACAAAAATCCCAGTACACTCCTTCAGTCCTTGTAAATAAACTTACACTTTGCATTTAAAATGAAACCCTAATCATGAGTACAGACCTATTAACAAATACCAAACTTAATTTTTGGTAGTAAAGCTATATAAACCTATAGAAAAATTATATATAAAGCACTATGTAACCATGCTTAACAGGTGATTCCAATCAGAAGATCATGTGTTATTCATACGCTTTTAAAATATTCATGATTGTATAATTACATAGCTTGGTACTTCTGTGCAGTACTGTGCCTTTAAGCCCTGAGGAGGATTGCACACATGGATGTTAGCGTGCCTATCCTGGAGGTTGCTTTACTACAGAGCATTAAACAACAGTTCAAATTCAAAAATAAAGGGCTCCATTGTCTCAAATCTCAAAGTAAGGTCCAAGGGCAAGTGACACCCGAATTACAACATGGAGTAATGTCTCGTAATCAAAGTGAAAGAATCAGGAAGCTACATGATGAGCTCTGAGCCTCCGCAGTGGATCCACATGAGTACGACAGGGTTCTACCTTTGCTGAGATGAAAAACAAAGGGCCTTCCCCGTGGCCTGCATGATCTTCCCTGCTCGGGTTCGATCCTGGGACCCCTGAGATCGGAGAAAGCGTCCCAGTTCATTTTCCTCCTGGGACAAAACTAGAGATGGTGCGACAGGGAAAAAACGGTCAGTTATGAACAAGAAAAGGAAAACGTTGAAGCAGAACAGGTCGAGGGTTTTAATGTAAAGTTGGAACCAGCAGTGCATCTGAGGTGGTTCCAATATATTCAGGTCATTAAGACACTTTGAGAGCCACTTATACCGCAGTGTTTCTCAGCAAGCTCTTGTAGGGAAAACATCCTAATGACCGTTACGGATTTATTCACAACATGTATTTGTGAAGCCCCCTCCTGTGGATGCATGGGGGATGTAATACTCACAGCAGATCCTCCTCTGGTATTGCTCAATGACCTTGAGAAGCTCCATGCATGTTCTCTGGATCGAGTGGAACACCTAACCCGGAGACAGATGTAAAATCTTACATGTACTGACCTGTGACGCTACTTAAGTACAGACTGCCATAAATCCTATTAAAAATCTGAGATAAATACATTGGTTTGTAATAATAAACGCATATATGAAGCTCTAGAAAACACTGCGCAACCTCAGTGGTTCGTCTAAACTGTTTTAAGAACTTTTTTTTCAGTTGTGTATATACACACACACACACACAAACACACACACACACACACACACAGAGGTTTATAATTATATCTATGTGGGGACTCTCCATTCATTTCTATTGGGAGAACTCTAATGCCAAAATGATGACCTTACTAGACAGAAATTAAATTCAAACCTAGGTTACGGTGGGTTTTCTCAGACTTCCATGACGGAGGCCGACAGGAAGCATGTCCCATACCGGCTTGTGTAGAATTTGCGTGTCCTCCCTGTACGTTGTAGATTTCTTTCCACAGTCCAAAGACAAGCAGTTAAGCTAAGTGACATCTCTAAAACTGTCCGATGTGTGCAAGTGTGTATATACGTGCCTAGTGATTGATTGGAATCCCACTGATGGTGTCAACATAACACATTCACTTATTAAATCTAATCAGAGCCACTTGTCCATTTGTACCTCCTGCTATCTGCTACTAACACGATACAGATGTCTATATACAGAGGACAGAGTGGTGGCTCTGAGGCTAGGGTTCTGTGCCAGCAACTGGAAGGATGCCGGTTCAAATTCCATGAATGCCTGGAATGATCCTACTCCGTTGGGCCCTTAACCTGCAGTTGCTTCATCCTGGGTCTGATGTTAATCTACATCCAGCCCTGTAAGGTTCTCCAGTTTACAGGGAATAATTTAGGGGTTAGTGGTGGGATTAGCACTCCAGTCACTGGAAAAAAACCTCACACTGGTCCATTCAGACTGGTGTGGTGCTGAGGTGTCACCTGCCACATGGCTGCACTCAGGTTCTCATCCCTGAGGTGGTTTGTCACATGGTGTCAATTGAATAAAACTGGCACTAGTTGTTAAAGACTTAAAAGAAGACAGAGCATTATGCTACGATTTATAAATGTGTAAAATATTGCAGAGTCAGTGATGATTACAGTTTGCCTCTTGTGATTACAGATGTCAGTAGGGGCACACCATAGTTGGAAGGTGCTCACCTCGAGTTTTGCATCGAGGTCGGCGTCTGAGGCCACGACGTACTCATCTTCCTTCTTCCCCGTCACTTTGATGAGCGTCTGCTTGGTCTTCCAGTACTTCTGCTGAAATTTGTTCACAACCGAGGAGTCCTGGCTTTGGACGAAGCGGTCGTAATACTCGCGGGAATGTCCGCTGCAAACGCACCAGAAAGTGGACACTGTTATAGCCAATAGCCACTGACGCAACTTCTGCCGTGCATCTGAATGAAGTTGTTTTCAGTGCAATGCGGTGCACTCACTAATTCCATCCCTCCATGTTTTCACAAGATCTGGAAGATGAGTGGATTCTGTCAAATATAAAAAAAAAAACAGTGCAACATCAATCTACCTGCCAAATATTTTAGGAGTGGGGACACATTCGAAAGCTTGTCACAATGAGCTGAAAATCTGATTTAATGTATTAGATTTAACCGAACTTGCATAAATAACATCAAAATTACTTTGCTAGCAATTCAATAAAAAAAAAATCAACAAACATTGAGTCAATTATTCATAAAGCAACATTTTATGAGAATATGCAGCAGCCTGTGAAATGCGCGAATGAGCAAAACGTGATGTTATTCCCAAAAGGCATTTCTTGTGTGCTTTTGGTCATGCCCCCCGTTTGCAGTAGATATAAATGTGCACACAACACTTGCAAGGTCAACTGCGTACCTGGGCAGAAACCCCAATGACAAGGCTAACTGCCGGGAAGCCAAAGCAGCTCCGTTACTGGGATACGATCTACTGGGGAGGGAATTTCGCAGGAATGCGGCCGTCGTGCATCCAAATAGTCGTTCCACAGTTTCAGTACTAGGCCTGCATCATAAAGTCTGATAACTTTGGCTACATCGACAGAGAGATAGGGGAAAAAATACTAATAATCCCAGTTTAGTGACATGTACATTACATGTACTGTACTGTACTGGATACCCTTTTGAAAAAATAGTGTACTTAAGTATTTACTGAAAAAATACACTTAACACAAAAAATATACTTTCAGAAAAGTCTGTTAAGTGGTATATCCTGTACTAAAGTGTATTTAATTACAGACATACTTTTATTGAAGTGTGCTTCAGTGTACTTAATTATGTTTAAATGCAAAATATATTTTCTAAAAGTAAACAGAAGTATAATGTCAGTGTATAAAAAATATGTGAAGAGACTGCATTTTTATTACACTTCTAGTGATCAAAGCATGGTTAGTACACAATTTTTTCACAAGGGTAGTGATTAAGGTTCTATCTGACATAATCATTTTTATTCTTTTAAATCATTATAAAAGACAGTGCCTGAATGTGCCTGATTGTAGAGTATTACTACTGATTGAGTAACATGAATTTCCTTAATCTAACTGTGCAAGCAATCATTTTCTCTGAATACAAATCTTTAAAAGTATTGTTCTACAGTTATTAGTCTAATTAATATGACATGGTTAATTATACTAACATATTAGTTATATCCTCCAAAGCATTCTATAACAGCTTGCTTGTCGGTGGTACAATATTGACAATATTTATCTTAACACATATCTTACCACGTCTTTTTTGTAGCGAGCAACACCATCCCATCCCCGTGAAATGACATTTCCGTGTACTGTATGCTCAACACGCCTTCTCTAAACAAATGACGCCTTGCTCATTGCACACCTACCTATCAAACACTATACTACAGATTCATATGTGGTAAAAGACTTCAGAAATTCCTTCCATTTAAATAGTAGTAGTAAACTATATCATTAGGAATGTTCCTCTAATATTATTTCTGCCTTTGTTACGATCGCTAAGCCTGTGAGATATCCAACAGTCCTTCATTTAATTCACCTCAATTTCTAATTCATTCTGTATGAAAATACTGTAAGCTGTGTCTTCAGGGCCATAAGCTATAAGCTTAATAAATCCAGAACATGCGGGCCTGTCCAACAGCCTACAGTGTACATTATTTACTGAAGTCCAGTAAATAAATAGCTTCCCAGTATTTAAACATGATGCTAGGCTTTCAGCCTGTTGATCAATCGCGAACAAAATATGGTATTATTTACAAGACCTTTAAAAGAGTGAGTACAGCTGAGCTCCTATAATAATGACCGACTTTATCTGTCTGTAAACTACAGGACTAATTTAACATATTTAATGTTACCAACGTCACCTTGGAAAAAAAGAACGTCTGGGCCAAGTCTTTTCCAGTCGTTCCAGTAAAGCCATGATATGCTGTTTGTAATTCAGCCAGAGGACAACTGAAATTGAATCGTGGCATCTAGCAGGCCGCATATTCTAAAATATACATTTTATAACGTACACTGCAACGTTGAATAACACGTTAAACGATTCAACGACTTAAAATAAATATTTCCCAATTTATATGATAATTTCAAGAACATCAGACTGCCAAAAGAAGCACAATGGACATGTCTCGTGAACGGCAATGAGGCTGCAGAAAGAGGGCGTGTGCGCGCAAAAAAGCGTAAAAAAACACATACATATATACAGGCCTGCTGTCATCCCCCTACACCGACCAGCAGACCCCTCCTGTGTGCATCTTCTCACGCTCGCAGTTTCTTCTCCCGCGATTAACGATCGTGCGGCATATTTTTCCTAGATATTCACCGTAGCTTTCATTTACTCCATCCGCAGCGGCCACGTTTGCCCATTCAGCCGCACCAAAATAAACAGGACCTGCTCCCCTCACCGCATACACGCCGATCGCTGCGGGCTGTTAAAGAGCTCACGACTGCCAAGCCTACGTACACAACACCTACTCACCCGATGACGTTCACGCCACTTTAACGTGAAATTATTGTATCCGATTAGCGTTCGGCCATTATAATTAAATTTGTCTTTGATGGGCTATATTCGGTAACACGGGTTGTCGGAGTACAGCAATGTTACAGCAATGCCGCGGGAATCAGCTGACGTCATGCGTGCAGCCGAGCGCGTCCATGGGGTGGGTGCATGGTGCACCTGGGGTAAGCAAACACTGCAGGTACACCCTTCTGCTCAGCAAACTACTGCTATACAGTTATACTTGAATTGAAAATTCGAAAGACAGTTGAATATCTGAGCAATGTAACTGTATATAACAAACGGCAGACCCAGGCGTCGCGGGGGGGCTGAAACGAAGGATAGGACACCAGTTGAGAAAATAAGTACTCTGTAATTACAGTATTTTCAAGGACTGCACACACATCGCATCCACAACTCAAACAACATGTAACGGGGAAAGCGGGGGGTGGACGCCGGACTGTAACACACAAGGTGGGGAATATACGAAATAGCTAAAGACACGCGAGGATCAGCTGAGGACCGAGTACAAACACAGATAAGGGCGCATGTGACAATCGCACGTGTAAACCGCAGAACAGCTGTTTACAGCAAGACATGCACAGGCTGTTTACAAGGCTTGCGAGCATGCAGGGAAATGCTAATATGTTCCCGCTACTCCGCCTGTACTACATTATATTCAGTTTAATTATTCAGTCTTCCAATGGCTTATCCAGAACAAGGGTGTGAGAAGGCTGGAGCCTTTCCCAGGCAGTATACAGTAGGGCACACGGCAGGGGAACACCATGAACCAGTCCAATTCAGGATACACACATACACACACATACTCTATCCACCACTCACTCTCAGTGTGAGCACTGTTGATACATTGCATACACTTATGGATTATCTTGCATAAATTTGCATTACAAATTCATTCTATGCAGTCGTTCTAATGTACTTTTTCAAGTAGGAGGTTGGAGAGTCATGTGGGATCAAGATGCAGAATGGTTGGTTCTCCATTACACCGCCAATAAATCTGAAGATTCTTATCTACAGTTTTTCCTTTTAGTTATTCTCTGGTTATATTTAAACCTGTCCAAATTACCTGAAACATCCAGGACCCACACTAAAATGTCAACAAATACATCAAATTTATTAAAACAACACATCTGACCTTAATCGTGGGATCTAGCAGGCCAACAATGGAGACCAACACATAGGTATGGAAAATTTTTTGTCAAAGTCAGTAAAATGAACGTGACATTACATACCAAAGCTTCAGACATTTCAACCATTAGAGAAACAAATGTAATATAAATAACAGAATAAGCACTATTCAAGAACGTCTCATGGACAGTGAAGGCTGCATTTATGCCATGGAAGACGTCAGTCAACAGTTGGTGGGAGCAGGAAAACACAACAAAACAATGTATGCACATTCTTTGGAGCCGACAGGAAGAAATGGAGAATTGGAGCCGCCGTTATAATGTGAGGCTGACTTGGAGTGAGAGTGGGCATTGAAGCTGGAAATATAACTGGCTGTGTACAGAGAATTCTGTCTACAGGGCTCAGCATCGAGGTAAACAGTGAATCTGAGATTGAGAAAGCACACCGCTCTCCTGGTCCACAGCTCAGTCATCATCAACCGTCCACCCAGAACAATCCTGATTAAATTTCTACAGTCGTCAGCTTGGGAGAAGGTCTTAAAGGCTGTAAGAGAGAAGTAGCGATGAAGTGGACGGGCCGTAGAACCTCTGTCTTTCATGACACGTCAAAACAATTAGCAGAGAAAATAAAACTACTGCAAGAGATGAATGTAAAATACACCCTGGCTTATCCTGCAACACTCTGCTTCACGTGGAAGGGAGTGAACAAAGAGTTTGCCATCACCACAGGCAGTAAAGTTCATCCAAGAGAGCAGCGGTAGTGATGGTTAAAGGGGACCTATATAAAGTACAGTACGACATATGGAGAAAAGACAACCCAGGCAATGTGGGGTGGGTTAGGGTTAGGGGCTGATTTCTTTGACATTCCACAGAAAATTGGATTTTCCAACACGTATTTCTCTTTTGTGTCAAGCCATTTGTCTTACTGCTGGAGGATTTAACATCTAGCTTGAGTGAGTTTAATATTTCAGTTTATTTTTCTGGGTTTTCTTATATCTGTTTTGTTCTGTAGGTGAGAAGATTCACATTGACCGTTTAGGCAGCAAAAAGTACCAGTAGGCCATACCCCCCACCCTTTCGTCCCCCCTGTTCCAGCACCTCCCTGAAAAGTCTGTGCAGGTCACTGTTATTCATAATTAATGCGACATTTGAAGTGTCGCCTATAGAATAAATAATTTAATTGTGATTTTGTGTGCCATGGTGAAAGAGCACTTCATGCAGCCATAAAAGTATTCCTATCCATCTGTCAACTCAGGGACACTCACAGGAAAAGCTACTGCAGACTCCTCACAATGGTACCAGACATAAATAGTTAAATATGCAAAAACAAAAGGTATATGCACATGAAAAGGGACATAGGGGGCTGACATAAACCAAATATGTGTGTGTATACATACATATATATGTACACACACACACATATATATATATATATATTATTTATATTTATATTATATATATTTATTTATATTTTATATTATATATATATATATATAATGAGATGTCCTGTAATTAATGAAAAGTTATTTGGTTATATGATTGACTGTTATAAATCAGACGCCATGTCCATTCCAAAATTCTGCCACCCACACATGCTAACAGTTTAATTTCAGAAGGGTTGCAAAATCTATGACATATCTTGGTTTTAAATTTAGTCCAGACCTAGATGAAATAATGATGATGAATTATGAACCATTCCCTCAAAAAAAAAGAACAATTTAGGCCAGGTGGGAAATTTATTCAGCATAGATATAGATATTACTGGACCATTTAGGCACTTCAAAATTGGGTTAATCAGTAACAACCTATTCTGGAAGTGGCAGAGGGAAGTAGGTACATTTTTGCACCTTACTTGGGCATGCTGCATGGTTTTAGTTTTTTAATTTTGGTTTTAGATTTTGAAATTTGTGGGGGGACCGTTGGAACTAGTATTAGCAAAATCCCCGCGAAACAGAAATAACTAGAAGAACTAAGTCAGAATCTGCTGTTTTGATGGTTGATATTGTAAACTGAGATAGAATAATTTTGCAGAACTGGAAGTCAGCGCCGCTTCCAGCTATGAAAGAAAGGAAAGCATTTATGATGGAGACTGCCTGCTATGAGCTGATGTTAGCTAGGATGGGGGATAGAGGTTCAACTGTAATAGATGTTTGTCAAACAGCTGTGAACCATAGTAATTGTCAGTAAGATTTTTATTAAGAGGCAGCTGACAAACAATATGAACTTTGTAAGTGAATCTTTTATTTATGTTAACAATGGGATAGTGTCATTAGGATGCTTTACCTTTCCTGTGTTCCCTCACCGGTATTAGCCATGGAACCGCGCTGTACCTATTTTTGAAAACAAATAATTAAATAACAAAAAAAGGACGTCAAAAAATTTCAAGTTCCAAGTTATAGGGATCGTTATATCATATTGTTAGAGGTCACCAGTTCTTCCTTGTCTTGTGGTACTTTGATCAAGGACTGAGTAAGGACAGGCCACCTCATCTGGCAAGGAACAGGACTGGAAGTTCTCAGGTGCAGTCAGACCCTGACACTCTCAGGGTGTGAGGGATTCCTGGTGGCTGAGGCTCTTACCACATCCTCCATGGCAAGCAAACAACCCTCCACCTCCCAGGCTTCCAACTCTTGGGGAAAGATTCAATTCAATTCAATTCAGTTTATTTTTATATAGCGCCCTTCACAACAGAGTTGTCCCAGGGCGCTTTACAT
>JABFEA020000138.1:17708259-17735357 GCA_019775915.2 Cyphomyrus plagiostoma | reverse complement strand
TTTCTTAAAAGAGTTAGCCTCAGACAAAGAGCGATACAACTCATACTTCCGTTGGCGTAGTGATTATTATGTTAAAACATTCCATAGCTGGTCAGAGCAATTTTGCAAAATTTGTGAAATATATGAACGCCTGCCACCCACAAAGACCCATGATGACCTGGATTCCTGGTCTAGGCATGAACCATGAACTTAATTCAGGACAGCAAACTGGAGACCTGGGCTGCATGCCTACAGCCATGAGAAAAAAAACAAAATATACTGTAGTGTATGTGGTTTATTTTTTATTAAATATATATAATAATTTTAAAATCAAGCCTTTATTAATAAATCATTATGACTAATGCATTACAGAATTTTACAGACAATTTGTTAGTAGACATCTGACAGATGTTTATAATACTGTTGATGTTAATATTATAGCTGTTTTTTCTACCTGATTAATGTAAATGTTGCTGTGATTTGCTTTTTCATAGACTATTTTTGTACATATTGAATTAGTCCAATTTCTAAATTTCCATCAATTGCAATGAGTTCAAAAACTGAAACTTATAACTTTTCCATTATTTATAGACAGTAGAAAATTAAAAATGTCGAACAAAGACAAAGTAGAACCTTTCTGTCATGGTATTTTATGAACATTTCAACACAGTGGAGATATTTGACTTCATCTGATGGAACCTAAGAAGCTTTACTGAGGAGATGATGCACTTTGGTGTCCCTGTGTGCCAAACCCATCCAAAACAAACTCAGAATTGTCATGACCTGCGCGTACAATCCTTGTGTGTGCCATGCTCCCTGATCCTCGTTTGGGCCACACCCCCTGATCTACAGTACCATGTGTGTTCCCCTG
The DNA here is from genome assembly GCA_019775915.2 of Cyphomyrus plagiostoma. NCBI lineage: Eukaryota > Metazoa > Chordata > Actinopteri > Osteoglossiformes > Mormyridae > Cyphomyrus > Cyphomyrus plagiostoma. The sequence goes on along the minus strand of JABFEA020000138.1, from coordinate 17,734,507 downwards.
ATTGTGCCCAACTGTTTTGCATCAGTCTGATATGTTCTGTGTATTTAGTCCATGTCTGAGTCTGTTTTCCCCAGATCCGTCTTTAATGTTACTTTGTCGCTGCCTTGTACTTCCCTGGTTTCCCCGTAAATAAACCCTTGTATCCTGGATCTTCGCCTGCCTGCCTTGTCTTTACCCCCTTCCTGCCTGCCCGCCGTGCGGCAGTCGTAACAGAATGATGGATCTCCCTCAAGATGCACCGTGGCAGACCAAGGACCAGCACCTTGGTCTGCTGCAAGAAGTATTTCACTGGCTCAACCAGCCTGAGGTCCGGGAGGACCCCACAGCATTTAGCCAGCTGGAGTGGGACCCTCCTCAGTGGGATGTCCCCACCCGGAAGGACGGACATCTTTTGTGCAGTCCATAAAAATCTCTGGAAGCTCCAGCTGGTCATGCAACCTGCCTACCTGAAGTTTCTGAGGTGCTTCCAGCTTTGCCGCCCCAAATGAACCAGAGGAAAAAGAAGAAGCGGAAAGAGAAGGGGAGTTCACCATCTTTCAGGGGTCCATCATCGGTTCTTCCCCCGCTGAATATCGGGAGGACGCCCTCTCGATCCGACACCCAGCAGTGTTCCCCCTGGATGTCGCCACAGCTGCTTCGTGGACTCCGGTACCCAAAGCCCGCATTATGCCCACTGAACTGCCACCACTAGCAGCATACCCCTTCAGGGAAGCATGCCTGGATTTTAAAGGGGCCAGGTCAGTTTGGGATGACATTCCATGGGTCTCACAGGGGTTTAAAAGGGCAACACCTGCTGCCATGATGCAACCCCTGGGTCTCTTTTGCAGTTCCTGTCCCGGCCATCGACGTTCAGCCCCCTGCAGGGCCTCACTGGCCCGTACCTGATGTTTCTGACCTATCCATGCAAGATATTCCTGACCTGCTTGACGTACCTGTTCTGCTTGTCCCACCGGCGCCTGACATGTCTGTCCCGCTGGTGCCTGATGTGCCTGTCCCACTTGTGCTTCTTGTGCCTGACCCACTTGTCCCGCCTGTGCTTCTTGTGCATGACCCGCTTGTCCCGGTGGCTACCGCACCGCCCAGTGGCCCGAGTTGTCAGATTCTGCAGCGCCCCCTGCTGGTCCTGCGTCGGTGGTTCCTGCAGTGTCGCCGCTCTCTGAGGTTTCTGCAGGGACATGAAACCAGAGTCACTTCCCTCCAAGATTCCTGCTCCGCCCATCTCAGCTCCGCCTGCTGCTGCGCCTGAGGCCCCTGCTGCAGTCCCGACTCCTGCTGCGCCTGAGGCTCCGGCCATGTACGAGGCCCTGGCGCTGCCTGCAGCTCTGCCCGAGGCTCCGCCCATGCCTGGCGCTCCAGCTTTAGCTCCACCCGAGATCTCGGCTCCGCCTCCTTTGATGGAGGGAGAAGAGGACCTAGAATGGGACTCCTCAGGGATCTCCTTGATGGCCCCAAGGGGTCCCTCCAAGGAACTGACTCCTCTGCCCTCACCTCAGCGCTGTCAATCCCGGCTAGAACCCCGCCTATCCGTGTCCCAGAAAGAGAGAGGACATAGGCACCCCCCCTACCCCCTGCTTGCCTGTGGCTCCCTGGGGTCCTGCTCGGCTGTCACCTGCGGGTTCCCCTGCTCTGACTCTTCATCTTTTTTATTTTTACAATTTTAGGAATCCTCAAGAATATTTTACCTTCGTCACAAACACTGCAGTTGTTGCAGCTGACAACAGCACACTGGGCCATGAAAAATGCAATAAAACAGCACAGACCATACACACAGAGTATTATTCACCAGACAGGAAACTATGCAGAAAAAAGACAATTATGGCCTCTGCTTAGTGTAGATGTGAATCTTTAGTAAACTAGCTTCAGATGATTCTATGACTGATTCATATATTTGCCCCACATATACAAGTGTGCCATTTTTGTGACTTTGGAACTGGTTCATGAGATTTTTATTTACCTATCAATGTCAACTTCTTTGTGTTACGTCCCGCTCCGTCCGATCATCATGTGTGCCACGCCCACCTCATTACCTCTTGTTTTCTCCGATTGTTCTCACCTGTCTTGTGCTTTTTAAGTCTGCGTCTGCGTCTATTCCGGCAGACGTGGCATTGAAGTTCAAATGTGTTGGTGGGCTGTCCTCAATAAACCCTGTCTCCCCTTCTGCCTGGCTGGAAGTCCCTTCCTTTTTGCCGCTTACCAACCAACGCACGTAACAGAATGCCGCGTCTCCGTAAAAGCTTTTTCCATGGAACAGAGATGGCAAGCGGCTCGGTCTGCTGCAAGAATTCGTGTATTGGCAGTCCCAACCCAAGGTCCAGGAGGACCCTGCAGCCCTGGAGCTAGCCAGCTAAGGTTCTCCGTCGCCGTGAGCTACAGGCAGAGTGCGCCACTCCAGTGAGCATTTTTTTGGGAGCCTGCTCGCTGATCCCAGCTGAAGAGAACGAAGGTGAGTGAGGGAGCTACCCGGTCACCTGGTGGAACACCGCGGAGGACGAACTGCCTCCGCTGGACCGGTGCCATTTCCGGCCAGAACGCATTGCCGGAAAATGGATCTGGACTCTTAAAGGGGCAGTGCCTGACTGGCTGGTGCCAGACCTGCCGACGTCTGCCGCCACGCCCGCGCCTCCTCCCGCAGCTGCTGCTTCGCCTGAAGCCACCACGCCACACCTCTCCTGGGTCGCGCCCGGGGTGCGCGCCTTTGGGGGGGGGTTGTGACCCGCTCCTGCTCATCCCGCGGCCCCACCTGTTCCTGCTCGTCCCGCGGCTCCGCCTGTTCCTGCTCGTCCTGCGGCCCCGCCCGTGGCCCCACCTGTTCCTGCTCAGCCCGCGGTCCCGCCCATGGCCCCACCTGTTCCTGCTCAGCCCGCGGCCCCGCCTGTTCCTGCTCAGCCCGCGGCAATAAACCCTGTCTCCCCGTCTGCCTGGCTGGAAGTCCCTTCCTTTTCACTGCTCACCGACCAACGCACGTAACACTTTGGAATCTCTTTTCCTTGTTGGATATCGATTAACATTTTTTGAATAAAAATACAATTATTACACTATAATCAACTTTAGGAAGAAAAAACAGTACAAACAAAAATATAAAATGATATAATTGATTGGCTCTGTCATGTTGAGCGGGGCTCGGAGCTGGGAAGTAGCACAGGATCCAAAGAAACTGGGTAAACTAAATTATTAGAAAGCGTACAAGAAAGACTGACATTAGAGTTCAATGACCGGACTGGGGAAACATACTTTAATGCAGACTTAAATACACAGGACTGCAACTTGAAACATCGCATCACAGAGGGATTCCACACAAGGTAACTAGGAGGCGTGGCACACTGGAGGATCAGACAAGTAGGGCATGACAGCCCCCCCAAAGGTGCACACTCTGGGCGTGCCTAATGGGAGCAATGGGGGCAGGGACATGAAACCTGAGACAAGACAGAACCCAAGGAAACAAAAGCAAAAATATAAACGAAGCACAGGGAACAGGACCCACACACAGCACAGGCACAAGGACAACAACCAGGACACCAACGGACACACTGCAGGGAACGCCAACACACACAGGGGCACCTAAAACAGGAACACAGAACCCAAGGAGGGGGACAATGATGCGATAACATCAGGGCACAAACCAACAGGAGGAGCACCAATACGAGGAGGAGCAAAGGGACCAGGTGGGAACAAAGGCACAGAGGGACGAGGAGCAAACACAGGGGGCAAGGAGGCAAAGGGTGGGGGAAAACAAGAAGCCAAACTGGAGGAGGTGAGGAGGGAACAGAAGCCGTGGCAGGCGAAGGCACCACCACAGCCAGCAAAGGTACAGGCGACCGACAAGTTGGAGCCGGGGGACCCACAGATGACCAACGAGGTGTTGGAGGTGGGACCACAGACATCCAACGAGGCACTGCAGGTGGAACTGAAGGCAACCGCCTAGCCGAAGTCAGGGAGACCACAGGTGACCATTGAGCAGGAGCTGGATGAACCGCAGGCGACCGCCAAGCCAAAGCTTATCAATGTTATCAGTGTCTTTGAAGAAAACTGTTATGTCCAACATTTAAGTGAACATTTAACTTTCCATACACATCACCTGGCATGGGTGCAATTTAGACCATTTTTGTGATGACTTGAGGCTTTTCGTGTACAGTTCAGAACAAAATGTACACGTTGTTTCCACAGGATACAGGTGTAGAATACTCAAGTAGGGATTCTGGCTGATTTACTGCTTCTCGGAGGAAAGTGGGTAATTTCTTCTCATCAAAGAGATATTGCATAATGGACTGTCTGCAGTTGAATGAACAGTGCCATTGTTCTTCCGTTGCGGTGTGTGTGCACATGCACCACGACACTGGTGTCCTCTTTCAGGCGTGTCGAGCGGACCTCCTCCTTCCGCTGCTTGTGGAGTTCTAATGTCAGCTGGGCCTCCTGAGTGAGGCAAGCCCACTCACACCCAGCATTGCGGCTTCAGCTTCCTGCAACTCCTCTGGGGCAGCCAGGCTTTCAAGCCGCCTCACGCCTCCTCCCAGCCGAGCAATGCCGTCTCATTGCCCCATACTGCTGCCTCTGCTGCCTTAGGCAGACAGACTGTATTTCTTATTGTGTAACAGAGTATGATTGTGTATGTGACAAATAAACACCTGAAACTTCTATGGAGCCTGGTTGTATCTTAATATAAATCATCTGGTCCTACCTTTAACTGGCTGTCAAGTCAGTGTTTTTAAAAGATGTATTCCTCAATATTATTCCTACTCAATCCTATCAAGGCAGAAATAATTTACCAGTAACTACTGAAATATGTATAAGCTTGTAAAGCATGAGTTTGGTAAATCAATGGTTGCAGGCCTGCATTTTTATCTTCCATCCATTTTCTTAACCCACTTGTCACTTTCAGGATCACATGGGGTCTGGTGATGTCATGGCATACTGTTGCCTCACGGCTTTAGAATTGAGGTTTGGAACCCTGACCCTGCGTGTGAGACTGCATGTTTGTATGCATTACTTCCAGGTTTTCCGCTTTCCCCCTACTGTCCAAAGATTAGCCAGGTGAGCTGGCACCTCTATACTGTCCTTAGCATCTGATTGTGTGCATGTGTGTGCCCTGTGATGGACTGCCGTCCCATCCAGGTTGTCTTCTGCCTTGTGACCTTGCTGTCTGGAATATAATCCAGCCCTGTCACATCCCTGTACTGGATAAGTAGTTGGAATAAAGATGGTTTGGAAAAAATGCTGTGCAGATGGATTATAGCCAACAGAGGGCAGTGCAGCATTGGATAATGTAGCTAACATTGCATCATCTATGATTTTTGTCTTCTGGGAAGCCATGGTTCTTTTGTAAAGGGAAAGTAACCATTAGTAACAGTTTGACTCTGTTTCAAATCAGGCTGAATGGATTTGTGTCAAATTCCATTTTCATATGTAATCTAATTTTCCAACGTAATCCTGAAATAATGACAACTGTGAGAAGAGTAACAATATTACTTATTATGAGAATATTTTTCCTTATTTTACCATTGATTTTATTTAAACATTTGTAATGAAAAACGTCTTATAATCTTTTATTTTCCTGAAAAGAAATAGAGAACACAAATTTTAGGCAAACATTTGTTACATTACGCTTTGTTAAATAATGCTCCAGGTCTTTGTAAAGGAGCAGCCATGATTACAGACACTTATAGTATTGACAAACATTTCTGCAGTATAAATGAAATATGCAAAGATCTCACAGCGGAACCTACATGCACATTAAGTTAAATTAAACATTGTCTTGTCTTAATGAACAGGTTGCAATGCAAGTTGCATCAGTGCAGCCAGGGGCAAACTTTGAATTTCTGATCAAATGTCATCTTGGGCCCCCCTCCCTAAATGTAATTTTATATATTGAAAAGCCCCTGTTAAGCACCAGGCCCCCAGAATCGGCCAGGGTATCCCAGCTCCTCCAGCGTCCCTGATTGCACCCGACCAGCAGCTTTAAATGTACTGATGTCCCTCTTGTAACTTTGAGCACCTGCTTCTCAAAAACGACCAGTACAGTGGGTATTACATGGGCCAACAATGCAGAAAATTATTATTTAAGTATTTAGATCTAATCTACCTGCTATATAAGGGGGGAGTTTCTAGCTTTTGAAAAGGTCAGGGTCTAAGTTAAGTTTACCTGGGGCTTGACTTTTTGTTTTAATTGGCACTGGGGCCAAAATATTCAGCTAGGCTTAAAATACTCGGGGCTAGACTTAAAATACTCAGGGCTAGGCTTAAAATACTCGGGAGCTAATGATGCTCATGCTATATAACTGCAATTAAATTTTTTTTCAGATGCTCCAGTTTTGAATTAATTCTTACATATTCTTTTATATAAAAAAATCTTTGCTCATATAAAGTTTCTCCAGTCATAACTCCTTGCAAAGGAGATTTTTTTTCCTGCTTATATTAATATCTAGGCTACCCATATTTCAATCTGCTTTGCAGGTAAGGAGATGTGGGGGCGGGGCTGCTATAGGTTAAATAACTACGTAACCCTATGTAATCTGGGGAAGCACATCAGTGATTTGCGAGAAAACTGGGCAGTTCCCTTGATACTGGGTTTCCAGTGAGCCAGTGAGCAGACTGCAGGAAGGAGAGAGCGCAAATGTTTGTGACGCCTTCTCTGGGGTGATGGAGGCCTTTACAGTCAGCACGTCGCAGTGCCAGATCCTTCGCTGATGGGCTATTCACGCGCCCCTTTGAAACAAACGTCCACAAAATAACAGTATGACAAAATAATAAATTGCCTATTGTTTTACGCTTCCCCTCGTCCATGATAGGTAATTAATTTATGGTAATGCAGCTTTATCAGATGCGATCCAGACGTAACCGTGACAGTATTTTCGCACAGAGGAGAATACCGTGAGCCTGCTAGTCCTATTTAAAACCAAGACGCCAGTCTGTTTGTAGGGTGTGACAGAAACCCAAAGCCCATAATGAATGGTTAGGGTCAGTCCTGCATGACAGTAGACAGGAATGCCGGGGGAAGACGTCATCGTTAGTCTGTGCCTAAGCCCTCCGTGGTTTTCTGCATTTCTGGGTGCAGCTCTGAGACAGCCCTGTCTTTCTCAAGACTCCATATTTATTATTATTTATAAAGAAAATAATAGCTGCACGCTGATTCTTTAAAGTTGGGCTATATAACGAATCATTGCTGAAAAGAAAAAATTCAAATAAAACACATACAATTTAATACAATATTATATTTCAGCGGTTTAATCAAAAGTTATTGCAGTTATATTGTGTTTGCTTAACGTTCAGATGAATTACAGCTTATCTAAAATGGAAACAGTAATATATCACGATCACCATGATGGGCTGGGAGGGTAACAGAGAGTTCTTGCTTCCCAGTTTAAAGTGCCAGCTGAACATACAATCTGATTTGGTATGCTTCCAACTTAATTATTTATGTTTTTAGGATTGTTCTTGGAACATTACAGTTTATGTTGCCCTCCAATGAATTAGATGAGTTTTGCATGCATTTAGGGATGTTCTGTTAAGCCAACAGCAATTGTCCCAGATGCCAACCCTGTATGTTGAAGAGAGTTATTTGGCAATGTTTCCCTTGGCTGTTTGAAACCTTCTGACAAATAGTTTGGGCAGCAGCATCTCTATGAGAAATTTTCTCAAAAACACAAGCTTCCTGATTCCCACCGTTTCTCCTGTTCGTAAAGTGTCAGATCTTGGTCAGATGGTGGAACAATGACTGATCTAGCATGTTGAAATGTCAGCCATGAGAAGTTCTTATGTGGATATTTAAGAAACGTGACTAGCGTCCATGTCCAACCATCTTCCAACTGCTTACTGCACGTATACTGAACAGGGTCCCGCTGGGAGGGGGGCAGAGTATAGAGTATAAAAATATTGCTATTCTTGCCATACATTTGATGGTAGACTATACAAGACAGCTCAACATGCCCAGAGTTATTTAATGTGTATTTAGAGTTAAATTATTTAGGGAACATTATTATTGTGGTTGTCAAAGTTTTGATGATCACTACTAAAAAAGAATGCGAAAGACAAGGCCAAAGATTTGTTTTAATGAGGATCAAATGTTCAAAATACCCACAGCAGTGCGATGGCCCTTTTCTCTCCAGAATTAGAAGTTACGTACATTGTGTTACTGCTGCCGGTCCTGGATTGGTTCTGACTTGTAATGTGTGACTGTAGCGGAGTTTCGATTGGTGCTGCATCTGTCTGGCCCTGCAGGGTGACCTGTCACATCTTCACTAATTGGGTGATGAATCGGAGCATCTCCGTGCTTTACAGCCAATGGAAGGAGAGCGTCAGCCCCGGGAATAAGCTGCTCATAAACAAGCACTTCAGTGACAGGGCAATTTGGTGAGGCGTGCGACTGCAATTACCTTCAGTGCTGAAACTGTAGGCGAGCCTTTGAATATATACACTTTGGAAAATGCTCCCATGCGCCAAGCCTTCTATTTAAGTCAGGGAACATTTCATGCTCAAGTTATTGCTGCTTCTCCATTCAGTTTATTGGTCCATTTTTTTCACTTTGTGCCAGGCTTTTTCTTCTCTGCCTTATACTTCCTGTATATATATTTACTCATTTTTGTGCTTAATGCTGATTCCTTTATTCTTTTGCTTGCTCATCTGTTTTTCCATCCTAATTTTCAATCTAGACTGACCTCTAGTGTAAACTACAAAAACAATAATAATAGTTACCCTGCCTTGTTCCATATGCTTATGACTACTACTACTACTCTTACTACTACTATTCCTACTACTACTACTACTACTACTACTACTCTTACTACTACTATTCCTACTACTACTACTACTACCACTAAAAAGAACAATATTATTATTATGATTATTATTACATTTAACATATTTAACAGAGGTTTTTGTCCAAAACAACGTACAAGTGAGACAAACAGCACATTACAAATATAATGCTGTCAAGGAGTCAACTTATGCATAAGTGCAGCTAGACTGAGCTTCCAGTGAATGTCCAGTTACTAGTGTAAGCAGGACTGGAGCAGGAGCTATGCAACGGGTAGTAGTAGTAATAATAATAATAATAATAATAACCAACTGCGTTTGAGCTTATTGTTTTTTTCATCAAACATTCATCTTGCTGGAAATCTGGTATTGTCCAGATGATTCAGCTGTACTGGCTCCCAATAAATACATAATCTGAAGGACCATTTAAATATAGTTTATGAGTTAAAATGATCTGAGAGCCTGGTTACCTTAAGGGCTCAGGTCCTCGAGTCACCTGTGAGCAACACCACCACCACTGGGGGGCAGAACACACTTCACCAAGGATGGCATACTGTAATTAATCAGGGTCTCCAGGATAATTGGTGTGACGTGGCTCTGTGCGCCCGTCAGGCCCCTACAAGGTGAGGTGCTCATGGCTGGCTCTGGGGTCATGTTGCTGCCCCGATCCACAGGGCTCTGTGGCATGGCAGCCATTCAGTCATGGCCCAAAGAGTCCAGACCTGCGTTCTGGTAGGTTCCAGACCTGTGTTCTGATGTCTGTCTAGGAAAGCAGGAAGCAGTAGTGAACAGGAAAATTCTGTGGAGTGGTGGTGGGGGGCGGGGGGTTGTTGTAAGTCTGCTATCTACCTCAGGAGAGCGAGTCAGATGGTTCCAGGTATCTATATTGATTGTTTCCACCTGTCTCTGTCTCTCCTGGTGTTTTGTCCCCAGCTCCCTAAACTGAAGTACAGAGCTATTAGTTCCCATGCCACTGAAACCTGCTGTGTATTTGGTCCACTCCCCTATAAAAATGATACAAATTGTCACTTTATTGCCATTTGCACTATAATTGCCACTGTTATCAATTCTTACTTACTAACCCCTACACATCATTTATGTGCCCTGCTGTTTCCATCAAAGCCCATTCTAAACATTCCAATGCTGTTCACTTTATCATTGTGTGGCAATGTATTACCCCACTGCACTCTTCCTGTCCATCAACATACTTTGTGTATTCATGAAGATGCACCATGGTCTGGGAAAGGTTCATTAAGTGACTATATGCTGTGTACTGAATATGGCTGGTGTGACAATAAAGTTTACTTGCCCCAGTTTACTTGATTTGATAACATTTTTTCTTCCATGTTATAACAGCCAGATCAGTTCGGTAATAATAAAACAAGCAGCACAGTAGTCGATAGCTGACAAAGTGTAATAACGGAGCCTGGCCAAAGTGACCCGTCACTCCGCTGTGCACTTGAAATAGATCCGAACAGCAAGCGTCTGCTAGGTAATTGTGAAAAAAGTCGGGCTGTCGGACCGCTGTGAACACCGCCAGGAAAGCCCAGGTCTTCACACGTCTCCACCGACACCGTCGCTTGGCACCTCTCAGCACAGTGAGGAGGGGCCATATGCCTGACGTTAGCGCAGTGCTACCCCCCCCAGACGGTGCGCTCTGACGGCCCCTGAGCTGGGGAGCGCCGACCCCCCTTCTCTTCAGGTACCAATCAGCCGGCTTATTTTTAGCAACTCCGAGCGCAGCAGAGTTTGTGACGGCAGATGGTCTTTAAGCGGGAGCCGAGTGCAATTTACAGTAAACAAATTTTTTATCCTTGGCAGGTCATGGGGAGAGTTAAAACGCTCGGCGATTTGATAAGGGGCGTTCATGAAAATACTGACAGGAGCCAGTAATGATGGTGAGAAATTTCAGAGCATCCTCTGCTGGGAGCGAGCGAGCGAGCGGCTCAGCGGGCATACACTGCAATGCTGTAAAATAAAGTAACGCGCTGCATCATGTTAAAAAGGAAGGGTATCGATTTTCAGTTCTGCGTACTTATTTTGAATGCGTGGTCAATAAAATCTTATCTAGAACCACCCATTACATGATGCGCATGGATTAATTTGCCTCATCATCCAAAAGAAGTGCTTGTCGCAAAGGCTATACTTTGCCTCCTCATACAGTTACCTGATGAGTTTTCCTGGCTGTATACATACCTGTATACATACTTATCCCTGCCTGATAAATGATCAAGGAGAAGTGAGGCGGACCTTGCGGCTTCCCATGTACTTGCATTTTTTAGCAGGTGGGTTGCGATGTGATTCCCCTATACGAGGAGCCTCTCGGGGCCAGAGGGGCCACCGTCCAGCCGGGCAGATTAGCGTCTGCAGGCGAGCTCACTGCTGTTTGATCTAGTACTGATTCGGATTCATGTGGTGAGCCGGTCTGTCGAGCGATCGTTCCCTGCGTCCCGGAGACCTCTCCCCACTGATACGTAAAAGTCGACCTGTCCTTGACTGCGACCCGATGGCTTTTGTGGATGCCGCCGTATGGATGTACTTGACCCCAGGATCTCCTAATTAATTCTTTTCACTCTCGGTGTCTCATATTTCAAGGTGCCCTGTTCTGGTTTCGAAGGCACCACCGTTTAATTCTACGTCATTGCCCTGTATCTGCAGCTATTTACCTCACATTTAAGCTGGGGTTACCAAATCTCACGCTTATCTGGCGTGATACTCACGCTTTCAGACTCTCATGCCCATGCAAGAAATATTCGACACATCTATATTATTCCATTATTAAGATAAAATTAGCCAAAGCAGATGCATTACCATACAACTGAAAAGACATGGGGGGGGGGGGGTTTGCAACTCGCAAACACAAGAAAACAAAACCACTTTTTCCAGTAAGATTGTTTGGAAAGTCTGTCCTTCTAAACATGTGGCATTTTAAATGATAACGAGGAAATGCTTGTGTGACTATAGACTCTGCGTGGGAATTATGGGTATTTTTCAGGCTCACATGCTTCACTGATTGTCATAAGCAACAATCTGCTGTGAGTTCATTTTATGTATGAGTTTACGCTGAGCTTCATGAACTGGAATGTAAATGCGGAACATGATTGCAAAAGCATGAATAGTTTATATTTCAATCATGACATTAACATGTCCATTGAGAGGCAGTGATCTGTAGTCAAACCACTAAGAATTAAAAATATAAAGGTTAAGTTGAAATAAATATGACAATAATTAAATAGCCTCAGCTACTGAAAGTATTGATTCTGTGCCGCATACTGATAAGTTGGTTTTATAATGGAACCGATGTATATGTGCCACTGAAAATTCTAGATTGTTACTGATTCGTGTGAATTTAAAATATGTAAAGCTTTAAGAATAACTCTGTTGTAGCAATGCAAGCTAGAAATGCACAATCAATTAAACCAACCGTCCATCCATCCATCCATCCATTCATCCATGTACATCATTAGGTCCAATTACTCAATGTCAGTTTTCCATAAGAAGAAAAAAAAAACAACGGCAAGCCCCAGGTAAACTTGACTTAGCCCCTGATGTTTTAAATAGCTAGAAACTCCCCTGCATCCATCCATCCATCTATCCATCCATGCACAGGGCACAAGGCTGAGGCCACCCTGGATGGGATGCCAGTCCATTGTAGGGCACATATGTGAACAAATAATGAGAAGAGAGGCTAGAGATCCTAGGCCCCTGGAAGAAAGTCCACCCAGGGTGAAATATAATCTCTACTCTTACGTTCCAGGGTCCCTGAATCATTCAGGGTTTCCACACCATTTCCACCCCCTGCACACAACTTTATGGGGGAAGATGGTGGAGCAGGAGGTAGTGTTATCGTTTGGCATCTAGAGGGTTGCAGGTTCGAGACCTAGTTCTTCCATCAAAGTGTCCTTGAGCAAGACGCTGAACCCCAAATTGCTCCCAGTGTGCAGGTTGGCGTCTTGCATGGCAGCCTCCGCCACCGGTGTGTGATTGTGTGTGTATGGATGGGTGAATGTGAGGCATGTATTGTAAAGCGCTTTGAGTACTTGTAGGAGTAGAAAAGCGCTAGATAAATGCAGTCCATTTACCATTTACACTACAGGCAAAAGAAAGTCCATTTAGCCTAACTACATGCTTTTGGACTGGCTGGAGTTAGGGCTTCCTGCAGCAACCACAGGGAGAACGTACAAGCTCAACACACACATAATTTAATTAATTAATTAATTAATTAATTAATTAAACAAAAGAAAAATCAAGGTGTTCAAGATTCATGGGGGAAAATAATTAAAAAAGAAATGTAGCCAAAATTTCTGGAATGCTTCTGTTATTCGTCATGTAGGTCAGTGTTTCCCAATCTGGTCCCCTGGGACCCATAGACAGTCTACATTTTTGCTCCTACTGGGAGTTGAAAGGGAGGGAAAATGTGGACCGTCTGGAAGGAAGCTGGGAGGGAGCAAAAATATGGACTGCTATGGGTCCCTGAGGACCGGATTGGGAGACATTGATGTAGGTCATAAGCATCAACTGAACAGCACTCAAAGGGAACACTTTCTACTTAAAAAGAAAACCCATTCCTAACGTGACACTTTAGGCAATGAATAAATAGCAACGATGACAAAGAACAGCATAAAAAATTGTTAAAGTAAAAGTACTCTCATAAGAATGTACCGCGACAAACTGCTTTTTGCATAAAATGCATTTCAGCCGTCTAATCACACCAGTTGTACTCTTTGGGTCATTATCCATTTATTATCTATTCATGAATAGGATTTAATTATAGTCCTTTAGTGAAGACATCGCCGCAGGTCCACAGTCATCTGGACTGAAGCTACTTTATTATTCTGATGGATTCTGACAATGAACAACAGGAGGAATGACATTAAACGGCAAATAGTTCCGTTATTATAGGTCTAATGACATCCAGGGTGGACAAGTGGGCCGCAGCTCACGCTGTGAACCTGACCGCAGGGGCTCAGACGCCACACGCTTCCCAGATTCCCTCCCGAATTTCAAACAAAAACACCTGCTACAGATCATTGGTCTCAAAGGATTCCTTCTGCCAGGCTTTGAAACCAACGATTCAACAGCTATTCTGTAGCCACAGGGACACAGCCCCTGATGCAGTGTCAGAAGCAGAACCAACACTGACAGTCGGGCTCAAGATGTTCATGGGGGAGGGACGGGGGATTTGGTGTGGAGCAATGGCATTACCAGGATGGCACTGGGGGCAATGGCATTACCAGGATGCCACTGGGGGCAATGGCACTGTGATAATGGTAAAAGTTGTTGAGCAACAGCCCACCACAAAGCTAAAAGATGCATCACCTGTGCTCAAGGCCACTGTATAGGAGGGAAAAGTTAAGGAAATTCCAAGGGGTGACAGGGGTCCTAAAAAATTTGAAGGATGTAGCTAGAGTTCACTTCCTCGTCTCCCTGCTGATGGGAAGAGCTTGTGAATGGGTCACTGCCATCAGGAAAGAAGACAGCCCACTCAGTGACAGAACTTCAATGTGCCATCTGGGAGGTATTCGCCCACCCCACTATGGGACACAGTCTCGTCAGTCAGACCCCATGCAGCTTGGTCGCATCCCCTTCTCCTCATCAAAAAAAACAGAGGAGGTATCAAAACCATCTCTGCCTCTGTTGTGGAGAGCCCCAACATCTCCTCCCAGCCAGCCCTGTGTGACCCCAACACCACACTGACTCAAGGTAGGCCTTTCTGTTCTTCTCAGGCAAGGCAGACCCAAGTTACTTCACAGATCTTAATCACTATCAGGGGACAAAAATACCTATGTTAGAGCTTTATTGGGCCATGAGAAGCTTTACTGACCATTCCTTAGCAATCTGGAGAACCTACCAACTCCACTGGTGGTGCACAGTGTCGATGGAAAGGCCCTGTAGTCTGGGACAGTCACACACTGCTCTGCTCCATTAATGCTCCATTAGAGTTGCACTGCAAATAAACATGATTATTTATTATACCGTCCACCCTGATCCTGTGATAGTGGGGTACCTGTGGTTGTGTGAACATATCCCGCAGGTGGATTAGCAATGGACACCCTTGTGTTTGTCTTGATGCCTGTCTCTGCCCTGTAAAATCTCTTTTGTAGAGAGCCCTGAACCGGAGGAGCTATTGACAATAGCCATATGGGTCCGATGATTACCTGGATGAGTTTAGTACAACTCGATAGTTCCAACTACTTCCACATCTGGTGTGTGAATGTGCTATTGACCTCCTGTAGGGGATGTCTGTTTTCCCCCTTGCTACCCTAAGAGGAGTCCATGAACATCTACATAAGAACATAAGAAATTTACAAACGAGAGGAGGGTATTTGGCTCATCAAACTCGTTTGGGGGGAGCTTAACTAATAGCTCAGAGTTGTTAAAATCTTATCTAGCTCTGATTTAAAGAAACCCAGGGTTTTAGGTTCTGCTACACTAGCCAGAAGACTACTCCATACTCTAACTGCACGCTGTGTAAAGAAGGGCTTCCACAAATTTGTTTTAAAATGTTCTCCCACTAATTTCCACATCACCAAGGGGCTGAAGCAGGGTATTATCCACCCATCTTCCCCACCCTTGACGTCTGGGTTTTTATTCGTGAAGAAGGAAGATGGTGGGTTGCACCCATGCATGGATTACTGGGCACTGAATGCAATTATTGTGAAGCGTAGAGAACCCTTGCCACTTATAACATCCTCTTTGGAGAAACTGCGTGAAGCTGTGATATTCAAGCTTGATCTCTGCAGCACTTACAATTTGGTATGAATACATGAGGAAGTCCGGTGGAAGACATCTTTTATAACACATTAGGGGCATTATGTGTATTTGGTCATGCCTTATGGGTTAGCAAACAGTCCCTCCATCTTTAAGGTTTTGACTGAGATTCTATTCAGTTCTCCAGAGATTATGCGACCATCAAGGGAGGGAAGTGCGGATTCCACCACCAGACCATAAAGTTCCTGGGGTATGTTATCTGACCCAGATGTGACAATTGATGATGTCAGTGTCAAAGCAGTCAAGTAATGGCTGCTTCCCTGCATGGTAAAGGAACTGCAGTGATTCTTGGAGTTTGTTAACTTTTTAACGTTTTATCAAAAATTTCAACCTGGTGGCTGTGCCTCTCATGTCTCTCACCTGGGGAAAATATCCAGTCCTGCAGTGGATGCTGGAGTGCCACCACACTGACCCCCATGTGCCTCTTACTCCAAAAAGCTACTCCAGCCAAATGTAATTATGATGTGGGAAACTGCAAGCTATTGGCTATAAAGCTTGCCCTCGACAAGTGGTGCCACTAACTGGAGGGAGTAAAGCATCCATTCCTAGTGTACCCCAACCACCATTTGCAAAATGCTAAGCAATTGAACGCCCGCCAAGCATAATAGTTCTTGTTTTTTTTACAGGCTTTGATTTCAAGATTTTCTACCTGCCTGGTGCAAAGAACCAGAGAGTTGACACCTTGTCTTGACAATATGACCCACTAGAAGCAAACAATCAAACTGATCCAATTCTTCCACCTTCGTGTTTCATGGACCTGGGGCCTGTACTACAAAGCAGGGGTTACTGGTTTATTGGGGAAACTTGTCAGATTTAAGGTACCAGATATTAAATGGACTTCATATTCATTCACTTACATTTTGCCCAGACTACCTTAACCCTGGGGAACCCACAGGGTCATATACGACCCTACCTTTTATTTCTGCCTTACATTCAACCCACTCATCAAAGTTAAGATTTCTTTTGCTTTACAGCCCATTGTACCATATACAACCTAGTAACAGTGACATTTAGTGATTACTGAATTAACCAGATTTTTTTCCCACAATAAATATGGCCTCCAACTCCTTTTGAGGTTGTGGCTGTACATGCTGCAAAGATTCACCTGTCAAGCTGTGTATAGGTAAGTGGCAGAAATTTTGCATCATCATTTATAATGTTGAGATGTTATAGAACATGTACAACTAGGTAGATATTTTTAAACTTTTCTGGCTACTGTGATGCTCATGTTCCACGTGCTCAACATCAGTCTCAGACAAAAACAGAGAGAATACAGGTGGTGCATCAGGCCTTACAACCCACCACAGGTAAACTTTCTATGTGCAGTACACCTTCTTGCAGGTCTGTTCACTTGACCTGTTTCTTTAAGGGTTGCCATGTTTGAAGCATGTGTTTTATTGCCAGCACACGGTGAATGATGAAAAGGAAAACTCAATAAAGGCATTTTGAAAATGAGAATGTTGCTAAAATTTGGTTTTTCCTTCTTTTCTGTCCTTACTTCATAGGTGAAATTAACAAGTTAGAACAGCAGGAACAGTCCAGCGGGTCGTATATGACACATTCATAACATGGACTGGGAAAGGGTTATTTTAACAAGACAACTGATTTTGAGTTCACTGGGTCTGTATGATCATTTTAGCCAATGGTCTGGGTTCCCCAGGGTTAAAATAAAGTTACCCCAATAAGCTAGTAACTCCGCTTCGTAGTACAGGCCCCTAGTGGTGTGGGACCTGGACAAGACCATACAGGCAGCCGACAGGCACCATTCACCACCACCCACCTGGCCAGCCAGTTAGACTTTTGTGCCCGCTAGATACCATACAGCCACCTTGCAACAGATTCATATGTCCACAGCATGAGTCACGCTGGGGTTGCCGCTACCTCCAAAGTCCTCTCCTGGCAGCACTGGTGGCTGCTCATCCCCTGGGATGCTCCACTTGGTGCTCCCCTGATCAGCGAGTGGTATAATGGCAGCAAGACAGTTCCAAGCTCCAAGATCCAACAACTCTTGGAGCATAGGACGTAGCAAAAAATGGTATTTGCAGACCGGTAATGACATCCGGCCCAAATCTACTGACTGGGACAAGGGGTGTACGGCTATCGGCTCCACCAGGAATCTTAAGATGCCCATTTGCAAGAAATTGTTGCATGTTATCGGCCCCTTTAAGGTGGTGTGCCGTGTCAGGCCTAAAAGTTACTGCCTGTTGCTGCCTAGTATGTATTGCCTTTCCCCTGTTTTTCATGCCTCTCTGCTTAAGGCTGTGAAATACAGCACGGCACACCCCCGCATAAATGCTGTCATACTGCCCCCTTGGATGCTACAAGATGGGAGCAAGGTTTTTTAGGTCTGTGCCCTCCAAGGTGTTTAAGGTCTGTGCCCTCCAAGGTCTTTAAGGTCTGTGCTCTCCAAGGTGTATAAGGTCTGTGCCCACCAAGGTGTTTAAGGTCTGTGCCCTCCTGGACTCCCTCTGGAAAGACCAGCGCCAATATCAGATGGACTGGGAGCGTTACGGGCTAGATGTCCTTGGTCCTGACTTGATTGCCTCCCCCTACCATTGTGATCACCCTCAGAAACTGGGTCCGTGCCCTCAGAGCCAGCCCCGCCTGCTTCGGCCTCCAGGAATTGGCTGCCCCGGGGGGGGACTGTCATGCCCAGAGGGACGGGTAGCATGCAGTAGCAGGAAATTGGCTCCCTGCCCTTTCTGTGATATAAAAGGAAGCTGATCCCGCAGGCACCCTGCAAAGTATTGTTGCCTTATGTGCCGTGCTGAGTGTTTCAATAACCTTGTCTTTCGTCTTACCCATTCAGTCTCTGCCCTGCCTGCTCTTGCCCTGCTCGTGTTTGCCCTGCCTGCCCTGATCCAGCCTGTTCCTGCCCCTGTTTGCCTGCCTGCCCTGATCCAGCCCGGTATCCTATCTCGTGCCTCCCTGTCGGACAGACTCCCCCATGGCTTCGGACTAACCCAGATCCTCCTGATTGACTATTGCTTTGGATTATCCTTTTGGACTTGGTTGCTCAGGTTTCAAAATAAAACTCTCTTTTGTTCTTTATATTGGAGTCTCCTGTAATTCCTGTAATTCCTGCTGATGTGACAATGATAAGTCTTTATGCAGCAGGTTTGTATGTATGATTATGACCTCATATGAAACACGTGAAATTATGCAAACTCATGCGCAGAAAATATCTAACAAGATTTAAAGTAGCTGACAGCCACAATAAGGTCAACTTGGACTGACAATGAACGAAAAATTAGCTTAATTAGTCACTATCATTGACCGGGAAATTTAAAGTTAAAGATAAAAGTTGCTACCATTCAAGAAGAATTTCTTACAGGGAGTCACTGGAGTATTGCTGTAGAAGGGGTTTCGACACATTTTAAAGTATTACTGAAGTTAAATGCACTTCTTTCATAAATTCCCCACTTGCAGTGTTTCTGTCCTTAACAGTTACCCGCAGACCATTTTATAAGCATTTTTTTTTAGCGTTTGTTTAGTTTAAGACTGATCTGGATTAGTGGCGACTTCAAAAACTTGAAGTTCATACTGAAGGTATATGTCACTGGCAGAATTTCTGAGCCATTGGTGAAAATATTTAGGCCCTAGATGCGTTACATAAGCAGTCTATTGACCAAGTGGCACAGATGTAAAAGGCACATTTTACTCACATCTGCCACATATTTTAATATATTGTACACAAGCCTATCCATTATTTTTATTGCTAGATGTTTTCTGTGTTTTTTTTTCCAAAAGAAAAACATTTTGAGCTCATACTTTCCTTTGTTTGTTTTACTGAAATTCTAAACCAGTTTTTAACTATTAATGTATTTTTCCCTGAGATTGGAAATCCTTCACTGGGGAACTCCTGTGTTTTCCATACTCTCCTTGTCTAGGGACTGTAAAGGTAGCTGCATGCTTCTCAATCCCACTGGATACTATTAACGGGGTGTTCTATGGATAGCCTAACCTGCAGTATGTTCAGTGAAAATGTGACCCAGCTCTTTAAGAGATTTAAAAACATATAGATGTGGTGCAGTTATGAGCACACATCAATTTGTGAAGCTTTTTAAAGTTATATATTTAAAATTACTTTAATGTAATTTATTCATAAAACAAAAACTATTACACAGTAATACAGATTTTTATTGAGTATTTTTCATGCTGTTGTATACCTAGGTGCTTAAAATTCATGTAACTCGTCGAAACAGCCAATATATATTCAGGATCCATTTCAGAGACGTTGTAGCAGCCAGAATCATCCCCATGCAAGCGTAAGTGCAGCCATCTCTATGGCCGACTAACAGAGACGTAGCATTTGGTTGGGCCGGACTCTCAGACACCACTGTGCTGTTCAAAGGTGGCGTGGTTTCAGGACAGGCAGCACCTCTGCCAGCTGTTTGTTTTCCAAAAATCGAAAATGTCTTCGGTACTTAGACTTTTCTAGCCGGACTGATGGACTGACGCACGCACTTTGTGAAATATTCCATGGCAGCTGTCAAGAGAAGCTTTCCCTCTAGGGGGATCCATCACGTTTCATGGTAGAAGGGCGTTGTTATGGCGACACCTTCTACCATCCTCTTAACCCGAAAATCCCCCGAGACTCCCAAGAAAATATCCGCTTTCTCTACCTGCCGGCGGTCAAAACGGCCCTATGGTAATGAAGCGCTGCGTTTCATTTTGATGGGTTGAGTCTCGTGTGAAGCTGCTACTGGATAGTGACCCCTAGGTGGCGACAGAGACCAGTGCAGTAAGGACCGTCCTCCACCGAAAGCTGGACGCCCGGGAATTTGTCTCCCCGCTCTTGTCCCACCCTCTTGTCTGTAATAAACTAAGATAAAAATTAAAAAACACAGAGTTTAATTTTGGAGTTTTCCCACTTTCGTTCATCTTTAACTCTAGTACAATCCTGCCTGGCGGCACAGTCCTTGAGGAATTAAAATTTATTAGGTACTGTATGATCCTTTTTTATTTACCTGGATTTCATGTTTTATTTTATGTACCTCACAAGTCTTTCTATTAATAGATAGATACAGATACAGCACTGACTGTCGTTTATGAGAAAAAGCAGAAGTCATTCGTTTTCTTTTGGTTATTAATGAATATTAGCGTATATTTTGAAATTAATGTTTCTATGTTCACTGTTTCATGCAAGATGAGGTGTTTAGGAAAACGTCGTTTGTTATTTAAAAAAGGGGAAAGAGCGATGCCATCTCTTGTCACTTAACCTTGTTAGTTTTACACCCGAAGCCAGAACTCATGACATCAAGAATGGTTCGCGAAAAAAGGATTTATGAGAGAATAAAAGTTCTACCCTCGCTTCTACGAAAACAATACGGCTTGGCACAAAGCAAGAAACTACAACATTTCAATAGCAGGGTAATTAAAATAAAGAATGGGCAAAAACAAAGAAGCGTAGTTTGATGTGGCCTCATTGAAAGATCTACCTCCCTTAAAAAGGCTCATTAAGCCGAGGTCAGATCGCAGTACATTTAAGAGGCTGCGCTCTCGCGGCGTGCGACCCCCCCCTTTTCCCGCGGGTCCCGACTGGCCACCATAATCACAGCTCAGCTTCATGACTATGCATATTTTGCATTTTTTATTTAATTTATTAACGCAGTGAAATTAATCTACGGTGCAGGCATTGGATTTTAATTCACAGTAGATACTGCAGTCAGTATTCCAGAAACTCTTAGATAAGTCATAGAAGTATGCTATTTTTTTTCTTTATTTTAATTCACTGTGTAATACTGTCTGTGTGAATGGTATGTGAGTGTGCCCTGCGATGGGCTGGCCCCCCGTCCAGGGTTGTTCCCTGTCTCGTGCCCGTTGCTTCAGGGATAGGCTCCGGACCCCCCGCGACCCAGTAGGATAAGCAGGTTGGAAAATTGATGGATGGATACTGTCTGTGTGATATGTGTTTCAACGTAAACATAAGGCACAAGCCAATGGCAGGCTGTTCTGCCTTTGTAGGAACACAGGGAAGGTTCACGAAGATAGAAAGCTGACAATGGCCAAAGGGGAGCACAGGACTGAGAGACGCCAATATACCTGACTAACAAAGGAGCAAACGCAAGGCACCTGTGGGTGATTAACAGGGGGGCAGGAAGGAGAGGTAAGATTAACTAGCCCTAGGCACAGCTAGTTTAGAACCACACCCAAGGGAAAATGGGGGGGATCAGACAGACCTGAAGGGCTGGACATGACAATATGTGAAACATTTAACAACTTTAAATGTTAAATGTTGAATTCAGTACTGAAATGGAAATGATTTGGATGCCATATTCCAGTACGTATACTGAGCAGACCTTCGTGGTTACTGGTTTTGATGAATATTTGTAGTTCTTAATATCATCATTTAGCACCGAAGCATCATGGGTACAAACAAAATATTAAACAAACTTTTGGTGATGAATATGAAAAAAATGTTAGAATAAATATGATAAAATGGGGGCCCTTCTTGATAATGCTATAATTCATCATCGAATCAAATGAACTTATATATTGATTTTAACAAAACCTGATGAATATTACTGCAGAGGATCATAGTCATGAATATATAAAAGAAATGTAACACCATTTTCACCAGGTATTCACACAGTCCAAATACATGCAGTCAGATGAATTTGATATGTGCAGTAACTGTACATTCATTGTATATTAGAAATGGGGCCCTTTTTAGACATTTTCCATCCAGATATTTTTTGTAACTGCTTATCCTATTCGGGGTCACAGGGGGTCCACAGCCTATGGGCACAAGGCACTGGTTCAACCCAGGATGGGGCACCAACCCATCACAGGGCACAAGGCAGGGAACAACCCAGGATGGGCACCAACCCATCACAGGGCACAAAGCGGGGAACAACCCAGGATGGGGCACCAACCCATCACCGGGCACAAGGCAGGGAACAACCCAGGTTGGGGCACTAACCCATCACAGGGCACTAGGCAGGGAACAACCCAGGATGGGGCACCAACCCACCGCAGGGAACAACCCAGGATGGGGCACCAACCCGTCACAGGGCACAAGGCAGGGAACAACCCAGGATGGGGCACCAACCCATCACAGGGCACAGTCACACACCGTTCACTCACACACGCATATCTGCAACCCCAACTAACCTCAGCATGTTTTTGGACTGGGAGGGTAAACCAGAGTACTTAAAGGAAACCCCATAACAGCACAAGGAGAACCCTGATCCTGCAGACATGAGGAAACAGCGCTAACCACTGTGCCACCAGGCCACCCCTTTTAGACATTTCATGCTACGATGTGAAGATGTTACGTGTGTTTGTATTTAGATTATGCTTATGTGAGCCTTGTCATAAGTATTTCAATGCATGGCCAAATGCCAAATCTGCTCATCGCGCACAGAACAAATAACAGACTTTGACTTTGAAGTGGCATCTCAGAATTTTCCATAGTGAGGGTGCGCGCATGTGCTTGTGTCGTGTGCTTATTGCAATCAGCTACGGGCCCCACCGTGACCCCACACGTGATAATTATTTGGAAGAATGATGGATGGATGAAAGTCCTAGAAGAAGGGGGCAATAAGAAAGTCAATGATACACCCCAAGAAGTTGCACCTATTCATTTTTATTAGTGTGACACCCCTCAGTGTGAGACTCATATATTCATACAAGCTTTATGTGAGGATTTGCGACAAAAAGTTAGGAAACCTGGACCTTAGTCCCCAGTCTTCTGCAAAAGGACTATCGATGCTGTGGGAACAGCAGTCATCAAGCTGCCTGCGTTTACTCCTGCAAATTGGCCTTTGAGCTGTGTAGTTCCTCAGTCCTTCTAGTTAAAATGATGGAGCTGACTTGTCCATTGATTTTTTTTTTTCCCCGTCAACAGAGTCCGGCGAGCCATTAAACACACTGCGGCCCCATTGGGACAGCCTTGTGTTCACAGCTGCCTTGTAATTTTATTACATCACTCTAATGTCTAATCTTCTGCACTCTGCCCCATTATGTTACCATATGTAGGTTTGTTACACTTTCGATATCTTGATTAGTATGTACAGCTAATTTGCCCCTTATTTGACAAAACAAGTTGCTTCACAATCGACTGTTTTATCAAAGATTCACCTTTCCGCTACCTACTGTGTGATTTTGACGGACACACTTGCTTGCAGCCGTTGATTGTCAAAGCTCCCAAAGACCGTTATCGTAGAGGTTTAACAAACTTTATTTATGGAGCATTTGTTGCCACATATATAAAACTCCTCTCATAACATGGTAGCTGATTCCCTAAAGCCCGTTTTGGGACGAGTCGAAACCACCTATCGTGGGCTGTAAATAATGCTTAAACAGGTTAGTCTTCAAGGTTCTGTCATTTTATTACTGCAATCAATGCAAGTGGCCCAGGGGCCAGTGTAAGAAAATCTCTCTTCATTTGTACAGACTTTATCTTAAAGAACAAGGCCTATCTCTAATAAAGCTTTTATTACTGGATATAAATTTTATATAGCTGAGAAACAGACTAATAAAAAGGCCAATAAAAAAACAAACAATTCATGGTGAGAATATTTAAAAAAAATACCTGAAGCAGGACCAGAAACTTTTTTGTGATCTGCATAAAACATAAATGAAAAAAATAATTAATTGGGGATGGTGACCCAGCACTGTTCACCCAGAGCTCCGGGGCTGGCAGTTTGCACTCTCCTTCTGCTGCGTATGTGGGTTTCTTTTGGGTACCCTGGGTTTCTCCTGCAGTCCAAACACCTGTACTTGATTAGTAGTGTGTGTATATTCCCTGTGGAGGACTGGCATCCCATCCAGGGTATACACCTGCCTTTTGCCTTACGCTGCCTGTGGTCGGCTCCAGGCTAACCTATCCTAGATAAGGCAATTGGAGGATGGATACATAAATTGAAAAAAGAAGAAAATCAGAGATTGAGTCGAAGATTTAGAATGAAATTCACAGAGAGCCCCCCAGACAACAAAGAGCCGCAAGCCATACATTCATCTCTTAACATTTATTTGTGCTTGGTGTTTTGGAGGAACCGCAGAGTCTTGCCAAAAGTACTAAGGTCAAGTTACTGACCTTTAATTAAAACAAGGAAGATGAACGCGGAGTACTTTTAAACCACTGTTACTTGGGGCTAAGTAGTGCTTTAATGTATATTCATTCCTCTGGTCACTGAAGGCCCAGCAATGTCTGCTGTAACAAATGACCCCGGGCTTCATGCTTGTGACCACATAGCTGTTCCAGTTTGCAGTTCAGCATTTCTTCCAATGTATGCCAGAGTGATGACTCAAGAAAAAAAAATCAGGAATGTAGAGATGATTTCTGGAGGTGATATTTAGATATGCTGAAAGTACTCATGACTGAATTCTGTTTTTCTCTTCAGTTCCTCCAGTTACTGTAATTTGTTAAATGCAGAATTTCAGTGTAGCTGCACCCCATCGCAGCCTCACAAGACTGAGGTGTCATTACACCATCTACACCGTCATTATTCATTTGCTTAACAGACACCTTTATGCATAGCATAATAGTTTTGACCCCAGGACAAGTACAGCTAATTACTTCAATCAAGAGTACCACAGAGTAAAGGTTCCTTTTGGCAATGAATATTTAAATAAAGCTAAATAAATACTTTATTACTCAGAACAGAAACTGACACCTGATGTAGTCTTTATAAACACAGATTGGGACTGCAGGTCCAAACATAATATGCCAGTCATAGGCTGGTAGAACTTGATAACTGACAAAGAAAGAAAGAAAGAAACAAGCATAGAGTATTTTTAGGCAAAGTGCTAAATCTCACGGTGCTTGTGGACCGAAGGAGATGATTGTTAAATTGAACTTGAGGTAGATGCTGTCTGGTTTTATAGAGGATTAAAGGGGGATTAAAAATAATCTTCACCAAACTTCAAACTGTAATTTTGCTGTTTGTCACGGTGCAAATGAAGCTTGGTTTGCAGGAGGGGGGGGTGAAGTGTGTGGAATTAGGAGGTGTGGGCAGGAACCTCGGTGAGACAGGTACACTGGCGCAGATGAAAGCCCCCCCAGGCGTCTCTGGGAGGGTAGGGGAGGATGTCCTCTGTTAAAGGCCTCCAACACATGTTTAGGGGAATGCATCCAAGACAAATTTCTTATCTTAACAAAAGGATGTCCAGAAACACTTTATACAGCAAAGGCATAATCTCTATGTTCCTCCCACTGCTGATGCTGAAGTCTCATATTTTCCACAGTCAACTATCAACCATTTGTCTTCCACTTTGATTATAGTTCAATAGTTGCCGAATATAAAACAATACAAAACAATAACACAAATACTAAAATACATTTAAAATTAAGAAATGAGCTGTACTAACTACAGCATAAAAGAGAGCCATTATTGAGTTTTTGTAGCCTGACAACAATGCGAAGGTCATAGGATCAGATCCCAGTGAATGCATGTGGATTCTAACTTTTTATTTGATAAATTAATAACTGTGAATGAATAAATGCACCTTTTTATCAGTACAGGGTCAGGGCGTGACCTCACACCGTTTCCAGGCAATACAGGATGCAGGACAATGGGTCAACCTTGAGTGGGATGCTAGCCCGTCATAGCACACACACATACTATAGGTAATTTCCCAGGTCGCCTAACTGCATGTCCTTGGCCTGAGGAGACACCTACACACCTCATAGAGAACATGCAAAGTGCAGATGCAGAGGGTTTGTGTGTGTGTGTGTGTGTGGGGGGGGTGGGGGGGTATATTTCAAACCGCTCACACTGGGGCG
>JABFEA020000138.1:17686476-17708249 GCA_019775915.2 Cyphomyrus plagiostoma | reverse complement strand
CCCGCCCCCCCCGCCTCCCCCCCCCCCCCCCCCCCCCCCCCCCCCCCCCCCGGGGCCCCGGGGGGGGGGGGGGGCCGGGGCCGGCGGGCGGGGGGGGCCCCCCCCCCCAGCTTTCAAACCCCTCACACTGGGGAGTGGGACACCAGTGTTACCAATGAGCCACTATGCCCCCATGAAGTAAACCCAATGCACTAGATCTATGAAATATTTTACTGAGCTTTTCACATTAGTTTAATATTTTGTTTCAAATGTGTTTTTATTCAGTATTTATAAAGATGCATCATAAGCCACTGTCTTTTTAGATAAACTTGAATTTGATAAGTTTTAATTATCAATTTACAGTAAGAATTCATGTAGTCTCAGGTTTTTGATTTACTTTTCGGGCACCAACTAGCCAGGTGACTCCACTTTGCCTCGTACACACACACGCACGCACGCACACACACACACACACACACACACATGCAAATGTACTTTTTATGACAGAGCCCATTACACTGGATGTTCTTCACTAATGTGTCTTTAAATGTCACTGGCCATCGGTTTCTCATAACTGTCTGTAACCACGACAACACTTTTTATGCTTTCTATATATATCGAGTCACTTGTCAATAATCCTGTTAGTGCTGGCTGGAAGACACAGATTTTAAAATAGTCCTCATATATTTTATTCTATTTTTTGATTTTTGAATATGCATCAGATTTTCTCTGGGTCACTATAGTGTTTAAAGTTTTTGTTGTTCATATTCTGTGGAACTGGCAACATCTAAATATTTCTAGCTGAAGGCTGGGAGGATCCTACTGTACTTTCCTTAAGAACTTTCTTACTCATAAATAGTCTACACAGCCCAGTAAAATACGAAACTGTGCACTCACACTATGAATCACATTTAGTAGTTTAGTAGTTACATGTATACGTCATAAACCATACTATCGCAATATAATGCATACATTTTTTTAAGGAAATATAAGATGAAAGATAAACTGTAATATCTGGAGTAAATTGCAGTTAAAAGATCTGACCCATTAAAACTAATTTGAATCTAAATAGAAGCAGAAAAAGTGCAACAGAACTAGAACAAAAAGTCATTTGCATCATGCCTTGCATAACATGTAAATATATTTCGGTTAACGATAAGTTAATGGTTCACCAGCCCTAACTGGCTCCATACATTGCGCACTTAAACAGCAACTGCATGCCTCTAATTGGCTCTTAGCATTACAGACATTTATAGGTTTCACTTTGAAAACGCTTTCATGGGGAAGAGGCGATTCGGCTCTGCTCAGCAATCCTTGCATCTTGATTTTATTCCGTTGTCCCCTCTCTTCTTCAGCTAACCGATTCCTGCATGCTGTAAAACCAGGTCTACGCTACTCCAGCAACTTGTCTAGGAGGCTGTAATGTTGGCGGAGGCAGGTGCCGGAATTGGCACTTAAATTGCGTGTATCTGCTCAGACGCCGCTAATATATTAGGCCGCTTTGTGTTCTGTTGTCACATGGCGGGTTTGAATTTTATTACAGCGATCTTGGTTGTACCGTAATCTTTGATGGGAGATATAACACTACGAAGAGAAGGAATTCTCTCTGGGGAGACGCGATGATTTATGCTGGTTTATTAGTGTGTGAGGAAACTTCCACTGATTGCTTTTGTGTTTCTCTCACTTTCTTTAGGCAGGACATTTTAGTCAGGTCCGCATCATTCATGTAATATTCACCGCCGGCATCGGCTCAAATACAATAGGCACTGATTAGAAATTATGCCAGAATAGGAACAGTCTGTTATCTGTTCCGAATACATCAAGGAATAATCTTTCGTTTTTGTTAAATAAATGATTAGTGTTATAATTACGGTCAATTTAATAATTTTCGCTTAATGAGTTCAAGCATTTGGAGTGACTTGCAGTTGCACCTAAAGCGCAAAAAATTATCCAACAAAGCGGTAAAGTTTTTCTTTTATCTGATCTTGTATTGTCAAAGAGTAGATCATGATATTTGATCATATAAAATTAAAGCTGGTTTATGCAATGTTTTTAAACAATTAAACCGAGTTCGACAAAGACTACAAATAATTACGTGTCGCACTAAATATTACAGTTTTCTATTTTGTACAAGTAGGCTAATGAAACATGGTTACGTGTCACTACGGAGTGTTTTTTGACCAAAATACATTTAGCATTTTTGTCGTTTCAGTAAATTGATTAAAGCCACGTGACCATATGCCTACTCATTCCATCTAGTTATTATACCAACAGAACAAGTGGAGAACTTAATTGCTTCCATATGATTGTATGTACTACTAAAATAAAGAAGGCTTTTTTTTACAGCTGAAATTGCACCTCTAAAATAGTTTAATTAAACCATCAGCATTGGTTCATAACATGACCCAACAGTGTTAATCTGGAGAAATCCATTGCCTGGTTACTATTATTCTGTGTTGATATGGGAGTGGCAGGTATATTCTGGCTCCTACTAGCTGCCTCACCTGAGAAAGGCAGTACATGTCACACATTACAATAAACATGCTAAAATGCATTCATTGTCAGCTATTTTTATTGCTGGCAAAAATTTTCATGGATTTTTCACGCCTCAGGTCCCACACACTATCCTGTGGCAGTACACAGAGCAGAACCAGCCCTTTCACAAGCAGCAGCGTTCCGGTGGTGAGGCTGAGGCATCGCTGCCAGCTGGAAGCCGTCTGGGCACGCTCAGTCTCGATCTACTTCTTTATTTTGTCAGGAAACACTGATTTCCCAACGATTTTGGTACACAGTCGCACAATTTAAATCATGCACCAGCCAAAGAGCAAGTCTACTATGAAATCATTGCAAGGGGGGCCAGAGGGTGATTGTGTGGGGGTTATAGGAAAAGCCAAGCCAACAGAGGAGACTCCAGAACAGCCCAGAAGCCTCTGGTAATAGAACTCAGATGCTTGGCCACTCTTTTCGCACAGTCCAACTTCAGTCCCGGTATTCTTTCGAATCGGAAAAATGGGAAAGTCAGCAAAACAAAATGCCACCATTAAATCATCCTCTAGAATCTGGTGTCAGAATGGTAATGGGAAATTTTTCTCGTCATCGGAAAGGTTACCGCTCTTCCAGAACATTCCTCCTCTCGGTACCATCCCATAATACAGCTGTAGCGGAGGTGCTTTTTTTGTCCCCGGATTTCAGATACAGTAAATGATGAAAGATTATGGCATTTTCAGCTGGCCATGGTGCACCGATTTTATCTTTCTACCTCACTTGAAAATAACACCACGATCTGGAGGAAACGCATTTTTTTGTGCGCATGCAAAACACTTGTCTGCCAAGATCGCACCATGTTTGGAACGTTTATGCGGTGACTTGGATTTCCTCGGAAAACCTTCTTATTTCCAAATGACAGACCACTGGGGACCACAGGGGAGTGAGGGAGGCTGCCTCTTTGGCTTCTCAGTCAGAAGGAGATAAAAACTGCTGACCCCATACACTCAGGAAGCCGCTTCACATAAGTAAATTAAGTGCGGCAGCCACGTATGGCTGATAATGATGACGAAAATTGTTATATGCATAAAACTTTCAGTCCAGACTTTAAATATTATCTTAAATGTCACTTTTAACACATTACTTGCCTTTGCAGCTATCAGCAGGATAAAAAGTGAATCGAACCTACTGAGTGAACTCTGCATATAGAAGTACATACCTATATAGAACTTTTACGACCTTTCTCGAGGATCTCTGGATGGGAAGGAGTTGGCACTGACTGATGACACCTGTCAAGAAGTCTGTAGTGAACTACAGAGGGTAGATGTGCAAATGACAGCTTGGAGTGCGGAGCACAGGAGAGAGGCTTAGTTCCAGGTCCTCTCAGGAACATGTGAACAGGATTCACATTCTGCTGCTCATCTTTTGCCCCCATTATGATCCCATAAAATGATATGAGTCAACTCACACGTACAAAATACACTGATTGTGCCCTCTGTTCCATAGTTCCATCTTCCAGAAGTTTCATATATATATCTGGCATAAGAAAGATGTTGTGGGAGGTAGCCATCAAAAGACCCAAACAAGACACTGGAACCAGAAGGCATGCTTGCTATCTTGAAGAGCTTTGGCGAGATGATCAAGATTAGATCCTCTGCTGAGCAGTTTTCTGCAAGGAAGTAGATGGCCGCCAAGGAGGTGAGAGCAGTTCAGCGTCTCTCAGCCAACTCAATTTGTCTTTCATTGATATATAATATGTGTGCTGGGAAGCCTGCTCAGGTGTGCTCCACGGTCCGAAATGGTGAGATGGAGGGAAATAGACAGTGAGTAGGACAGTCAATAAGGAATCGTTTTTTAAAGTGAAGTGAATTCTGCTTCTGGTATCAGATACTGAAAATAAATAGTTACTGTACTACAAATGCTTACATTTATAGGAAGCAGGAAGTCTAACTTAAATATCAGTTATTGACATTTTAAAGATAATATGTTTGTATATAAACCTTTACATTTATTAACACATTCATTTTTGTATATTTTAACGTTCCATTCTGTATGCAGCAATCCCAGGGGAACATTATTAAATTAAATTCCCCCCTTTGAAAACCATCCCCTAGAACTGTGAAATGATACGTCTAGGTCACTGAGTAGAATAGCAGCATTGAACATTTTTTGAAATGCAAAGTAAAAACCTACAACATATTTAAACAGATTGTGAAAACAATTCCATCTGTCGCCTTTGGCTTGCCACCACGTACCAGATGGAATGGTTATCATTATAAATGCTAACTGCTATAATGTTGCCAATTGGCATTTAAATCCACTGTCAGCGCTCCCTCAGCTGCAGTGCCGAACAAAGAGATCAGTTAATTCAATTACTTATTCATTACAGTGAACTCAATTAAGGCAATTATAAAGGCATGGATAATATCAATGAAAGTTCAATGTCAGGAGTGACTTCTTATCTGTCCTTATCTGTCCTTCTGGGTTCAGATGAAATGATGGAGAATATCTTGAAACATGCTTTGGTATTATATCTCACACCACACAAAAAGAATCTTTGCTCATGCTGAATCATTCATTCTATCATTCATTCATTCATTCATTCATTTATTTGTTCATATTCTATACTGCTTGTCACATTCCGGGTTGTCGGGGTTCCAGAACTTATGTCGGAAACAATGCGCGCAAGGCCATCTCAGGCAAAACAATACAAAATAATGCAGAATAATAGGGGAGTAATTTATATGCGGAAAAAATTATGTCTGGCCTCAGCTGCATGAAAAGCCCTAATTGATTACGCCATGGAGTGGTTATATTTATGTGCAAAAAAAAGAACACACTCAGACGATGTTCCCACTTGCTACACATCCTTTGCAATTAAAGCGTTTTGAAAATCACGCCACATAAAGACAGCTGATAATCCATGTCAGCGTGTGAGAGGCAGGGGACCAAGGCTCCACGAGTACTGGTAGATCATCGAGCTCCATTGAATCGCGGGCACCTGGCCTCGGTACTGCAGGGCAGCCTGCCGCCATCATCGCCTGCCCGGGCCAGCAGGAAGTCTATTATCTGCTCCCGCTCAATTGAAATGCCGGTTTTGAGTGCCACAGCCGCTGGGGGACTCTGTTAAAACATTAAAAATGCAAAACAGGGGCTTTCGTTCCTGGCCATCTCACAGCTTGCATTTGAAGATAATTCCACACTGAAGCTCCTTCACTGGATATGGGGGCTGGTGCAAATCAGAATGGCTTAATCCTCGAGCCCTACAGGAAAGTCCTTAATGCACTTCAATATAGACATAAAATAACTGCAAAACATATTAACATTTTACTGAGCGACTACTGTGCTTGATTGGCACATACTTCAGTTTTTACCACTTTGACATTTGCCGCAAGGAAAAAAGATTTTCTTTTTCCCCCCGTCGTCACTAAAAGGGGGTATGTCTTGTCCCTGAGCTGTTTCATTCAATTATATATTCAAAAGGGCAACTAGCAAAGTGTTTTTTTGCCCTAAAGAGTAAGAAGCTCATTAAAAAACAAGATGACAAACATGTGGAAGTAAAAATAAATAAATACTCTGTAAGTATCCTGTTAGCAAAGGTCTTTCAATTGCATTTATTTTTCCGTTAAAAATTGGCTCTAAACACAATGTGGCCAGCTGTTAGACCTCGGCAGAGATATGGCCGCCTTTGTCTCCATGGACAGCTGGGAGAATGGGCAGTATCAGGCTATCTGGGCATGTTTGACAGTGATAAGTAAACACAATAGAGTGATGGAAACAATGGAGGAATGGGGCAGAAGAGGATACAAACAGGCTCCATCTGTATAGCAGGGTGCGAAAAAAAAAAAACACAAAAGAGGGGAAAAATACAGGGAGCCTTCATGCAAAGGGTCCAGAAACAACTCCAGTAACACCTTCATAAATTATAGCCTTCTCGTGAGTGGTTGGCACTGCGCTTGTTATGCTTAATTAGGCTCATGGTCATACATGAAATTCATTAAAAAAAATATTCATAGCACTCAGTAACAATATTAAAATATTATGGAAAGGATGCAGAACACTGGCTATGGAGTGTGAGTGAAAAGAATACAGAAAGTATGTCGCACAACTAATACCTAAGAGGAATAAGAGGAAAAAGTGGGTAATTTATTTCACTATATAGTTGTAACATGTAGTAACTTAAATATGCATTTTTTGTATATACAGTATATATATAATGGTATGTAATCCAGTGATGGGCTGGCATCTTTTCCAGGGTGCATCCTTGCCTTGTGCTCTGTCCCTGGCATAGCCTCCGAAGCTACTGGCCTTGTACTGGATTTGGAAGATGGGAAGATGGATGGATGGAAGGAAAATGCAATGATTGAAAACAAAATTACATGTTTAAATGACTATGGATTTAATCCCGAAATTCGTTCATTAACGACTGTCTTCACTGATGGTTCAGTACAAGCAAAAGTGACCGAGATTAGCAAAGCTGTAATTCCCTGTCTCCGTGGATGACGTTCTACCACTTGAAAATCACTGTCAGATTGGCATTAGGCTGGTATTTAGCAAGCGTCTTCCATTAATCACCAGCCTTAATGAAATGCGTTTGGTGTTATCGGTTTATATGGCTCCTTGAGCGTCCCATGGACATATTTTTGCCATCTGGCTGTGTTTCCATGGTGACACAGCCTCTTTGCCATTGGCCGGGTCGTGTTGTAGAAATGTCTGGGGATTTCGGCAGTGAGGGCCAGGGTCAGAGTGTCATCCCGGTAACTTTGTTGTTTTTTTATATCGATTTCCCCATCTGCGGACATTGCCAGACAAGCCATTAAACTCTCGCTCTATTTAATCTGCTGCGTAAAATGTATTACCCTTTCAAAATGATAATTGCCTTAATGTTGAATAAAAGAAATGCAAACAATGTCAGTGGTATTAAAGACGATCAGACGGAATGATGTTTACTGTACTTTGGTTTTACTCAGGGGTCTTGCATTTCCACCCAAGACCTTTGTTGAAGCAGGATGGCTGCCTGTGTCTTTTCTTGTTTCCCGGTTCCGTCTAGATGTCATAAGGTGACATTGTATAAACACAAGGGGGCCACTGGTTGGGCTCATGGCTTTTCCTCACCGTCCTCCTGTTCATTTCCTCTTCCTCAGCCTGGGCTAAGCACGTCACGCTCTGCTCGCCCCCCTCATTACCCGGACCAGGCTCACATGTAATTAGTCCAGGGGGCACCTACTGTGGCACTCTCCTATTCAGCATTTCCCACTTTATTACCCTTCCAAGCCACCCAGGGGACAGCATATTATCATTAAAAAGACAATAAGCACAATCATTTATTGGTTACAAGAATACATTTGTTATGTGCCCTGTCCCCCGATGGATGTAGCTTTGAGTCTTCTCAGCCTTCTTAAGATAGTGTTGATATGAAATGAGCTGGAAGGGATCAATATATTTGCAATTAATTTTAAAGAAGCTTTTGCTTAAAGTGATGTACAGTTCAAAGCAGGATCAGACAGTCCCTATACCAAGTGGGGGGGGTTCAAGACCTTGCACAAAAGCTCAATGGTGACATCACTCTGCTGACCTTGAGAATTTGAACCAACAATCAGTATAGCATCCTAAGCCAATGAGCTGCACACTGCCCCAGTATTTGGCAATGGATTCCATATTGTACCATACTATGTTTTCGTGAATGTGGCGTAAGTAAAGTTTGAATACTGCAAAGCAGCATTAAAGTTAAGCTGTCAGGAGGAAGGTGGATTAAGTGCAGTGACTGTCCAGGCAGTTCCACTGCATGTCCACACTGTCACTGAGGTAAAAATCACAGAAAATCGTGATTTTTCTGAAAATTTCTCCTTTGTGAAAAAGTCACCTTATACATACGGATTAAATGGTGTGTTTTCTTTTGGGTCCTTTCCAGTCTGCACACTGCTTTATGTCATACATTTATTAATCAAGTGTGGGACGTACTTTGGCTTGACCATTTATGGAGCACGAAGAAACAGAACTACTTCATAAAACATTTTTAGGAATCCTGAAAGGATCAGGGCCCAACTGTCCCCTGGTGTGAATGTGTGTGTGGCCTGTGATGAACTGGGGCCCCATCCTGGGTAATTCTCTGCTGCTGGCGCCACAGTGATCATTAGGTGACACTACTTGATGGGGCATAAATACTTAGTAATAACCCAGTTACTACTGAAGTACAAATTAAGTTCATGATTTGGAGTAACTAAAATTTTACTAAGCATTTCTTCCCTGTCAAGTAAAGCGTTACCGTTAAAATTAGCAATATAAAATAATTCATACAGATAACTGTTATAAACACAAATGTTAACTAGCAAAATAAAAATAGTAGTTAAATAAATGACTTCACAAAAGATATTTTCGTTGGTCAATTTGATGTCAAACGCTGTCAGTAGTCAGAGGAAAAAGGCTGTATTCCATCTATATTAAAAATTCACAATCGTCAAAAAGTGAAGATATGCAGTTTTCAGTGAAAACCAATGGTATGTTTTTGCCGACCTGTCCATATAAGTAAGTAGTTAATATTACTTACCTGTATACTTGGATACTTATGGGTTAAATGCTCCTTCTCCAAAAAAATAGGTTTTGAGGACGCACAACAGTTTTTTGACTTGAATATGTATAAATGTCCCTTTTTCAACTTCTAACACATGTGACCCTGCATAAGGGCAAGTAAATATGGGCAGTGATTGAGTGAGTAATTGTAAGGAGGGGATTTCTTTCCCTGGTGGGTCAATGTCCATTGGCTGAACGGCAAGGCACATGACCCCTGCATTTTAACCCAAAGCAGTCGTGCAACCAGCAAGTAATGAAAATCCATACAGATAACATAATCTACTATGACAGTGACGTAATGGGCTGCCAAGGAGGAAATTAATTTACTGCAGGCTTTCTTGCAGTAAATGCAAGACCCTGTTTTAATATGCCTGATGTGGGTTAAAGAGGTATGAACCATTCTGCTGTTTACTGCGCATGTGTAGTCTTTTTAATTACTTTGGATTTGCTGTGGCACACTTAATATCTCTTCTAATTCTTACTCAGCAAGGTGGAACTGCATCTCTGATTCTCATTCAAGGATTAAATTAGTTATTCCAATCGCAGGCAAATCGGGTAACTGTCTTTTTGCACCAGAAAGCAATCTAAACAAATACACAAAACACGCGAGGACCTGCTGTACATTGAGAAGGCATTTAATATGTCATACTTATCCAAACTGCTTCCAGAGTAAATAGCACAACTCAAGACTCCTGCCCTTAAAGTTGCAGAAAATGATAAAGAAACCTTTACTGCGAATGACAGAAAAGGTGGCCATTCCACGTTCTTGATTCATGGGGCGGAGATCAGCAGAAGGCCATCACAGTAAGGAGCAGAGAGGATCACAGAAGATGGGCTTCAGCAGCAGTGAGCGTCTCTGCTTTTCCGTGGGCGTGCCGGCGAGCTGCAGGTCAAGCTGGGCGGCTTGCAGACGGCGCCATAGCGGGGCGGAGATCCTCTCCTGCAGCTCCTCGCAGAACCAACAGTTGGATCTGTGCAGGAGGCTCGCACAAAATTTCATTACATATATCCTTGCATAATGCATTCAAATTAAAATGTTCCATCTACTATGTAGCAGGTGTGCTTATCTACAGCCCAGGATCACTTTTTATTAAAGCCGAACTCTTAATTGAATAGACTTGATTACCCACGTTTTAAATCAGACTTGGGCTTATCTGGTGACATTTCTGACGTCCTGGAGGTGTCAGCCAGCCCTGGTACCTGCTGAGCCGCCACACAGCCCTCGATAGCTACATGCCCTTCAGGAATCATGAAAGTGAACGTATACCTTTTTAATACCGTCGAGGTTCACAAATAAACCAAATTAACAAGCAGGAGAATCACATTTTATCTTTTATTCACAGAACTGTACCTATAATTCTACTCCTGAGAGAGCAGCAGTGCGTAACTGAGAAGTTGCAACCTTTACATCATAATAACAGCCCCATCCACTTTCATTAACTAAGAGGCTGTTTAATAGAATAAAATGCTTTTTATTGTCATTGTACGGATAAAATCAATCACAATTTAATTTCCACACAGCCCGTCCTGCTCTCCTATGAGACACACACATATATAGCTGCTGTGCTGTTCAGAGATTTTTCAAGGCATTGGCACTAGAATGGGTGGGGTGGGGGGGAGTTATGGAAAATAGGCACTAAAACCTGTAAAGTGGGGGGGGGCATTTTCAATCATCTGGCCGAAAGGAGGAGGTGCTCAGGCACTCTAAGCTACTCCCCCCCTCACTTATTGGTACGGGTGAGAGTAAAGCTTGTGGTCAGAACACAGAGTTTATCAAGCATCCCTGGGATAGTTTGTAGGGGTCCCACGAAAGGGGCCTCCTGCTCACAGTGCTATACTACAGAGACCCCCCAATCCCAAACTATTGGTGTAGATTAATCTTTTTATGCATGTTTTTTGAAGGTTGCACTCTATTTGTACATTTAAGTGCCAGTTTTTAGTCGCACCAAAATGAAACAGAAAACATATTGCTGTCAAATACACCAGAGAGGTGCTTTATTCTCCTCAGCACTGTGAAGTCTCTCTTCCCTGGGTTAATTAGGACAATTATCTTATTGGGTGAAACACCGCTGCAAAGCAGGCAGGACCCCCCCCCACACACACACACACGCACACTCTGAACTGAGCACGCTCACAGCAGCCGGCTGTAGCCATCCATCAATGTCAGCGCAGCCGGCCCCCATAGGCCTGGGGGCTGTCTGCAGGATTAGCAGACAAAGGCAGCCAGTACGGCAGCATCGTGGCCGAATGCAGAGGGCCATGGCTTAAGGGCCGCTGTCCTTTATCTGGATGGGCGTGTCCCCAAATCAGAGGGTAAATGGCTCCGAAAGGGCATCTGCTTTCAAGGAAATGTCACAGTCGGGGGCCAGCGGGGTCCGTGGCGACACAGCGATGTAGCGGTGTGCAGAGGCAGCGTGCAGAATGAAAACTCATGAGGGAGCTGCTCTTGAACTTTTGAGAGGAGCCCTTAAAGCAAATCATAAAATCCCTGGCATATAAAAGAATGAAATGATGACAAAATGGGGACCAAAAACAAGTGCTAAACAGCTAAATGCTAAATGTGTGCTAAATATGACTTAAGAAAGTTGGTACAAAATAAGTAATAACACACTGTACTATAGAATGAAGGGCGTGGGGTTAGCTGGGCTATTCAGTTTAAGCTGCTTGCGTTAAGTTTAATATTTTCACGAAGTACATTGAAATAATAATGGATATTAGAATAATAATGGAAAGTGGGTTTATTTTATCATTCTGTGCATTCTTATAACCTGGGTAGGGGACACTATGTGTCATGCCCCGATTGTCCACTCCTCCCGTGTGCCACACCCCCTCGTTAACCCGGTGTGGATTCCCCGTGTTTACCAGCTGTCCTTGATCGTTGTCATTGGTGCATTGTATTTAGTCCGCGTTTTCGTTCGTTTCCCCAGTCCTGTCATTGATGTTATATGACATTATATGTATGGAATGCACGTTTCTGCCTGCCTTCACCTGGGAATAAACCCCGTGTTCCCTGACACCTGACTTCCTTGTGCATATGTCGACGCTCCGGGCACCCACCGCTATAACACCATGGATGGAAAACCAGCCGATTTCAGGGAACAGGCACACTTAAGAAAGCTCACAGGTGCCATTTTGACTAAATGCAGATTTTTGAACTATGGAAAAAAAAACCCATGGCTGCTCTGCGTGCTTTGAGTTTACATGCTCTCTTAATCCCCAACGCTTGTACTCTGCCTTTGCCCATGACTGTGTGGTCATATTCAGATGCAAACGCAATATCAAGTTTGCTGATAATGCTGCAGTAAATGGTCTCCATTGAAAATGATGAGCTGGCATAACGCAGCAGAGTGGGTGAGCCTTATGCTGGACGTCAATATAACAAAAGAGAGTTACTGGCCTCGGGAGGGACACTAGGAGTCACACACTGACCACCACTGGTGCTTCTCCTGTGGAAACTGTCAGCTTAACATCCTTTTACATGCATTCCAGCCAAGAACTAATCAGTTCTTCTTTGTGACTTCATCCCTCATCAAACATCCCTGGAGTCAGTCAGTCTGTCACAGCAACAGTGAAGAAGAGTGATCAGGTAAAAACCCCCAGAACATTTTAAAAAATTAATTTAAACCACTTTATGTGGATTGTTATACTTGCTTTCACTGCACTGCCGCTTGTGTATTATCTATTTATGGCTTTCATTTATCTGTATACAGCTAGTTGTTGTTCATACTGGTTAAAGCTGACCGAGAAGGTATTTCAAGGCACTTGTTGCAGACAGACAGCAAAACATCCTTAAATATAAAAAATTGCGACATTTCTAAATTCTCTCCACATGAACGTATCCCGTCGACATGTATAATCTGTAATGTACATCCTAAAGTATGCAACACAAAAATTAATGTAAAACAAACTGCATTTCAGTGATGGAGGAATATAGTTTTTGTGCATGTGATTTTGATCATGTGATTTATGTCTCTCATAATGACAGTCATACCTCCCTCCCTGTGATGTGACTTGTCACCAGTTTTCCACGCTCTTCTCCTTGCAAACTCCCATAAACCCTACGCTCTCTTTATCATCCCCAACTCACCCCACCCTCTCTTTTTTCCAGTTTCCCCCCATCTAGTGCTGTCCCTCTGATTAACACTCTGCCAAACATGGCTGAGTCTTTCATCTGTTTTCTGTGACAGTGCTCTTTCCCATGGGGCAGATACCAAGTGTTTCTGAGCGGAGCACGGCGACCCTAGCAGTAAGAGGATGAAGCGTGTTTCTCAGGGCGATGGAGCCAGGAACACCATGCTTAGCCAAAGCCCTGCATGTATGAAAACTTTCTGTCTTCACAGGCGGCAGTCATGTCACAACAGCCGATTGCAAAAAAGTTTTGACAGCGACCCCAAGGTCCTGAGCTTTAATTAACAATTACATTGAATACAAGCCAGGCATTTCATCGCTAAGCTGAAAACTATGTCAAACTTGTTGATGTCAAGAATAGGAATTTTGTTGGCTGTCATGGAAATAATGACAAAATAAAAGGAATAGGTCCATCTAATAAGGAGTATATACTAATTTCTACCAATACCCTAATAAGTAACTTAATTTTAGGCATTTTTTTGGCATTTTTCTCATTCACCACTTTAACCGGGGGGGCGCTGGGGGGGGGGGGGGGGGGTGGTGTTTGCTCCGAGCCCGAGCTACGATGATGTGGCAGGGAGCTCAGGACAGGGGGAGAGCGGCTGGGAAAGCAGCGGCTCGATGTTTTGAACTCAGCACATGGAGCCTGAAATACTGCTCATGCCATGAGGGCAGATTGGCTGTTAGCAGCCCTACTGTCACAGACACCAATCAGATCTATAGAAGACACAGAGGCACTATTAATCTAGCACATAGGCGGCTGTACTTTTATAAATGTAATTTCTATCATGGCAGATCCCTGTATTTGTCTAACTAAAGGCTTTCAGGAAGCAGTACGATCAGGACATTGACATCATCATCCTGAGGCCATCATCCTGTCGGACATTCTGAGCCTCAGGGGTTCAGGGGTCAGCTGCACAATAGCACCCGAGGCAACATGGCAAGCAGAGCTGATATGGAGTGCTCCTTCCTGCTGGCATCCTGGGCTGACAGGGGCATTTTTATCACACATTTCCTCCAGTGTCACACAGTGATGCACAGCCAGCTTTTGGCGAGGCCACTCGGTGCATCACCTGTATGTCCATATGGGGGCGCCATTGTCTTCTCCCCTAGCTCCCCACTTGTTTCCATACTGCTCTCTTTGTTCAGTGTCCAGCCCCCTCTCCGGGAATGGACCCCACACTGCACACATTGTTTCCCTCACCTCATTATCAGTCACATGATCCTCTTTTCTCAGACCTCTTTATGGAAAGATTCAACATTAGTCTCAGAAATTAATTAATGATCCAATAGACAGAGATCTGAGCCAGCAGAGTCTATAGTCACTGCCAAATCCTATAAATCCATCACAAAGGGGACTTTTCTACTGTACCAGGTACCATAATTTGGTACTTCGAGGCACTGGCCATCCACTGCAGTTGAATGACATCACAACATGAAGCAGGGTATTTTGTACTGAATATAAAATAATGGCTATAGTATATTATAGAGTCAGCTGAGCTGAAATCAGGCTTTTTCATACCTTCATACTGTCCAGACATCACAGCATGGTGGGTTCAAGTTTCGCTAAGACATTTTTACTCTGTCATAGGAAACAAAACTTACCATGAATTGCAAATTTAATGACTGTTCCTTTTCAAGATGATCTATTTTGTGTAAAAAAATCAGTTTAAAGTTTTCGGATGCCGCTTTTGCACGAGGTCTGTATGCACGAGGTCTGTATGCGCTGTGAACCAATCATAATCATTGTCATTTAAATCACTCCTGTGTGGGATTTTGCTGCATTATAATTATCCCAATGTTTATTACAACAAAATAACAGCAATATGTTATTTTTCTTCCAATATGGTGCAGTACTAGTACATTATACCAAATAAATCTTTTATTTTTTTGTCACGCCACCCAGATCTTCTTACGCTTCTTCTAACCAGATTTGCATTTAAAGCTTTGGGTCTCGTCGTTTGTTCAGCTTTGTTTATTGCTTTTTTTCTGGCCGAATTATTGTGTTTGAAGCCAGGCTATCTGCATAACCAACCCACAAAGAAAGCATTTCTAAGTCCCACCCTACTGAAGTACCAAAGTACCAAAAATGTACTAGTTTAGTACTTTGGTTACTAGGCCCCAATTGGAAGTTAACGGAAAAAGACAAGTACTAAAAGTACTGTCCCTGGTACCTGGTGCGGCGGGAAAGCGCCCAAAGAGTAACTCACAAAGAGTAACTCACAACTAGTGACTGTGTGGATACCCTTATCAGCCTTCCCTGCGCCTTGGCAGGTCCTGGTTCTGGCGCATCCTGCCCTGGCCACCAGTGGGCTCTGACCCAGCAGACGCTTAACAATAACACCTTCAGCCCGTCACCGTGGCTGGACGTGCACCTGTTTGCCAACATACAGGCAGCACATTTGACACATATGAAGGCCCGGCCCAGAAAGAACTATGTAGCTGACTACAGAGATTTGAGCCTGTCCTATGCTGGTTCCCCTAGCAACATCAGCACAGGAAGACGGACACGTGACTGAGTGGGTCCCACGTGCCGCTCGGACTTGGCCTCACGTGGAATCTCTTATGGCCCCGCATGAATCACCCATCTATGTGCCCATCCCACCCCTCACCTCCAGGGGGCAGTGAGGGTGCCTGCACAGCTAGTGGGAACAGGGTGTCTGATGGAGGCGGCGGGTAGAGAGCAGTGACATGGGGGGGGGGGGGTTGGGGGAGTAATACGTTTCCCAGAAGCATAGTTGCTCACAACATTAGCTACTTACACAGTTAGGACCACATAACAAAACGCTTGCAGCTTTGTAAGTAGCCAATGGAGGTTTTTGGAAAATGAACCCCTGAGCGACAGAATTCATCGTCATGCTGATTCAGAGATTCAGGTGTGTTTAAGGAGAATTTGTAAATCACTCTTACAGCATGAATGGCGAGTGTCTCTATTAACATTGGCATGCTGAGACATACACAGATACGCACACAGGGCCCCGTGACACCCTGGCTCCCAGCATCCCCCTGTGCCAGCCTCAATGCTCCCCTCTGGGGATGATGTCACCATGATGTCACAATAGCAGCACAATGAGCTCCTCCCCCCACCCACCATCTGCTCCCTCGCAAAGCCCGTCCCCCCGCACCCCAGCTGGTCTATTAGATACAGCGCTCAGGCATCGATTTCCCAGCCTGTTTTGGGATGGTATCGGGTCGCTCGCCTAAGTGGGGCCATCTCCCAGATCCTCTCAAC
Organism: Cyphomyrus plagiostoma; assembly: GCA_019775915.2. Taxonomy (NCBI): domain Eukaryota; kingdom Metazoa; phylum Chordata; class Actinopteri; order Osteoglossiformes; family Mormyridae; genus Cyphomyrus; species Cyphomyrus plagiostoma. The sequence continues at coordinate 17,691,856 of JABFEA020000138.1, read as the reverse complement.
CTTTATGGTCTCCTGGCTTCCTGATGATGGCGAAGCATAACTGCGGAATGATGTGCATTAGTGACCAGCTGACCCCCCCCTCGCTGGGTCACTCTAGGCCCTCGAGCCCCTCCTCACCGGGATACACTAAGCACCTGACTCTGGGTCTCACTAGAACCCCCCCTGCCTCGCTGCCAGACCTTGCCAGTACGTTGATTAACCACGCTAAATTATCATCAATTTCTGGGTGAGGCCAGTACCAGCAACCCAGCAAGCCATTCATTATAACCATCCCTGAGGGTGAAAACACCAAGCTTCTCCCTTGAACCTTGAGCCTTCTCAGCACAAGCTCCATGCCTCTATATACTCATTCCTCTATGATAAACCAACCACACCTGCATGGGGCACTGCAGAAGAACTACACTGGGCAGCATCATAATAGCTGGGGATCTCCAAAAAGCCCCAGTTTACACAACACTCTGACTCTGGGACACTGTACTGGAGAATTTGAGCTGTGAGCATCTGCTGCTCAGTGGACCAGCAGGCAGACAGGCTGGGCTGTTATTAGCGGAACCGGCACCATTGGCAGCATTAGCTGCAGTCAGTCCCAAAATGCTGATCTAGGATCAGAAGCTTGTCCTGTTATGAAGGGGGAGAGACTGACAGGATAGCAAAGGGAGCAAAATAGTAATATAAATTATCATTCTGATATTCTTCACACAAGTCCCACAGCAGTGAGGTTTGTGTCCATTTTGTTTTACAAATTCAGAGCACCAGCTCATAGGGTGGCCAACTTTGGTCAGCTGGCTGGCGCGAGATTCTCAATTCGAGACTGGTTTGTAAGTGCATGTGCATGTATGTAACGCTTTTATTACAGGGGCGCACAATGACGCCAAATGCATCATAAACATTCTGGTGGACAAGTCCACTAGTACTTGTGCACAAAAGTATGAACCTGCCTTTAAGGGGGGGGAAGAGACTGACAGGGAAGCAAAGAAAGCCGGATAGTTCAAGCGGACAGAATGACAGGATAGCAAAGGAGAGAGGACTATGCAGACAGGGGGACGAGCAGAGCGCCGCAGCATTCCGTTTCACACCCATTTAAAAAATCCATGACATTTAGCCCATCCCTCCATATTTCACAGATGTGCTTTCGCAAAACACCCAACCCAAGAAACTGAAAAAAGCCAAGTAACTTAATTAAGGTAAAAATACCCCTAAACATGCGAAAAACAGGCCCACCAACAAGACTGTCCCACCCCCCAAGTCTACCTGTCATGCTGCCAACATCACTGCCCTCTGCTGGACCCCCCTGTCACTGCAGTTTGCTGGTACCAGACAGCCGTTTTTTTTTTTTTTTTGCCTGATTCTCACAGATGTGTGTTCCTCATGTGTGCCTGTTCCTCACGTGTGTATGCTCTTCATGTGTGCCTGTTCCTCACGGGTGTATGCTCTTCATGTGTGCGTGCTCAAACACACACACACAGAAAGCGGAGCACAGATTAAAACAGGGAAAAGGTTGCTTTTTGGTTCCTCTTCTAAATTCTCTACCATAAAATTCATGAAACCACAATGCAGCACTCACTCAGACACACAGCTGCAAGGGACTGAGTACACAGGCCGAGGGGAGCGAAAACCAGGAAGGGGAAGTGGGCAGAACAAGGCAGCCGGGTTCTGCTGACACCACTTACCTCACATATGCTATCTTCATCCCCGGCGGACTCATCAGCGGCGTGGGGGGGGTCCTACGAGAATAAGCCTGGGTCAGTACAATGTGCCACCCAGGGAGACTGAGGTGCATCGGCCATGTTGGGACGAGGGAAGCTCAGATCTCTAAAGTGGTCGAAACACTTGCAGCTGTGCTTGGATCAGGGCCATATCAATGAAGGGAGGGGGGCTGACACACTGCACATGGGGGTGAATTTGGGGCTTTGGAGTGATTGTCCATCCTCAATGAGAATAACTTCGCCCAACATAAGATGTCACATGTAGAATGTCAAAAAGCAGGCAGATCACAATCTGAGATTGTAAATTCCTTTTACTGTCCCATAAAGCACCAGGAGGAGGCGCTGCAGTGAGTGTGACTGTATGCCCCACAAAGAGCCAGAGGCCACATGATTTGGTTGTTGTCATTCTAGTTTCTTTCTGGTAATAAGCACAGTTACCCTGAGGTGTGACAGGGGTCCAAAGTCCTTCCTGCCCCAACCCACCCCTTGCTTGGTGCCCCTTCCCCCCGCCGCTATCGCCAGCCCTTCCAAATGGATTGTGCAGAACACATCCGTTCATATGTCCCCATAGGCAGATTTAAATTTGCCTTCTTAGTAATATTTAATCAAATCGTTATATATAGTTTGATGTATTTCTGGAACAAGCCGGCTCAAAACCTACCGCTCACAAATTAAGCCATTTAAATTCAATTTAAAATCATTAACTCGCATGGAGAAATGACACTCTCATAATTAACTTCAGTTCCCCTTCGTCGTCTTGCCCTAGAAACTGCCTAACAGTTTGCTTCCGAACTCTGCGGTAGAACCAGCGGAACCGGCCGAACCCGCCGCGTGGAGATGGGGAAGGTCCCCGCTTAGTAGCGCTGAAGCCGCCCGAAACGTGACGCTTAATGTCCTCAATAAACGACTTAACTTTCGTGCTGAACTAGGCGTTTCCCTGTTCTGTGGGATATATCACATCCCATCGTTTAAGTCCATTGGGAGATATAGTAGAAAACACGAATGATTCTGCTCGAACTGATAGCCTTATCACATCAGATTTGAACAGTTTCTGGTTCTGATCGGAAAAACGAGACAGTGTAGGATGAGCAGCGCCGCAACCGGAATGAGCCGCCACGGCGAGTGAAGACGCCGCTCTTCCTGCGAAAATGTGCCAGCAGACTTAAAGCTGTCATTTTTTCACTGTTTTAGGCGTTGAAGGACGGAGGGGGGGCTGGTGAAAGCGCCCCCCCCCCTGTGTCCGGACGGTACGAAAAAGGAAATAACTGAGGGAGTCAGGCTCCCACGGAGTAAGTGACATAAATGCGAGAAGAGTTATATTAATGCGGGAAAATTACATTGATGAGTGAAAGTGACATTAATGCGAGAGTTACAGGAATGCAGGAAAGTTACATTAGTGTCCGGGCACAGCCCAAGGGCCGCCGGCCGTGTGTCCCCGGGACAGACCTCCACGGGACCAGGCTGTAAACCCCCCAAAGTTGAGCACTTATGCCTAAACAAAACTTTCCTTACGCCAAATGGCTCCGAGCTTCCGGCACACCAAAAGTTACACTTCTTTTCTAACTCTATGTACGTGAAGCGGACCCTGTCCCAGCCGGGCTTACCTCCGCCCCCGCGTCCCGCACTGCCATCTTCTGCCACGGGTCGGCCAGCTGTGGCAGAGGCATCTTCTCCGCTCCGCCGCTCCTTCTCAGTTCGGCTCCGGACGGGCGCTTCTCCGGGAAGGGGGGGGGGGTTGAACAGCAGACAAAGTGCGGAACGCTACGCCAGGGAGAGCACTGAGCGGACACTAACACGCAGCGGTCATCTCGATGAAAGAGCCGCTGAGCCCCGGCCGCTTGGCTGCTCCTCCTCCGCCGCCGCCGCCTCCTTTCCTCTGTGCTCTCCTGCTGCCGGCTCCCCACCTCACTCTCTCACTTCCGTCTCCCTCAACATGGCGCCGCGGCTCGTCTTACCTGTGTGTCAGAAAGCGTCCGCTTCCGAGTCACCCCTGCGTAATCGTTCGCGGGAGGAGCTCCGGATAGACCAGCCGGCCAGCCGGGACAGGTGAGCCGCGGCCAGGCGCTGGGCGGCACATTCCGCGCTCCATAATTAAATAAGTGGCGTGTGAAAATGTTCCCGGCACCACCTGCTTCAAGCTTTTAAAGAGGTACTGTTTTGCATTGCGTCTCCACCTCTATTACAGTGTAAATGCTTATCATACTTGTGGTTAAGTGGCGGCCTGTTCATTTCTGCAGGGAGGGAAATTCACATTGATACAAGCATGTAATAGGCCTACTAATAAATCTTCAAATAATACCAGAGTAAGACTGCCACCTCGCTCACTCCCCATGCTATTGTGGTGATGTCGGGGATCAGGGGAACAGTCACATTCTTTAGCTGGACCAGTTTGGCCCACACTGACTGGTATTTCTGAGGAGATTCACAGCAGTGTGCTGTTATTAGAAGCACCACTGAGGAAAAGATTCAAGTCAAAAACAGCAGGTCACCACCTTTGCTCCACCCTTATCTGAAAGCAGCATGGAACCGGGTGACATATGCCCAACACTGGAATTGTAAAACATGTTGTCGATAAAGCTCCCCACACATCCTGTGTAAGTCCCGCCCCCACATCCTGTTTCAGTGCAGAACAGCGGCCCCTTCGCTGCATGGTCACTTTGCACGGTACGGTCAGTATTTCAGCCAGCAGTGAACAGTGGCTTTGTCGAGCCTGGGGGTGGATGGATGGCTGCACAGTGTTCATAAGAAATGCCTTCATGTCAAAAATAAACCTACTCTATGTGTATGTGACAGAAAGATAGCTCAGCATTCCGGAAAGGTCTCCAGATTAGCCCTGTTTCACTCACAGCTCATTCTCTCTTCTCCCTACAAATATCCGTGTCCCTCCTTATAAAGGTCATTCATTATTAATTGCCTGTTGCATCATTGCAGAGGAAAAGCAGGGAGTCATCCAGACCATAGGTGCTGTGGAGATTCTCAGGATTCTACGGATGTACTTACAGCCATATATCCCTACTGTCACCCCCTATTATCTAGGGGCAAGAGACAGGGTGGACCATGGTTGCTGCTACTGTTTGCATTATATTTGGAACAGCTAGCTCAACACATCAGACAAAATGAAGATGTGAAGGGAATTACCATTAAAGATACAGAGCATTAATTGGCCTGTGACAGACGATAGTTTGAATTATCTATGACAATCAGCATACTCTTTGCCTAAATGGATGCATTTATTAACATAGGTAAACCAAATTACATTTATATTACTATGATCCACCTTAAAAAAATTATAAGCAGGTATTCCTTGGCATGGCAAACAGTCTTTCAAGTATTTGGACATGAATGTGCCAAAGGATTTGGCAAAACTATCAGAATGCAATTATCTGTCTATACATGCGAAAATTAAGGAAGACATAGCAAGATCAAAGTTAATTCCGTTATTAGTCTCAGCTCAAAGATTGAACCCATTAAAAAGATTATATTGCCCAGACTATTGTATCTGTTTCAGACCCTTCCAACAGGGACTGCCCAAAACCAATTCAATGAAAGGGACAAAATGTCATAATGGTATATATGGCAAGGTAAAAGACCCAGGACTCATCTCAAAACTATTCACTTAAATTAAAAAAAGCAGGATGGGACCTGCCTTCTTTCAGAGACTATGATGTTGCACC
>JABFEA020000138.1:17672960-17684375 GCA_019775915.2 Cyphomyrus plagiostoma | reverse complement strand
AAATATCTATTTTTTTTTTTTTTTTTTTTTTTTTCTTTTTTTTCTACTACACCTATTCTCTTTCATCAATTTGGGGGGGGGGGGGGGGGCGTGGACACCCTCAATTAGGCAGGTAATTTTTTTCTGTTAATTTTAATGACAAACTAAATGCTGCTCATTTATTTAAGTCGATGACATGATGATATACATTTCAAGCCTGAAGGACCATCATGCCCTAGAGCAAAAGGAAAACCCTAATGATACTGAAACTACTCACCTAATATTCCCTTATTTGATTTGTAATACACAGAACGAACTTTGCATGCCATATTGCAATTTCACAAGGTATAATTATTAAAAAACAACTGATAAATTGGAATATTGAATTTTATTATGTGATTCGTTACTCGCGTGGCATAGTGGTGCAGTGGTTAGCATGTTTGCTTTGCACCTCTGGGACCTGGGTTCAAGTCTCTGCTTGCTTTCCACGTGTTTGCATGTTCTCCCTGTGTTGTTGCGGAGTTTTCTCCCCAATTGTTTTTTTCAATCGTCTTTTACCATAGAGAATCAGTGGCTTTCCTTATCATTATGAACATGGGCTGCGAGGTCCATGTATTTTATTGCATTATTATTTGGCTATATAAAGACAACATGCCTCTAGGAAAATATACAGTGAAACTATTTGCAAACCTATGTTTCTCAATATAAAGTATACAAGTATATAAAATGTAAAGTATTTAGTGGTGTGCTGACACCTCCTTATGTACAATTTTATTTCAACCAACCTGAGAAAAATAATGACTCGGCCATGCGTTCTCTCAGATTCACGAGAGGATTCCCTGATGATTCTAAAGACACTCAGTTACAGGACACCTTCTCGCACCTTAGACTGTTCCAAGAGTGACTTATTGGGCTTTATCAGTGTTAACTTCAACCTACTTTCAGAAGAACTGCCCTTCCAAGAATATAATGTTGCACATGTAAATCATACACATTTTAGGTTTTAGAATCTGCATCTGTATTTTAACAACGTTTTAACATTCAAACGAAAAGGATTAAGCATAATAATGTTATGGTTCAGTGATGGACCATCTAGGGTGCAGAACCTGACTACAATAGATGGTTGGATGTTAGGGTGGGTGTTTCAGCGGGTAGCAGTACCTCCATGATTGCAGGGTCGAATCCCTCCTATACTTTTTGTATGTTTGCCTGTTCTCCCCTAGTGGTGTTTACTTTGAATATTCTCCTGTGCTGGGTCTCCTCCTATGATCCAATCACATAAAGTTATGTGGACTGGCATCTCCAAGTTGCCCTTGGTGTGTTCGTGTGCTCTGTGATATATCATGCCCTCTGTAGGGTGTTTTATTGCCTTGTGCCCAATGTTGCCTGAAACAGACGTCCTTTACTTCAATGCAAGGTTAATCTACATTACAAAACCGTAAACTGGACTTCTGGCCCGTTCGAAAAAGGCGCTAATGGAAAGACTTGTCATACTTGTGGCTGCCTACAACACATTTTCACCTGAACAACCAGTCCCAGCTTGTTGCAACTGATGTCAACCAATCGGCATTTGGCACGCTGACCCAGTCCACCTCACAACCACACAGAGAGATGGAGCTGTGTGACTCAGGCAGGCAGTCTGTGGATTTTCCTTATCCCCGGGAATCAGTGACAGCGTCTGTCGACGGGAGCTGACCGCTTCTGTGGGGATCAAATGCTGAGCCCGATATTGGTTTTCATCCAAAAGTCCAGATCTCATGGCGAGCCAGCTGGTATACACACGTAAACACACAGCTATATCCCATATAACTTTACTTTCTTAAGCATCTTCTTCCGTGGTAGGTGGCAGTGATCTCCTCCACATTACTAGAGAAATGAGGTTTTCTCAAGGTCTTCACTTTTCCTTGGTCCTCTTCCTGGAGCCGGCACGCCAACAGCTACCCAATGAACACCTGGCAATATAAACAGCCTTAGCCTTGAACACAAAAAAACTTTATACAAAGCCACTATAGTGCAAATTGGCTAATCCAAGCCTAATGAATCTGATTCAAAGAGGAGCAGATGAAAAAAAATTGTCTCTGGCATCAGTCAGTAGCATGACAGAGAAAAAGACAAAATGTTGAATTTCCCACAAGGCTATGCAAGTATAACAGTAGCCGGTCCTGTGATCACATGCTGCTATACAAAACAGCAGAGCAGAGACGCTGTTCTAGCCTTATTGTAGTCAGAAGCCCCGTGAGCAGGATTACTGTGTTTGATCCCCTTTCCTCTACTTATTAAGCAAGCAGGTCTACTTTTACTTTAAGTTCTTTCTCCAATATAGACTCATTATTTTAAAGATTTTGCCCGTAACTCCTTGTCGATTAGAAAATGCCATTTGTATTTCTCTGAAGGATACTGTCACTTCTGCAGAGAACCACGGAATTATTTTTAGCATTGAATGGTTGCCATAGAAAAAAAGGTTTAAATCTCTAAACCGCTTTAGTCTGAGGCATACAGGTAGGTGAGTCAGGGGGAGCATGAACTATTTAGAGAAATCCAAAAGTGAATAAACAATTAGCCGGAGGACTACTCTTAGCATTTATACACGGTCATGACAACACAACCACTTTGGCGTCAGAACATTTATTTACATATTCATTAGTGGGCATTCTAACTTCCTGTGTATCTAGTGGAAACATTTTAAACTCATTCACTTTGCCATTAAATACAATTAATGTAACTGAAACTGAAATGAGCAGCCCAAGGTGAAAGGATTCCCCTGGGTTATGATATTTCACATGCTCTTGTATTACACATCCATCCATCCATCCATCCATCATATAACTTGTGATGCAGCAATGGATACTGCTTGTACTCTGGTAACTTGGCATTCATTGGAAGTTCAGCCTAGCCTAGCTTATGCCTAGTTGGCTCCTTGACAACTGTTTGTAATGTGCTATTTGCCTCACTTGTATATTACTTTGGACAAAAGGGCCCTGCTAGATTAAGTAAATGTAAATGGTTGTGATGAGCTAGGAGTCTATCTTTGGAAGCACAGCGAAGGCAGGAGACACTCTGGATGGGTTGCCACAGCTGTTAAGTTATACTCATGTTATTTTTATGTTTACTAAAACCTGCACACTCCGGGGTCCTGCTGCTAAGACTGCCCTAAGCGGCGTGAAAAAACTGGAGGGTGTGTCCACTTCCGTGCGTGCCGAGGTGTGTTGTTTTCAAACTCTCTCCTCGCTGATGAAAGTCACAGTTTGGTGTCACCGCTGAGAGAATCCTGGGGAGGAGGGCGATCTGTGCAACCTGAAGGAGGGAATGAAAGAGAGGAGAAGATATGAAGCGGCAGATTCCGGCTGCATGTCCAGATGGTAGATTCTGTTGTGCGCCTGCAATTTTTGAGAAAGATAGTCCTTTTATTTTGTTATTTTTTGACCCCCCCGCCCCCAAACTTGTGGTTACCACCTATAATTGACCCAACTGACACAACACAAGCTTGTTTAAGTTTGTGATTTTGAGATTGTATTCCCTGCCTTGTTCCCATTGCTTCCAGGATAGGCTCCAGACCCCTACGACATGGAAAATGAATGGATGGATGGATTTTGAAACTAACAAACTTTTGGTTATTTTGAGTAAATGTTTAGCCTGGACCTAAATACAAATAAAAGATAAACCAGACACTTTATCTCCAGTCCATGCCTTCAGCTGGACAATTTTAGTCTAAAGTGGTTCTGACAATTCTATCAGTAACTTCTCATCTAACCATAACCGCCCTTATCACTGCCTGAACTAAATGTACACCTTTAAGTCCATGTTCATTGCTGTGAATGGGGTTGCAGTGTCTTTTTAAATTAGATTTAAAATATAGAGGCAAACGGTACCAGAGAAAAAAGCCCATAGCTGAGCCTAGAAGTACTGTGATATAAAGCAGATCTTTATTCTTTATCGTGAGGCCTTGAGACATAAATGGTGTTTTGTGACATTAAAATTAAATATCAGCTGATTTATCACACGGCACACCGCAGCTGACCACATAAAGCTGACCACTGCAAGGAGGCTTGTTCACAATAAAGGGATTTATTAGGGACAATAAAGAATTCTGTAAAGCATGAACTTGTTTTATGTCATCGATTGCCGCTGTCCGTGAAGTAGGTCGCAAACTCCCTGCAGTGAAGCCACGGGCCATTTTTTAAGCACTGCTGCGTCTTTTTGAGCCGGGGCGACCCCTTGGGAAGGTGCCTAAGTGAAGGATGCTGCATACAAGCCCAGGAGATGAAGCTATAACTTTAAAGCTGTAAATTCACCCTCGTCGTGGTCCCCTGACGGAATTCACATGCTTCTGCTTAAGCATCTGCCTGTTTAAATAAGCAGGATATCAAATACACAAATTAGGATCTGAAGATGTTGTGTTAGTTGTTGCGCTTCAGATGTGAAATCAGTTGCTTTGGCTAAAATTGACTGCTGGGGGGTATAATGAACTACTACAGAAATTAATGTGTTACGTCCTGGGCTGGAGTTTAGATACAGTGCTAAATGTTTAAAAGTAAAATACTATGCGCATGACACAGATGAACTATGATGGAACTGCATATGCACTCTCTGGACAATTTGGATTTAGCTTTTCCATTCCCTCATGGAAGAGCCTTTGGTATGGGTCACAACAACGATGCAAACACCTACAGAATTAAACAGGATGTGGATCTGCTCAAAATCAGAAGACTGAGGTTTGTAGGTATGCTATGGTGATTTAAATGTGTAATGTACTGAAACTAGTGGTCTGTCCGCCGAAATTGCGAGTGCGGAAGCCATGATTGGTCTGGTCAGGATCTCGAGCTAGCATGCTCACTCATCATAAAGCTAATGACAAGCAGTTAAATAGCTACATTTCCATCCTTCCCTGAAGGTGGCAACCAGAAAAAAAAAATGACAGAAGCTTGAAAGTGAGACTGCAAAACAACAGAGGAACATCACAGACACATAGAACACGACCATTCCTCTTAGCCATTGGCTAAAGCAATTTTCGGCAAATTGGAAGGCGCCATAATGGAGATTGTCTTATGGGTCAAGAGTTCAAAACTTTGCTTTTCTCCCCTGGGGTGGTGCCCTGCGGCGTGTCGCTAAAACTCCATCATCTCCCTAAAAGGGAACCTCCATTTGGAATAAGGTCCCCATAAAGGGGAGAATTTATCTCCAGCTTTGGCTACAGCACCAGTGGAGTAGCACCAGACGAGGCCAGAACAAAAATCGACAAAAAAATCTTCAGGTTAATTTATAAATGTCCATTCCCGGACTACTGATCTTAATTTAATTACGTTTCTCATAGTCTACTGAGTTGGCACATGTACGTAACAGCAGAGAAATACTAATGGTGATGTCCGGGTTGGTGTTTCCATCTCATGAGTGATTTCTAAAGTCAAGACTCTAGGTGCCTATATCTCTGTCGGTGGGATACACAGCCATCTGTGTAGCTCAGAGGCACAGCTTCATCTGTAGATGGGGAAGCGTATGGCTAAGGGAAGCAGGGCTGTTTGTCCATAGTACAATGTACTTAAATGAAATCACACAGCAAAATGCATCCTGTATGTCATCACTGAGAATGTTGAGGCAGCACAGAAGATGTTAGAGAAAGTACTTGTCCCCTGGCCAGTAATATACAGATATGACCCAAGCATGTGGCATTGAAGTCAAAGATTATAAGGACAATTCTGATTTAAGTTTACTTGTTATGATCTAAAAATCCTGTGGGATGAGGGGGAACAAGGTCATAGAGTTTCTATTGTGCCTTGCAACACAAAATGGGCTTAATGGCATAAATAATGAAGGAATTTTTTGTTTCCTGTCGAAAGAGGGAAATAGCATGTAATCCAGGCTGGAGAATGGGGAAATGGAAGGAAAATTCGCAAACTTTAATGTAACACAGGCACAGAAATCAAATTTGAGAATATTTGTTCATCCAGATTAAACATCAACAGCTAGTGTAAATATTGTCTAGATCCTGCCAAATAAAAAAGGAATGTTTATTCCCAGAAAGGGATCATACAGGCACACATTTATTTACAGTAAATACATGGGAGAGGCATGGATCTGCATGAAAGCCAAACCAACATATACTGTGACAGTTCCATTTAGTTACAGGAAGCGCTTATTTTCTTAAAATAATATTCCTGACATAAAGAAAGATGAGGTTTTCAGCTTAATTCTGATAGGACTTTGAACCATGGGGATCGCATGCTAAGTGATCAACGAGTGCGTTTAATCTGCTTACTCCTGAACTGCTGTCTGAAGCTGCTATGTTCCTTTTGAACTCAGATACAGAGCTCAAATCGCTTTGCTATGGGGTGTTTGCTAATATAAACTAAGCTGACAAAAAGTGATGACTACTGGATAACTTTGTAATCTCCAAAGTAAAGATTATCCTTGTAAGGATAGGAATGACAGTTTTCCAGTTTTTGTGTGTGTGTGTGGGGGGGGGGACAAAAAACTTTTCCAAGATTGATGGGTCTTCAATTTCTCAATTTGGAGAATGTTGCTCTCCAGTACTTGTTAACAATGGGAGGAAGTCTGCACATTTCATACTGTTGAATGGCTTGTTCAGAGAATTAATTTTTATTTTTATTTTATTTTTAAATAATTTGACGATGGAATTTTTCTTCCTGTAAAAATATATATTGAAAGATGCAATTAAATTGGAGCCAATGAAAAGTAAACCGAACTATTATTAATAATTGATATTTAAGAAGAAACACAATGTTTCATTTATAATTCTTCTCTTTTTTTCAGAAAATATTGAAATTACCATTTCCATCTGCTTATCCTTGTCAGACCTGTAGGGGGCGTCGGGCACAGGTACACCCTGGACAGGATGTCAGTCAGTCACAGGGTACATGTACCCTGTCATGCACTACAGGCAAATTAGAGATGATTAGCCTAATTGCATGTCTGATTGTGGGAAACCAATGCAGCCAGAGGAAACCTAACTGACACGAGAAAAACACTGAGGCACCGTGTCTCCCTGACAGAGAGGTTGTCAATGTGTAAATGGAAGTATAATTGCATAGTTATAGCAATATGGAAGGTGTATTTGGTGAAGAGGACCGAGCTGGGGATTGTAGATCGTAGGTGAGTGGCCCCATTCCTGGAAACAGGATGCTGGGATTGTGAGGGATACAAAAGGCTAGCTGGTGATAAGGAATCGAGTTTGAATATTGTGCAGTTTGTGCAGTTTCCGAACTTTGGGTCAGACCTCCCAGAGCAGGAGGGGAAATTTGCACTTTTAAAGCAATTACTCCCAGAGTCACTAATCTATGGCATTTTCTCATTACAGAGAAAATCTGCCTCCTCATTATAATTCAATTAGTGTGTTTAATTGCGCATTTTAATTTGATTTTTAAAGCTGACTTTGAAGGGAAAATAATAACAAACTTTAATTCAATAATGTTTCTAATTCAGTGATCCCTGCCTTCCAGTCTCATTCACATGCGGGGGGATGAAATTGCTGAACTGGACATCGGCTGACGTTGGGAAATCTTTACCCAATTTATTTCTCGTGTTCACATGGCAGAGGCAATTGAATTGTGTTTGAACCTTAAACTGTGATGCCACATTTCTTAGGGAGGAAGTGACTTTTCAGGGAGGTTAAACACAATGCACAGACCATAATAACAATCATATTGGAGGGCATCTTCAGCTATTATTATGGTTGTGTTGTACATAGTGGTGTGGCAGGGAGGAGCAGTCACTTTTAAATCATATCTCCTATAAATTTCGGTGCCGTGTGTGCTGAAAAAACTGTTTCCCCTCTGTATATAAAGCAAATGTCATGACAACAAGAAAGGGTTAAAGATAATCAAATTTATTGACAAGGTCCTGAAAATGGTGCACTCTTGCAGCCGAAAGGGGCGCACCCTGAAACATACATGCCCGCCTCCTTGTTCTTCCTGCCTGTCAGTCCTCTCTACTTCCTTTCCTCTGAATTCTCACCCTAATGGTGACGTGTGTAGCTGAGGAGGCTAAGAGCAAAATCACAAACAACAGACCAAAAAACAGAACCATAACCAGTCGAATGAATCCAAATCATGGGAGCAAACAAAACAAGAGCGGCAATACATTACAGGAAATAAAATTGGGAAACCCCAAGACTAAACAAGGAGATATTGGCCAGAATGAGCTTAAATACGCTGGTTGCATATGTGGAGGATTATACACTGGAATTCTCTGGTCATGTGCATGGAGAATAACCAGGTAACTAGTCAGCTGGATTGTGGAGCTGATGTGACTCTAGACATTATGCTGGAACATCAGAAAGACGACTTCATTTGTAATTCATTCCAAAAAGAACTTTTTTAATCTAGAAATGACTGGCAGAGACGGTGCACGGTCACATTGGACCTCTGGCTGCCTTGAGGAAAACCAGCTGATGAAAACTATCTCCAGGACGGCACTTGCAGGGTGTGCCAAGTGCTTTGATCATTTTTAAAAATGCTTTTTATGTAAAATGATTCAGAATGTAGTAAATATTAATGTGGCCTTTACACAACTTGTGTCCTGATTGCTTTACTATGACATCAGACATTTGCGCCCTTTTTATTGTCAGTCACACAATCCTTTGACAGAAGACATTTATATATGAGTAACTGCTCCTTGAAATGTATAGGTAGGACATGGGTTCTGCCACATCCGTGTGCTGGGCGAGCGAGCGAGGAGTCAGGATTAGGCAGCAGAGATGCAGGAAATGGGGTTTATTCAGGACAAACAGGCAGTCAAAGTAAAACACGGTAGAGACTTCAGTGACAGAACTGGGAATACAAATGCTGACGTGGACTTAAATACACAAGACTAAATGAAACAACAACAAACAGCAGGTTATGTCGGGATATCACACAGGGTTAACGAGTGGGCGTGGGACTCAGGAGAATCATACGAGCAGGTCATAACAGGTTCTTGGAGGATATATTATGACTATAACCTTTATATTACATTACATACATTTATTTAGCAGAAACTGTTGTCCAATATGATGTCTAAACTAATTTCAGGCTCATGTCCCGGAGCGTTCAATGGTATACCAGGAACAGACGCAAAATGGTTATGGGAAAAATAACATACAAAACACTGAAAAGCTATTTAATAAATAAATCAAAAACATGGTAACAAATTAGTTCCCCAAATAGAGTACTGACTCAATGACCAAAGAAGCACAGGGTAATGGAATTTTATTCATCACCATGGGAAAATTCTTTTTTTACCTGCCCCACCTCATTCTCTATAAGATACATGTACAGGTGAGTGCAAACCAGGGGGTCACAGTGCAAGGTCAGTGCCCCAGGAGTTGGGGGTTAAGGGTTTTCCTCAGGAGCCCAATGCCCATTATCCTGTTGGCCTGGAACCTAAAATATCAACATGGGAAATATATCAACACTATGGGCAATTTAAAGAATACAGATTAACTGTATATCCATTGACTCCGGGAAGAACTTGAGGAATCCCAAACAACAAAGGAAGACAATGCAAATTTCACAGACACAGAGTGAGGGGAGTGTGACACAACCAGCAAACAAATAATTAAGTACTTTGCATACATAATACGTATTTGAGCTGAGCCCAGACTTTCTAGAGCTGGGGTCTGTCTGTGTCAGTCTGGGGCAGCCAGCTTCCCATCAGAAGAATGTCTTCTCCAGACATTGGAATGTTTGACATGTGACACATGTAATGCATAATATCACAGACTGGCCCCGACTGACCCCTGCTTGAGGGAACAATGGTCATTGTGTTTGCAGCGTTAGCTGTCAATACCACTCTGCAAGAGCAATCATCACAGGAGTGTGCCACATTTCTATATGGGCGCTGTTACTTCGTAAAGTTCTTGACAAGTGCAACACACCTGTATGTTCATAAGGCTGGGAACAGCTGCAACAGGTGGGTTAAAAGGATGGTGGCAAGTTGAATTAGTGGATTAATTATGGCCTTATAAGCAAACAGGAGGCTCAAAGTACCATGCAGAGGAGATTCATGAATCCAGAAAGGCAACCACGGTTGAGATATAATTTTACTCCTGTGTCACTGCAGTCTTGCATTTCAGAGTGATTGCACCACAATCTCATCTAACTCATACTAGGGGCACTGTAACTTCAAATCTGCCTATTCCTTTCCAGAGTATATCTACTGAAAGATTGAAGAGAATCTTCCACAGACGTTTCCTCAAAAACATATACCATGGACTGAGTTTTGGAAATTTGCTCTTCGATTGATGGATTCTGCAACCAAGCACGTGAATAAATGAATAAAAGGGCCACATGCATGCAAGACATCGGGTGGTTTCCATCTTGGTAGAGGCATCATTTGCTTGAAGTTTTTTCAAAGCAGAGTCAGACTTCTGATCCTTGCCCTCCATGCTTCGACACGCTGTGACATGGCTCATAAGCAGAACTGCAGGGTATATTGAGGGACAGCTGTTATCAGTCAGGGGCCTCCAGCAAGGAGCTCATACCTGCTGCAATGCCACTCTGTCTTCAGGAGAGAAATAAATGAGTAACAGTGTGTTCTTTCTCCTTGCTGCCTCATTTGTGGCACATGGCATGGCTGCTATTGTCAAGAATTGCAACTTGTGCTACTTGTTCGCAAAATGTGGCATCAAAAGCAAGTGTTTTGACCAGCTATCGCTGGCATACTCATTAGCATTAAATAACTTAACAGTTGCTACCCTTGTTCACGAGACATGGCCCTGGCTGCAACGGAAATGGATTTTTAGCAGTTTCTGCTGTCTGTAATCCCTACAGAACAGAGACTGAACCTTCTGTTACACAACGGGCATGGGGCACGGGGCACGCTTGAGTACGGTTGGTGAGGGTCTGCTGATCCAAAATCATCGTTCTCCTCTTCTGCACTAATCTTTGCACATGGTGAAAAGTGTATTGCCCGCCAAGATATTTAAATGAATTTCAAATGAATTAAATATTTAATAGAGGTAAACAGTGGGAAATGGCCTTCTAGCAAACAAAGCCTGATCAGGGAGTCCTCTAATGCTGTCTTGCCGCCCCCCTTTCCTCTATCCCAGAGCAGTGTTGTGGATGATTATCACGCTGGCGCTTTGGCACGGGGACCATCGAGGCCTCAAGGTCGCCTTCTGACTTGGTCCTCTAGAAAGCTGCGGTATCCCTGTCTAAGTCTGCCACTCCTGCTGTTCTCTCATCTCATATTCCACTGTGGTGCTGGGAAGTCCACTGGAACCCGTAATCCATTCATTTAGAATATACTGACCCCAAACTCTACACCGTAATGCAGCACCAGAGGCAGGATCTGATTGTAGCAAACACTTTCAGATGTACTACACTCAACAAAAATATAAACGCAACACCTTTGTTTCTGCTCCGAATTTTCATGAGATGGACTTAAAGATCTAAAATTCATTCCAGATACACAATATTACCATTTCTCTCAAACATTGTTCAC
>JABFEA020000138.1:17568947-17630672 GCA_019775915.2 Cyphomyrus plagiostoma | reverse complement strand
TACTGAGGGTGATGCAAGGAGGGAAAGACCACGAACCGCTGACAGGGTGTTGGGCAGTCAAGACTCAGTGATGCAAGCTGTGAAGAAATTGTACCCTGTGTAGTAGAGATCAACAGAACGGCTACTCTGGCACAAATGGCGGATAATTTTGATGATGAAAATGGGAGTAACATGTCATGACACGCAGAACATGGAGCCCTGCTGTCTGTGAAGCTGTGTAGCCATAGATCAGACTTGTCGCTTTAATGCATCCCACAGATGCTGAACACACACGTGGCCATTTACAAGATTCAACAGAAAATCTATCTACAAGATTCAACAGAAAAGCTATCTACAAGATTCAACGGAAAATCTATCTACAAGATCCAACAGAAAATGGGATTCATAGCACCAGGTTACTTTCTTCTGTTGCTCCAAGGTCTAGTTCTGACACCTGTGTGTCTATTGTAGGCACATTGAATGGTGGACAGGGGTCAGCACAGGCACTCTGCGTCACACAAGCAGCTGCAAGCGATCGAAGCCACGCCCCCTTCGCGATGCCACGCCCCCCTTCGCTACTTAAACCTCGCACGACGATCTCTCCACGTCATGTATTGTTAGTATGCAATCTCCAAGCAACTTTCTCCTGTGTTTTTGTTCCAGCTCCGATCCGCCCGACTCTCCTTGCTCCCGCTTCCTGCGCCTCCAGACCCTTCCCGCTCCCGTCCACCCCAGCCCTGGTCTTCCCTCGTGTTTTTTCCCTGTGTGCCCTGTCTATGTCCTTGGACGGACCTCCCGGATCTTCGACCTTACAGCACCTGACCTGGCGACGATTACGGATTCCCCTTTGGCTTTGGTATTGAGGATCGACGGATTTTGGTGACCCTGCTTGTTGTTTGGACTGCCCTCCAGTTTGCCCCAATAAAGGACTATTGGACCCTTTTCGAGTCTTCTGTCATGACACTCTGACTGTCCTGGGGCTATGTATACCCATACGCCACAGGACTCTGTGCCCTGTGTGCCATGACACAGTACTGTTTTTTGAAGGAAATTCTTATTTCTTCAGTCCAGCATTTTAAGCACCTACTGCCCTGCTGGCACTGAGCCACATTCATCAACTTCAGATTCTTCCCTTCTCAGCTATATGTGAACTTTGCCTGCTACATTTTCCCAAGGAGACGAGTGACACATCGGTATTCATTCCTATGCAAAGCGAAATAACAACATTCATAATGGTTCTTACATTTGTGTAATTTATCTGATCAAGCCTTGAATATTTCAGGCAAGAACTATAGATTCATTGTGTCAGTTACATGGATTAGCCAGATCAAAACTGCCTGTTCATTAAATAACTGACAGCACAGCAATCAACAAACATCCAGTTAAGGTCTCCTTGGAGGAAGAACCAGCTATCCCAAAACACCTTCAACAAATTCACTGGCGGTAGCTTAGCCTCAATGTTGCATATATATCGAAATTCCTTTAATCTATCTC
Source organism: Cyphomyrus plagiostoma (assembly GCA_019775915.2). NCBI lineage: Eukaryota > Metazoa > Chordata > Actinopteri > Osteoglossiformes > Mormyridae > Cyphomyrus > Cyphomyrus plagiostoma. The sequence goes on along the minus strand of JABFEA020000138.1, from coordinate 17,629,199 downwards.
TGTCTTTAAAAATGTACCCAGTCAGCCTTGCCTTTACCTACCATTGAGGACACAGAGGTTGTGTCATCAGTATATTTCCTGAATTTTTTATTGCGATATTTTATTGAATGATGCACTCTGAGCAAAGCTAACCGAGTGATCAGATGTCAGTATAAATATGTCAGATCAAAGCATAAGCACAAGTTAAGAAGTCATAATTTACATTGTAGTTTTAAAAAAAAATTCTGGGGGAGCATGCCCGAGAACCCCCCGAGGAAGGCACTTGTGATCCTGTTGGCTGTGGCCCTGCATTCGGCTACAGCATGTGTGGACATTTTGTGAGTTGCGTATAGATACAGTATAATGGGTAATAACATTTTAAATACACTTCATGTGTCATGTTACACTTTAGTATAGTAAACATTAGCTATTTATACAGTATGTAGTACCAAAAATGGAAAATTTGTTCCTACATTTGCCTGTATTTTTTTAAACAGTGTTCTGTCACTTCTCTATAATGCCAGTGCCAGTAACCAGTGACAAATTTCAATTAGTGAAAATCTTTCCTCTTTGACTAAACTTGAAAATAATTCATTTCAGTTTATGAAATGGCATTGTGCTGTATTTGTGCATGCTTCCAGGACCTGGCGTATTCATTTTATTTTGTTGTTTTTGTTAGATGTCACTTATTGTATTGATGACGCAACAAAGTAATGATGTGGAACAAAGACAAATAAACATGCTTTGTCTCGATGGGGTAAATATTCATTTATAATATAAACTGCCCGATGACTGAAATTTGACTTGCAATACTATATCCCCAGGGGTTATTTTCTTTTTGTATAAATGATCTTATCATCATTGAGGTAGAATTTCACATTCAAGCCAGCTTTCTGTGCAAGTGGAAATACACACCATGTGCACTATGGGAAATTTAGAGCTGCTAACTGTGGCACAGGTTCCATGCACTGCAAAGATACTCCATGCCCCGTACCTATACTACATTGGGTAAATAGTTTGTCAGGCTCAGCACCCGTCTGCCCCAACCTTCCATATCTCTGCCCCTTTTGGCCAGCAGGTGTCACTGGCCATCCTGATCTCCTTGTGCCCAAGTCCCAAGTGTGTATCCTCAGTTCCCCAGATTGCTGTGTGGTGCTATGGCCTGAGTGTGTGGCTACTAACCTATCAGTTGTGCGTTCCTCTATATTGTATTGAGTAGATTTTGTTCCCTAGTGTTTCCCTTGTATTTGTTTTTCTAGTTCCTGTGTTTTGTGGTTTGCATTCTGTTTTGGTTTTTACTTTGTGCTCTTGGTTGTGTTTTTCCTGACTTTGTTTTTTCCCTGGTGTTGGATTCTGTTTCATAGTTTCTGTGTTCCATGATTTAGTTTATTAGATTCACTTGTGTGATTTTTCTGAGCCTCCCGAGTTTCCTTGTTAGCTCCGTGTGTTTAAGTATCTGATCCTGCTCTGTTTCTCATGGAGTCATTCCCTGATGTTAATTGTGATGTTGGTTATTCTGATTTGCTGTGTGCTGTGTTTATTCTCTGCCTGTTATCTGTGTTACCAGTTTCCCTTTGTAGATTTTTTTTTGTTCTGTTAGTTATTCCGTTCCCTTGTTTAGTTTTGACCCCTCATGATCTCTTTTGTTTATAGAGTTCCCAGTGTTTTCAGTTCTGTAAAAAACCTCTGGTGTTCTTGTGGAACTGCAAGTGGATCGTCACCTGCACCATGCCCCGAGCTCGTGACAAGTTGAGTACTAAAAACATGACAGAGACAGAGGAAATGTACTGCTGAGAACATACAGTCACCTAAAGGATTATTAGGAACACCTGTTCAATTTTGAGCGTGGCATGGTTGTTGGTGCCAGACAGGCCGGTCTGAGTATTTCACAATCTGCTCTGTTACTGGGATTTTCACGCACAACCATTTCTAGGGTTTACAAAGAATGGTGTGAAAAGAGAAAAACATCCAGTATGCGGCAGTCCTGTGGGCGAAAATGCCTTGTTGATGCTAGAGGTCAGAGGAGAAGGGCCGACTGATTCAAGAACACGAAAAGGAAAATAGCCCAAAAGTCCACCGAGGGATGGGACAGAAGATCGACTAATCAGGATGCTCTCCATGGATACGGCTGGTATCGCTTTGATTAATTAACGATGGATTCTTAGGAGATGCATATTTGGGTGGAACAGAGGAACACAAGGGCTTGCAGATCCATCAAGGCAAGATGAAGAGTGAAGGGAACAACTAGACTTGCAGGTAAGACAGGCATGATGCAGTGCCTGTTTGACTACTGTCGTGCTCCTGAAGAGCAAGTAAGAGAAACGAAAATGAGAAGACATAGTTCATCAAAGGGCCTTGCCAGCCTAGCAGTACTTGGACTCCCAAACTTTTCATCCCACGACCTCCAAGACAACAGTGCCAAAGACTTGTGATCCCTCCCACTCGGTGTTTGATGCATGCACACGGGCTAATTGGGCAATTCATACACCAACATGTCTTTTTGTTTACACAAAAGAATGCTATAGTTTAACAATGATAAACAAACTATTTTACTGAAGCCTAGCAATTGAATAACGTTAAACGTACCTTACAACAACTTTTGAAATTACAGTGGTACCTCGGTTCCAATCCGTTCCAGACTCCAGATCGAATCCTGAAAAGTTTGACTGCTGATGGAATTTTTCCCATAAGAAATAATGGAAAACCAATTCATTGGTTCCCGGCCCCCCAAAATTACACCTAAATATGTTTTTTTTAGCATTTAAACACAAAATGAACAGAATAGAACAAGAAGAGCATTTTTTCTTAATGGTTTCCAAAACTATAAAGATCTTATCCCAACATTACCCCTGTCCTGCCATGATGGTCCGCTCCTTCCATGTGCCACACCCCCTCATTAACCTCGTGTGGGATCCCCATGTGGTCAGCTGTTTCTGGTTGTTGTCATTAGTCCTCTTGACTTTTCGTGACATTTTCATCCGAGTCCCGACTTGGAGACAAATAATCGAACGCACAATAAGTCCGTGTTTCAGGTTGTTTCCCTAGTCCGGTCACTGGGTGCGTTCGACTTGCTTAAAGCAACGCATTCTGATCCTGACAAAATGCATTACGGTTAGATGCATTGCCACCTCTCACCCGGCTGCAAACTGGAACCGCCTCCGTGATGACACATCTTTGCCCTTATTGGCTGAAGAGTTTAGTTACACGCATGACGTTTATATTCCAGGCAGTTCCAATTCATAATCTGCTATTTCTCCCGAATATCACGTAAAGCAGTGAGAACTGGTTTTTGGTTAATTTACCTGGTAAAATAAAGTTTAAATAAATAACATAAATGCTCTAACAGTACACGTAAGTTAGTGGTTTATTTGTTGTTACTTACTGTAATGTTGCACTGCTTTATTTGGTTAATCGTCCAGTCTGTGAAGAAGGCATTCAAGTATAAGAATTGCATTGTAGTATGACTCATTTCCTGGCGCGTACAATTTATATTAGGTCAGCGTTCACGATTTGACTTCTTATATCCAAATCAAACTGGTTTGTTTGACTTTCAAGAAATTCGAGTTCTAGGGAATTTGAGAACCGAGGTACCACTGTATATTTAATTGCACAGCAAGTCCAGTCTGGGTTTCGTTTTATACACAGCCACTTGGAGATGATCCTTCATGATCTGTATTTGGGTTAATGTCATGATGTTATTTTTTAAGTCCATATGACTTTAAAAGTTATTTAAAAGTATTAAAAATTGAAAATAAAGTTATAAATTACAAGCATGCATACTTTTATGTGAACCTAGTCTTCCAGTTTTAATCAATTTTGGCAGAATATTGAGGGGATTAGCTTCATAACTTATAATTGCATATTGCACATCTGTAAATCTGCTTCAAATCCATATTATATTCAAAGTTCTATTTTTAATGTTTTTATTTCTCCTTTTTATTTCTTTTCATATCCTTTGTAACAGTTGCACAGTCAAAAGAGTGATTTAGGATACATTTCACAATTTTGAAAAATGTGCAGAAGTCCTGGTCAGTGTTTGTGTGGCCAGCAGTTTAGCCCATCCAATGATCTGTCTGATTCCCAATGTCCCGGTGCAGTGATTGGGTAGCCCATCCTGTGGTCTGTGTGGATCCCAATGCCCCGGTGCAGTGATTGGGTAGCCAATCCTGTGGTCTGTGTGGATCCCAATGCCCCGGTGCAGTGATTGGGTAACCCATCCTGTGGTCTGTGTGGATACCAATGCCCCAGTGCAGTGATTGGGTACCCCATTCTGTATGGATCCCAATGCCCAGGTGCAGTGATTTGGTAGGCCATCCTGTGGTCTGTGTGGATCCCAGTGTAGTGACTGAGTAGCCCATCCTGTGGTCTGTGTGGATACCAATGCCCCAGTCCAGTGATTTGGTAGGCCATTCTGTGGTCTGTGTGAATCCCAATGTCTCAGTGCAGTGACTGGGTAGCCCATCCTGTGGTCTGTATGGATCCCAATGCCCCAGTGCAGTAACTGGGTAGCCCATCCTGTGGTCTGTGTGGATCCCAATGCCCCAGTGCAGTGAATGGGTAGCCCATCCTGTGGTCTGTGTGGATACCAATTCCCCAGTCCAGTGACTGGGTAGCCCATCCAGTGGTCTGTGTGAATCCCAATGTCCCAGTGCAGTGACTGGGACACTGTGCTGAAAAATGACTCCATCGTTTGGATGAAAGATAAAACCAAGGTCCTGATTCTCTGAGATCATAAAAGGCCCCTGGGTTTGTTTGAAAGGGTTGATTTAACTTTTTGTATAATTGTGTGATTTGGAAATCTAGTCTTGTGAAAATGGCCTGCAAGATCTTTTGGGGGATGCCAAGTTGTTGGACATTTATAACAGGCAAATCCTTAGGAGGGTTCAAGCTATATTGGAGTGTCGTGATGATCCATTAAAGAAGGAGCTTGCATTGTTGTCCTCAGGTTAACGTTTCAGCACCTCTGTCTGTAGGAATAAGAGACTAACTTTTAGTTAAGAAAAGAGCCAATTCCTAAGATAAGATAAGACTTTGTCACTTTGACTGCTTTATTGTCTGCAATAACCGCAGGGATTGGTTGATGAGAGGCCAGTATGTGCTGGTGAAAATGTACACGCAACATCCCATAGACTCAAATACAATGGTAACCGCATATAGTGATCATGGTTTTAGTGAGCAACTGCTTATATGGATCAATAAGCTTGGGATAGAATCATTATTGCACAAATACTGTTCATTCACTTATTGTAATCATACAGTCTTACAGTGTTATTTTTAAACATGTCAACATATGGAAAAAACTAAAACTACAGTATTTATTTATTTACTTTATTTGAATCGCCCTACTGTGCCTCGCAGTAACCAACTGCTTCTGGGTTAATACTTTGTGCATAGAAAACATGACTGGAGAAAGAAACTCATTTTCTCTCAATGACAAATATACACTCATTATGATAAACTGCCAAAACTAAGGCAAAGGCATACAGCTGTACTGTATGTTGAACAAATCAATAAAACTCAGTGTGCATATTGACACTGTCCATTTTATTACTTCATATTCATGTAATAAATTTACAAACATCAATTAGATGTAATATGCCTGAGACACAAAGACAAAGAAAAAAAGAAAATCATTGGTTATAATGATCATTATATGCAGTTTCCACTGTATATATGATTGAGCTTTTTCAGTTTGTTGAAGATGTTATTGCATCCCTGACAAGCTCCACAACAATCATTATTCCCTCTCGAAAAAGCCGGTATCCTTTAAGTAATTTAGGGTTTAATGTTTCCAAGACATTGTGACATGTATTGACAAGAGGAATTTTTCGACTATTTGTGAATTGGTCTTAGTGACTTAGGAGTCCTCTCAATTGCTTTTCAGTTCTCCCAGACTTAGGTGCTTCTGTTAGCGCTAAGTAAGTAAGGGGCTTTGTTAATTAGTCTTAGTCAAAAAGGATGCTTTGTGAATATGGGTCTAGGTCCTTTATCCCTAATGCTATTGCTATGCTTAATAGCAGATAGCATTTTGACTAGTATTGGGTATAGTACACCAGCATATTTTCAGATGCATAGTATTGTACTTGGGATGAGGTTTTCTTTTCATGCTCTATTGTACTTTGTGATGGCGAATGTACCTATTGTTATTTTTCAGTTTATTTTATCTGTTGCATTATCTATTGTATTACATTGTGTGTATTGTTGAAAGTTATGTCGTCCTTGTGGTTTGTTAGATATGAACACTGGCCACAAAATATGTTTCCTTGGGGGATCATAAAGTTTCCCTTGAACTCTAGGTGCCCCGGTGCCCTGGCTGAACTGTCCACTGTGGCTCTATCAAATCTGGCCTCCTAAACATCCCCTATATCTGACTGGTGGATTCTCTCCTGACGCTTCACCATCTCAGCTTCTGTGTGGTGAGCGTACTGGAGCACAATGACTGCCATCACATCATCCAGGTGGGGGCTACACAGTGGTGGGGGTTACAGTGGCTCCCCGTTGCTTCTGTGAAGTGCTTTGGGTATGTGGAAAAGTCCTACATAAATGTAACATTTGTTGGACAAACAAAGTTCCTCTAACCTGCAAATGTCACATATGAAAGGAAGAGTAACAATGGGTTCTGTACCAAATGGAAGCAGGAACAATCCTGACTCCCAGAAATGACTGAACCAGGACAGCAGAATACAGCCAGCAGCTCATTCCCTGCTGGAATCATCAGTACCTCCCGGACCAAGGTGCTGGCAGAGATGCGACAGGTACCAAAGCCTGGCAGGTGTGTCTCACACCTGAGCATCCAAAGCGCTTAACATGGAACCAGACAACACTGGCACTTACCAACACACCATACTCATATTCCCTAATAGTGGCAATGGATACCAAGAAAGAAGATGGAGATTATTAAAAATATTTAACAAGAAAAGGTACAAACGACACACTGTGACCACTTGTCCAGTATGGTAATCACCTTTAATAGTGGAAATAAACATACAGAAGGAACCAGTATGTCCTGTATGCAACAAATTGGAAACAATGGTAACCAGTAAATGAAACAAAGTTTAACTCAGAGTACAGTTACATATGTCCTCCTATATAATATATACGTTGATTAACACATAATTACCAAGTGGGTAATTTGATTAATCTGCACAATTTATTGATTCGAGTGGAATAAATGATTAGTTCAATGAATTTAATCAGATTAAAACCTAACAAAAACCTAACCAAATGACATATCTCTAAGTTGTACATTTACAATACATAGATCACCACTGTACAAATCAAAGTTATTAGACATGTAGATAAATTAAGAAAGGTGGTAAACACAGTAGGGGTAATTTGCATATGTGAAGAGTCAGGCATTTGGGTGACATCCAGCCTGTGCTGATAGGCAGCTGTGATGGATGGGTGTCATTTAACAGGAAGTATCAGTGCGCACCTCACGTTTCCAAAGCTGTCCTCCGCTAAATGAATTAGAGGTGTGTAATTAATCTGAGCCAGAGAATGCTGGTGAAGTCAGGCCCACAGAAAAATGAGACGGAACATCCATTGGAGGAGGTTGTTTAAGTGCCTTCTGCGTGTATAGTCTGAAAAGTTTCACAAGAGATGGGGTGACTCAACTCACCCAAAGAGTTCTATTGGACTTTGGTATTAACAGAACTGACAAGTCAATCAGAATGAATCTGACTTCCACTAAGCTCCTAATAACCGCCAGAGATGTTGTTAAACTTCCGGGGAAAATCTGGTTAAAGGGTCCCAATGAATGGCATGGCAGTCACACAGGGGTGTGTGGACCTCCTTTCATTAAGGACTCTGGTTATCACCATCCTAAGTTTTTAAGTCTGCTTTTCGTTAGTGGGAAAACCAAAAAAAAAAGAGTTGGCTGTCATGGAGCTACAAAGAATTTATATAGACTTTCGTCTCCAAAAAAATCACCTGACAGAAAGTATACAAAAGGAAAAATAAATCTACATCATTTCTGACTTTCTGGGAGTGGTTATTCGAGGGTTCAGGAAGAACTTTCAGATTGCAGCTGTGGATGTGCAGACCTGTCTTGCATCGACTAATACTAATATTCATAAATCCACCATATGAAAAATTGTGCGTGGGAGTTACCTAGGAGCAAACCACCGCTCTTCAAAAATAACCTCGCTGTCACTCTCCAGTTTGCCGTAGACCAATCGGATGATATTAAAGGGCATCGAAGGACTTTTCTGTGGACAGATGAGAGGAAAGTGCCTTTTTTTGCCATAGATGGGTAGCACTGCATTTTGATAAAAAGAATTTCATCCCCAAATGCACTGGTGGGAGTGCACAGGCTTGTGGCTGAAGATTGTTAGGGTGCCCGTTTATGAGCCGAAGCTTAACAGAAAGTAGGCCATGCAGCGTGAGGTCTCTGAACATACTAGCACCTCTTCAACACGGTGGATGAAGTAGAAATTTCATGGTGGAAAGGCTGAGACAAAGTCGCGACCTTGAGCTAGTGGCAAGGTTACAGCACGATGCAAAGCAGTGGGTGTGTTAGACAGCTCCAAGAACATCACAAAATACCAAAAAATATCATCAATACTGTAAAGACTTGTGCAGAAAACGCCTGAAAATCAACACATATTGCAGGAAAAAGATTTTAAAACGTAGTTGATTCACAGAGTTGTGTGTTTTGGTTAATCTGGTTGTATTAGTCCATTATTAGGATTTAAATGAAGCTCAGATCAATTTAGATTGACAAATGGCAGGAATATATGCAGATGTTATTTTGGTTGGTCCTATAGTTTGGTTGGTTCTAGTCACTTCTGTAATCTAACTTGACTGTTGTATGACCCCCTGTGACACTGACAAGGATAAGCAGTTGAGATCGATCCAAGAAATGGATGAATGAATATTGTAATATGTCAAAAGGACCACAGTATTTTACTTTAAATGGCAAGGAATGCAGATGGCATATAATGAGATGGATGTACGTAAGAAGACAATAAGTCAATGACACTCTTAATAACTCTATGACAGCCCAATTAGCAGCCATTTAAAATCCATCAATTTAAATCAGATTCACCAAATCTTTTCAAATATCCTAATCTGCTGTTTTCAGGTTCAGTTTTGGTTATTAAGCACATTCGTCTTTCAGTTTGTAAAAGCCCATTCAGTCACAATTTCTTATGTTAGAACAAAGACATAATACTTTTACAGAATTTTTACATTATATTTATATTTCCATATTTAACAGATGCTTTTGTCCAGAGCAATGTCAAAGTGAGACAAACAGCACATTACAAATATACATGTCGTCAGTCTTAATCTGAACAAGGCATAAGTGTAGGTGTAAGCAGTATTGGAGCAGGAGGGAGCCAACAGCTACACAACAAATTCTATCAAAGACAGCACCTAATAAGACTATTCAAATGGCAGAAATGAAACATAAGAACATTCAGGGAACATGAAGAGACATCAAGTTAGTTCTGCCTTGGATTATTAACCTTTTCTAAAACACGTATCATACTTTTTGCTTAACTGGTAGGATTGGCATGACACTGGTTATGACCCAGTACTGCATACTAAGTAGTGCAGGAAGATATCAAATGCTTCTTTAATCAAGTATTTCTTCTTCATTGGTGAAACATAACTCAAGTCTCTCATGGATCAGTTTGTAACAGCTGATTGAAAACATACTGACTTTGGGGAGTAATATATGGGCAGTGAATCTGACGCCTCGACAATGATAATATGGGTGCCTTTAACATGCAATGCCATTTGATATTACCAAAGCAAATGAGACTTGGGGAACATCTAGCACGGCGTGTAAATAGGCTATACTGATTATTTTGTTTTACCATTTGATTTAATTTTATTGTTGTTCTATAGTGACTATCACTGTCCTGAAACCCCCAAACACTTTTCCAAAACACATTTTATTACCCAGGTCACTGTTTAAAATATCCAATACAAAATAGCATTTTGAATTGCTTAAAAATCTTTGAATCTAAAAATATATGAAGTCATTCATGAATAGGAAATAGAGGTGTCTGCAGATAAATAAAACACTTTGACTATGACGCACTGTACGCCTTGAATTGCCTCCCCACATCCATAGATAAAAGAGGTTCCAGTTAATGCCACATCAAACTTGTTTCATCAGGGTCTTTATTGTGACAACTCTTCTGCACAAGATGACAGATGGTTCTGACTTTCATTCTTGGCAGAAGCTTCAGTCCCAAGTGGCACATTTCACTTTGGTTTTGGCTATGCTTCCTGACAAATCAATTACCCTCAACGTAGGTATAAACCTGAAATGGAAAAATGCGTAGATACAAATGTATTATAGGTACAACAGATAAAGTCACTATTTTAGCCATGCAAGGTGGACAGCATAATAATATTAATCTGAAGCTATAGGTTTAACACTCCCATACTGTAGCAGTGAGACTGAATGGTTTAGTTTATGAGCATTGATGAGCATTTATGCCTCCATATTAGCCTCCATATTAACGGTGAGATGACAAAGAAATTAACCTCTCTCTCACCAATGCTATATATGTACATACACACACACACACGTTTGTAATTATATCTCTGTGGGCACTCTCCATTCATTTGTATGGGGAAAACTTTAATCCCAACATGACAACCTTAACCCCTACCCAGCCCTAACCTTAACCATAATGAACATACGCACACACATATATAAAATTTTGTTAATATATACATATGCGGTATTGTTCATGGTGTAATGATAATAAAACACTTTAATGAAATGAGAGGCAATTCCATAAAACCCCAATGGCATCTTTATAAAATACAGTCTTTTTCCAAATTGCAGCTGTTCATCATTTTTCAGGGACACGTATCTACCTATGCTTTATGGAGCAGGCTTGGCTAGTCTTCCACGTGCAGTAGGAAGTGTATAATCAGGGTATGCGCCCATTGTTCTCTGCCGAAACATTGAGTAAGAGCCCTGTGATCACAAGACTCTCTGAACAGTTACCAGATGATGTAGAGAGGTTCTTCTAGGGTCGATTCTTGTCATACTCAGTGGCTTCCGTAGACATTATTTTTGGTTTGAACGTAATCATTTCCTCCACAGACTGTCCTGAGTGAACACCAGCAACCGGCACACATAGGCAAACTTACGGTATGGATAATGGGGAAACACAAATTTGATAACAAGCTTTGCTTTGACAATTATAGTTTAAAATAGAAAATTATCAACCACCATTTTGCCTTCCGGGAGCTCAAAATCAATCAATTATTATGCAAACAACGAAAAAGTAATGAATGCATTTCAGAAGTTATTGCACATTAATTATGGCTGAACCAGTATGCTAATTACAAATTCCTTAAGCAATGACCCACATAAGCACACAGACAGAAGCCTTTGTGTCTCCAGTCCCATCTGCCTGGTGGTCTTTTCTGTCCCTGTGGACAAAAAGAAGGTTCTCTTTCAGTTCTCTTTGCTTTTTGAATTCTCTGCTGTCCATCCCGACGCCACCTGACCCTGTTTTCCCTAGAAAAATCCTTTCTGTGGCCAGCTTTATGACACGTACTTCTATTCAGTGTCCCAACCAGGAATCGCCCTGCAGTCTTTTCCTAACCAGCACTTTTACTGGAATAACATACAGTATGAAAAAGTGAATTTGTCAGAGATTTTTTTTAGCAGATATCAAAAACTGAAATACACTGCACAAGTATTCAGATCCCGCACATTAATATTTGGTAGAAGGTCCTTAACAGTTTTAGGTCACAGTAACAGTGCAAGTCTTTTGGGGTTATATGCCTGCCATTTCATTGGTGGGTTTGCTACAGCAACTGTGGATACTCGAGTCACGCCACAGTTTTCTAAAAGCTGATACTGGGTCTTTGTTCTACTTTCTTCCAAGGTCTTTTTTTTACCCCTCCCAGTGCATCTCCGTGTCACCATCACACTTTGTTCTACAGAAGCTCTGACTTAGTCTCGTCTGATTCTCGAAAGTTTAATGTGTGTTTTTTCTGGCAGACACTTTGCCCCAAAGTGCGGCCGATAATGTGTAGCGAGCTTAGAGGTGTCAAGCAGCCAGCTGTAGTACAAGATGCTGCAAAGCTGAGCTCCCACAGAACATATGCAAGGTAACTGTGGGAGGAAGAGCCTTGTAAACATCGCTTAGAACATCACATCAGAAACGTTATATACACACACACACGGCCATAGAAAAAATTAAGAAACCACTCTATTTTATTTAATAATTTGCAAACCATTTAATACTGGTTTAATCATTATTCTGGTGGCAGAAGGTTATGCTGAGCACCTGGTTCAAAACTTTTAAGACCATGGTACCCAAGAACAATTTCAGGAGACACTAGGAATGACCAGAAACCAGCCAGGTAAAGGGCAGAAGTGACTTTCTAATGCCAGAGATGACTGTTAACCTATCCGACAGTTTCTCATGAATTGTAGGATGACTTCAAATGACCTTCAAAAGGAACAGGAAACATTAAGTGCAGGTGTGAAGTGCACCGCTAGGATAGTTTCTATTGGGCTCCTAGAAGCAGGACTGAGGTCCCATAAAGCAAGGAAAAAGCCCTTCATTAATGAGAAACAGGGAAGAACCAGGCTGTAGTTTGCAAGAAAAAATAAAAACTCACAGGTGCACACCCAATAATTGATAAATGAGTGAAACAAAAAATTGTGTTGTGGTCTCTTAATATTTTCCTCCTAGATAATCTACTAAGAAGCGATGTGCAATAAGAAGAAAACATAGCAGAAAACATAGCAGTGCAAGGCAAACTACTATGTAATGAAATTAATTCAATAACTTCATGAAGATTATGATGGACTCTACAGACATTTACAGACATCTTCGCTGAATCACTCTTTTGCTGTCTGAGAGAGGTTTAGGTGGACTTTACTTTGTCAAAGCTTCATCCCAATCATCCCATACAAGTTTGGGCTGTTGTTGTGAGAAGAAATTTCACTTCATATTCAGCTGCTGCATCACAGGCTTCTGGGTAGTTTTTCTTGCCAATGCTCTTCTTCTGAAGAGATGGACTTTTGAGGGATGACCTCTTCCAGGTCAGTGACTGTAGGGTGTCACAGACCTTCTACTTACTGCTTGAAAAGGGCTCACTAGGGTGTTCAAACCTGTATGTTTGTGTCCATTTTGGTGCTGTAAGCCTTTCTCTTCATTTTTAAATGTCACACATTTCCTGCAGATTCACCACCTTGATCACTAAAAATGCTTTTTTACATGAACTTCAAGGGCATGCTAAATCCAAGAGAATTACTCAACAACTGTGTAATTGTTCTCACCCTGCAAGTTGTAGCTATAACAACTTTTTGCTCATAACATTTTCACACAAAAGACTAAGAACAAAAGATGAAAACCATTTGCCAGGAACCATATCTTTGTTCTGCAGCTGTAATGTCCCTTAAGGTGATTGTCACTGCAATCATGGTGGACAGGGGCAAGCCCATGGAATGCTTATACTTTAGTAAATTGAATAACAGCATCAGTTTCAGCCAAAGGTGATATAGTGCTTCAGTTGGTAGCTCTGTTGCCTGACACCTCCACTGTCAGGGTTCAAATACCACCATTCATTGCAATTGGGCACTGTGTGTTCTAATGTGTTGTGTGGGTTGTCTGCACAAACTCCACATACTCTACATACTTCAGCAAGGCAAAGTCAGCTTAGTTAGATATAGCACATTTCATACACACAGTCAAAAAAAGAACAAAAAAAAACGAGAAAAATATGTAATAATACATATAATTAAATCTTGCAAAATAAAATAAAAAGAAAAAAATTACACATTCTCATCAGTAAATTGCTCATTGTGTGGGTTTGTGCATGTATGTGCCTAGCATCAGACTAGCATAAAGGATGTACCTCAGCCCTGTTCCTTGTGGTGCCTGACCTAGGGTCACCTAGAACCCTGACCTGTATATCCTGTTGGAAGATATTTACAGATTTTTATTAATTACAAACCTGTGAGGATCTTTGATTCCCTCATTAATTCATTGATCCCATGCATTTTCCCCCGTTCTAGATAGACCTAGACAGTATGAACAGTATGCTCCACATTTTACTATACCAGTCTTTCAGATCATTTACCTGTTCTGCAGTTCCATACAGAAGTCTGTATGCCTCTTCAGCCTACTAAAAAGAAGATGTTATGTTAATGCGATGTATAACTAACTGGCTCTGGCTTTATCCTACTCTGCCAGTATTATACATTTTTACTCAACAGCAAATTATACCAGTGCTATGTGGATACCTAGGTATTTATGTTAATAATGTGGTTTGCTTTAGTAAGTGTGTTTATTTTATCATTTCTCCATCACTCGCTGTTAACTTTTTTTCCTGAGTCCAAGAAACCTTTGAAAACTCAATTTAAAACTAAATATTACCAAAGGCTCAATGGAGAGACCTTGTTGAACAATGTGCTCAACAGCACAGGCGGATCTAATTTTTTGGTCTATTTACCAAAAAAGACATACATCTATAAACTATTTGATAAATGATCTAATGGACCAGAAGGTTTTAGTATTTCTGACACTGTTACACTTCAACCTTATTCACACCCAGCAGATGTCAACCATTCCAGATTACATTTTCCACCACAGGCTGTCATCTGAATGGCCTGTAGGGGATGCTCTTCCAGCAGCAGGATGAGAAACCGTTTGCTGAATGAGCCTCCACAGCAGACCAGTTCCTATTATACTGTACTTGGTATAAACTAAAATCATGATAATTGATTTAGAAAGACTATAATTTATCCAATTAATTATATATCTGTTAAAGTCTAAGTAAATAAAAGCAGCGAAATATTTGCAATTGGGATTTTAGGGAATTGTGACTCAGGCTTTTTTTTTTCAAATAAGTTTGCAACATCAAATAAATTAAATTGTGTCTCGATATGAGGAAAGGTTAAGTTTTATCCCCCTCTGCATAATGATGAGAAAATTAATTTAGCCTCATGGTACTCTGATTATGAAGCGGACTAACTTGAGTTTTGAGTTTCTAACTATATTTGTTACTACCACACAATCGGGAAATGATGTGTAATATCTAATAATAAAAATATCTGTTGATTAAAAAAAAAAACAGCCTGACACACAGCCTGAAACAAAAGTCTGTTTTGGTATTTCGAAGTCTTGGATATGACAACATCTATCTTATTAGTCTCATTCATGAAAAACTGAAATGCTATTTGTTTTAGAAGCTGACCTCACATCCCAGTTAAATGTTTAATATAGACAATGTATGTAAACTTTTAAACACTGAAAATTTTCCGGAACGTAGTTTGATGTTTGTCTTCGACTTAAAGTAATTTACTAGTATAATTTCCCACTCATTTATTATGGTGTGACAGGTTTTACCAATATTGCCTTGAGGCATGGAAACAGGTTCCTTCTTTGAGCTCAGCCAGGTCTTTGAACATTTTGAATGGTCTTGAAACAGCTAGAAATGCATGCTTCCTCCAGTCAGGCTGAGATGAGAAGCTGGAAGGTAGAGGGATGGACTCACCAGTCCTCCAGACTTCACTCACATTTTTATCCATTGTAACTAAGCTCTTCCTTTACTGCAGCAGTACTTTGCCCTTCCACCTCAACATTCTTAGTCCCCTGGGAACACATGACAGGTAGCCCCAGACATTCCACTTACAAAGATGTCTAGAAAAAGCTTCTTTGTCTGGGTGAGATGCGGTAAACTAACAGAGTCATCAGCAGAGCAACTAGCAAACTAGCGAAGGCATCAAGAGAATTCCCCCACTGGGACCAATAAAGCCTGTATAATAATAATAATAATAATAATAATTCTTCCTATTATTATTATTATTATTATTATTATTATTATTATCAAAGCACAATAAAACATTAACCACTGAATAAGGACCAGGGTGATTAATAACCAATACTTCTTTCTGAACACCAAAGTCACATTTTATTAATATTCTGAATTTTTCAGAAAACTTGCACAAAAGTTACTTAACTTAATTTTGCGCTGATAAGGGTACAAAGGTGAACAAGGCGCATCTGCCTATTTCATTTGGAAGGGATATTTTAAAAAGTTCAAAACTCTGTAAACTGTCAGTATTTTATAGACCGATACCTCTGTTACACTGAATCTGAAAAATACAGTGATTGACAGCTGTTGCAGTACCACATACCACTGTGAGTAATAATACATTACAGTAAGTACATAAAGCAGGAGATGATAAATGTCAAAGCAGTCGGGTGACGGTCTGGAGGATTCGGCAAGCGTTTGCGTCTGTCATCGTCATGTATGAGCTTAGCTATACTAAACATGAGTGCGCTATGACTATCTAACTGTAGCTGCTAACTATGTTAGCATTTTCATCGGACAGTGCCATTAGCCTCCTCACACTGCTCCATTTGTTAGTTTAAAGGCAGCACTGTATGGAAGGAGTACAAAGTGCTGCATGTCCCTGACATGGGGTGGTGATATGGTGCAGTGGTTAGCAGTGTTACCCAACACTTGTGGGGCCTGGGTTCGAAATGGAGTTTCCTCTGGAGCTAATTGGTGTTATCAAATTGCCGGTGGGAGTGTGTGCTGTGCTGTGTTAATATCACATCCTGGGTTGTTCCCTGCCTCATGCTATAGGCTATGGACCCCCTGTGCCCCTGCATAGAACAAGCGGTTTCAGAATCCTGATGGATGGACGTACACAACATGGGCTTGTATTGTACATCCACCAATTGCTTTATTTGTTACATCAGCACTGGGTGAATGCAGGTGTGGAAGAACTTTTCACAAAATACAATTTCACAAAAAGCAGCAACATGGTAGTGCAAATAAAAAGAATATCACAGTCGTGTGCGTTGTCCTTCACATGGACGGGGCACTTTTTTAAAGCAAAATGGCGTAGTGCAGAAAAACAAATGAAATTCATCTACCACTGTCTAGCTATCTAAAGTAAAGAAACAATTCAGGATCTAAATGCTACCACTGGCGTGCCAGTCTCTCGCAAAGCCTTCCACGCTGTTTTAAATACACCCCCCCAGGGCTGCTCTGCTGACTTCCAGTGAAATTCGGAAAACATGATCACTTCAATAAAATGGCAGATGACTTTCATTACCTGAGGCATGTGTAGGCACAGGGCAAGTAATCAATTGCCATGGAAATGCAAGAGAGCATCCAAACTCAATCACTTACCATTGTTCTGTTTTCCAACAGCTTTCAGGATGTATAATAATGCAAAAAAATCTTTTTCAAGCTACCAAAAGCCATATGCTTGTTTATATGTCAGTATGATTTCAAAGAAAATTGAATCTGTGGGTTCTGTAAAACAGTAACTATCATAGATACAAATCAATCAAAGTAACATTTAGTATTTTTTTTGTTTTCTTTTCTTTTTTTCCAACCAGAAGCAAAGTTGTAGCAAAATTAACCATCAGATTAATTTGAATGTAACTTTATTGTCATTGTGCTGAGTACAGGTATAGAACCAATGAAATGCAATGCAATAAATATATGCAAATATAATGAAAACATAATATAGAGGTAAATTTTGAATATAAGTGTTAATTATGGCTCTATACAAAATAGATATAAGGTGCAGACAGAAAGTACAGAGTGAATGACTGCACTTAGAAATTTGGCAAGATGCCGTAATACATTGGCAAACTGGAGATATACAATGTGCAAAAATAAGCAGTCTTATACACAGTGGTTGCTGGAAGGCATGACTGCATGCCACCAAAAAGTACATATAGTATAAA
The DNA here is from genome assembly GCA_019775915.2 of Cyphomyrus plagiostoma. Lineage (NCBI taxonomy): Eukaryota > Metazoa > Chordata > Actinopteri > Osteoglossiformes > Mormyridae > Cyphomyrus > Cyphomyrus plagiostoma. Next base: position 17,611,512 of record JABFEA020000138.1, on the reverse strand, counting down.
AAATGAGCTGCAACCATCACAACTGAACTGAGACACCCAAATAACACAAGCAATTATCTTCAGTACGTTTTGGATTTATATCATGCTAGAAAAAATAAAGAAAAATAATAGTACAGACTTCAATGTACTCTTTGTCCTAATCCCATGAAAAAGGAAACAAGCTGTTCTATTATATTTAACACTATTTCATTTAAATGTATTTAGCAAATGCTTTTATTGACATACATTTCAGAAAGCAAGGTCAGTCAGTCCCTGAAGCAATTGGGCGTTATGGGCCTTGCTCAAGGGCACAATGATAAAATCCCTTTGCTGACTACGGGATGTGAATTGCCAAACGTCCAATAACAAGCACGGCATCCTAAAATGCTGAGCCACATAAGTTTCGGTAAAATTGTTCAAATCTTTATTCTGTTACTTCACGAGGAACTAGACCTTACCTCAAGACGTCATAATTCTTAGAAGGGCTATTGAAAGACTGAAGATTAACATGAGTTCATTTAAGTCATTAAAAAGCACTTACTGTCAAAGACATGCAGTCATATATTTACACACCAAGTTAACCGTGTTATCTGGTTTATACTTAGAATTGCATTACACTTTTCAATATCTGCTGATTATGGAGAGGAATTAAGTAACTCCAGCCTCCAGCCAGAATTCAATGACTTCATAATGCATTTCAATCTCTTTGACTTCAATAAATGTATATTTGCCCCAGCAGGCCGCTGATCTGCCTACTGCAGGCTAGGGAAGCCACGAGCATCAAAGGCACCCAGTCTATGTCTCCGAATAGCTAATGCAGGTTAGGGAAGCTATGATTGTCAAGAGCTCCCAGTCTATGTCTCCGAATAGCTCCTGCAGGCTAGGGAAGCCACGAGCATCAAAGGCTCCCAGTTTATGTCTCCGAATAGCTACTGCAGGCTAGGGAAGCTATGAATGTCAAGAGCTCCCAGTCTATGTCTCCGAATAGCTCCTGCAGGCTAGGGAAGTCATGAGTGTCAAGGGCTCCCAGTCTACGTCTACGAATTGCTACTGCAGGTTAGGGAAGCCACGAGCGTCAAGGGCTCCTAGTCGATGTCTCCGAATAGCTAAGCTGTCTTACTTTCTTAATTCTTCAGCTGTTTTGATGAAGCAAAAATATTGCTCAATTTATGTACTTGAAATGTGTTTAAATAGTCACTTTGTAAAAAAAAAACAATACATATATACTATCAGTCGAAAGACTGGACACACCTGCTTTTAATACATTTGTCTCTATTTTAACTATATCTCATTCATTTTGCCTTGGGGCAATGAAGTACTACATGTAAAATATTGCAAGGACTATGACAAGTGTTCAACGTCTCAAAGATGTCACAAATTTTAGACACTTCAAAATAAGCCCCTTTTGCTTTGATGACAGAATGGCAGATTTTTAGGATTCTTTCAAACAGATTCCAGATGTAGCCACCTAGAATGCTTTTCCAACAATCCTGAAGCAGTTTATACAAGTTCTCGGCACAAGTTGGCTACCTTGCTTGTACTCTTCATTGCAACTCATCCAAAACAAGCTCTATAGGGTTTTAGTCAGAGAGTTTATCTGTCACAGACATTTTTCCTTGTTCACAAGATAATACTTACTGTATAACCTCAAGGTGTGTTTAGCGTTATTATCTTGTTGAAAAACATATGATTTCCAGGAGGTGTGTCCAGGTTTTTGACTCGCATTAAACAATAACAACAGCAAAAATTCTTAAAAGTTATAAGGGTTATCAGCCATTTTTTATGTGAATTTTGGGACAAATTCAGAAAAATTACACATTGTGCTTTACCCTTCCCCTCCAGAATTCACTGCCTTATCATGGTGGTGGGATTAGTGTGCCTCTTATATCCTAGGAGCTATGTCATTGGGGGTGTTATGTCCCAAGAAGTTTTGTTGCAATGGTTTTACTATTTATATAGCAGATTTTCTGCTCTTTTTTTTGATTCAGTGTTCCTGATTACTTCCGGCATAGGGATTTGGTTTCTGCGGTGTTCCTGATTACTTCCGGCATAGGGATTTAGTCACTGTGGTGTTCCTGATTACTTCCGGCATAGGGATTTGGTTTCTGCGGTGTTCCTGATTACTTCCGGCATAGGGATTTGGTCACTGTGGTGTTCCTGATTACTTCCGGCATAGGGATTTGGTCACTGTGGTGTTCCTGATTACTTCCGGCATAGGGATTTGGTTTCTGCGGTGTTCCTGATTACTTTCGGCATAGGGATTTCATCTCTGCGGTGTTCCTGATTACTTCCGGCATAGGGATTTCTTATCTGCGGTTTTCCTGATTTCTTCCGGCATATGGATTTCTAATCTGCGGTTTTCCTGATTACTTCCGGCATAGGGATTTCATCTCTGCGGTGTTCCTGATTACTTCCGGCATAGGGATTTCATCTCTGCGGTGTTCCTGATTACTTCCGGCATAGGGATTTGGTCACTGCGGTGTTCCTGATTACTTTCGGCACAGGGATTTGGTCACTGCGGTGTTCCTGATTACTTCCGGCATAGGGATTTCATCTCTGCGGTATTCCTGATTACTTCTGGCACAGGGATTTGGTCTCTGCGGTGTTCCTGATTACTTCCGGCATAGGGATTTAGTCACTACGGTGTTCCTGATTACTTCCGGCATAGGGATTTAGTCACTGCGGTGTTCCTGATTACTTCCGGCATAGGGATTTAGTTACTGCGGTGTTCCTGATTACTTCCGGCATAGGGATTTAGTCACTGCAGTGTTCCTGATTACTTCCGGCACAGGGATTTGGTCACTGTTAGTAGATGGAACAATAAAAGGCTGCCTGGGGGAGCATCTAATTCTTGCCTCTCAGCCTGTTTCATTTGGGAGCCGTTCTGGAGCTACACTTGGGTCCTGTGAACAAATATTTGGCTTGCTATAAATAAAACTCCTTTTTGGGAAGGTTTGAACTGTCCTTAGTATCACTCTATTATTTTTATGAACCCTTAGCAAAAGCTTCTGATTGGCTCTTCCAGGGCAAATTGACCCTAGTAGGAAGATGAAGAGCAATGCTCATAGCCCCCTATGACAGTTAATTGGGTGCCTTGTTTGGGTGATTTGGGAGTTGCAGTTAAAGGCAGGGACTCTATTCCACTCTGAAAATGCCCTCGCTCTACTCATAGCCCCCGAGTTCAGCACCAATACGGTGGAAAGGAGGGTTGTTTCTTTATTGGCAATTTAGTTCATAAACTTTACTGACAGAATTTCTAGGCATAGCCAAGGGCACAGGGGTCTGGTTCAGTCAACTCAGGATTGCATCTGCATTTTACAGGTGATTCTGTTGGCTTCATCAGGCTGTAACCTGCAGCATACAGTGGGGCAGTTCGCAGCTGAAGTGACTGGGATCAGCAGCACCAGTCATGGTTCTCAACCAGAAAAGGGTGAATTGCTTCAAATTGCTTACTGTTTCAAGTGGACAAGTGTAAGTATTTTGAGTTCTTGAGTGGGGGATTGGAAGATCACCAGGCGGATCGGGGCAGCATCAGCGGTTATGTGGACATTGTACCATTCTGGCAAGGTAAAGAGAGAGCTGAGATGGTAGGTGAAGCTATAAATTTACTGGTTGATCTATGTTCCTACCCTCACCTATGGTCACGAGTTTTGGGAAGTGACCAAAAGAATGAGATCGTGGATACCAGACATTCTTCGCAGAATGTCTGGACGTAGAGGTGGTGTGTGGAACTCAGATATTTGGGAGTAGCTCAAAGTAGAGATGCTGCTCTTCTGCTTTGAAAGGAACCAGTTAAGGTGTGGCTCAGGTGTATATCAAGGAGGCCTCCTGGATGGTTCCCTGGGGAGGTGTTTCAGGTATGTCCAACTGGAAGGAGTCCCTGGAGCAGACCCGGAACATGCTGGAGAGCTTATATCTCTTGGCCTTGATATCCCTTGGAGGAGCTGGAGGAGGTAACTGGGAAGATGGAGATCTGGTCATCCCTACTCAGACTGCTCCACCATGGCAAGCAGAAGAAAATGAAGGGATAGATGCACCTTACATTTTGAGCTAATTTTGACCTCCTAAAGGAATACAGTGTTGGAGGAGGGCAGTCAATGTAGAGGATTTTAAAGTATAGTACAGAGTTAATTAACATGTGTGTCTGTTGATAATTGTGTTATCTGTATAAACCCTGCACAGCAGTCCCTCCACAGTTACGTCTGTCTCCTGGGCTGCTGCCCGAGTCCTCCATCTCCTTTCAGAACAGTTGATTAATCTGGCCTACTGGGATGCAGACAGAAATGGCAGAGCCAATTGTGGATGTCCCTTCAGTGCTCAAACGAGACATCAACACTGGGTAATTAAATGGGTGCCTAACTAGTGTGCCCCCCTCTGCCGTCAAAGACAGCAGCATCTCGTAAACCTTGCATCAACATTTAGGTGGATTACAGCTTCTTCCATTTTATTCTGCATTTTTTTCTTGGTTTTCCCTTTGTTTAACCCGTCAGTGAAAACATTCATAGCCGGCCTTCATATTCCTGCCTTGCAAGCAATTGACTAATTGTCCACATCACTGGAACTTCAATGATGGAGATTTGAAGGTATCAGGTTTTTGTAATTAAAACATGAGCATAAAGACAAAGGTAAACTGCATTATCAAATTATGGAAGTGTGAGATGTTTCCATGACAGCTGGGTTTACTGGATTAATGTCAGGGACCCAGGTGGGTTTGGTGTGGGAACGTGGCATGGTGCAGGCACAAAAAGGGTGGATGACCTACTGGCAGCTACAAGAACTCAAAAACGGGTTTATTAAACAAAACCAAAAGGACCACAAGGGGTCAAAAACTAAAGGGGATAAATAAAGACTACAAATCACAAATAAACAAACTGGGCAGGTAACATCTAACACAAGAAATAATACTCAAGCAAACAGATCCTTCATCAGATATCTAGCAGCAACAATGAACCACTGGGGACTGAACAGAAGCAGGAACTAAAATACTAGAGGGGTAACGAGACTAACACAGGACAGGTGAGGCTAATTAACAAAGACCAGGAAAACAGGCAACAGGTGAAATCAATAAACTCAAAAGGAACTAACCAAGGAAACAGAAACTAATACTGGGGAATGACAGACAGGTAAAAACTCAATCAGGGGTACAAGGAACAAAACCAGAAACCACATACGAATCTACCAGATACAATATCTAGAAACAGTCAAATGACACACGAGGGAGCAACATACAAAAACAGAGGAGGCAGGATTCGAACACAGGACAAAAATCACAAACAACCACATGCTCAATGCATTGAGCCATGTGGGCAAACAGCTAACAGGGGGAGAACAAAGACTAACACGAAGAATGGGATGACCAGCAACGCCTGCTGGCCAAATAGGGAAGGGACACAGAGCAGGACAACAGGGGCTGACCCTGATAATAAAATTACTTAGCTGCAGTCAGTGAATTTTAAAGTGAAAAATTTACAGTACAATATATCCATTTTCAATAATTGTTTATATGCTCACAAATTATACAATGATACCTTTTACTGATCTGAATTAATGAACATATAATTTAACACTGCCTTTGACACCTAATACAAAAGGGAATTTTACATATTTTTGTCATGAACATTGAAATGTTTTTGAATTTTCACACGATTTTCAATAAGTGATATAAAACAATCTCTGCAGAGTGAAAATAATTATCTCTGGTGGTTATACTGGTTTCTGGAATGTACATTTTCACCCAAATAGAATGTATAATACATTTAAAATGGAAAGATGCAATAAGAATCCACTCAATCACTACAGCTATAATATACTACTGAAATTACATCCTGCAGATATTGTTTGAAAATTATGAACTAAAATATTCATTTCCAAATGAATATGTATTTGACATTTAATTACTAAAGAATTATTCCCTTCATTAAAACATGACTTTACTGTTTGTTTTGAGACCGTGTTCCTACCATATATATGAATTCTGGCTTGCAATGGATGTCATAATGTAATTATTTTACACATGAAAACTAGGAAGTGCAGGAAGTGCCTGTAGACATAGAGGATCTGTTCTTCTTTTGGTACCGAGAGACTTCTGACAAATGGCAAATGCTCAAGGTTGTTCGTTGAGTTCCTGTAAGCCACAGCCCTTGTCAGGATGAGCAAGGATGAATGGGGGCTGATCCTCTGGACAATAACTTAGCAAAAAGAAAAGTAAAGAGCATCAGCACCGCATATTTAACCAATCTAAACCTACAAGGATATCACTTCATTTAATTAATGATTGAAATTAGTTAAGAAATGGATGATCAATTCACGTCCTGCTTACATAGGAATTGAAGCATTAAGCATATTGGTATCTGATGCTTGAAGATTCACAGTCAGGGTGGGTGACAGAATATTACGTACAGATGACACTGTAGTTGTGACCCACTGGGCCAGCTGCTCTGAGGAGCTGTTGGGTGCTGGGCATTTAGATCCACAGTTATTAAACATGCGGAGCAGTGTGGTTTACGCCTAAGAGGTCTACATTGACCACATCCTGGCACCGAGGGTTCTCATCGAGCATAAGCGTGAATATCGGCAGCGGTTCTTTAAAACCTTTGTCGATTTTCATAAAGGGCTTAACTTAGTTGATTGAGTTGCCCTGTGGGACATCCTGAGACTTTGCGGGAATTTCCTGAAGATGCTGGACGTCATGGCTGGCCTGTATACTGGTACTGTGCAGAGTGGAGGCAGAACCTCTGCGTTCTTCCCAGGGGATTCTGGGGTTCACCAGGGGTGTGTTCTCGCTCCTGCTTTGTTCAGCGCTTGCATGAACTGGGGGCTGGTCATGGTGTCCAGCGGCTGTGGGGTGTTTGTTCGTCAAGAATGATTCACTGATCTTGACTTATGCAGCGATGCCGTGATCTTTGAAGTGTCGATGGAGGCTCTGATCTGGGCTCGCAGGAGAGGGAGGAGTCTAAATATCTGGACTTGTGAGTGTCCTGGATAATGACCAAGATCCAGGCCTTTAATGACCTCGGGGGCACAGCCATCAGCAGTGTGTCTGTCTACGGGGAGAATGTCGGCCACATAAATATCTTTACATTCATGTCTCTGTTGACTCTTCCTATGAAGTCTGTAGATGGATTGGAGGAGCATGGGGGGTCATGAGGTCATTGGAAAAGGTTCAAGTATTAAGAGTCATGTGCACTGTTTTGCTGTATCAGTGCGACACGTGGATGTGATCCAAGGACCTGAGACGAAGACTGGACTCCTTTACTCTTTTCGAAGAATCATTGGTACCACTGGTCTGACTTTGTGTCAAACGAGTGGTTGCTTAAGGGAGTCCCGAATGAGGCACATTACCTGCATTGTGAGGGGGTCCCGAATGAGGCACATTACCTGCATTGTGAGGGAGTCCCAAATGAGTCACATTACCTGCATTGTGAGGGAGTTCAGAATGAGGCACATTAATTGCTTTGTGAGGGAGTCACAAATGAGGCGCATTACCTGTATTGGGAGGGAGTCCAAAATGAGGCACATTAACTGCATTGTGAGGAAGTCCCGAATGAAGCACATTACCTGCATTGTGAGGGAGTCCTGAATGAGGCACATTACCTGCATTGTGAGAGAGTCCTGAATGAGGCACATTACCTGCATTGTGAGGGAGTTCCTTAATGAGGCACATTACCTGCACTGTGAGGGAGCCCCGAATGAGGCACATTACCTGCATTGTTTGGGAGTCCCGAATGAGGCACATTAACTGCATTGTGAGGGAGTCCCGAATTAGGCACATTAACTGCATTGTGAGGGAGACCCGAATTAGGCACATTACTTGCACTGTGAGGGAGTGCCGAATGAGGCACATTAACTGCATTGTGAGGAAGTCACGAATGAGGCACATTAAATGCATTGTGAGGGAGTCACGAATGAGGCACATTAACTGCATTGTGAGGGAGTCCCGAATGAGGCACATTACTTGCACTGTGAGGGAGTCCCGAATGAGGCACATTAACTGCATTGTGAGGGAGTCCCGAATGAGGCACATTACCTGCACTGTGAGGGAGTCCTTAATGAGGCACATTACTTGCATTGTGAGGGAGTCCCAAATGAGGCACATTACCTGCATTGTGAGGGAGTTCAGAATGAGGCACATTAATTGCTTTGTGAGGGAGTCACAAATGAGGCGCATTACCTGTATTGGGAGGGAGTCCAAAATGAGGCACATTAACTGCATTGTGAGGAAGTCCCGAATGAAGCACATTACCTGCATTGTGAGGGAGTCCTGAATGAGGCACATTACCTGCATTGTGAGAGAGTCCTGAATGAGGCACATTACCTGCATTGTGAGGGAGTTCCTTAATGAGGCACATTACCTGCACTGTGAGGGAGCCCCGAATGAGGCACATTACCTGCATTGTTTGGGAGTCCCGAATGAGGCACATTAACTGCATTGTGAGGGAGTCCCGAATTAGGCACATTAACTGCATTGTGAGGGAGACCCGAATTAGGCACATTACTTGCACTGTGAGGGAGTGCCGAATGAGGCACATTAACTGCATTGTGAGGAAGTCACGAATGAGGCACATTAAATGCATTGTGAGGGAGTCACGAATGAGGCACATTAACTGCATTGTGAGGGAGTCCCGAATGAGGCACATTACTTGCACTGTGAGGGAGTCCCGAATGAGGCACATTAACTGCATTGTGAGGGAGTCCCGAATGAGGCACATTACCTGCACTGTGAGGGAGTCCTTAATGAGGCACATTACTTGCATTGTGAGGGAGTCCCAAATGAAGCACATTACCTGCACTGTGAGGGAGCATCAGTCACCGCACTATGGCCATGTGGCACGACTCCCTGAGGGTGATCCTGCTCACAGGATCCTCACTGCTGAGGACCCGAGAGACTGGACCAGGCCATGGGGATGCTCACGTAACACCTGGCTGTGACAGATAGACGGTCATTTCCAAAGGGTGGGACCGGACAGCATGTTGGCCTGGAGGATTGCCAAACATGACTCCGAAGTGTCTCATCATGTGGTGGATGTGGCAATGCAGTACATGCTCCTTGACCTGACCTGATGATTAGTACATTATACATACTGTATGTTCGCTGTCAATTTATGCAGAAAACTGAAATTTTTTTGCAAAAAATGAGAGAGAGCACTGTAGAGACTATAAATTGAAATTTAAAATAACACAAAAGACCTAATATTTTTAGATCGACCATTATTCATAAACAAAGTAAAATAACGGTTCAACATAACCAGAACTGTATCAAAGAATCAACAAAGCAAGTATTATTCTCAAGACGGCATATTTCTAACAACAAAAATGCATGGGGATTGTTTTGATGCAGCTGCCCTCTGTTTCAGAGCATCAGTGAGGCCAAATGCATCTGACGAATCACTACTACAAAATGAACCATGTGGCCAATGTAGAAAACAGAGATATGTTCTAAAGCCCAAAATAGTACCATAAATTGTCCTTATTATTCTGCAATGCATAGTAAAAACACCATAATTTAAGCAACTAAATTATATTCTGAGCGAGATAAGAATAATTTTTCTATATGGCACATTTCATACACATAAAACTCAGTTCAGTGTGCTTTACGACAAGATTTAAATTCAAGTTCCAAAACTCAAAAATTTAAGTTCATTGGCTAATGAAAGGTATTGAAATGCATAAATGAATAAAAGGAATTCAACACAAAATATGACATGTAGATTAACTCATGAAGATTAAAATGAATGTGAAAAGAAATAAAAGGAATATAATTTAATTTAAAATGCTAAAGACTTGAAAACAAGCAAACAAAAGGAATAAATAAATGCTGAAGTACAGCAATGTATCTCGAGCTGTTTTTGACACTGGTTACAGAGCCTGCCCGGTGGGCATGATCACAGAGCCTGCCCAGTAAGCATGGTCACAGAGCCTGCCCGGTGGGCATGGTCACAGAGCCTGCCCGGTAAGCATTGTCACAGAGCCTGCCCAGTGGGCATGGTCACAGAGCCTGCCCGGTAAGCATGGTCACAGAGCCTGCCCGGTGGGCATGGTCACAGAGCCTGCCCGGTAAGCATGGTCACAGACCCTGCCCGGTGGGCATGGGGAGGCCGCAAATGTCTTAAGTTGGATGCAAAAAACGAAATGTTCCCTCCACACTTTTCTTGAGCGTGACCCTGTTTGGTGTTAAGCATTCAGAGATGTATGAAGGCGCCAAGCCGTTAAGAGCTTCTATTGGAAATTATATTCCTAATAAAAGTCTGTGCTAATGCTGTGAAAATTAAAACTTTCTTGTGGAGCTGTTAAATTTTTCATTCTACATCAAACAGCCTATTTCACAATTATACGCAATAACCAACTGACAAGTTAGTGCATTAATATAATATCCTATCCTCAATTTACCACAAATAAATTACTATAACTAAATAGATTAGCTATGTCTTTTTAATCAATTTTTGGTTTGTGACCTGTAATACGAACCCATTCATCAATGAGAAGATCTGAGCGCAGCTGCTCAACAGCATTAATGTATTTCACATCCATCAGAAGTCTTTACTAGAAACCCACTCTTGTTTTAACTGCGCTTGCTGCATCCAGGCAGCTGTGTGAGCCCATTTAGTAGTAGTTAGATTGCTGGTCAGCCAATGCTGTGTAGCACTGATCCACCTTCTGGGCTAAGACTAGGTCCATGGGTGATAACCCATCCCAGCACAGATGTTCTGGGGTATATCTGGGAGGGGAAACAGATGGAAAGTTAGCACACAGGTAGAGATATGACAGATTTATATAAAGACTTATAGACCGCAGAGGAGGCAGCTGTATCAGCAGCTGTGACCTGGGAAGGCTAAACTAAAACTGTGATGCTTTCATTTACATTTAAATGCTCAGATCGAAAACTCATCGCTCAGATTGGCCCTTGTACTGTCCGCAAATTTAAATAGCCTGTAACTCATGGCTTTACCATATATAGATTGAAGAAAGATATAAACAGAAAACCCTATGCAATTGTGTATTTTGTCACAATTATGTTTATTATTAATATATACTGTAATATACTATAGCAAGTAACTATTCTGATCATCTTTGTGTATGTTACATATGGGGTCTGAACATATCTGACAGTGTTACATCCTTGGGTGGGGGGGCGTGGTGGTTCACGCATTTCCTCATAGCTCTGGGACTGGGGTTCGAGACTCTGCTCCATGTGTGTAGAGTTTGCATGTTATCTCCATGGCATGTTTTCCAGTTTCCTCCCACAGTCCAAAAACATTCTGAGGTGAATTGGAGTTACCAAACTTTCCATGAATGTGAATGGCGTGTGTACCTTGTGATGGGTTGGGGTCCCATGCTGGCTTATTACTTCCTTGCACCTGTGGTTTCTGGGATTGGTTCCAGACCCCTGTGACATGAGGGTGCTTATGCTGTAACCCAGAATAGGACCAGCAGGTACAGAAGATGGATGGACATTCTGTACCAGGTCCCCGAAACCCTTGAGTATGTTACATTGGGCTGTCTGAATATCTTTGAGTATGTTACATACCTGGATCTTAAAATCTTTGAGTATGTTACATACAGGGTTCTGAATATGTTATACAAACTAGTTACATGTACAATTTAATATCTGTTACATGCTAGGATCTAAACACCTTTGATTGTGTTATATACAAGGACCTGAACAACTTTGAGTGTGTTATATACTTTGATCTAAACACCTTTGAGTGTGATATATACTAGGACCTGAACAGCTTTGAGTGTGTTATATACTAGGATCTGATCACCTTTCAGTGTGTTATATATTAGGACCTGAACACCTTTTAGTGTGTTATATACTAGGACCTGAACACCGTTAAGTGTGTTATATACTACGATCTAAATACCTTTGAGTGTGTTGTATACTAGGACCTAAGCACCTTTGAGTGTGTTATATACTTGGATCTGAACACCTTTGAATGTGTTATATACTATGACCTGAACACCTTTGAGGGTTTCAAAAGCCTTCTTGTGCTGATCTAAACTGAGTGCTTCTCATCTTTCCTTTGGCTGATGAGCTATGACTAACAGTTAATTACTTTTTCCACAAGAACCCTGGACCTAAAATCAATCCAGTCAACGTGCTACTATAACAACTGTAGACTTGTTATTAACCCATTAATGCAAATTTACATGGTGCAGAGGTCATCACCCAGAATCGCATTACAGTTTTATCCTCAATGCCTGGCTGCACAGAAACCTACAGTATTACTTAGTAATCTATGCTCATCTGAAGTATTACAAAAAAACAAGCCATCAGTGGTTTTCCCCTTAATGATTCAAATAAGGATGAATTTCTTGCCAGTTTTTTTTTTTAATATAGAGATAATCAGATTAGTTTTTCAGCCTCTTCTGCTGACCGAAGGTTGCATCCCTGTTTTCCAATCTGGAGACAGAACACTCAATAAACTTGCGAGGGCTTAATTAATTGATGTTTCTAGTATCCAGCACCTGACAGAAACATATGATGGTGAAATGTTAAACATGAGTTCAGAGATGAGCCTGCCAGGAGATGCCCGAGAGTGGTTATTAATTTGCCATCTGATAAATATGTGCTCCGACTCAAACGGGGTGCTGTCTGCACTTTTAATGGCAAGCAGTTAATCTGATTGATGAAGGTCGTGTTCCAGATGGTCTCTCAGATGCTCAGTTGAATAACTGTACTTCTTAGCTCTCTCTCTCGCTCTGTGGCACTCTCAGTTTGTCACACGGTTGCCATGGACACTCTTTCGGATGAACCTCGCTGGAAGTGTGTGGAAATGGACACTTGGGAATCCCAGTGCCCAATAGCCTCGTTGTAGTGTTGTCACAGAAAGTACATGACTGCCAGTGACTCATGGTGCACTCCTGTAACGAGTCAAAGTTGCCTAAGTTAAACCGAACAGTTATTATTTGCAATTAGATTATTTTTTTATACAAATAGCTGAGTAGAAATTCTTAAAGCATTTTACCGGCAGCTCTCTATTATTTCTAGCAATATAATTTTGCTCGCCGAAGACCACGTCCCTTTAATAGTCTGTCATTTTCTTTTGTGTCTCTACTTCTTCTTGGTTCCTCCAGTGTTTTTAGGCTCCAAGCAATTTAAAATATACAAGGTTATGATACAGTACAGAGGTTAGGGGGATGTCAGTATAGCAATACTGTATTGCTAACTCATGCAGCATAGGCTGATAGACACTGTTATTGCATCAAAAAACAGTCAGTTTTATTTTTTATTTCAGACGCTGTAAGATTCCACTGCTTCAGTTTTGCTTGAATCTCATCACAATTAAAATAAATAAAATGTGCTGGTGCTTAGCAAAGATGTCTTTAAGATTAGGTTTTCTATTTGTTTATTTGTTTGTTTGTTTGTTGTATTACTTAGATTAAAGACAAAAACGATGAACTTACAGTATTTACCCAGGCAACTCAGGTCAGGGTCAGCTCTACCAGCTCTACCAATGTTAAGCTTTACTTGAGAGGCCCCCCTACCAAAAATAGCTACTGATCATTTCACTTCCTCTGCAATGCTGGTATTTTAGTTTAATTGTAATTGCAACATTACAATAGGAATATGCACCATATTTCCAACTAAACTGCATAACCAAGAAGATGCACATAATTTGGGCAAAATTCAAGGGATCAAGTAAATATACTAGAAGTTTAGGCTGACTTCAGAGCCATGGCAAGTACAGGGTTGTAATCTGATTTCATGCTGCCATGTTGTGTTGCTTTGGTATTTTTTCCCGCCAATTTCCCTAAGATGAAAAAATTAGTTCCTGCCAATCAAATCCAGTGGAGCTGTCACACTTAATAATAGACTGCATGTGTATGGTTTGTTTTCCAGCAATCCGTCTATAGCTCACAACAACTCAACAGTGCACTGTGACAAATGTCAAATTTCTCCTTTTTTGCTCTGCCCTTAAAGAAATTGCATTTATTATAAATGACTTGTAATTTTTGGTAAAAAAAAATAATTGAACTGACTGAAAAATTTACTAACACAAAATCTATTAAAATAAATGTCTTTTTTATCATTATTTAAACTTAAATTATGTAAATGATGGAAATATTTATAAATATGTAATTTATATAAGTTCATTTAAATTATAATTAAATCACAATTACAATTATACCAGCAAGCTTTAAAATTTTTTGTCAAAGTAACCCATAAAACGCATGTGATTGGTTACATTACATTTTAAGTCATAACAAATCGATTTTGACTGCATTCTCATTTATTTTGTCTGTCCCACCCTAGGGCTGTATTACAGAGACTTCCAAACTTGCAGATCCTATACTAACTGTTAAACATAGTGACTGGGGTTAGGATCTGATTTTAGAAAAAAGCTTTTACTGAAGACTAAGCCATTGTTCCTAAGCCAATGTTCCTCAGCCATTGTTCCTAAACCAATGTTCCTAAGCCAGTGTTCCTAAGCCAGTCTTCCTATCCTATTTTAAGACAGGAAAGGTGCATTACACAAGATTCCTAACTTCCCCAAATCCTAACTTTAGGCTTACTCATGACATAATGCTAAAAATTATATATACCGTGTCCACATTTCACTAATTCTTTCCCTCATTTTAGTTAAATCGTGGCCACGTTTTATTAATTCATTCCCACAACGTATTAAAATGTGGCCATGATATAAGTAATTTTAGTTAATGTTTAGCAAGGCTCCGTCCATTTAGTTATTTTTCTTCAATAAAAGAGTAGCCATTCGGAATAAATTAGTTTAGCTATAGCTAGCACTGTGTAGTGGCCAATGAATGTTAGGACAGCTTAACTGTTATCCTGAAGTTAAAGGTTTTGGGAAGTCCAGATACAAAAGTCTGCTGTGAGTTAGAGTTTTAAGGAAAACATGTTTTCCATTCAATCGTGTATGAGATACATGGTTTATTTAAAGTTACTCACCTATTCATACTCAAGGTATAGAGCAGTTTTAGGGTGATTCATTGTATTACTCCAAAAATGCAAGACTGAAAGTGGTAAGTAAAAGAAGTAAACTGAAATATTTCTGATGCTACAAAATGGTTCTTAATGATCACATAACAAAATGATGTAGTATTTAGAATTGCAGGGGAATTAATTCAGTTCTTTTGTAAAGCATTTGTAAGGATTATATCAGAGAGAGTTTAAGGAATCAAAAGAGTTACAGCGTGTCACTTGGTGTGCAGCACTACAGCTTGATGCACTGGGATACTGTTACGTGTACAGATCATATCTAAAGGAAATGTAATAATGAGATGTATGTGTAATATTACAATGATATCAGGATACCATAAAATCAGGATTCCTTTTAAATTAGGTGACATTTCTCATAGCTCATTGTAATGTTTTCCTAGAAAATATGTATACTGTTTAAGATGTTTTTTGGCAGAAGTTGGTTAAAATTTGTAATGTTTTTGGTGTAAATTGAGTGACTGGTTAGACTGATCAACACAGGAAAATTTGATAAAAATGAATAATATGCTTGTTTTTCAAGGCTGTAAAGGACTGGCATGCAAAATTTTAGTTCTGTGCCCTGAACCTGTATCGATTCCAGGGTGTCTGCAGCTTTGTGCCTCTGGGGAAAGACTCCAGGCAGGCTCACCACAAATGTGGAAAATGGATGACTATCCTTCAAATTATAACTTTCCAAACTCTCTGACATTATAGACTTTGTAGAAATCTATTTCAGCAATTTTCAGTGCATGATATTTTATAATATTATTTCTACTTTTATTGGAAAGTTCTAATAATCTCCAATTGTTAGCAGTAATAATAAAACTAGACTCCTTTCTGATGCTGCCAATATATTAATCTGCATATTCTGAAATCTTTGCAATTATTTTACTATCGAAGTATGTGTGCTTTTAGGTAATTGACAAATACAGTTAATTTGAAATTGACTCAATTCATAATAAAAATAAAATCCAGATTTTTAATTTGTCCTGTAGCTCTTTTTGTTTGGTTGTAAATGTATCCATTCGTTCTTTTGCATGAATATGATTGGGAATATGTTACTGGGACTAATCCACCACAGAAAAATTAAAACAGGGTTGCATAGAGGTAGCAAAGAAAACGATAGTTTTGACACTTTATCTCATTAATACGGTAATTCAAAACGTATTTTAAAGATCATATTAAGATCTTTTGTTAAAGATTTTTGGAGAGGCGGGAAGACTGTGCAGAGGGGTTACAGATTGTAGAGATTGCAGGGTGTTGGAGGAATAGAGGTGTGTCTAGGAACAGGGAGTAAATGGGTGAGAGGGAGTGACAGGTCCATTCAGGGAACACATACATTTTTGTCATTTAGACAGCTGAAATGCATTGAATGAGCATTAGTAAGTGCAAAATTACCATAACATCCCTCAATTATAAAATGCCGCATATATATATATATATATATATATATATATATATGCATCTGATACATGTACTTCTGAAAAGACACCCATTTTCTGTCTTGCAGAGCTGAGATTTCACTGCACTTTACAGCAATAGCAGATAGGCTATCTGTCAGGGTGTGCATGAATGTGCCCTGTGGCGTCCCCTCCAGTGTGTACCCCTGCCTTGTGTCCCATGCCGCCTAGGATCAGCTCCTCCCCCCATCCTATTTATACAGTCTTTTGCTAAGTGTGATTCATTTCTGCAGCACTGAGCTCTCCAACATTCAGTTTCACAGATATTAAATACGAAGCTGTTTTCTGATATGTAAATGTACTATGCTGTGATTGGCTTTCTTGTTGCATATGCTGCGTTAAATATAGAACTTTTTTCTCACAAAACAATTTATTAAAATCTATCTAATGATATGGAGGTTTGGGAAGTGTCTTTTAGTGGGTGCAAAGAATCAAACAGACTTATGATTGGCCAGCATGTACATTAAGGAAGCTATAGTGTCTGTCTTATTGGGCCATTCTGTGTAGCCACAGGGGGCGCGTGATTGGATGTGCCTGAAGGGTGGGGCAACACAACACTGACAGACCAATGAAAATTCCCGAGCACTTCAGTATAGCCAGGGACAGCAAGTTGTGAGTCATTGACAAGACTGCATGGCTTTATGCTGTAGTGTTGCAGGTAATAACTGACAGCTGTGTTCAACTGGAGAAAAAAAAACATCTTTTCCATAATTTATTCATATATACATTCCATCTCTCCCATTCACACATATGTCAATTATTTTTTAAACATATTTCAATTGTATTACTGAATTTGTACATAGTTAATTTATTTGAATACTACATTGATAAAACGCTTTTGTTAACCAGGAGCAAGCAAAGGTGGGAGGTAGAGAGAGAGAGAGGGAGAGAGGAGGATTAAAGGGAGAGGAGAGAGAGAGAGAGAGAGAAAGAGAGAGAGAGGGAGAGAGAGAGAGGCTAAGAGAAGGCAGGGGGGAACCAGACAGACTGGCACATCAACAGCAGCTCATTGTGGACAGAATAAATTATGTACATTACAAATCATTCATATAAATTAACTTCTGGGGTATGTAATATATCACATTTACAGCCAGCAAAAGATCCCAGAAATGGGCAGGTGGAAAAAAAAAAGTGCCATAACACTTGAAGCTAAAACTTCACAAACCATAATACAGAAGGCCTGAGAGGACAATCTCTCTGAAATTTTGTCTTATATAAAACATGCCTGTTGAGAAGGTTATCTCACCGCAGACTTATCTCCCAAGAAGGAACACACCCCACTACAGCCTAGTGATTTTTGGGCCCCCCCCCCCCCCCCCCCCCCCAGTCAATCGATTACAGAATCACAAATTATCTTCCCCCATGCATCTTTATACCCCCCCATCCCAGGTTTTAGAACTTGCCTCTTCTAATCATTTATCAATAAGCTCCCCCCCCTCTCCACGGCTATGGTACACAGTCTTCCATGGAAACTTCTTATGGGAAATTAATCAGGATGCCACAACGGGTGAGCAGGGCACCGTAAGAGGCGATAACAGCAGCGGCCCAGGTCCGAATCCACGCTGGGAGACCAGATTGCTCTCAGACGCACAGCGAGCCCGCTGAGTGGCGTCTGAAGGCAGACGCAGACTCTCATTAGCGTGATTACGGTAGCTAATCCTCGCTGCGCTCTCCCACGGCTCGCCAGTCCTGAATGTCCTCTCCGCCTCATTATCCCTGATCAATAATGGCGACGGAGTTTGCTGGTTTTGGAGGTAAACAAATGGGAATTTTACAGCAGCTGGCCGTATTTACCAGTCAGCGGGGAAAGGCTCAGTGGGTTTGGAGCCTGTGTGTGTGACCGTAAGTTTGCTGGTTCAAATCTCAGGGTCAGGGGAATCGTTTCACTGTTGGGTCCCTTACCAAAGGCGCACAAGGGCCCAAAACGTAAAAATGGTCCCACCCATATGAACCTGGCCCAGTCCGTAACCTGACTACTGACAACTACAGTGGCCGCTCTGTGAAGGGATGGCGCCCCCTGGTGGCCTCAGTCTGGCACCTAGGCTGCTTGGGTGCACATCCAGCTGCCTGAGACGCTAATTAAATGTGTTGAGAGCGATGTGGCGCGTGTGTAACAGGTGCTCATATGCTCGTAGTTGTAATTGCAGTTATTTGTATGTAATCTGATTTCACTTTCCTAGCGAATGGCCATTCGGATTCAATTAAGGGGCTTCTGGGAACTATGCGGTTCCCCTCTTGACATTTGATCAAGGCGGCATTAAGAGGAGGCTGTGTGTCACGGTGCCACATTCACCAGGTTCTCAGCGGCAGAGCAGAACAGCTGCCGGGGGAGGCGGCCTGAAGTCTGTGGGGTCAGATTTGGCCCAAGCTGTCTGCGGCATGATTTTATTTGGCATATATGGCGAACCTGGCAGTTCTTTATTGTATTGTGTGACCACTTTGGGATCATCTAACAAAGTGATGATTCCTCATGTTTCGTATCTATCTGCATTTTAGCTATTTAACACACAAAGCAATGTACGTCTTTTGTGAATGCAGGGTCTGTCCCTGGATTGATTTGGGGGGCGGGGGGGGGGGTTAAGGGCATTGCTCAGCAGACCAACAGTGACATCACTCTGTTGACCCTGGGATTTGTACCGGGGGACCTTCCGATCGCAGCCTGCTGCGCCACACGATACTCAGCCCTTTGTATGAAACCCCTTTGCCGTGCATTAATTTTATGAGTATATAACATAAATGTTGACGTGTATAAATTGATATATAAACAAACAACCAGATAAATAGATTCTCAGACTTTTTAGGTGGGTGACAAAAGCAGGGCTGTACCTTATTCAGTAGGAAGTGGGGCGGGGTCTGCTCTGAAACCAAAGATTAATGGGAGGCTTAAGACAGAGACATTAATTAGCCTGCAGTTCCCACGGCCGTAGGATCCCAGCGAAGTTCAACACGGGTCTCCGATTATCCGAGAGCCAATTCAGGGCGCATGGCTCAGGGTGCCTGTGATCAGACGATCACTGGCTGGCAGGGAAGTGATGTCTGTGGGCCCTTGAGCAAGGTTAAGTTGGCCTTTTAGTGGAGGCCAGCCTGTGCAAGGCTGCTGCAAAGGGTGCTCTCAGCTGCATATGTATCTGTGTCATGGAGCGCGAGATGGAGCAGGTGAAAAGAGGGTTTCCCCATAGGGATCAATAAGGCGTTATTATTGTTTAATGATATGAAGGTCCCACCTTCGGTTCTCCTCTCGCTGGCATGGCCATTCTCCACGTCGGGGTCCCACCTTCGGTTCTCCTCTCGCTGGCATGGCCGTTCTCCACGTCGGGGTCCCACCTTCGGTTCTCCTCTCACTGGCGTGCCCGTTCTCCATATCGGGGTCCCACCTTCGGTTCTCCTCTCGCTGGCATGCCCATTCTCCACGTCGGGGTCCCACCTTCGGTTCTCCTCTCGCTGGCGTGCCCGTTCTCCACGTCGGGGTCCCACCTTCGGTTCTCCTCTCGCTGGCATGCCCATTCTCCACGTCGAGGAGTTCACTGGATCGCAGCTAGACATACATTGCGTCCCTGTGTGCGGAAGCGACACAGGTGAGGATGGACCGGCACCCAAGTCCGGATGATTTGCAGTTCCTACCCTACGGCCGCCTTTCTAAAAGAGACTGGAAGCAGCTGGATAGATGGAAAGTTTTCTAATGAGAACTGCTGAAATCAAATATCAATTAAGATGGAAATTATAGTTTGTAAACGCGAATAAGAACGCGATCGGTGGCGCCGTCTAAAGCGTGCCGCTTCACAATATAATCACTTATTGATTATACCTCTTAGCATTTTTCTTTTCCTTTAAATGCCTAATAGCAACTGGAGGGGAAATAATTCAGTGCATTAGGATGGACCCTCTCACAACAGCTTTGCGATTCATCTGATTTTAATTATATATCTTAGTGCGGAAATTTGCATCAGCACAATGTCAGTAATTACTAAGAGACGGAGGGAAGCAGTGTGTAATTTCAGTATTTCTCACATTTGATGACATATGGGTGCTTAGTGATCGGAGTGAATGCTTCTTACTGCTCTTCTTATGGACAAATAATTCGGTTTGTGTAATTCTGAGGTATTGAAAAGGAGTAATAAAAACAGTGAGCAGACATCGGCGCCCTAGCAGGTCTTTACGTGCTGCGGCTGTAGCTACAATCCCTACCAAGGGAGGCCATCGCATCCTGCCAGCTTTACTACGAGACTGGCTTTTATCGATTTGTTACACAGATTACATGCTGTATGCAATATCATCACCCATGTCAGGGTTTAAGGCCTCTACTGATGGTGTGTCTGCGTGCTTTAATGTTAAGCTAATAGGAGAAGCTCTTCACAGCGATGGGCCAGTTCACGGGTTGGGCGGAAGGGCTGCAGTTACTCAGGGTTCCTCAGGGAATGGGAGTGAGGTAGCGCTCCACTGGGGAGAATGCATGGGTGTTGTTTTCATAGCTACTTCTGGCAGTAACCTCATAAGAATATGCTCGCTATGTGGAAAGCTGCACACCTCCTCTATGTTTAACGCTTATTGTGCCACACAAAAGTTTCTGAACAACAAGGACCTCTGGGGGTCCACAGCTTCTGTGGAAGCACCTAACATTTTTGGCATCACAACTACTACATGAATATTGGCGGTAATGTTCACAATCAATCAATACAAATATGATATATTGAATGGTTAAATGAGTAACTGGAGCGACAGTTGAATAAAGTTTTGCAATCTCTAAAAGCTGGAAGTGATTCCACAATTTTGGCCACTAGTGTAGATCCCTTTTATTTGTATCTTCACATTAGCGGTGTGGAGTGTCAATAATGGAGATTAGTTTCTGAGTAAAACATTTAGTCCCGAAACGTGAAGCCAGAGGCAGATCTAATTATATATATTATAAAGGTGCTATGATTCGTGCAGAAGGACCAATCCCACCATTAGCCAATGATATTTTTGAACTGGTGAGTTACAGGGGAGGAGCGCTCTGTCGACCAATCAGCTTTTACCGGGGCAAGTGCCCTTATGGGCCTACCAGAGCCCAACAAGAAGAAGCTTAAGAGAAATCAGAGCAGTCAGGCACATTGGTGACCTAATCCACCGGCAACACAGTGCATCTCGCCAATGTCTAAGAGAAGATCTTGCCGTCATGTGCAGGCGATAGAGGAAACTTTTTGATTACTAGGACTTAGTGAATGTAATATAATTCTGGTGACATTTATGGTGACGGGGTGGCCCCTGCACCTTGGTTATTGTTGCCGAGCAGCACAGCTGCATTGCTCTCGTTTATCTGGGTGACAGTAATGTGCCCATAAAGCCACCTGAGAGCGTGAATGGGAGACAGGCAGGCTTCAGGAAGGCATCTCCACCGCAGACGTGCAGAAGCCCACCGGCTCCACGCAGCTCCATTTCCCCTTCCTGCTGGTGCCTACTGTGATTTGTTTGGGCTCCTGGCCACTTTAAGAATTACCGTCGCCTTGATATTTAGAAATCCACCAGCAGGGCTGTGCTGCCGCCTCTCTGGAGACCTGCTCCACAAAGACATAAAGTTATTTGCAAATAAGATCTGCAGTCCAGAAGGAAGACACCCGATTCTCACGAATGGCATAGCTAACAGCGGGTTGTGTTTTACATTGCAAACATACACTACAGGTTAGAAGTTTGGGTCCACACATTTAAAAAAAAAAAAAAAAAAAAACGATACACTGCTTTGTCAAACTTTTATTACAAGAAAATATTAGAAATACTTAAGAAATGTAACGGACTGGTAAATGTAACAGTTGGACTGCATTGTAAGTGCAACGAATTAAATGAGTGCGGGTACCTAAATATGATTTTTATCAAAATAACCAGCCCTTGCCTTTATCACAGCAGCACAGATTCACAGCACAATTTCCAGCAAGCAAACAGTTCTATCTCATTTGCTCCAACTCGTTGGTTCAACCTGTTTGGACTTTGGTCTGTCCACAAGACCTGATCCCAGATTGGAATACTCTAGTGGTCGTGTTGTTTAGCCTATAAAAGTCTCTTTATTGTTAACACCATGAAGTAAAGGTTTTCTGGCAGCAACTCGACCATACAGTCCAGCTGCTTGGAGTCTCTGCTCAGCTGTGTTAAGTGATTCCGGTTTCCCTCTGTTCACATTAATCTGGCTTCAGCCCATTACAGCCACCTTCCAATTTCTTTTTCACGTCACAACTAAGTGTTGATCTTCAACCTGTGACGTCGGTTTACTCACTGTAGCTTCCTGTCAACCTTTTCTTCTGTAAACAGTTGGTCAATCCATGCTTTCTGGCCATCTGGCGATAAGAGAACCCTTCTTCACTCAAAATTTTGATTTGAGGGTTCCGTTTGCTTGTTAGCAGTGCCTTCCTAGCCATTACAAGCATAAAAATAAATATTTATTAAAGATTCTGACTTATCAGTTGTGATACTATATAGCAGAAGATTGAAATGAGGAGTAGGCCTCTCACAAACTGACCTGGGACAAGGCAGACGAGTGACTATCATTTAGTTGATTAAGACACAATCATTAGAAGTCAAGACCAAATCAAGCTCTAACATTAGTAAACACAATTCCAACACAAAGTGACTGTCAATAAACTAAAGACAGACCTGATATGTCTTATTCAAAACCAATAATTTCAGCCTTTGTGGCTAAATAACATGTTACTACAAGCTATAAAATGCTGAAAACCAATCAAGTACATTTCTTTTAAGTATTTCCAATATTTTCTTGTAATAAAAGTTTAACAAAGCAGGGTGAGCTAAACTTCTGGCCTGCACATTGTATCAGTTGTCGTGCAACGCAGAGGCACGGACTGGGGAAGCATGAACAGGAGTCGAGGGGTCAGGAGAATATGGGGTTTGATAGGGAAAAAACACATTACATTACATAAAATAACATCAATGACTGGATTGGAGAAGACATACCCAACACAGACTTAAATACACTGGACTAATGACAGTAACAAGAAACAGCTGGTAAACATGAATCCACGCGGGGTTAACGAAGGGGGCGTGGCAAATGGGAGGAGCAGAGGATCGCATCATGACACAGTTATGTTTAGCTCTCTAAGAATTGGAATAACAGAATAATATTAGAATAATCTGTCAAAGAACTAAGCAACATTTTTATTAATCTAAACCAGAGTTTCTCAGTTGTTGGGTCGCAACACAAAAGGGGACGGCGGTACAATTTTCACTGGGTCTCAGAGTATGGTTGAACTCCACAACTTTTAGGTCGCGACTTAATGACCACAGAAAAATGTGGATCCTGGGGCTTGGCCTGCTGAGGAGATCTAGACATTTCTAAATCACGATCAATATTTGTAGACAACAAATCAGACATCTGCCTGAAGCACCAATTCGCATCAGAAAGCACTTTGGAAGGACGTTGTGATTTTGTTTATCTTTCTGTCTCCCAAAAGGGTTTGAAAGTTTCACAGAAATGAACAAATCATGAATTTTGTTACTTACAGCAGTTGATAGCTCTGGATACAATTCTTTTTTATCATTTCACTTTCCTGTATTCCATTATAACGCAATGTAAATTCACCCAAAAGGTGGCAGTTATTTGAAAAGCAGGTTTTTAACCACAAAATGACTGTCAATAACAGTAAATTATTCCTCATTATTGTATCATCAGAACTCCAGTTTCATTTGCTGAAGGAATCATTTGCTCTTTATCCCCTCTAACTGTAAATTGATTTTAAAATATGTTCCCGGCCTTGTGTTTAAAAAAAAAAAAACATAATTTATGGTCATGGCATGGGCCAGTGATTTTTGCATCTGTAAAAAAAAATGACTGATACCTGGGATATAGCCTTTACAGGAACCCTTCATTATGCACAGGACAGTTCAGGTAATGGTAGATAAAAAAATTCAAAAAGTGAATCACCCTAATACCCATAAGTATTCCGCTGTAATATTAACTATTCATCACTTCATTGAGAAAACAATAAGCTTGTATGAATTATTCAAAACAATTTTCAAAAAATTATACTTCACTGAGCATTAATACACCAAAAAGTTCAAACAGAAATTAAGAAAACAGTAAAATTGTTTTACCGAGCCCATATACATAATACCATTTGTCAAAAGTGCTACAGAAAAAAATAACGTCAATGTGGATGGACATGATTTTATAAGTCTATTTGTTCCATCTTTATTTATTTTGCTGTCTATGCTTATTACTTGTTTACTCTCTCTTCTCCTGATATCCCTGCTCTGTGCATGAGCTGCCAGGTTTGCTGACAGTATTAATTTACTGGATGCACCGCTGTCACGAATCAATCCTCCAAGAATTCGGAATGCAGATGCACGCCATGGGAATTATTCAAACAGTACATTAGCGAGACAATTAGCGGGGCGTCGTTAGCGGGGCACCGCCAGGCAGCCAGTGGCGTATGTTATGGGGAGCGCGGTTAAGGCGCTAGGTGGTTTAAAGCTGTGGCGAAGAGGCGCATTGACGCGGCAGGAACGGTTTGGAGCAGGCGGCCCTTTTCTCTTCCAGCATGACTGTGCCCCAGTGCACAAAGCAAGGTTCTTAAAGATGCGGTTGGGGGAGTTTGGTGTGGAAGAACTTGACCGGCTCACACAGAGCCCTGACACAATAACCATTGGACACCTTTAGGGTGCACTTAAATTGGGCCAGGCTTTCACATCCAACATCAGTGCCTGACCTCCCAAATGCTCTTCTGGATGAGTGGGCAAAAAGTCCCAGAGACACACCGCAGAATCTTGTGGAGAGCCTCCCCAGAAGACTGGCAGCTGTTATAGCTGCAAGGGGGGGACCGACTTCGTATTGATGCTTATGCATTTAGAATGTGATGTCATAGAACTTCCTGTGTATGTAATGGCCAGGTGTCTCAATACTTTTGTCCATATAGTGCCCTGTGATGGGCTGGAATTTCATATCTTTTGCCCTGTGCAACAATCCTGATTTAGCTTCTGATCACTCATAACTAATAGTTACCCCACTGGCTTCGAGATCAGTTGGCGAGCATAGAGAACAGTCCAGATCTTCTCAACATGGCCAACTATTGGTGGCACGCAGCCCTTGGAACCTATGAAGTGATGTGTATCGCATACATATCAAATCCCCTTGAAGGATTCTGCATTAATCACATAGTCCTGCAGCAAGAAGTCAGACAGACTGCCTCGTTTTTACAGATTTAATTTGTCTCTCCTCATCTGAGGAGGGATGATGGAAGGCTCTAGAAACAGCACCTTCCCCGGAGAACCACGAGCAGGAGCTGAAGAATGCTTCCTAAACTGAACCGCTCATTTCCTGGGCCTATGAGCTGAACATATTTCTGTTGCTCAGTCAACAGAGGAGACCTTGTGATGCTTAACTGAAGAAAATATGTTCAAAAATTCAATATCTACCAGCCCAGACAGCAACGGCTGCCCTCGACATTTTAATCCACCCACAAAAGTCAAAGTATATAATTTATTAGGTTCCCTGATGGTACGTATCATAATGCGGGAAATTAAATTAAAGTCACTACTCTCAATTTTCTGGCAGAAGTGTCATATCCCACAAGATAATAATTATTGACTAAAATGACAAAAATGTGTTACTCTGGACTGCACGAAGAAAAACTTTGTGTTTGATCTAATTTAAAGAGATCTGGGATCGAGTGTAAAAATGTGACTGATTTCCTCAAACCACTCGACGCCATAGTCATAACACTGCTTTGTTTTTATCTCATCAATGGCTCAACAGAGATCAAATACATCTTTCCATCGTCTGCTAGACATTCTGTCTGGAAGAGAGTTAGGGATATTTTTAAGTGGATCTCAGACCCCAGAAAGGGAGTTTCTGGTAGATAAATAATTGGCATTATGTTCATATTTAACATTAAAACATATTTGTTGGTGCTCACTCTCTTTGATGTTAAATGGAAGAACGTTACCGCTTTGATGTGTGCATTCAAAGGAAAATATTAAGGTACTGAAACTCATACATTTAAAGGATGTTGTCTGTTTTGTTTCTAATTACCAGTACAGAACATATGCTCCCTCCCAAACAGCAAAACCCATAAGGCTAGTATTATGGCAAATATCTAAAGACACTGGAATGGTATGTACATTAATCGATTAATTAAGAAACTTGACATTGAGATGCCACCTGCTTCAGAACGTCGGCCCAGAGGAAAGATGAGGTTTTGCAAGAATACACTTTGATTGAGTCTAATTACAAGATGTCTTCCATAAATATTCTGTGTCCTGGCATTAGCTAGGAGTAGCTGTCTGCCTCTCACTTGGTATGTCTGCTAAGCTACGCTAAATAAAAACTAAATACAATATTAAATACAATAAAAACTGGATGTAGTATCAGGGGTGTAGCTATGAATTTGGAGCCACTTTGCCCCCCCCCCCCAAATATGTCAGGGTATAATGACACTTTATTGATCCCCATGGGGAAATTCTCTTTTCGCCACACATGTTTGTGAGAGCGAGCATGGTAACGAAGGGCAGCCACCTGCAGCGGCTCCCATGGAGCTGGGGGGGGGTTAAGGGCCCACAAACACATGACTGTTCTGCCAAAGCTGGACTCGAACCAGCAACCTTCTGATCACAGCCTCATCACAGAGCCACACGCTGCCCCCAAATTGTATTAAATGACAATATTCTGCAATGTTTTTTGCATCTGCCATCGCTAGCAGATGGGTGCGCACATGTGTAGCCAGGCATCCCATGAGGATTCCGCAATTCCAAACCAGCCGAACTCCCCAGGAACTCACATCTTCAATATTCAGTGTCACTTGCCCTTATTAGAGGTTTCCAGCATGGGCCAGAGAGACCCTTGAACAATTACACCAAAGCACGCTTTGAATACAGGCCTCAATTATTCATTGAAATTCTGACATTTTCTTGCATAATTTAGATTCTTTTTCTTCTTTCGGTAGTAGCTGAAAGAAGTGTCTGTTTCACAGTGCTGACCAATTAAAGGAAGCGTTCAACGTGTGCCACTCGCAAGCTAATTAACCCTCCTTGTTTAGATTTAAAATGCTAAATATGAAATTCGAATGGGGTCTGACATTATGAGGCTTCCTTTCATCAATCTGTTAGATCTAGAAATGAACTGGGAAATGTGAGCTTTTTTTGTCAGAGTAAGAGCAGACGATCATTTCCCCTGTGATGTCTGACAGCAAATGCTATAGCAGATGCCTCACATTCTGGATTCCATCATGGACTGAAAAGCAGCAACTTGTTTAATGAAAATGAGCAGCTTGATTAGCTTTGATTAATGGAGAGAAATCCCTGTCTATTTGGGGGCATTCGAGAGGAAGCATTCAAGGAACTGTCAGGCCACGTTTGGTACATGGTGATCATATATATGGTGAATGTCGGGTCATGTTTGGTATATTCTGATCATATATATAGTAAATTTCGAGTCACATTTGGTATATTCTAATGATATTTATGGTGAATGTCGGGTCACGTTTAGTACATTCTGATAATATTTATGGTGAATGTCAGGTCACGTTTGATACATTGTGATCATATATGGTGAATGTTAGGTCACGTTTGGTATATTGTGATCGTACGTTTTGTGAATATTGGATCACATTTGGTATATTCTGATTATTATTATCATCATCATTATGATGAATGTCAGGTCACATTTTGTATATTCTGATGACTCATTAATGTTTTTAGAAATAGTTTTTAATTTCAGCATAAACATTGCTTGTGTAGTAATGCTTCCAGACAGAGGTTCCTATTGCTGCTGTGTGGAAATCGTAGCTTTTCCATATAATGATGTTTAGTCTGGGGGGGGGTGTTGTACAGACTCAATTCATTCTTAATACACACATGAGAATTCTTGTAAGGTTCATTCCCATCCAAAACATTATATTCTTTCCGTGAGCGTTCAGCTCTTCATTCCTAATACTATGGTATTCTATTACATGCAGGGTGAACAGAGAACTTGCACTGTCTGAGGAGGACTTCCAGTTTCGGATGCATTGAGTGAGGAAGTCCTTTTGCTCCAGCAACCTCTTGTCATGATTCTCAAACGTCTAGCATTTTTTTCTTTGTTTTTCCTATTAAAATGTAGTAGGATGCAGATCTACATCCTTTTCCCCAGATTAGTTTAGACATTACATCTGGGGATATTCCCACAAACTGATCTCTCTAAAGCAATATGTTGAGAGATCAAAAGGACAAAGATTGTGAAATATTGCTACTTCTAATAATAATAATAATAATAATAGTATATAACAGCCTTTCTTGCCAAGGTTCCAGGGTCCAAAGGTATAAATTTGCTGAGGGGACAAGTGTAAGTGAACCAAACGTCTGTTCCCTCAAAAATTCAAAATGTCTGAATAGGCCTGTCGCGATAAACGATAAATCGATTAATTGCACGATAATTAAAATGATGACGGTAATTTTTCCGGCCGCGATAATTTCCATTTGCAAGCTTATTTGTTTTCCTCGTGTCTTTCTCTACCAAATGGGAATATCGGCTCTTTTTAGCAAACCGACTCATTTGTCTCGGCTCACCAAGAAGAGTCGGCTGGCTCTTTTTTAATAACCCGACCCTCTCTTCCTTTAACCTGATGCTGATTGGTGTGACCTGATTTGAGCTTGTTAAAAATAAGACGCCGTTTCGTGAGCAGGCTTTTTCTTAAGACAGCGTGTTCCGGTCACTGTCATCCTTAGGGTTTAAGCAGCTCAAAAACCCAGACAATTCTATAAACATTAATAAAACGGCTCTTGAACAGGAGCATCGTTCACTAAAAGGAGACCGCTCGTTCGCGAACGAAACATCACTAGTAATGAGGCGTGAACTCTAGTGTTAGTGGGCTCTTTGCACGTCAGCTTCCGCGTTCATGGAAATGGGGCTTGCTCATTTCCGGTCTGTGAAAAATGGCATTGGTTTATACATCCTGTTTACAGGACTTGCCCAAACTTATGATCAACGATGTACATCGCTTTTGGAAATACTTCTCCAAAGTACCAACGAGTAAATTAGAGAAGGGTTTTAAGATGTTTACCTTGTCTTACATCCACGGATACAAAGAGGAGTCTTATTTGTGGCTGGCGTTAGCTATAGCTCACGCTAATAGACGCTACCGGACAGTGATCGTGTATGCGTGTGGCAATGAAGTACCTATGAACATCCCCAGTCATTCTAGCGGAGAATATTTGACTTAGTATGTTCTTTATGTGCTTAAGTACACATTGCGTTAATCTGTATTTGCTATTCTTAGTGTTAAACAGAAACACGGGAACAGGAGAGGGTAGCTGCTTCAGATCCATCCATGAAGAAGCACGACAAGCAGCGTAGTGTAAAAGTATGGCAGCACGGGTAATTTGTCAGAGTTCTAATTAATTCAGATTTGTGTTGTATAGACTCATCAAAGTTTACGATAAACCGCCATAAAGCGAGCCATGGATACGCTGCAGCGAACGCTTTCAGATAATGTGAAAATACGCTGTATAAATTGAATATTTAGGTACAGTATTATACTGTATTATATAGCGTATTTACACAGTTCAGTAATTTAATATAGTGATATAGTTTAATATATATACAGTACTGTAATGTGAAAAGCGTTTGGAACGGTTGTACTGTATTTTGCAATCAAAATTAGTAACGCTGTCCGTTTTATTACCTATTATTCATGTAAGAAATATACACGTGTCAGACAGAGATAGAAAGAAAAAAAAGAAGAAAAACTCGGTTATGGTGATCATCCGATTATAATGATCAATTTCGCCCAGGCAGACGTATTCACTGTAAAGCGGTAAAGTAAAATGAGGCCATAAATGATATGAAACGTGAGTATAAATATGTTGGATTTCCCAGATTTCTAAGAGGTTTGCGTGGAAACTTAAAACTCGATTGTATTTTGAGGACGTGGTGCACTTATAATGATTATTATTATTGTTTTTTTAGCTTCTGAAGCACAAGTTTATCCTTTCATATGCTCATAGTTAATCAAACCGGAAGCAAGTGAGCCGTATGACGTTTACAGATATGACGTCACTGCGATGTTATTGTTTATCGCAATAATTCCTGGGACAAATTATCGTCCGGCAAAATTTGAAACTTTGAAAATGTCTGAAACTTGCTTCTATGATAGAATGTGGTCCACGAATCTGATAGCTCAACATTATAAGTATGCATCTCTTTATTCCCAATCCAGTTTTTGTAAGAATGGGGAACTCTGTTGCAGAGATTAAACTGGTTTGGTCAGGACTGTAAGAAAAGCAACAGAATGAGTCATTCCATTTTAACTAGGTAAACAGTAATAAAGAAATATGTACGATCATTCATGCTTCCCCTTCCCTGCAAATCACAAGCTGTACTCCATTTAAAAATCAAATGGTTCCCCTAATTCTAGGATTAATTGCTCCCAAAATATGACGTGATCTTCACTTAAATCATATTGATTGAAAACAAGTGTAGGTTTTCACACATTTAATGAAGGGCTTTTTTGACCATTCACATGTAGTCTGGGGGGAAAAAAAACACATTAATTTTTAGGACAATGGCTTCCCTGAAACACGGTAATAGGAGTAAAGTGTTCCAGTTAATGAGATGACATCCAAGCATGGGTTTGAGTCGCCCTGCCCTATAAAAAGCCCCACAAGGTTGGTCATCTACACAATTGCTGTTTCACATCGGTGGGTTGCTTGAATGAAATGTGTCCTGGTTTCTTTTTTTTTTTCGACAAAAAATTCAAAACAGCAGCTGCCGAAATAGTGTAAATCTAGGTGTTTTGCCGTGTGATTTACAGCATACCCAGATAGACACAAAACATATGCAATAAATAAGAAGTACGGTCCAGTTGGTTTTAGGTTTTTATTTTGTGCCCTTTCCGGTGACAGCCAGGGTTATCACGTAATCCATTTTAGGTAGGACAGTTTGGGCTGGATCTGCTTTTACAAACTGCCTTGCAACTGAAGGTCTGCTGGGCCGGGCTTAAGTGGTTCAGCTCCTCTTGTGCTTTGACTGGTTTATTCCCTTGCTTGAAAGACTCATCCAGCTGTTTCATGTTAACATTAGTGACACATACAGGATTATTAGCGATTGACCAGTCAGTACACAGCAAGAACTCAGTGAGCTCCCAGGGGAGTTAACGAAGCGGAGTTAACTTAAGATAGAAGTCATGATTGGCCAATAGGGATGCTCCTTACCTAAACTCTTATTGGACAATTGTGTGGAACACCAGCCCCCCCCCTCCCCCCCACCCCTGCTTTGTGAAACACTTCCCAGGTTCTTTTGATCGAAATGGCAGTTTGCAAACCTATTCTAGCCGAAAGTGCCTTCCCTGACAAATACTACTTTATGGAATGGATTTAATAAAGTCCTATTAAAGACGTAAAAAAAAAAATTATAATTAAGACAGGAAAGTAATCTAACCTCGATTGAATTTTTAATGTTAAACCGCCACAAATTCTTTCGTTTATTTTGTGTGGCGTTGGGTTGGGGTCGGTGAGACACATCTGGTAGAGTTAGGGCCTTCATCTCGCCTGGAATGTTTTCAATTTAGACGGGCCTCTCGCCGGGTGACTCAGGGCGAGAGACCCTGTTGTCAGTGCGGGTTAGCTCCGCCGCTAAGGGGAAGCAGGCCCCTGCTCGCTCTGTCTCAGAATTGCCTTCACTTGCTCATTCAGCCAGGGAAAGTGATGCTGTCTGCGAGAGGGAAGAGCCTCATGGAAGCTGACAGCCTGGCGTCGCTCCGGCTCGGAGCGTCTGGGAAGGACCCTGTACTCTGTCTCCCTCCGAGTTCAGCGGCATGTCGACGTGCCATGTGAAGAGCTGATTTAGAAATAGAGATTCTCCCATTATTCTGTCACATTCCTGTTTTCACGTGATGCAGTACCTGCGCAGCCGAAAGACACGTCACTATGTAGCCTACAGTCATCCGTAACGTGTGCATATATAGTTTAAATGTATATTATATCTATATATATATATATACTCACACACATATATTTCACTTACACATTCCATTTTAATTCTATTTATTCATAATGGATGTTTGCATTACACCTTTTTCAATTAAAAATGCAGTGGTGTACATGTGTAATGCTGAGCAGATCGAGAAGTAAAGACTTCAGGCCAGATATGGTTTCTGAGATGAGTCTGTAAGCCTCATACACACAGTTAACAGCCTCAGATACTTCAAGATAAGACTCAATGTGAGAAAAGTGCAAAAAGTTCAAATGGCAGATGAAGAGGTGCCGTATCACACCCCTCTGTCATCTCCTGCTCTTTCTTTTTTAACTTTTAATGTCCAGTGCCTGGCTCTGCACCCTCAAGAAGACCTTTGGTCTTAGCTTTGAAGAGCAGAACACAAGTCATTTTATTTCACTTTGAAACGAGAAACGTTAGTGAGACACCGCAGCACATCTGCACAGCCATTAGCAGGTAAAAGGAATCTTTGATAGACCTCATTAGGAAATTTAATCTAATCTGCCCCCCTCCTTTTGAAGTGCGTGCTCACAAATGAAATATTAATATCACGTGATTCCAAATACTACAATATATTGCCTGGGACCCATTCGGCCTGACCTGTTGCCAAGGGCAACCATTTAAGGCAGCGGGCTTTGTTTTGCGTGAGTGGGAATAGATTGTAGGCCCGTGTCATATTTGTAAAGATAAAAGTCAAGATGGCATTCTTTCCTCAGCCTAATGACACGTTGGCTTTATTCCATATTCTTTTCTACAGATATTAAAAAACGGAGAGAGAGAAAAATCTGTGGAGTGTGAGGATGAACGATGTGGAACCAGAGCCGAGGCGACTCTGTCAGTGACACGGCTGAGTGCCTTTTCAATCACATTTTAATTTGGGAATTGCTGGGGTCAACGCTGGTCCCCTGCTAAATACTCTCTGATGCTCTCACCAGAGTGCGGGCCGTAAATATTCTTGCATTCATATGCATCGTTCTGATGTCAGCCAGTTTTCGCTCACATTTTATTTATTAAGCAGACACAGCAGCAAGTCTCTGGAGCCATTCAGGTCAAGGGCCCACTGGTGACATCACACTGCCGGATCCGTGATTTGAACCAATGACCTTCTGATCACCACCACAGTGTCCTAATCCACTGAGCCTCATACTGATGTCAGACCGGGCT
Source organism: Cyphomyrus plagiostoma (assembly GCA_019775915.2). Classification (NCBI taxonomy): domain Eukaryota; kingdom Metazoa; phylum Chordata; class Actinopteri; order Osteoglossiformes; family Mormyridae; genus Cyphomyrus; species Cyphomyrus plagiostoma. The sequence continues at coordinate 17,578,028 of JABFEA020000138.1, read as the reverse complement.
CACATTTATTCAGCAGACGGTGTATCTGAAGCAACATACATTTTTGAGAGAAAGCAGGGTGAGACATGGGGGTGAAGGGTCTTGCTCAGGGGCTCGATGGTGCCATCACTCTGCTGACTTGGGGATTTGAACCCGTGACCATCTGGTCCACAGGCACTGCATCCTCTCCTACTGACCCGCACACTCACTTCCCATCACTACATGTGCTAGTTTATTTCTCTGTGCAGCACCTTCTACTCTCACCCCCCCGCAAAATACTCCTCAAGGCCTCGCTTATATAAATCAAGTGGCAGGGAGTCATGCACGGTCCACGAATAGCCCCCCCATCCCACCCCCTGGGCCCCTGTCTGCCTCTTACAAATGTGTTCCCCAGCTTGCCGTCTCCAGTGCGCTGAAACAGACATTCCTCACTGTCCTGTATCCTTTGTCGTCTGTCGGTTTTATATACATCATCCGCATTTACAATTGTTTATTTCGCTGATGCGATTTTACAACAATATACGAGGTATAGAAAACACACCATAGGCGTGCAGCTGTCCTGTACAGGAGGCTCGGGTACCGGCGCTGCACGGCTGAGCTTCCAGTGACCAGAGACAAGCACGTGGATCCGTACGGGAACACCGGCTACTGCACACACTGTCACACCTGATATGCGGAAATTCAGAGAAATGGGATTCATGGAAGGTTAATACGGATGACTGGCAGTTACCGTCGGGGATCTTCAAGGAATCTGGCATCCAGCCTCCCACTGTAACAGCATAACACACAAAAAATGGGGACGCGGTGCGCTTATATAATGCACAATTTTTTTAGCTCATGAAATATCAGTTTTTTTTTCCGTTACCGTGAGGTCTCCCATGCAGGGTCTGGAAACAATCAAACCCTTGATGGGCACAAACAGTCACGACACAAGGTGTATGTCTGTTCTTACACACATTGTTCCTCTCCTCATTTTCTGTAAAGCACTTTGAATGATCTTTTGTGTATGAAAATATGCTATACAAATAAACTTGATGGGGGCAGGGGGTGTCCATTGAATGGGGCCCCACAGACCTACCCTTGCTCTCATGCCGCACAATTGACTGAATGTTGTTGTTCTATTTACATTTTTCATATATTTAGCTGACGCTTTCATCCAAAGCAATATACAGCTGGCAAAGCAGAGTCAGCCAATCCCTCAAGCAACTGGGCGCTAAGGGCCCTGTGCAGGAACCACGCAGTGCAACCGCTCTGCCTATGCTGGGACTTGAACCAGTAACCTTCTGACCATAGCTATATCTCCTGACACATTTTTCCATCTCCCAAGGGCTGATCCAATGCACGGATAGGTGGTTAGTAGGTTGGGGCCCATAAAGAGTGCAGCCTTGGATGGGATGGCAGTGGTCCATGGTCGTGGTGTTGTTACAGCCTGTGTTTTGATTAGAACTGCCTTTCAAACATCTCCTAGCCTAATATCAAGCTGTTTGGATAATTCAAATAGGCTGAATCAGATAGACAAACAAGTCAAACTGGTCTAAAGCACTGTGGAGAGCAGTGGTTATTTTTTCGTTGATTGCTTGGCTGTTTCCTGCTTTTCTGTTTCCCTTTCATGATTCGTCCTTAGGACTTTTGTTTAGACAGACACATTTGACATGCCTACAGTCAGGGTGATTTGCCTTTTTTTGATAAGTTGTGTTTGTGTCTCCTTCAGGAGACGCAGTTTCTGCTTGTTCATCCGTCATGGCCAGCAGGTACCTGTGTCAGTCTGATGCCACCCCTCACATTCACACGGGTGATTCCCTCAGGTCATGTACTTTAATTATCTTCATTACGGTGAGGATTTATTTACGAGTATATTTTACCAAATTCATGTAATATTTGTTTTTGTATTGGCAGACAGAACGGGAGCCGTATATACTCTAGTAAATGTGCACCTTTGCGCTGAAAGGCAGATTAGGGAGAAGCAGCTAAAGACCCCCATAAAACCCAGTTTCTCTGCTCATTAGCGCTGTGGCTAACGTGTCCGTTCAAAGTCTTGGGCCTCAGTTTATTTGTCACACGCTACTTATCTGCTCAGGCATCGATTTGCAACTTGCTGAGAGGCCACCATGGTGATTTTTTTTACTACTCATATTCGTGACATTATAGTTGAGCATTTTTTTAGAATTTTTATGTATCAGGGTGGCATGGTGGTGCAGTGGTTAGCACTATTACGTCACTCCATTAGGACGAGTGTTTATATCTCCGCCCAAACTGTGTATAGTTTGCACGTTTTCCCTGTGTCCTGCGTCTTTGGGTTTTCCACCTCAGTCCAAAAACATGGCAGTGTGATTTCCTGCCTTGAACCTGTAACTTCTGGGATTGGCGCGTGACCCCGTATGGGACAAGCAGGTATGGAAGATGAATAAATGTGTGTTTACAAATACCGAGGGTATTCTTGACAAGAGCATTCTTGCTAATTTGCCTCTCAAGAGCGAACTTGGGGCGCAATGGATCATGGGATTGATATTGTTGGCGGGGGATGCAACTGATCCTTGATATTCGGGGCTGGGCAAGAATAGCATCATGAGATTTTTACTGTCGTGTACTTCTTGAGTATTGGAACTGCACTACAGCAGTGGAAGATGACATCAAACGGGTACGCGAGACCACAAGAGACCACCAAATTTTGACATATCCCTCTGCCTGACAGTCAGGGAGAAGTTTTGACGTGGTTAGGGTAGGTGTAGGGTTAGGGTTAGGTTTATGGGTTAGGGTTAGGATCTAAGTCACTGCTTTGATACTCTTATTCTGAGTCTGCGACACTGTCGCCATCACAGGTGGTGCAGGGCAGGTCAGCAGGTGATCATTTTCTATCATTTCACTAAACACATCCCCCTCTGGGGTCGGCGATCCCGCGGGCAGGATCTGACAGAAATTTCGCCAAACTGTTTAGAGTTTTTGTCATATACACATTTAAAAACACCATCCAAAATCTTGGACGGTCTACTTTTCAAATATATATAGGTAGAAGCTAAATATATTTTTACAGCTTCGTGATATGAATAGAAAGAACAAGAGTGACTGACTTAAGCGTCTGCGTCTCGCAGCAGCTCTGATCGCCTTCCCACTTGCAAATCGCGCTATTCGCATGATAATGCCATGATAATCCGACAGTTAGTATTGGGTAAAAAAATATATGTGAATACGCCCATTTTGAACGAAATAAACAAGAGCACATGTCTGGGTAATGTTTACACTGATCGGCCACAATATGTCACACGGATACGTCTCCTGCCGCTGAAGCTTTGCGCCAATGTTGCCATTTTCAACAGCGAATAATACCTGTGTTCATAGTTCAGTGGGCTAAGCCTGTGTGCCTATAATCACAAGGTCGCTGCTTCAAACCCAGTGTATTTATAATTTGAATAGCGATCTTCAGCTAAGAGCGGTACTACACGCTCCCGATTCAAGTAAAACAAAGAAAGGGGACGCAGTTAGCTTTTTTGCCTATTTAACCTAATTTAAAAAACTTTAATACTTCCGACAATGGAAGTTTTGAAAAGAAGACCAGTTACGGATTTAGTCAATGTTTTTTTCATGATTCTGCATAGCCTAATGATTTCAGCGAGATATAAACTGAAATACATGAGAAAGATACGTGGTCCACGATGCCCTCGTCCCCAGAGCGTTAATAATAGTGAATTATTTTATTTCCGTTAACTCTGAATAGGCACTGCATCATATTTATATGGTCACAATTTTTCATTTTTCATTCCCTCTACCAATATACTGTGAAAAGGATTTTATTATTGCTACTTTTCTTGCGTTTCAAACTACCTTTCCTAAGAGATGGGTGTGGGGTGCAGTGACATTCCAGACTGATGGGCCGTTGACAGTATGCAAACTATTAAAGGTGTGAGGACACCTATCTCATCAATATTTATTGTGAAGGCCACTGACTTTGAGAAAAAGAGTGTCACTCTAAAGTTCTAACACCTTAGTAATCAAACCACATAAAATTTCAGAATATCTCTTTCACCTATGTGTAGCCAACCCCCGTGTCTATAAGCCTCTTAGCTCAAAAGTCTTGGCTAGAAATGTCCATAATGTGATTTTTTTACAATTTCTCAGCATGTCTGAAAATGGGTTTTTGAAAAGTATATGTTTAAAGTTGATTTTAGCGAAAAAAATAGAATAATAACATTTTAAGTGGTCTCAGATTATTGCTGCTGAGTTTGTGCTGAATAAAAGCACATAAATGTTTTTTAGATAAGTGAAATATTTTAAAATGTCAAGGCATGTCAGACTATCCTGAAAGTCGAAAAGAGGCCTCAGACCCCAGAGGGTTCAAATAATTTGACGCCCCCCACCCCACACTGTCATCAAATACCAGATGACACCCAGTCCATGGCCAGGGCCATTTTCCAAAGGGTACCACTCCCCTAATCAGTAGTGATTTCTCCACACGCTTCTCGTACTCTGCCCCCATGTTTGCCCATATGCTAACATTCCCAGTAGCATGACTGACAACGCAGATCCAGCTCTGAGTGCTTCTCGCATAGTCAGTGTTCCTCCCGCTGCAGTTACCTCTCCCATTTAGTCTGATCTCCTTCCTCGGCCGATCAATTCTAAAATCCTTTTTAAAACCCCCCTGTAAAGGGGGCTGTGAGGACCTTCTCACGGCTCCCCGGGGGGGCGGGTCGCAGTGCTGACTGCCTGGAGACCTTGGCCTTCCCAGCTCTCCCCTCACGCTTACCCCCCCCCCCCCCACATCTCATTTGCATTGTCTTTCAGCCAAATCGACGCCATCTCTTAGGTAGGTGCGCTGTGTGGTTTGTCCCCCCCCCACGGCTGCAGCTGATGAATGGGATTTTCTGGGGCTAATTTCATGGCATGGTGGGTGGGGGACGCTTCCAGCCCGATCCATCAGCGCGATTTTCTTAATCGCGCGTGCGGCCGAGGGCAGTTTTACACGGGAGCGATTCACACACTCAGCGACACATTGAAATGTGAGCTGCAGGCCGGATTGCCATCCTAGGTGGGAGTAACATACCGCAGCGTACTGTTAATGAAGGGAAGCCGTTTCTACGGGGGATTTACGAAAACAGCATAATAATCAGTTTCTTCCTAAAAACATAAGTGGATCCCAAGTGCAGCCAGGGACTTAAATAAGACTGGAACCCCCAGAGTCGGGGTGCATCGCGGGAGGGCGTCGGTCTTGGGGACTTCCGCTGTTGGTTTATGTGTTTGGCCTCTCGCTTGTTTATGGTTCTTCACCTTTGAGCTCAGTGCCCTGATTTTAATCCTGCCCACTGATGAAACATGATCTGGGTGGTGTGGGGAGATGGACTGAGTGTGAATAATGCACATTTATCCATGAAATGCATAAGAATATGCTTTTGTTGGGTGAGCTGTGCATCCCTCAGTAAGTTATATAACTGTGATCGGAAGGTCGTTGGTTTGAATCACGCACTCGGCAGAATGGTCACATCTTTGTTGGGTCACGACCCTTAACCCTCCAAGAAACTCCAGGGGTGCAGAATAGATGGCTGGCCTATGCATAAAGGAGCATGCCTGTTGCGTGCTTCGGTGGGCGAGGATTTATTTGGACGGAGGTAACATCAATGACAAGTCTGGGGAAGACTGACTCAAACGAGGACTAAATACACAGGACTAGCAGACACTAACAAGGAACAGGTGAGAACAATCCGGAACAAACGCAAGGTAACGGGGTGGGCGTGGCACACATGAGGATCGGACAGAGCTGGACATGACAATGCCCATGTATCTTGACAAATGAAATCTCATTCCAAACATATCAGTAAGTTTTTCACCGCAGTGCGATCACAGCCGTCAGGACCAAGATAACGTGGTAAAGGGCCACTTTCAGTCGGTGTCGGGGGAGATGTTTACCGCGACCCTCAGCATGGGGGCGCCGCTGTCTTCAGGCGATCACACACTGCTAGGCGTGCAGAAATGACCCCAGGGTAGCCCCCCCCAGCCGAGCTAGGCGCGAGCCGCCTTCCGCTTTTCTCCGTCTGATTGCTTGGGGGTCTGTTTGCCACACGGCAGAGGTGTCGAAAGGACAGGTGCTCCTGTCAGCCGGAAATGCCTCTGCCGCGGTCGGCGCGTAATCCCGTGAATGACAGCGAAATGGGAATCTAAGACTGGCGTGTCGGAAACCGTCAATTCGCATTTCACAGCGGATGCCCCCGAAAGATGTGTACGTCTGCAGGCCTAATTACAAATGGGTAGGAAGCACACACTGCCCAGAGGCAGGATGCACCCAGTGCCTGTCGAAACATCCCCATCCTCTCATTATTTAAAGCTGCACCGGCAAATTCGGTGTTAATCCTTCAAAACGTGCAGCGATGCACTATATTAATTAGCCCTGAGGAACTGGATCTCAACAGTTGAATTGTGAAGTGAAAGCTAATCAAAGAAGCCTTTTTATGTACTGTGTAAATTACACGTTCGTCATTTATTTATTATATCACATGCTACATATATTCTTGTATGTGTACATATGTATAAACATGTAGGGTGGGTGTGTGTGAATGAGCGGTCCCCAAAAAGATATGATTACTCGAGTGTGTGTGTGTGTATTAGGTTTATATTACATTATTGAGACCAAATGTCCCCACAATGTGATAAAAACCTGTTATCTTTACATTACGGTGACCATTTTTCTGGTCCCCACAAAGATCTGTGACCGCAATCAAAAAAGTAAAAATGCCCAAAGTCTCGTATTTTGTTTTGTTACTCATGGTTAAGGTCATGGCTGGGTGGGGGTTGAGTTTGTCTTGTTGGGATGAGAGTTTTCCCCATTGAAATGAATGAGCGGTCCCCACAAAGATATAATTACATACCTGTGTGTGTATAAATAATTTACGAGCCAGAATGTTTATATTTCACATTTTGTGTCTCTTTTTGGATTTTTCACAGCCGGCTCCACTTCACATGAATAATGCAATGAGAGCCGCACTGGCATCCCAGTGTTGTCCTACGGAGGCTGAGCGGCATTCATAATCGCTCATTACCCTGGGAACGGGCATCCTGGCAGCGGCAGCAGGAAATTGATTGGAACTTAAGTTAAATGCGAAACAGTGGCTCCTCGAACTCGCGCTGCAACAGATGCCGTGTTTAAAAATAGCGCGTCGTGTGCAATTAACAGCCCGACGAGGCAGTCCGTGAACGGGTGCGTCCGTCCAGAGACACCCTGCCCGTCACGACCCGGGAGCCTGACCCGTGAAAAGCAATCTTTCCTGCGCTCAGCGCGGACGGATGTGTCGCCTAAGTGATGCATTCCTTTCGCCACCTCCATTAACTCCATTAACCTCCCCTCTGCTCCCTCTGTGAACTTATCTGTGCCCATCTCCATCCCAATCCTCCACAATTAGCGTCTCCAGTGTCGACACTGATCCCGTCCAATCGGATGGGCCACAGCTGGGTGGTAGCTTTTCCATATAAGGCGTCCTTTACAGATGGGCCCAATGCGAGGTCTTCATCTCTGACATATGAAGTGTCCGTCGATGTAAATCAGCGCGTGTGCTTCCTGAACCAAATGAAGTGCCGACAGCACTGAGGTACGGCAGGGATCTTCTCGCTGGGGATGGAACAGTCCGGGTTCTGCGCTCAGTCAACTGCTGCCATGGGTCTGTAGCAATAAATCGAAGTCAGATTCCTCTCCAAAGGTCACGTCTGTCTGCCCAGGAGAGAAGCTGGAAATTCTAGGTAAAAATATCACCTTGGATCCCCTCTCCCCTCCTCCGCCACCTCCTCTTGTCATCCCCTGCAAAGTGCTGCCCCCCCCCACCTGAATCTGCCACAGTATCCATGCCCCCAAAAATCAGCCATTATATGCAAAACTCATAAAGTTTAAAATCAATTTTAAAGAGGCATCTTCTTATCATGTGGCTCCCACGAGCGAAAGCTGGTTTTCCATTCTGTGTGTGTGGTCCTGTCTTCTCATTACATGTATGCAGCTGCTGGTCCATTTGCTCAGCATTGCAAGTCAGTAATTAACCCCAGGTAAACATGAGAAGCAGCATGATGAAACTGTGGCGATTTCTGCATCACAAATCCACTGTTCTAAAGCCCGAGATCGTTAATGAGGACCTCATGCAGGCAGATCGGTTTTTAAATCAGGACCTCTCAAATATGCTTAGTGACGCAGTACATTTACTTTTGTTGTGTTGTCACGTTAAATGTAATCTTTGTATATTTGCATTCTCTGCCATTCATGATTGTGGAGAGGACCGTGAAATACATCTTGTAATTCGATCTCCATCAATCACAAAACGAGAGTGCATTTTCTGTAATATAGTCAGTATCATAAATCATAATTCACAGCATAAGCTGTTTTCTCATCCAGTGGTTCTGCATAGTTAAGACACTGCAGGACGTGCAGAAACACGCAGCTTTAGTGGCTTCTGCATTAATGTAAATGTCTGCCGATTTTCTAATTTGTTCCGGCGGTGCTGAGATTACTATTTCCAGTTTGAAAACAAACCGTTCTCATAGAACAAATGACTTGTTCAAGCTGACTGCATCTCGATGCAACGTATGACCGTGTCAGAAGCGACCTGCATGATAACATCAGAGTCATGTGACCTGTGCTTCAAATTTTGACATCATCACTTCTAAGATTTGAGTGCCGGCGATCTGGGAAGGGATTGCAAGTTAGAGGAAGACCATCCCAGCTGATGAAGGAAGGGTCAGCTCGCAGCATCCTGGGAGGCTCAAAGTCAGCGTTTTCCCGCCACAGTTAAAGTCATTCAATTTAATTTTCCCACTTTCGTCTATTTCGATTTCACTCTTCTGACCATTAATTTTAATCTTCAGAGAGAAGAAAATATTTCAAACGAGAAATATGCAGGTCACAAGGTCACCGTAAGAAAAAAAAAGAACAACAAACAGTTAACTCTGAATGGGCAAACACAACATCTCAAACAGGTGTGACTAAGTTTGCCATCATTGTCCTCAGCTCACTGACATGCAGTGAAGTGAAGGACAGCAACTCAGCTCACTGACATGCAGTGAAGTGAAGGACAGCAACTCAGCTCACTGACATGCAGTGAAGTGAAGGACAGCAACTCAGCTCACTGACATGCAGTGAAG
>JABFEA020000138.1:17533199-17545582 GCA_019775915.2 Cyphomyrus plagiostoma | reverse complement strand
AATCAACACATCCTAAAGACTTGATTTTTTTTCACCGCACAAATGTCAAATGTCGGAAAATTAGAGTTCCTGCACTTATTATTTCCCACTTCAAGTACTGCAAAATAATAAATAATTTATTTAAGATAGCAGATTTTAATATTAAGAGTCTAAAAAAGATAGACAGCGCAAATAATCGTCGTCCGTCGTCCTGCTGCCAGCTGTACCCTGACCTAATAAAACCCATTTGGGCCCTGATCAGACTGATTACCCAGAAATGTGTGAGTGGGGCAGCTGGCTGGATTCTGAAGAGAGGATCTCCCCGCTCACAGCCAATTTTCACTGTGCCATATTGTGTTCGAATGACTTTTACATTTTTTGAAATGTTCAACCCAGTCATATAATATCATTTAACTTTTTGATATTCAACAACCAATGAAAACTACAAAAACGTAATGACGACATTAGAGAACATTTGTGTAAAGTTCTGTTTATGTAACATGTTTTGTACTATGTTTATGTACTATGTTTATGTACTTAGAAATGGTAAATCACTTGTGTGAGTAAATCCCCGTATTTTTAAAAACCATTAAAACCGCACATAATAAGAATTCACACACGCAAAAAACAATTCTGAAACTCTCAACCACTCTCAAACGCAACCACTTTTGATCTTAAATCCTATACTGTGTGCTGGATGTATTATTTAAAAAAAAAAAGGAAAATCAATGGCCGTCCATGTTCAGGACCAGATGGGGCCAGGACCTAAATCCAATCTGATAGAGAGCAGGGTGGAGAAAACGAATGCCGAGGGCATTAATCATATAAATGACACCTTATCAGAAGTGCCTCGCCAGCATGAACACACTCATCCATTATCATTTGGCATAAAAAGAAGCATTCTTGATATACAAACTCGAATGCAATTCATGCTCTATAAACTGGTAACATTCAAATCACCTAGGCCTTGATTTGCTGTTAGTGGCACAAGACTTCTTACAAATCAGTTCAAAGAAGTAATAGTGTTAAGTTTATGGTGTTATAAATTCTCATTGGTGATTTCCTTCATTGGTTCCCTCAGTGGGTGAAATCAATATCATTCAACATACATCCAGCTTAAACAGCTCATACAGCCCAGAGAATGTACATACTGGTAAAATAAATATTGTAAGAAATAAAGATTCCAATAACGACTGATTTGGAATCCGTTTGATTCTAGTTCCATAATGTGTTCTCTGCTGGAAGTAAACATGATACATTTTCTCATAGACAAAAAAAAAACGTCCTGACCCAGGACATGGGAGGAATGGGAGAACCTAAAAACCGCTTCAACATGATGATGTGGTTTGGAATCTGTAGCAGATTCCTGATAAAGTGAAGCTCAGTGACCTTTAAGAGGAACGAGAAGCACAGAAGCATCTGTCTCAGAAACGCTTCGGTCTCTAACAATGTATCAGAAGGTAACGGCGAACTTCATCATACTGACAAATCCTGGGGGGTTGTTCCCTGAAAAATTGGATGGCAGGACGAGCTGTGCAGGGATTGCAAGCAGAGGAGGGCATGCAAGCAGAGGAGAGCATGCAAGCAGAGGAGAGCATGCAAGCAGAGGAGAGCATGCAAGCAGAGGAGAGCTTCCAAGCAGAGGAGAGCATCCAAGCAGAGGAGAGCATCCAAGCAGAGGAGAGCATGCAAGCAGAGGAGAGCTTCCAACAAAGGAGAGCTTCCAAGCAGAGGAGAGCATGCAAGCAGAGGAGAGCTTCCAAGCAGAGGAGAGCATCCAAGCAGAGGAGAGCATGCAAGCAGAGGAGAGCTTCCAACAAAGGAGAGCTTCCAAGCAGAGGAGAGCATGCAAGCAGAGGAGAGCATGCAAGCAGAGGAGAGCATGCAAGCAGAGGAGAGCTTCCAACAAAGGAGAGCTTCCAAGCAGAGGAGAGCTTCCAAGCAGAGGAGAGCATGCTCTGCACTACTACTCAGACCCTAATCCCCTCGTCTCTTAAACTCTATATGCATAGAAGCCACTATATTAACAAGCATAAAAGCATAAAAGTGATATTTTTTTGATTTTCTAGAATTAAGATTACTAAGGGGACAGGAGTCATAGTAAGGGTAGGACATGTAAGGTTTAAGAGGCCAGGATTTTATATCACAATTAAAATGAAATTACAGACAAACAACCAAATAAAAATCAATCAAAAATCTATTTTATGAATATATATAAGCATGTATTAAACAATAATAATATAATGAACAGTGGATGTCTCATTTTCTTATAACATTAGCTAGTCAGTATAGTTTATTATTTTAAAAAGTAAAAGCAATTAATGACAAATAAATCAATAAGACAGAAGATTGATTGAAGACTAAAAGGGGAAAAAAAAACAAATGTTAACATGCCTGTCCTAGCAGCTAAACACATACATGACAATCCCTTTAAATTATAGGGCTGTCTTAAGAAGCAATGTAAATGGATTTTGAGGCTAATCAGCTGTGAAATTAACTTAATGGTTTTCATGAACAGAATGTTCAATAGGCTTCAAAGCACAATTATGAGGTAACTTTCTTCCTCACTGTGCAAATAAAATGCCAAATAATTCAAAGGGCAAATTCAAAAGGAAAAGTTTTAATGACGCTTCAGAACTTGCCCACTCTTGAAAGGAGTTAGATTTGAGATGATCTTGGTGCAGCTGCCTGTCTATCACTGGATTTTGTCATGATAACTGAACGAAGATGAGCAGAGTGACAGATTTAAGACAGACATCCTAGAGATTTAATAATCCATCCATCAATCATCTGGCATTTCATCTTATTTTATCATCCTCCATTCTTCTGTGTTTTGTGCCAAAAATGGAGCATCCTTGTAGAAAGTTATTTAAAATATATATACTTTTATTATATATTATCAGAAAAGTAATGGAGAGGCGCCAAATTCTCCAACATTAGTTTTGTTCATATACTTGACCACCTTCTAAAGATTTATTTCAACAGCAATGCAACTTTTCATATTTTTCATTTTGAGCTTGGGAAAACAGACCAGTGCTACCCCAGTAATGGCACTGAAAACTTTCATAGACTCTTCAATTACAGCTGAGCACAGAAGCCACGAAAAACACACAATGAAGTGAAGCGGCACATTCATTAATCCAGAGAGTCACATGACAGATATCATGTGATCACAATTCCCCAGCACCATTAGAGTAAGATTTCAATGATTCCAAACGTGTTTAACTCCAAGTCTTGGCTGGTGGAATATAAGCCCCCTGGGCAAAAAGTGGACCAAAGCTTAATGTTGTGCAATTGGGGTTTGGCACACTGTCTTCCCCAGGAGTGAACATCCAGAGTAGCATATTTTCTGAAGTCAGGAGGTCATTTTGTATGATGTTTGGACATTCTTCTCCAAAATAAGTGGAGAGCTGAAGATTTATATTTTAATAAACAGTCTGTTAGTCTAAATATAGGATTGTCAAATGTGCCAATTAAAATGTTCAGCTACTTTAAAGAATTTACATACAGTTCAGCCTTATGTATCTGTTGATTTATGGTCCAGAAAAAACTGCATGTTTTGGACAGTGAAAATGCTTTAAATTGCAATGCACTCTCGACTTCTAAGCAATATTGCACTTGTTAAACAATGTGAAGTTATTTTAAGAGTCTATGAAGGTTCAGTGACTGTTCCTGAAAACAATTACATGCAAGCTGAAGTTAAACTATTAAATAGAAGTTAAATAGCATTCAGAAGCCAATAAGTGTGGTATTGGTAACAATAGAATTCCCATCTATTCCAGTGCCTGACACCAAGATGCAATTATAGTAAAATGTTCAGTAATATGAGGGGTGCCAGATCTATGCATGCTGTACAACAGTGGGAGATCAGAACAGTACATGATATTGTTGCATAAAATTATGCATTGCAGAAATCCATTAAAGCGCTTCACTTTCAATTTTATGTGATCTGAAAAGCGCAGCATGTGCTGACTTACATTTGACTTTGTAAATAATAAGTAATGTAGGCCTACTGCAAAGAAGCAATACATAAATTGCAATAATAGAAATGTTCTGTTATATAACACAGTTTAAGCAAATTCATAATAATCTAATTTACATCTTTCAATAAACTGATTGAATCAATAAATACCGTATCTTTGGATAAGAAGAAAAAACACAATAATACCATTTTAAAAATAAACAGAGTAGTATAATGAGCAGTACGATACATCGCACACATTTACCGTTTAATAGTAAGAGGTCAGGATGGAAATATATAAAAATGTAACTGTGGATTGTAAGGCAAATACTGTAAGAATGAACTACACTGAAATAGCTAATATAATAAAACTTATTTTAAAATACAATAATAATGTTTTAAATTGAAAATAATAACTGCAAATGGAAATGTATATCTGTTCGAGATGCATCACTTCGGGTGGCTACAGGCTACACGTTCATACCCAGTCAAAGCTGACAACGAACCTTCGCTGTTTGCCTCTTTGAAACTGAACCCAATATTCAGAAACGCTGTGAACTGAGAAGTGACTCATATTACCTTGACTGAGAAAATCTCATCTTGCATCTGACGAATCTACGATTTCTCTGGGCAGGCGCCCTGCGGCGAATGACTGTGTACATTACAAAGATGCAGTAAGTGTCATTTTGGCGGAGTCAGGGAACTTAACCGCTCAGCGCCTGTTGGAGAGCTGTCCGCGGTGCTGAGGGGAGGGTGCCCGGAAGTTTAAACAATTAAGGAAATAACTTCGGGAAAGTTTTTGGAATGCTCGCGGTTTCGTAGAATGGGGGGGTTATATGTTCTAATTTAACGAAGATAACTCTTATTAATCTTATTAAGTAATTACATGGTCAAATTAGTTACTAAAGTGATGAGATTTTATGCTTCAAATACGTAATACGTATTAACTGGTGCCAGTCTGTTATAAAATAATTGGATTGTGAAAGCATACATTCTGTACTTTATTGATGTTTTTTAAATAATAATAAAAATAAGAAGAAGAATAATAACAATATATAAGTTATAATCCAAACTTATCATCTCCCGTGTTTAATATTTTTTAATTCTCCGTGGCCACAAATTAAATCAGGCTCTGTCGCTCATTGTCACACATAAAAGAACAAAGGCGATTATCGCAAGTTTTAATTACTAAAGTGGATTAATTAGTGGTAGGCCTATTAAAATTGTGGCAACTGTCTGTTGTTCATATACCGTTCTATTTCAGCTTTCCTAAAAAATAGCCTGGATACCCTTATCCAACGGATTAGGAATCATAAAGGAAAACTATGGCTTTGGAATATATCATACAATGTGATTAAAATAGATAGAAGTTTGCCAGAAAACACTGCAAAATGTGTTCTTATAAATTACAGCGAATTTCGCTCGTCCAGTCAATGGTCTCAGAAATCCATTTGTAAAAATACAAATTTAAATGTATAAATAAAACAAAGACCGAAAAGATACTACGCGCCTTCAGTCTCACTCCAGTCTTTTTTGTACAAATTTTCATGCTTACTAAATATCTATCCGTTATATGATTTGGTCTAGAAAAAAATATTTATATTAGGCCTGCTGTATCATCCCCTTCTGTTGTCTCGGTGCATTGCACAGAAAGCAAGTCCTGTAACTTACAGATTCAGATTTCAATACACTGTACAAATCTATAAATGCTTCGGACTAAATAGCTACTTCTACCTTTGTCTGAGTTTCATTTACACGCGGGAAAAAATGAAACAGATTGAAAGAGTCCCGAAGCCAGCTATGCATTCAATTACTAATTCCGGCGTTTTCAACGAAGGCATCAAGCCAAGAACATATGCCGATCGTTGTTTCTTTTCCCCAGATTCATATCGCCCTCTTTAGGAATAACATTGAAATTGCATACTGGTAGCTTTTAAGAAGTAACGTTTCTACCTATAAGTATCAGTCGTATTCACGATTGCGTTTATGCAGTGGTCTTTGTGATATTGTTCAAATTAGTTAAAAATAGCCACTAGAAATAAGTATATTCCTTGAGCATGTGTTTGAAATAAATCAAGCAAATTCCACTTCATTTTGTATGACAGTAACATACGCCCGTTGTTTCCTTTAAAAAGAGATTAACATCGTGTCATACATGAATGACGAATTTAACGCTAGAATGAGAACAATAAAGTTACCTGCAACGTGTAACAGAGGTGATGGACAGAGACTTACCATGCAGATTGCAGGCGCTAGCAGGACAATCGCGCACCAACTCGTCGCCTGCATCTCTGTGATCTTAAACTTCCACTGTTTTCTGTCTTTTCGTATTTAAGAGCATGCTGATATCCACTTTACATAACAGAAAAGCCGTTCAACTGCCTAATAAAAATGACTTCACTCCCCATGTGACCACAAAGAAATTTTACACTTATAATCGAATAAAAAGAGACAGAAATTAAGATTACATAAAAACTACTCCGCAGGAGACGTGGAACAATGTCATAATTAAGTAACGGATGAAATATCAGCTATGGATGCTCATTTGCGTCCGGTCCCGGTCTGTGATCGGGGCGCACTCCACTCCGAAAGACGCCGTGCTTTTTTGTTGCGCCTCTTGCTGGTGCTGCCTAGTATTTTATATGGCCCGCTCAAGCTGCACACCATTAACGCGCATTGTGAACACAGTACACAGCAGTACACAGTCCGACAGTGGCAGAGAGAGAGGGAGAGAGGAGGGAAGGAGGTATAGAACGGGATCAAAGAGGGATGACACTTGTTCGGCACATCGAACGGGTCTTTATAATGCGCTATGGTTAATTGTTGGGTCCTTATAATGCCTATTGGTTAATTGAAAATATATTAATCTATTAATAATCTTAATGTG
Source organism: Cyphomyrus plagiostoma (assembly GCA_019775915.2). NCBI lineage: Eukaryota > Metazoa > Chordata > Actinopteri > Osteoglossiformes > Mormyridae > Cyphomyrus > Cyphomyrus plagiostoma. The sequence goes on along the minus strand of JABFEA020000138.1, from coordinate 17,538,755 downwards.
AACGATCTATTGTTCGCTCAAATGTCTCTGAATGTGATCTTGGTGTAATCTGATTATGAGAAAAAAAAGGGGTTTCACGGAAAAAAGGGTTGCAAAATTCGGCTTTTTTCCAAGAGCGGTCATATTCATTGAGAAAGACTAATATTATTCATTGAATATTAGTAATATTACTTACTAATATTCGGATTTTTTAGAAATACAATTACATTGTACCGTGTTCACATTCAGAGGCACATTTATTGACATTTGTGTTGGTGTTCATATGTAATACTTCAAATGCTGGCTTAGCGACACTGTTAAAAAGCCAACACTGCAGAAAGTGTTGATTTAACAGTTTATTGGTGGTTCCCATACACATGTATAAGCATAGAAACTGTTGAAATGAACTCCATAGGAGTTAAATTCCTGATTTCAGATTTGCTGTGCTTTCGCTTGACAAAGCCATCCTGCTCTTACGACCTGTGCTGTTATTCCCCTGGTATGACCAACAGGGGTCATTGGTTGTCCTCCGGTTCCTTCCGAATTCTACTCAGGTGTCTCTTGTTCGTTATCCCGAGTCCTGTTGTGCTAACTGTCCCCACTTGCATCGTGTCACCCCTTCATTAGTCCAGTGTATAATGCTTCCCAGTCCTGTGTTCCCCAGTCCAGTCATTGACATCAGTTCTCTTGTTACCTGTGTCCTTCCCCATACTAGTCTTCCCACTTTGACTCCTCGCAGTCCAATAAACCCCATTTTTCTTCTGCTGATGCCTGTGCCAGAGTACATCATCTCTCATGTTATGACACCTGCTAACTCCTTCTAAACTTATAGTACTGAAACTAACACTTAAGAAATGTTACATATCTGACATTAGTCTGAGCAGTTTCTCCTTTGTCTTGAAAAAAACCACCTGAGCTTACCTTGTCTGGAAACCTGACTAATCAACTTTATATGAAAGGATATTCAAAATATTACAATTGCTTTTGCAGAAATTTGGAAATAAAAGTGGTATCTATTGAATATCCATCATAAAGTGCAAAACATAACAATTATCCTGATATAACTAAAACACCCATAAAGTAAAAACAGCTGTTTCCTCAAAATCTAAAAAAAAAAAATAGAATGAATGAACTGATCAATGGCTGGGCAGCACATTGATGGCATGATGAATACAATTAATTGATTGCTTAACCCTTTCGCGTAGAAAAGGACACCAATTACACAGCTGATCATGTATATCTTATGTATTTGCATCATCAAGTTATAAAACTGTTATAAAAGTGGAGTCCACCTCCCAGTCAGCTGACGTAGTCTCTCCATGTCTAGACGTCACAGGGACGCACAGGTGCCCTCCTCAGCTTCCTGACTCTGTATGGCAAAGTGCAGGACAACAACAGGAAACTGACATGAGCAAATATCCGTGAGCCGATACTCAGACTCCCAGTGATGGACCACTACTCACCCCGCAACTCAGTGTTCAAAAAGCTGCCTGCCTTTGTAAACACAGGGTCCACACCGGCAGGAGAGATGCATATTTACTGATCATGAAAACATGCTTCAGCAGTTCAAAGGTGACATCTGAAATGTTTTATTGGGTTTGCTAAGGCAGTACTTGTGTATACATGCACCCCCTTGATAATATGATGTAATTTGGACCAATGGGGCTTGCAGCTAAGTTATGACGTGACCCCATGGTATTTAATCTCTGATTAACAGTGAAAGGTCCACAAAGGAAAGCTGTATTTTTACTTCAATGTTTGGGTAGCCTCACTGTGAGTGTGAGGAGGTGCTGAATGACCAGCTGCACTCACTGCTCTCTCATTCAGCATCAATAAGGAACTGCTGGCACTGCTTTCTGTGCTGCCGGCTTTCAGGAGGAGATACATGTCAGGGTGGGAGGAAGTAGTGAGCGCTGTGCTCTGTCAAACAGGGAAACACACAGAGAGGGTCAAACAGTACAAAGAAAGTGTCGTGCCTGAGTTGCTGTCCCCAAAGTAGAGACCCGGGAATTCTGCAAACTGCAGGTGGGACAGGGGACTATCATCCAGGAGCAGACAGGTGTGGGTCTCCGGGTCGTTGTGATACCACTGTGATCCACCAGGGGCAGCACGCAGTACCAGGGTTACAACCATCAAGGCCAGAGTCACTACAGCCACCACCAACGACTGCAGCCGCCACATTCCTTGCCATCTCCCAGTCACGTATCGCCATATCAGAGCTCTTCGGGAACAATCTGCAGCCACGAGGAGAAGCTTCCTTCTCTGACATGCTGCCAGCAACCAAGGACAAAATGAGCAGGATGGAAAATGATGAAAGGAATACCATCAGTAGCACAAAGAGAGATAAAGAGGGAACAGAATCATTTCATAGGTAGAAAAGGCATCAGTCCAAGTGTGTCATCATGCAGGACACAGACTGGCCGCTGTATTTGTAGCTCTTTTGTTTCATTTATTACTTTTTTTTTCTTAGTAAGAGCAAAGATAGTAGTTGGAGTAACATACTGCATCAGTCTGTGTGTGCTTACAGCAATGGGCAGATTAGACGGGAACATAAGACAGGTGTGGGAGAACTGGAATTCCAAACACTGCCTTAAGACTGTGGCAAAGGCGTGACTGGGGGAGCCACATGGGGGTGACACTGTTGGCCATCTCTGGTTTTTATATTTAGTGGCTCCAGAAAAACAAGGCAGGACAACATTTCTCAAAAAACTTCAAATGTCCATGTTTATTAGGCTAAACTCAAAAGAACTGATACACTCGAGTTGCAGTGGAAGAAACAGACATTGTTTAGAGCTAAGCTGATTTCATCCATGGGCACAGTATGTCTTTGTAAATACAAAAACAAAGACCATACACAACAGAAAGTACCACAGATTTGCATTCAAAAACAAAAAAAGCAATGTTGATTTTGGATTTGTCGTCACCTGATGATAAAGACCAGCATAAAGTCTAAAGGCCAGCAGCATTGTTAAAACTGATTTTTAGTATGCTGCATTTAAATCTGTCTTATTCTTAATCATTAATTCTGTTCTGCTGATATCAGAGAAAATTCCCATCCCTTCCCTGATCAAAAAATTGTATCATGGCCAATCCCTTCACCATCACTGCACCATTATGCAAATATATTTTTTTTTCTATTTTGGATAAAAAACATCTTTATGTCTCCCGCCTGCCCATCTGTCATTTGTAGCTTGAGACTTAAACCACGACATTCACCGAAATTCATTTTCACTTATCTTAATCACTGTTTTGTAATTATTAGCTCGTGGGGGATGGGACAAAGGACACAGGAGCAAAGATGATGAGTACACAAATGGGCTTTAAGTTAAGAAATAAACTGAAAGCAACCAAAATGATGGAGAAACCAGGGGTGATGAAGAAAACATATGAGTAACACCCAGAGAGAATGTTAATGACAGATCTGGGGAACACAGGACTGGGGGGCACTTATACCCATGACTAATGAGGGAGCTAACAAGAGGCAGGTGGGAGTGGTTAACATGAGGGCAGGAACAAGAGGTAAGGAAAACTAATACCAGGCATGGCTCATTAGGGCCATGCTAGTGAGGAAATCAGGAGGGGCATGGCAGTACCCTGCATGGTCTCATATAGTATAGTATTGGTGTGTGCAGTGGCCTCAACTCACGTCATTCTCAACCTACAGAGGGCTATGGCTTCCGAGCTCCTCTGGACAGCTCTCAGTTCCAACTTAATGTCTAGGAGGGAAAAGTAATCCTCAGCATTAAGATGAGGTGACTCCTATGGTTTTGACAGCCCCTTTGACCACCAAAACCAGAGTACTTGGGGTATATGGTCCACCTGGTGTAAGGAGGCATGAAAGAGCACCCTCCGTTGTCATGGTGGATGAGGTGAAGGACATGGGAGCAGGTGTGATGCCTTAAAAAGGGAGGTTTTGTAAAATTAAGAAACACAAAACTGAAAACAACCAGGATGACAGGGAAACTAAACAGGGGCAACGAAAAAAGACACACATCAGTAACATTAGGAGACAATGTTAATAGCTGGTCTGTGGAAGAGAGTGGTAGGAACTTATACGCATGACTGATGAGGGAGCAGACAAGAGGCAGGTGGGAATGGTTAACACGAGGGCAGGAACAAGAGCTAAGACAAATGAGCACCACGTGCAGGAGGGTCATGAGGGTCATGACATTCATTGTTGAAAAAGGAGGATTTCTTGCTTAGTTGGATAACTTGTCAGATTTAACGCGCAGTGTGAACACACTGGCAATACATTCCAACAATGCCCAAGCTTCCAAGGCCAACTTCCACTTCACTGGGAGCCCTCACCTCTGCTGTGGCCCCAGAGGCTGTACTCCATCCATGCTCCAGGCTCCTGGCCCAGTGAAGGGCCACATCGCCTGCACGAAGTTTTGCGTCAGTGGTGCAGCCTAAACCTGACCCAAGAGACCCCGTTCCACCTGTGTCCGATCGGGACACTGCTCTGGGCCAATCAGGCTGCTCTGTCTCGTCATTGTCCCACAGGAAACCCCAGTAATCAAGTCTGTGACCCTGGCTGCACCCTGGTCATCTCCCCATTCCCTGGCTGCACCCTTCTCACCTATAGGTGCTCCAGCTGAACTCTGCTTGGCTCCAGGTGGCCCAACTGCACCCTGGTCATCTCCCCATTCCCTGGCTGTGCCCTGGTCACCTCCAGGTGCCCCAGCTGCGCCTTGCTCACTTGGAAGCCCCTTGGTGGTCTTCACACCTGTGGCACTGAGAACTTCCACCTCGTTTCCTGCTGTCCCGTTGGCTCCTGCCTCAGCGTCTGACTTCATGTTGGCTCCCACTTCATCTTCTGGTTTCCCCCTGGTGCCCACCTCGTTTCCGCTTTCCCCACTGTTACCTGCCTTGTCTCCTGGTTCCCTGCCAGTGCCCGCCTGATCTCGTGGTTCCCTGCCGGTGCCACACTGGATGCATGGTGCATGCATCACGGAACTACAGCAGCGTGTGTCCTCTTGGTTGTGTACTCCACCTGCTTTGTCCTATGGCACTGCTACTGTAACTTTCTACATTGAGTTTACCTTTGAAAATGGCCATCAATAACAGAATGTTATATTTCAATTCATTCAATACATTTAAATTATACAGGGTGTCCATAAAGTCTCTTTACAATTTCAGAAATGTATTACAAAGGCAATTGATGAGATATCTTCATCAGATTTGTTCCATGCACTCAGTGGTTATCAAAGTTTTTAATCAAACAAAGGTAGGGGGCATCACTAATCTAAAGCAGAGGGTCACTGATGCCATTGCCACCACTGATGAGGGTATGTTACAGCGAACATGGCAAGGAATTGAGTACCGTCTTGATGTGCTTCGTGCAACTAATGGTGCTCATATAGAAGTGTATGAAATGAGGCAAAAAACCCTGAAATATATATGGCTAATTTTGTAATAATTTCCACATATCTGTCTTTTCATTTGCCTTTGTAATAAATTTTTGAAATTGTAAAGAGACTTTATGGATACCCTGTATTAAGTTTAGACAAAGTCTAAGAAGTGTGGGCTAAATTGTAATCGTAGTAGTAGTAGTAACAATACTACTCCTACTCCTTC
>JABFEA020000138.1:17476657-17494720 GCA_019775915.2 Cyphomyrus plagiostoma | reverse complement strand
GCCACGTAGAATTAAGGCAGTTCTGAAGGCGAAAGGTGGTCAAACACCGTATTAGTATGGTGTTCCTAATAATCCTTCAGGTGAGTGTAGGTAACAGTAAGAGGCGCAGAGTAACAGTAAGAGCAATAAAATTGCCAGGGATCATTTTTTTGGTATTAAACTGCACCCATACGTACCTGTATTCCTGACAGACAGGTGGGGCATCACACGTCCTTTCCTCATAAAGCACTTCAGGACAGTCTTGGCCCCCATTGGTTGGCCACTGAATAATGATGCGATTCCGAGACTGCTTCACCGTCACACTTGTACCTCCAAATACAATTTTTTAACCAATGAATGACAGACACTGCAGTCCTGTTTTTCCAGCACTCATGGTTTGATATTTACCTCATTATTTTCAGTCAGCCATTCTCCCAGGAGGAAGAAAGTGGTCTGAATAGGTACAAATATCCGACTGCACTAGTAAAAATCGCTACAATTCACAAATAACAGAGTTTTATGAAAGGGAGGTTATCTCCTGTAAAGGTATTGGCAGTTGTAGCTCACTATGATGCGTTGCCCTCTGCCATAACGAAGATAAAGGTGTAGCTTAATACTATGAGCATGTCAGAGGCTGGTTAATGAAATCCAAAGGAGTTACAGTATTGATTTAGGCTCTTGTTCTCTGGTTTTAACCAGTGTAGAGTGCACTACTTAGTTCACCTAAATCTTGTATTTACACCATAGCACACAAAATGGGCTTGATTAGAACAGAATTCCCAATCTAACTAAGGTAAATTGTAGTGTTTGTATATTAATGACGTTAGCTAATGAATGCTGCTGATTTAACACCATAGATTTACTATAAAGCAATTACACTGTGTATTAGCTGTTGTAATATTTTCTAAAAATGTCTATTTCTGAAAGACTGTAACTCAACCTGAAAGCCTCCTTAAAGCAGGACATGTAGGTGGCCGTACATGCATGGGCATATATGTATGTATACGCTGTTGAGCAATAGATTCAGACTCCTTTCACTGGAAATTAGTGTCGTCCTTCTGTTAGAGGCTAATTATCGATGGTGATGTTTTTCACATGAGTAATTTAAAACTCATTTCCATTGTGTCGTTAATGGGGGGGGGCTTTCACTAAGTTGGTTTTTCAAAAGTAACAGCAAATCACTGAGTGAAGTGGAAAAAGCACAGTCCTCACTTCCACGTTACTCCTTAACCCTCAATGGTCTCCTTGTTCGAAAGTTACGTTCCAGGTCCTTGGGGTTCAAGTTGCACCCCTATTCGTTGGCATATATAATTCAACGGTACCAAGCTCACATTCAATGAACCAAAGTTAAAATACATTTATCAGTTAACTGCATGATGCATGCACAGCTTACGCAGTGAGATAGTACAGTTAAAGGGCTTGCGGCAGTGGGGGGGGCAGCGGAGGGAACTGGTCATATAATGCGCATTCCGTCTGTATCCTCTTGCAGAATCTGTTGAAGAGCTTCAGCTGTGGAATACCTAACCATGGTGTTATTTATTTTCTAGCAGTTGAAATGTAAAAAAAAAATGGCTGACTTTTTTTAAAAAAAAGGCAAACTAATATCCCAAAATGTTCTAGAATATAATAACATAAAAATTATAGTAGCAATTAGCACCAATTAACTGAATTTGTCGATAATATCAACATCATAAACTAACCCTAAAAAGGGTTTTGTAATATCAACTAGACTTTGTTTTTCATAGAAGACGTTTCGTAGTCCATCCAGAGTGCTTTCTCAATTCTGACTGACTGGCTGGCATAGCAGGTTGATGAACCCTGTGGAATCCTCAAGTCGTTAGCACTTGATGGTCACCTGTGGGTTCTTGTTGATCCCCCTGGCTTTCATGTGTTCTACCTGAGGCCGAGCGTGAACGACTGTGGAAACGTCTGGGCAAAGTTGAAAGAATTTTATTGTAGATGGACCGGGAGGAGAACTGGTTCAAATGAATGACCATCGTTGAACAGAGGAGGTGGCCTTAGACATAATCTATCACCCAACTACAATGCAATTCTTTCAACTTTGCCACAGTTGTTCACGCTCAGCCTCAGGTGGTATCAGTGAAACACATGAAAGCCAGGATTCATCAACCTGCTATGCCAACCAGTCAGTCAGAATAGAGGAAGCATTCTGGATGGACTGCAAAACGTCTTCTGAGAAAAACAAAGTCGAAGAAAATATGCCAGAGATAATTGACGTCAACACTTTTTCTATCGTTTAATGCATGACCGTATGTAAAACTAGTGCACTAACAATGTCCTAGAGGATAACTGCTGTAATTTTAATAACAACATGGTAGTAGCCATAGAAATGGCCAGGGGGTGCAGAACGCACTCCAAGGAACCATTGAGGGTTAAATAGAAATGATTATGCTTGTTGTAATGATTTGACAGATGATCATGGTGATACCTTCTGGGCAGGTGGATGGACACGGGGTCCAGTCGCTGAAGCCGGTAACTATACAGTCCCGTTTGCAAGGAAGTGAGCACGGCCTCACTGAGTCAGGGCGAAGGCTTTCGGGGCACCTGCAAACACAGGACTTCCTGTCTGACACTTAATTCACAGGAAGGAGACACACACAGACCCCAAGACAACACTGTGACTGCCTCTGAAGATCAGCGAACCCTGCATAGGCTGTTCTCATGTGAATGGAGGCTAAGGCATTCAGAAATGAGCTACCATGCAACCATAATAAGGCTTCTCTGAGGTTTATTCAGCAGTGTATTAAACTCACTTGTGCATGGTGGAGCTCATATTGCACAATTTTGTTATATAAAGGTGAGATAATCAGTGTAGCTGGATGAGATTATATTTAACAGTTTACAGGCATATGGGCTAGAGTCTAAATTTAATCTTTCGTCTTATATAAATACCAGCACTCGTCTACTGGATGAATATAAACCCAGTGGATTGTCCAGCTAAATTAAGGACAACGATCTGAATGTCAGGCAGATCTGACTTGGCTTAATACTAGGTCAAACTCTTAGCTCTTGTCGTGCTGCACAATCGCTTTAGATCGCCTGAGTGGAGGCTAACGTCAGGATGTCATGTGAGGGTCTTTCCGGACCAAGCTGAAGCGTCAGTCTGCGTGCTGCTGCCGCATTGACAGAGTGCATTAAAGCAATAGCTGTAAGCACAGATTTATTTTTAATACCAGTGAAAGTGAAAAATCCGTTAGACTGAAACAAAATCCCTCTGCTAGGAACTGAGACCTGATTTCCGCCTGGGAAGACGGCACTGCGTGTTTCCTGCCCCAGGACTCAGATTCAGCACATTTACTGATACAGAAAGCAGAGGTCTTATTCTAACTTAATAACCGGACTCTCAAAAGTTTTTAAGATTCCCGGATCTACCAAAATGTCACACTGATCATTCACAGCATCTAAAATAGTCTGCAATATTAAATAATTTTTAACATATATTTACAGAAGGAAACCTTGTTTTCTAGTGTCCTGTGGTCGGTGTTGATTTGAAATCATCTTCCTGGGCAGACAGTGAAGCAGTAGTAACAATTTCATTTCATAAACCCCCACTGAAAAACAGAGTTTGGCCAACTTATGGTAGCTGACCAGCTTAAGGTATGTTTTGCATGATTTGTGATGGTATACTGGTCATACCAGTTTATGATGGTCATTCTAGCTGGTTTAGCTGGTCATACCAGCATGACCAGCTTGACAGGCAGGCTACACCCAAGTGAAAGTATCAAAGATGAGCAAGAATAAGTTCCTATTTTCAGCAGGGACCCAAAACATCACAGCGGATCTGGCACAATAATGCCTGTTAAAAATGATCTACCTATAGCCTTAATGATTAACGTGTTGCAGAAAACAGCCACCCTTAGAGAAGAACAATGCAAGATGTGATTATCTGCAATCTTCCACTGACACAGCTTTGATTAGGTGATGGAGCACATCTATTGAATCAGGTTAGCGTGAGCTCTTCACCACCCAGACTCCATTAAAGCCTCCAGTCCTTCTTGCTGCTGGAGGACTGAGCTATAAGGGCCACGGCTCTGTGCGACGTCAAACACAAACGCATTTAAGTCACTCCCCAGAAGTCCCTTTATTACCTCCCTTAGGGCTCTTATTGGGTTAAGCTCAACCAGTGATTCATCGCACACAGCCATCCTCCATAGGCTTTCTAGCTTGTTTCTCTCAACACTTGTAAGTGTCCTACAGCACATCATAGGTAACCCTTCAGCAGCCATAAACGAAACAGCTGTCTAAACGACTGCCACATAGAATTATGTTGGATTTACGGGGGATGCTGGTCGAGTTTTAGCCTAACCATGAAAGTACAGTACAGCATGGCTCCTTTGGTGTTTATTCCACACAGTAGACATACAAATAGTTCATGCAGCGAGTCTGACACGATTTCAGTGAAAGTCAACAAAACAAGCTGTTCCCTTACTTTCGGAGGCGTTACTAGGATCTATTTTTAAGGTAGGGACATAAGAGGGCCCAACCTTATCATTAGCCAATAATGTGCTTTGAATCGGTGAGTGACAGGGATGGGGACTAATCATCTTTCAGCTGGAAGAAATGCCCATGTGGCCCCTCCCCTTTATACTTCTTGGTTGCTGCTTACTTCTTGGGAGGTACCTGGCCCACGTTGACCCGGACACAGATGACCTTGCGGGCCTGAACGCCGATGCCGCACGCGCTGTCGCTGCCCCAGCTGGTGCTGTTGGACACTGAGGTGGACACGTCCTCGGTGCACTGGCCCCAGAGTCCTGTCTGCCAGTGGTAGACCGTACAGGGATGGGCGTTGCAGCTCCGCACTTCCTGCAGAGAACTGGCATTGGGGCAAGGAGCGCCCCCTGGAGGATGCCCAGAACAGTACAGATTAATGAAAAAGACTCAGTCCTGGCTTATAGCAGGTAATGACATTTCAAACACCACCCCTCTTTAGCGTGAAATTAACCTCACATCATGCTGTTCCTTTGAAACGTTTATTTTACATCCAATCTAAATTGCACCGGGTACAATTTCTCACTCCGGTCTGAGTGTAATGCGTTGCCGTAACCCAGCTGACTTTCCGAATATTGGTGTAAACAGAAGCAAATTGCCAATGGCATTATATTAAAAACACTCCTTGAACCTCCCAGCAAAGTAATTACCGTCTCGGTACGCAGCCCTGATCGTGTTCGGCGGCCAGACGGCTGGTTTTCAGGAGCACTGAGTATCTTTTGCTGACATTTACAGGTGTGGCAGGTGACTGAGCTTCATGCCACCAGTGTGAATCTGCATTAGCACAGCTCAGGGCGGCGGGGGGGGGGGGATTCTGCCAATCAGAATCTAATGACTCATATCGAGTGGTCTGCCAATGACAATCTAATTACTCATATTGAGTGGTGGTCTGCCAATGACAATCTAATGACTCATATCCAGTGGTGGTCTGCCAATGAGAATCTAATGACTCGTGTAGAGTGGTGGTCTGTAAATCAGAATCTAATGACTCATATCGGGTGGTGGTCTGCCAAACAGAATCTAGTGACTCATATTGGGTGGTGGTCTACCAATCAGAATCTAATGACTCATATTGGGTGGTGGTCTGCTAATCTTAATCTAATGACTCATATCGGTAGTGGTCTGCCAATCAGAATTTAATGACTCATATCGAGCAGTCTGCCAATGAGAATATAATGACTCATATCGGGTGGTGGTCTGCCAATCAGAATCTAATGACTCATATCGAGCAGTCTGCCAATCAGAATCTAATGACTCATGTCGGGTGGTGGTCTGTCAATCAGAATCTAATGACTCATATCGAGCGGTCTGCCAGTCAGAATCTAATGACTCATATCGGGTGGTGGTCTGCCAATGAGAATCTAATGACTCATGTAGAGTGGTGGTCTGCCAATGAGAATCTAATGACTCATATCGGGTGGTGGTCTACCAAACAGAATCTAATGACTCATATTGGGTGGTGGTCTGCCAATCAGAATCTAATGACTCATATCGGGTGGTTGTCTGCCAATCAGAATCGAATGACTGAATGATTGAAGCCAATATCACTACAACTGTAAGTGATTGGGGACAGCAAATGATTTAATTATTCAATAATAAGTACAAGAAAATTGTGGCAGCAACTTATGATGTTATGTATATGGCATTATCAAAAATGAGAAAATAATCATAAAGGCTAATAAAAAAGTATAATGAATACTATATACTGTATTTACTATGTGTTTTTGAAAAATAAAGAATAGTTTTTGTAAACTTAGTTGAGTGGTCACTACTGCACATTGTATGCCAAACCATTTAGCTCTCTGACTATGGATGTATTCAGTCTTGTTGCACTGTAAGGTGGATCCCAATGGAATATGGGTGGCCGGTTATTATTAAAGAAACTCATCCAGCATGGCTCACGGATACCATGCAGGACTCTGTGGCACAGGATGCAAGCAGGTCAAAAGGTCAGTAAATTTAAGGATCCCTCCATGACAGGGAACTAATACTGACAAAAATCAAAAGCCTCATTGTATTGCTATCCAGAAAGTTCACCACATGCTACTATCCATCTTTGCTTATGTATTTAAAGAAGGAACAAAAATCACCCGACAGAGGCCATGCAACAAAAGATACAGTGCTGCAATTCTCTCTCTTTTCTGATCTGGCTTCCCCAAACCTCCTTCAGGATACAGACAATCGCTTGGTGGATCAAGTCTTTCCCAGAGGCTTCTACATTACAATGAGTCCATTACTGTGCAAATCAGACACAGCCTCTGAAACGCTTCCTGCTCCAAGAAGAGGCAATTTTTTAAGTCAGTGAGATTCTCTTGAGCAGGGGGTGGATGCCCATATGGGCAGCAGGCAGCATAGCAGATGAGGAACCAGCCCTAAATTCTGGAGGTCCAGTTTCAAGTCCTAAAACAGCCCTGCTTTAAGTCCCAAAATACCTTGGCTGAGACGTTCCAGCAAGGATTCCTGCCGTATGACTGGATAGACCAATGGAATTGGACAAAACAGTCAACGGTCACACAAAACAACAATATGCTACAATAAGGCAACAGAAAATAGTCCCAGATCTATCCTATCCTTCCATTCCATATATTTCTTAAATTCGACCATCATCACACTTAATTAAATGGAGAAGTTAATAAACTACATGACTTATTGATTGGCCAAACAAAATATACTAGATGGTAATAGAAAATACTCGGGTGATAAATACTGATGTGACGTGAAGGTCGTGACACAGCTAAGATATTTAGGCAGATAACATGACATTCATTTAAATTTCCATAACATTCCATAGCATTTCAAGACTCTTCTGCACAGTAATATATAACACGCACACACACACACACACACACACAAACACTGTATATACACACGCAAATTACACACAGTACAGAAATGTCGCATTATGAAAAAGAAATATTACAATAGTATATCATTAAACATAAGATATATATATATATAGTCTAATGTATACAGTTACAGTATGATTAAGTCTATGATATGTATACCTTACTTATTAAGCAGCTCAGGTAACAAACAATGCTGGGCTCCACATGGCAAAGCAAATCACATCTTAACTAGTTTTTTTTTTTTGTGGGGGGGGGGGGTCTCTTACTCACCTTCTCCAAAACTGTAAGCCAGAATGGCACGAGCTCTCATCTGCTTGCTCTCCACAGCTCTGCCTGAGCACGTGTGGGAGCATGAAGACCATGACGTCCAGGGGCTGAGGACGCAGTCTGTGGGACAGGGCACCTCGCAGGGCACGGGCTGCGGATAGGAGGCACCCTCGCAGAGCTGATGGTGCACCATGTTACCTATGGAAATATCGTAAGGCAGGATAGTCGCATTTTGGTTGGGCTTTGAGCAGGGCCCCTGAGCGAGACCCTCAAGTCCCCAGGTCCAGGGGCCCTGCATACTGGCTGAGGGTTGCACTATGCCCCCCAGGCTTGCTGTCACCTACAAATGCATGTCATGGAGAGAAAAATGGGGTGAGTGAACAGACGCATTCCAGTGTACCTGTACTTGAACTTATGCAAATGGCACATAAATGATGCTTTATAACACTGGATCCAGACTATCACCTGCAGAAATGCTTACTAATGTAACTAGGGTTTCTCGCTGTGTCCTTGTGTATCTTGTTTTGGGACTGTCATAAATAGGTTATCTGTCTTGTGTGAAACATATGAATCCATTCAAATTAATCGTTCAGTTGAAGTCTGGTTTTCTCAACAGAAAATGCATTTTATTAAAATTTTTTTGGAGGATTATTCAATCATCCCATCTTGACAGATGGGAAAACGTGCAGATCCTGATGGATCATACATATGAAAGAATCACAAGGGCAGAATGTGTGAGACACCCAAACTCAACGGCTCCTTTAATTTGTAAAGATATCATGGACAAACAATGCGGATTTATAAGTTCAGGAGCGGGTGAACGGGCACAGGGGGCCTTATTGACAAAAGACCCTGCGCCAAATTGTATTGATCATTATCTGGCATGTGGGCTCCACCTTTGTGAGTTTCCACATACCTCATCATTCTGTGAAGTTCGGCGAGTCTAACAACAGGCCGAGAACCTTGGGGAAAAGGATTAATCAATTTTCATCAATGAACAGCAGGGGCTCAATTAGCCCCAGTCAAATATGAGTCTCCAGGGAGCAATAGGTGGGGAAAGACAGGGCAAAGGGGCTTACAAGGCTGTCAGTAAAGCACCACACCAATATGAAGAACATTTAAGTAACAAACTCTGCGGAGGTTATCAGTGAGCCGAGTATTTCCAAGCAACTCTCTAAAGGCAACTCGTTGTAGCGTGGTCTGATGCAGAAGTCCCAAAGCGCATAAGTGACTTTACTGAAATTGCCAATTTAACTGAATTTAAAGTAAGTACAACTCATTCATGAATACAGTGAGTACTCAGTACAGAGCATGGAATGGAAGGTCGGCAGCACATAACTGTGTGAAGTCAAGTCACAATTAAGCATGGTATGAATGTTTAGGGGTCTTTAGCCGGGTGCCGAATGACGTGTTTGTCATCACCACCATTTTGACTCCCCTAGACAGACAAAGAAGTCACCTTGAAGAACAGATGTTATTTTCCACGGAGGAGAAACCCTGTAATTGTCAGAAATTGAAACTGGGTCAAAATGAAATACTGTGTTTCAGGGTTGTTAAGAGAGAGAGAAAGAGAGAGAGAGAGAGACTACTGTTCAATTCCTTATGATGAATTTGACACAAAATGAGAATTTTTTAAGATGGTTATGCCTGCACATATTGGTAAATTCTATTCAATGACTAGTCAATGAGTCTCGATCACTTTGTCCTGTGTGCTTCACTGGTTGTACACATAACACATTTCTAAATGCATGTATGTTTCCTCTGCCTGTTAAACACTAAATGCCTGGCTGCTGACGCAAAGTATACACTGTATGCTAAGTGGACACGCATCATTAAGTAAAACTTCCATTTCACCAGGCCTGTCTGCTTGAGAAACCAAGGAACTTTTATCTATACCTTTCTATATATGCATTTGGTTGCATTTTAAATCTCTCACATCTCAGCAGTGAAGTCTTTAAAATGACAACAGCAGTGACGTTATGCAATGTGTCATTTGTTACTGTGGGGAGCAGAGCCTGGATACTGTGAATTAAAACATCATCTAAGGGATGCAGACAAAGGCTCCACCCCTGGGTCTTCATTAGTGTCCCACAGGCTTTTCTGTTTGGCGACCACTTTGTTATGATAACAGATTTTGGATTCCTAGGTGACTCAAAGAGTACACGTGAATATCATGGTTACAGCTATGCTATTCCCTTAATCATTCCTCAGCAGCGAAACATAAACAGTTTATATATTTGGCCAGAAAGGATTTAATCTAGGTTGGCCACGTTGACTGACCTCTACATGAGAACATCCAACTGATCTCAACCGTCGCCATTTTTGAGCGAGACACTACACATATATTTAAGATATGGTTCAACAATACCTTTTATCCCCTTGACAAAACATGTCCGTACGCATACAAATATAGAGTATTATTATATATATTCAGAGTAGTACACCCATACGATCCGGGATGCTCTCTGCCTTGTGCCTTTGCTTCCTGGAATAGACTCCAAGGCTTCCAACAATCCCGTACTGCATAATCAGTTGGAAGACAGACAGATGAATGCAAATCTGAATATGAAAGTGAGAAAGACAGCATCAATATATATCTGTGTATTCCAAATATAATATATCAACATCTTCTGTCTCCATTGGAACCCTTCATATCTTTTTGGCTCCAAGTGTACGGTGTCCAGCATGAGCTTGAGCTTTCCCAATTACTGAGATGGGGGGTGTTGCCATTTGAGCCCCCGTGGAAGTGTGACCATGATGCTACAGGCCGTGCACGCTAGCATCCTGCTGACTGACGCAAAGCCAGCACATTTAGGATTGCAGTGGGGTCCGTGAGCTTCGGGACAGCAGTCTGCCGCAGATACTGGCAGGAATAGCAGCAATCACCCTCCTTAAACAAGCAACACTACAATGGCTACAGTGGAAAAAAATAAATCCAGCATGAAGAGGATTAAAATATAATGCATGCTAGGACTGCTGCCCTAAAACATCCCGCAAAGACACATCACTTCCTTCTTACACAGGTTAAAAAAGACGGAGATGACACGAAGATATACTTGGAGATGTACTTGGAGAATTCACCTGCAGCCGTCAGTCAGCCGCAGTTCAGTTTGTTTGGGTTCTTAGGAGTTATTAGATGCACCTGAACTATACTGTAGTTGGAAGGTGAATGAGCTACACTGGCATCCCACCCACTGCATCTCCTAACTGATGTTCCAGTGATCCTGTGAACAGGCTCACCATGTTCCTGCACTGGAAAAGTGGTGGGATGGATGGATGGACTAAAACAAACAGTAATGTTTTTCAGTTTTTTCTCCATCACTCTGTAAATACATATTTAGGGCCAGAGGTGTTTCCATAATTTAACACTTAGGGGGGCTCAGTCCCCAGTGACATATACAAAAGCTGCCATTTTCCCTGTGGCTCTTGGGAGATGCAATGACACAACTTTATGGATTTTAATGAACATGAATGGGAATGAGGGGGCTAAGGAACAGAAGCCCCCCCCCAATACAGCCTTGGCGATGCCCCTGTTTAGGGGAATTACTGACTCCACCGCTCACCTTCATTCCTTCATAGGGGACGGCCGTCATTGGCAGTGAATTTTCATTTCCAGGGGGTCCTTACCGTCACTGTCACCGCACTGGATCTGCGGGAGCTGCGTTCCGGGCCCGCACTCTCGCTCGCCGCTCGGGACACAGTCCTCCAGCTTCAGCAGCTGCCAGCTGTAGCATGTGGGCTCGTCGCACGGTATGGCCTCCCCTAGGTGCGGGCAGCTCTCCATCCCGCCGACCGGCTCTCTGACAATCACACGTTTCCTCATCTTGAGCCCTTCAAAAAAGTTTCGATTAAAAGCGCATAAAATCAGCTGCGACTTAACAAGCCATGCTGTCTCATACTTGCTACATGAATGCATGGTCTTTTCAGCCTCTAATATAACAACCCCATTATTTAGCTGTAGTAACAGTAGTGTAGTATCAGTATAATACTTGCACATTTCGCCTTTCTCCCAATGTAAGGATGACACAGCTGAAATCCATGTGATTGGATAAAAACAGCTATGCAGCTACCAAAATGCTGGCAGTGAGGAGACTTAATACCCAGCTATAATACAATATATTATACTATACATCAAGGAAATATTATATTATGAGAAGTTAAAACAGCACTAGAAGTGTGTAGAATAGGGGAAGTCTCCACAAAAGAAACACAAAAGTTAATTATGTTTCATTTAATCCAACAAGAGCTTAAGGGCAATTTCTGATTAAAAATGCCACAATGTACTTAAAAGGTATTAATTAATTTGAGGCAGGTTTTGAATTTACCTTTCAAAACAGGATACATACCTATTTATATTAAACAATATTCATTATGTATAAATGCTTATAAAGTATGACAATGGCATTTGGGCACTCCGGGTTGTAACTGGATCAAATCTGGAAACCATATCCAGTACAACAACAGAAGGACACGACCCGAAAACGCGCACAAAATGAAGTTAAATTCTCATCCCATTTTGCATGTGAGTCAGTCGTCCGATCGGGAGTAACAGTGACGATGTCCGTAACAGCGAGGAAGCAAGGCCAGAATCATCAGCTGGTTCACGGGGATACCACGGATGTCACAGTCTCTCCCTAAAGCCTCAACATTATTCCTGTGCACTTTTTACAGCCAAAAATATTTGCCTGACCAGTAAAATTCACACAGTGGCGGGGGCCAGAGGTGGCACAACAATAAAAATAGCACAAGCACAAAAATAACAGCCCAACCCCGATGCTTCAGACCAGGGGTCCCCACCTATTTTTCACTGAGGCCCAAATTTCATCCGCAACACAAAGACATGGTCCACTGCCTTCGCCAGTGGGTGACCACTGCTTTAAACAACACTCTGTTTGCATTCGCCTGCCATAGAAATTGCCCCCAACCCTGTGGCCCTCGGTTGAGAAGCATATCGATCCACTGGCTACCACGTCCGTGTCTACATGAGGGGGCGTACCCTTTTTCCCAGCCAGGTCCTCGCAGTTCTCAGAGGTACACTGGCTCCACGGCTCCCAAGGGGAGACGCCACACTCCACGGGACAGGCGATGTGGCACTGCTGAGTCGTGTTCGGGACAGGCCCCACGCACAGTTTGTTATCCACCGGACGAGCAGCTGAAAGTCAAAAACATTATTTGTGCCCTGTACTCCATATAAAATGTATTATTTACTCAGTTTTTTGTATATTAACCACTATTTATGTTCACATTCATATCTGCAAGCATGGGATACTTTTTGTTTACTTGTTATTATGGGAATTAACATGTGTGCTGTAGCCAATAGTACAGTATTAGTGTGTGTGATCATGAAGCTGATCCTTTGTTGTTCTCGATTACCTCTGTTCATGAGCATGAATTTGCAGACAGGGCTCCCTGCTGCAAAACATTTATATTTAGAAAGCATTTTTTTGTTTGTTAAAATTTCTGCTAGACATACACATTTATCTGAAACAGCTTCACATTTTAGTTTTTGCCAAGTCCCTTGGAAAAATGGATGGAAGACAACCTTTATGAGAAGGTCTAACCACATCTGATGAAAAACAGAAACAAATCCAAACCTGGAATTATTAATGTTAAATGCAATTTTTTATGTTTTTTTTAAAGTTTGAATATAAATCTAACATTTTTAAACTTCTGGCTGGGAACAGACAATGATTATGTGTCATGTATTAGCAGAATGTTAGCCCCTAATGTTGGAAACAGAATTAGTTAGATACTGTATGTCAGGTACATATATGTCTATAGCTACATAGTAAATATATCTGTTATATGATGTGCCCATTTCTAAGGAAAAGGTTAAAACATAAAGGTTTAATGCAAGAATGAGCTGTACCTTGGTGTTAACATGGCGACATTTTCATTAACCCTGTCACTTCCAAACCCTCCGCTTCACATAGCAAAGCCTGATTAATGAGTGTCTCCTTGCAGATTGACCTTGTTCTGGACGTGAGTTTCAATTTCCCCCGCCAGATGGTGCGGTCCCTCTTCCCGGGGTGTTCCACCTTAATTAGGTGCCCCCAACTCCCCATGCCCAATGGTTCTGCTGCCTCAGCACATTATACGCACGTTATTGTTTGTTTGTTTATTGATCACTCCTGGCCAATGTAGAGCATGTGCATAGAGGAGCTCGAACGGCTTCAGCATTTAAGTGAATGTGCTATGTAGTTCATCACCCTGTCATATATTTACATTCCACCCAGTCAGGCTATTGGTAAACTTGTAAATAAAACACATTTATAATAGTTTGAGGCAATGTCAATCAAGCCATGAACTTCTGCATAAGTTTTCTTCCTGAACTGTTCAAGAACTCTAAGCATCACCTATGGTGCAGAACATGATGTATGTTTCACTCCGGAAATTGTTTATGTATTGGGCTGAGATTCAGTCAGCAGCTGGATTATTTGCAGAGATGGTTCACAATCACTCTGCCTTCGCCTCTTGGTCCTTTGAGTAAATCAAGTTTCTCTTCCAAGCAAATGCAGCCCAAAACTATAGAGTTTTCAATCACTCAACATCCTCTAACTCACAATGGAAAACAGGCAAGAAAAATGCACCAAGAAAATGTGAATGCTGTTTTGAAATGTTAAGTGTTAGCATCTCCCTATAATGATCAGGCTTCCAAAACATTCACAGAGAGCCAGTTACTATCCCTGCTGCATCTCTGCATATGCAAGGTAAGCCGTAGAGTGGAAACTCCGTATTGCGCATGTTCCAATTGTAATCTCGATCATTTATTAGTCAAATCACCGCAAAATGTAATTTGGCAACATGGAAATATTTTCTGTAACAAGTATTTAATAACCAGATTCCTTCACATAAATTAAACAAGCTGGTGTTAAAACCTAAAAGTGATGATTGATTTTATGTAAACACTGGTATATCTGCCTGTCTCCAAAGCAAGGTCAACATATACCATAAACAGACTATAAAGCTGTTATTATCTTTGGTAAAGACCCACTTACACTTAGGCTTGGAGTGGTTTGTTTTTGCCATTTCTGATGTGTGACACTAAACTCAGCAACGAAGTGATATTTGCAAGATTTACACGTAAGGAGCAGTGCCGCCTCTTTCTCTTTCTGCGGTTGACAGGCACTGCAGTGCTGTTTACCTAGGCTTAATAAGATATTCACGCAACATTGTTGTGTGAGAGATGAATATTTATTCAATAATTCAAAGATGCTGCTGTGTTCGTGTTTTTGGGGTAAAGCCAAGTAGACGAATTGGGAGGAGAGAACGACGGGGAGAACAGGAGATGAAGGAAGGGAGAATAAATGGCACAAGAGGCTGGCATTGTGACTCGTTTGCCAGCATTTCTCACGCTACCCGTCACTTGAAGAGGTGAAGCAAGGAGGTAAGGGGGCCTTTAAATGTCAGAGCAGAGCTTACAGTTCTGGACAAACCGCCACGGGGATCTCTGAGTTCTGTGCCAGAAGGTATTCACTCAATCCCCCTCCTGCTTTTGAATTGGTTCAGAGCAGCTGGAGCGTTCTGGTCATATGAACAGAACGACATGTTTCTGTGTCTTTGCTGTAATAAATGAATACTGCTTCTAAGACATATTATTTTTGTTAATGTAGCCACAAAGCCATCACTGCAGAACGATGGAGAATAAAAGGAGCCAAACCATAACACCTACCTGTAATTTCAAATGTAATGGAAAGGAATGGAGGAGAAGTTGGCTTCGGTTTATCGTCAGACTGACTGCCTATAACAAAAGGAAGATGTTTCTGTTAGAAGTACATGAGTTTGATGGGAAACAAAACCAAACCAAAACTTACTGGGAACACACTTGTGGCCACAGGCAGGGATGGACTGGAAATCTGGCAGACTGGGCATTTTGCTCGTGGTGGTATGTGTGGCCAGAAAAATGTATCATGGGGAGCTCCAAAATCCCGTGCCAATTTTAATGCTAGTCCAACTCTAGCCAGGCGATGCACAATATTGCAGCCTTACCGCACATTCACACTGTGGGCGGCGAGAGCAGCAGCCTTCGCTCTGGCCGTCTTAGTGCTGGGGACACTTTCTGACGTAGATTGAGTGGGCGGGGACAAAGACGTTAACAATGTGTGGTCTAGCAAACGTATTAAAGCGCATGCAAAGCAAACTGTAGCTTCTGTTTGCGCCCGACTGATTGGATGTAATGTGTTAAAGTAATTATGTTACAAATAATACTACTATAAATAAAGAATATTAAAGTTACTGACGATTCGTACCGTTTTGCATGCTAAGGCTCCAAAAATAGTATGCGATTTGCTTTTTATACAAAATGTATATTATTCACTTCACCAGTTCATCTGGAACACTAATAATTTCAAACACCTAGGTTAATGTCTCATTTTTAAAATGTATATCCCTGTGGCAAACAGGGACATGGCATTAGTAACTGGGAAGCCCACCACGACAATGGTGAGTTGTATGGAATGCATTCTGTCTCATAGTTTATACCCCGACAACATTCAATACAGTTTCCCATCCATTGTGCTTGGGAACTGTTTGGTCAGAACAAAAATTTAAATGCTTACGATCTATATAGCGGAGTGTCTCTACATTCTGATTGGTTGCCACCAAACATGCGTCATAGCTCATTACCATAAAGTTGACACTCACACCGACCAAATCACTTGAAAGTTTTGAAAACTTTCTACTTGGGCGTACAGTTACTAAATCCTGAATGAACTTTTTTTTGTTGAGTTTTCCTCCCCCTGCTTGCGCAGATGAAGTGTTCTTTCTTATCTTTCTACAAAAACTCTCTTCCCAGTCTATGCTTCCTCTTTGAGTACGCACTCTCATATTTATTAGCCTACTGTACATTTTAATAAGTCCTCTCAGCAGCAACATGTGAAGATTTCCTGTCAGGCGCTGATAAGGACAGCTCTGCTCAAAGCTGCAGTAGCTCAGACCCTCTGAGGCTGGGCCTTCAGATGGCACACTGTCCGGCATACTCGTTCCTGCCACCTCGGCCCCTTTCCCTCGCAGCTCCCAGTTCCTTGTTTATCTTTCATTTGTCGTAATAGTGTGTGGCTGACCGCCACCGCAGAAGCTCCCGGAGCTACTTGTTCGCAAGTTGCTCGCATGGTTGAAAAGGCGGGATAATCCTCAGGCTGTATTGGAACTGTCAGCTGAGGGTCCTGCTGCAGTAGCATTTAAGGGAGCTTAGAAAGCATAAACACGGACACATTCCAAGCCAAAATATCACTTCTGGATTAGAATCTTTATATACTGATACCAAAATAACTAAATCCAATTGGTTATCATGACATGGGGAAGGGTTTTTTTCCCAAATTTTTTTACAAAAACGCAAAGAGTATCTATAATGTCTCTGCAGTAGGGCATGCATGGATTGGCAAACATCTGTTACATGGAAGATATATGCAAACAAATTCATGTTTCCTCAGTGCAATTAATCATTCAGATGTCATTCAAAGAGAGTGACAACCCCAACCGTGCAGGAAAAAGAAGTGAAACGTTTATCATGAAACCACTGATTTCTGCAGTGACGACTTACTTTTTTTTCCTTTACGCAATGAATAAAACATCACCTCATATTTAATTTTTCTTCCAGCTTCTCAGTCTGTCACATGCAGTCCTACGTTAATGTGCTGTAACGCAACCAGTTTGACCTTTTAAAAAACCTCCCCGGACCTCAGAAATCTATCTGTTTTTTCATTGGTTTCATTGGTTACAAGTTCAGTCATAACTGGTCCTTTGCCAAGATACCTTCCTTGTCCTTGAGGTTGTTGAGGTAGGCAAGCAGCTCTGCGTTGCTCTGGACACAATAGGCTTCCCGGCTCTGCAGCCCGCCTCCACACAGGCTGGTCTGGTTACCACGGCGTCTGTCCTGTTGACTTAGCAACCCGTCCACCTTGCACTCACTCCACTCCGTGGTCTTCCAGGTGTAGCTAGGATAGGAACAGGGAGATGTAATACCCCAGTAGATAGAAACAGGGAAATGTACACCGCAGCAAATAGGAACATGGAAACGTACACCGCAGCAAATAGGAACAGGAAGGCGCAATACCCCAGCAGATAGGAACAGGGAAATGTACAGCCTAGCAGATAGGAACAGGGAAATGTATACCCCAGCAGATAGGAACAGGGAAATGTACACCCCAGCAGATTGGAACATGGAAATGTACACCCCAGCAGATAGGAACATGGGAATGTACACCCCAGCAGATAGGAACAGGGAAATGTACACCCCAGCAGATATGAACAGGAAGACGTAATACCCCAGCAGATAGAAACAGGGAAATGTACACCCCAGCAGATAGAAACAGGGAAATGTACAGCCCAGCAGATAGGAACAGGGAAATGTACACCCCAGCAGATAGGAACATGGAAATGTACACCCCAGCAGATAGGAACAGGGAAATGTACACCCCAGCAGATAGGAACATGGAAATGTACACCCCAGCAGATAGGAACA
>JABFEA020000138.1:17458608-17476557 GCA_019775915.2 Cyphomyrus plagiostoma | reverse complement strand
CCCAGCAGATAGGAACATGGAAATGTATACCCCAGCAGATAGGAACAGGGAAATGTACACCTCAGCAGATAGGAACAGGGAAATGTACACCCCAGCAGATAGGAACATGGAAATGTACACCCCAGCAGATAGGAACATGGGAATGTACACCCCAGCAGATAGGAACAGGTAAATGTACACCCCAGCAGATATGAACAGGAAGACGTAATACCCCAGCAGATAGAAACATGGAAATGTACACCCCAGCAGATAGGAACAGGGAAATGTACACCCCAGCAGATAGGAACATGGAAATGTATACCCCAGCAGATAGGAACAGGGAAATGTACACCTCAGCAGATAGGAACAAGGAAATGTACACCCCAGCAGGTTTCACACAACACAAGTACCATCTTACACATGTACTGCGGAATTCATTTTCATCTTTTCATCATTTCTTACTGTAATTCATTAAGATGCACACCATTATAAATTATTGAATGCATATAGTAACACCATGGTATGGCATGGTGTCAATCCATTTTATTGTTTGGTCAATACAACAAAACAGTTACAAAATCATTTGGCCAATAGGTTTCCGCTGGTATATTATCTTGTTTATCTTGCTCTATCAATATGGGAATCTTTTATTACTTCATTTGTTTCAAATCCACCAGTGACACATAATAGAATTCTCCTGTTACTAATCAAAGAAACGTTATCATGACAACCAGTTCTCCAAAAAAGAGAGTTTAAAACGCACAGCTCGAATGTATCAGCATGTTGTGCTTAAATTTCTTGAAGCTACAAATTAGGTCAAGTGGCAGTTTTCATTCTACACTTGCAGAAAGTGTTGTATTGCATTATTGATTATAAGACCTGAAGCCAATTTCAACCTTCGCCCCGTGAGAGAGGGAGAGAGCGATTCTCTGCAGAAATTTTACCGTAAATCAATGAATACATATTTGATGAAACTTGACCCCATTAGATTCTATTATGGAAATGCTATTGGTTTATTGTCTAGTTAGTGACACCCCGCAAGCTAAGTAGGTTGTTAATGATAAAGATTGTTGGTCAGTTTATGGTGCAGTGTTTTCCCTAGGTTTACAGCTTTTGGGGGGTGGAGGCAGACGGACACCAGGATTCATGGTGTTCATGTGTTCCTTTTAATGACAATCACAGATATTTTTGTCTGCTTTTCAGGTGGTTGACGTGACATATTTTCCAACGCAGGCTCTTTGTCCGCTGGTGGGAGTGTGCTCACCATGCATGATACAATGTTCTACAGGAAAGGTAACCTTAAATTACTTCTGTACAGCGTCAAACGCACCTGGGTCTCTCTCTGTATGTCCTCGCTCTCAGAGTACAGCGTCAAACGCACCTGGGTCTCTCTCTGTATGTCCTCGCTCTCAGAGTACAGCGTCAAACGCACCTGGGTCTCTCTCTTTATGTCCGCGCTCTCAGAGTACACCGTCAAACACACGTCGCCACATGTGCACTATTTACAGAAGAGATGCTCGTTTACCTTTATTTTTTGGCAATCCTAATTATTTCTTGACCAGTTGATGTATTGCCTTTTGCAGAATTAAATCGTAAAACTGCTACGCAAATAAAGTCATCCTTCTTCCTTCACGCACCATGGAAATGAGCAACACTTACGTAGCACAGGGCAGGACCTCTTCTACTGGGGGGGAGCAGTGCTCAGACTCCTCCAGTGGGGGGCACTCTGCTCCTCCCCCCACGGGTAACTTCTGTACTGGCCTGGTGCGGGTCCGCAGGCCCTCGGGGGTGTTGGGCTCGTGGCAGTCCTTCGAGCAGGAGCCCCACGTGGTCCAGTCACCCACCACACAGTCCATGGCCATGACACAGGACTGGAAAGTCACTGGAATCTGGTCCTGGTCACAGAGGCTGGGACAGTGAGGAACTTGATCAGTAAACCAGTACAACGTGGTGGGAATTATGCGCAACACCATCTTCACCTTTAAGCATCAGGCTGTAGAAAATAGAATAAAATAAAATAAAAAGTGACAGCAACTGGCATAGAAATTTGTCCATATCCAACAATCACTCTCCTTTGACTAGAATTTAAAGTTTCATTTGCAATCCAGTTTTATTTCTACCACATTGTGAACTGCAATCAACCATTATTATTTGCAGATTGCAATTATAAATGAAGAAATGACTCTTAGCGTGACTAACAGTTTGGAACAGGGTGATTCAGAAAATATAATTTTCGATCTGCTTGAGTATTTTTTTCTGAAGTATCACACCTGGCTAGTTATTACCTGTAATTACACATTTCTATCATTTGCCCCTACTTAAACCTGTCACAGAAAGAAGTACCCATTTTCAACCCACTTCCTAATTTTGTTTCATTTTGTCTGTGATCACTTTGATTGGAGGGCAAGTCTTGTTGAACTGACACAGCAATGTGACTTTGCATTGCTAAAAACAACGCGACGCAAAATCTGTAATTAGTCTCACGCTATGTATACAGCATCACCGAAACAAAATTACACAAAGCATTTTAACGTGTTTAGGACATGTGTGTTTAGAAAATGCTTCAGATCTCAACTGAAAATACTACAGATGTCAACCGAATTTCCTTCGACATGCGGAAGACACGTTCTGTCATGTATTGCTAAAGAGAGCACAAGCCATGGCCAGCCTACACCGTGATTCTCGACTGACTAAGCAGATGGATGGATGAATAAATCCATATTAATTTAAGGAAAAAAGTAGTATTACAGTTCCCTCTGGGGCATTTCTTAATCATAGCTGCTTAAGGGTGAAGTACTTCAAAACTTCAATTAAAATAATTGTATTCAGAATTGTGATTGCAGGTGAATAAATAAAAGAGAACAATCAATACAAACATGAACCTAATACTGCTCATAAAGAACAAGCCTGAATTATGTAAACAATAAGCTTAAAGACAGCGCAACGGCACCTTGGAACATGAACTTAATTAGTTCCAGAAGGCTGGTTGAGTTGCAATTTGGTCGAATTCCAAGTCAAATTTCCCCCTAAGAAACAGTGTAAATGAATTTAATCCGTTCCAGACCCCCAAATAATTGCCTATTTAAACTAATGTACCTCCCTACTTAATGACGAACAGCATTAACAATCAATAAAAAAATAATCTCTAGATTGTAAAGTTACTCTCAGTACCTTCCTCTTTGATTTGCTGCTATCAGTGCCCAGTTTCTTAGGGGGCTGTCATTACTGTATCACTAAATGTACTGTAAACACACGAGACACAGGAACACAGCTCTCGCCCGTTGAAGTCGGTCGAAAGGCACTGCCAGACTGACAGCATTTCATAAACATCAGCATCCCAGGTGCGTTTGCCTTTGTTTCAGCCCATCAGAGAAGAGTCTCGATCCGTATATGTTCGAACAGGTCTGTATTGTTTTGTTATGTTCTGAGTTTTCAGCTAGGTTTTTCTGGAACCAACCAATCCGAGGCCCATATTGGTACAACCCATACAAGTTTTAGCAGGAATGGTCAAGTTCCAAGATTTAGGTCGAGGTACAAGACGAAACACCCCAGCAGACCCATTCGATGTCCGAGTTGGTTGAGTTAAGAGGCGTTCGAGTTCCAAGCTGCTACTGTGTTATAGAAAATACACACATGATGAGGACAATTATCAGCTACAAAGTTTGTCTCTGGGAAGCGAAGTTGTGCTGTGACACCTTAGAAGAGGAAACATACAACATACAAGACAAAACTAAACCATTAGATACAGCTACTAATGGATCAGGGATCATGTGAGGAAATATATAAAGGCAACAAGACAGAACAATAAAACAACAATAAAACAATAAAAGTTTAATCATTTTCTAATCTTTAAAGCTTACCAATCTGAGAAAAGTTTGCTCCACTTTTTTGCTAAATGGTAAAACAACTATGAATATTTCAAACCAGAAATAAACATGTCACAAGATTAATATTTATGCTCCTAAGGGCATCGGAGTTATTCCTTTGAAATATTAGATTTCTGTCACTACAGAAAATCCAGCAACGAGAACGAAATAACGAATGGATTTAGTACATAGCTGATTAACTGTGAAAATACTGATGCAAAACACAAATAAACCATATAAAAAACACACCCTCCCGAGCCCAGGTCTGACACTGATGTGAGCAGGGATTGTTTCCCACAGTCATTTGTGGCACAGATTCAGTTGTATCTGCTGGGTCTTGGTTTCTGTTGCTTTTCTCGTTTCCATGACACGGTAGATTTTACCGAAATATTACACAGGGTAATTTTTAGCTGCTGTCAAGTAGCAGGAGAGCTACATTGCTGTCGCAGTATCGCCTGCGAGGTTAATTTATGCAGCGCTGCCATGTTGCTGAATGTAAATCTTGTCCTCCCCACTGCTGTCAGCAGGCATCAAAAAGCAGACTGGCAAAGCAAGGGGGCAGCTTTGCAGAGAAGAGCAGGATCCCTCCTCAGTGTCTGTATCTGAGCATGCCTATGTAGCCCAGTCGTTCTTAACAACACATCTCTGCAAATCGATGTATCATGTTACTTGCACAATATTTCCAACTTACTTTATTCCATTTCTTATTCCTAATTGGAAAAGCAACTTATTTCAGCTCATTTTAATTGAAGGTATACAAGTTGAATAGCTAGTGTTTATTTAATATTGCCGTTTAGTTAATTAATGTAGTTAACGATGCTGCCAGGCCTGCCCACTGTGTATCTGCGGGGGAAGCATCACGCAGAGCTTCTCGTTCTCACCTGAGGGCAGCGGTCTTGCCGCTCCTGTGTGTGCACGCCACCTGTCTGCTCTGGTATCCCACCTGCACCTCCCACAGGTCGCTCTCCTGCCGGTTCTGCCGGTTCCGGTTCCGCTTTTTCTTAAGGAGCTCCTGGGCATCCGGGTCCCGTTCCAACCCCCTCCCGCGGTTCCTCTCCTTGCTCTTCCGGCGCCTGGTCTGCCGTGTGGGGCGGGAGTGCGGGAGTGTGCAGGGGCCCCACGGACCGACCCTCAGGCTATACTGGCCCTCAGGGACCTGGCACGCCGGGAGCTGGCAGGCACGGAACTCTGTCAGGTTGGGGCACGGCAGGCCGCCAAAGAGAGGAGGTGCCAGAACCCCGCGGACGCGCCGCTGCAGGCTGGCGCCACAGGTCTTGGTGCAGGTCGTCCAGGGGGAGAACTCAGACACTACACAGTCCCAGGGACAAGGAATGAGGCACGCCTGCTCCAGCCGTGGCCTGGGCTCAAAATACTCGCAGATGGCATCCTCCGCCGGGGTCCCGTCGGCCGTGTGAACGCAGGCCACCTCCCGGGTCTGGATGCCTTCCCTGCCGCCGGAGCACTCGGCTGACCAGCGCCCCGCTGTGGAGCGGAGGGCCACTGGCACGCAGCTGTTCCATGGGCCCAGCTGCCAATCATACAGCTCCCTGTGCCAGTCGCAGACGCGGAAGCAGCTCTGCTGGCTTTCGGGCCGCAGGTCCTGTGGGCAGTTGGTGTGCAGCGTGGTCCAGCCGTCCACATGGGTGCACCACACCGCCCGGCTTTGCCTGCCCCCGGGGCCACAGTCACTGGCCATGCATCTGCCCCAGGGCCCTGAGGAAAGATGGGTGTCATGAAAATGAACCAATAAGAGGAAGACCCCTAAAGATTAAATCGAGCTGCTGCTTCAACTATAATGGAGACCCTTTTGGTAGATTTCCACATCCATCCTTTAATTCATCCAGCTTGTTTTATTGCTCACCCAGTACACGTTCGTGGTGAGCCTACAGTCCCAGGAAGCACAGGCCACAAGGCAGCAGATGCCCTGAAAGAGGTGCCAGTCAATCACAGTGAGATTTACCCAGTGACTGAAAATATTAGTATAACCCCTAGAGATATTCAAAATTTTGCTCATATTTACATTTAGATTAATTTTATCCTGACCTTTTTAGGGGTTCCATCACCAGTGTGACATTATTTTATTCATGGTAAACAGACATCTGACATAAAAAGCTTGACAGATATTTCCAAAAATAAATAAAAATATTTTTCCCCAGTCGATATAGGTAATTATCGCGATATAATTCAAGTCATTGTTTTTTTTTTTAAGGCGTGATTTTTCCATAAAAATGAAACTACTCTCAAACAGATTCGGAGCATGAAAAAGGCAACAAATTGAATGTGCTCCTAACTGAATTTGTAGGGCGTAACACTAGAAAACGTGGACGGTTTGTTGCTGTTTTTTTTTCTCTCTCTCTGCCTCGTAGCGCTACACCACAAATGTCCTTTGCCTTGTTTATCCACAGCTGCGGCTGCTGAGCTGTGGCTCTCTTCATCGATACCTGAAGCTTCCTCTGAGAGGGAGCTTATCTCTTCCATGATATGACCAACATAGTAGTATGTGGCCTACTCCATACTCCGCTAAGTCAGCCAAACCTAGCTGTGCATTTGCTGGGCATAGGCTGTCCGTTCTAAAAGTCTGAGATGTAAAAGGAGCATGTTTGCTATCAAGCAAAGCTATAACAATAGTTTATTAAAGTTCCTCCTTTTCTTATGATAAACGATTGACGATAAATCAATATAACATTTATATCACCCAGCCCTATCCTTTCAGTAAATTCCCCAGACTGAAGAATTTTCCTGGACCACCGGCCTCCGGTTGAGAGACGCTGGTCTTGAATGTTTTCAGCATTGGT
Source organism: Cyphomyrus plagiostoma (assembly GCA_019775915.2). NCBI lineage: Eukaryota > Metazoa > Chordata > Actinopteri > Osteoglossiformes > Mormyridae > Cyphomyrus > Cyphomyrus plagiostoma. The sequence continues at coordinate 17,469,917 of JABFEA020000138.1, read as the reverse complement.
TTATGTTTGGGTGGAGAGGCTGCATATGGCTTTTATACGGCTTGCAATCAAAAACGTGTACATCACACCACTAAATCCACTAGAAGAAGTGAAGAAGTATTCACTCCACCCAAGGCCGCGTTTTATCTTTAGCAATTTATTGCCACAATTAAAACAATTCGTAGGCTGATACAGAACTTTCCAACTGGTGATATTAGGATTGATATGGATGGGACAGTGAATGGTTATACAAGGTTATTGCAAAGTTCTTTACATTTCCTTGGATAAGGCCGCTTTGCCCAGAAATGTTAATAATAGTCTGGGTCAATGCTGGGATTCATGTAATTTAAGGCCATGTCACAGATGGTGCCCGAATAAGAACACAACTGCGATGCCTGTAATGGAACAATACCATAATCAGCAATTAGCTTTCGAACTGAAGTCATCATTTGGGTGAGTGGAGATGCATAATTAGCATTTCGGTCTGCCATCCTCATCACCAGGGAGACAACCCTAATATGAGGCCACGCAGAATCATACAGGCCAGTTCTGTAGCTCTGCTTGGCAAGCCTAGAGTCCTAGTTCCACTCTGCTGGATGCGCATGTAAATATGTCAGTGAGTATTTCAGCCAAGCCTGTACATGCATGTCCTCAAGCACTCGCTACAGCATATTTCAGCCTGTTTGTTTATTTGTTTGTTTACTGCCCAGTTAGCAGCAAAAAAAAAAAAAAATGTGTTAGATGTTTTTCACAAACGTCCAACATGTATCAGCATATGAACTCACGCGTGGCTGGCGTTCTGCAACAGTGCAAGCACACGCACACGGGAAAGTGCTTGCTATTCATGCATGGTATTATGTACTTTGCTTAATAGCTGTCAAAGATGAGGCATCTGTGATAGCACATTCAAGAGAAAAAAAGAGGAAAGTTTTTGCCTGGGGCTAATCTCCTCTGCCATTTGTCAAAGTAAATGAGACCCATGCAAAATCACTTCGCCAACAATAATGTGATTTCTGTTTCACGCCTCTGACACCCCCCACAGTGCCAGCCTGTGTGTTCCTGCCAAAATTTCACTATGGAAATGCAAACCGGCAATGGTACATCAAGCCAAAGCACAAATCTCTTAACTCGCCCCCCAGAACATCAGTTAACACAAACTCAGCTTGCAGATAGAGCCTGCACCATTCCTCCATAAGCTCTTTTTCTATCCTTAAACGAGCCTGAAACGTCTTGATTGCCTAATTTTCCCAAGAAGCCCAAATATCGCCGTATGAACAGCTCTTGCCATCTTCGGGAAAGCAGGCACTTGATCTGAGATTGTCTGAGTTGGCTGGAAAACATGCTAAACTGACGTGTCATTATCTCATTATAGAGCTCTGCTGTGGGGTAGAGTGTCCCTACAGGATAAACCGATTTCTTCTCAACACCTGCGGACCTCTTGCAGTTCCTCGGCCCCACATTATCATTGATTTAAAATCAGGCGTTTCCTTTCCTGATACTCACTTGACTGCCCTTGATTCTTGGGGATCATGTTCCATTATAAAATATTTATAACCAACATGAGTAGGACCTCTTAAGTGATTCAGATTCAGCATGTGATCCATGAGGTGTGTCATTAAGGGCAATGTTCACCCAGCAAGCCAACCAAACCCCCAGCCCCTGTTCACATTCGCAACCTTGGTGATTCTGGATCAGAACCTGGAGGCTGTGCTAAGCTGGGGGGGGGGGAGGGGTCCCTGTCCAGGTATTTGGCTCCACATTTTAGTACACACGCTTATTTTTACTAGATTCCCAAGTGTTACACATGCGTTTTAAATAAAACGTGCACAAGCAGCCGTGAACGGAATGTGGACTGGCTGAGAGACGCAAAGAGCTCAGAGATAAATAAAAATCCACAGCCGTAAAGCCGAGGAGGCGCGCGACACCGGCGCCTGGCCCAAACAGGCATCGCAGCGGGTGGATCTAAGCAACTCGCCACTTAACGCGAAACAAGCAGTAGCGCGGCGTTTCCTTACCCCCTGGAGAAGCCAATAGCATAAAAATGGCCCAGAATCGGTCCGCTTCGATTTTCCATTCAGGTGAAGCACCGCGGTAAAGTTAAGGTCATAAGTGGGGTGTGATTTTCTGAAATGCAGGTTCTCATAAAATCATTCATATATATTCAGTCCAACGAAGAGTTTGCATGACATTTGAAGAAATGCATATGATAACGTGCTGAGAAATCAGACACGAATATTTTGCACTGCACAGTACTGTGGTATAAGAAAAGAGGACAGCCCTTATCGCCTTACATTATTCTTTAACCCACTATTTCATTTTACCCCTATCTAAATATAAAAACACTACCTGAACATGGACACGTAGACACATATTGAGCTCAAATGCATATTTATGTGCCTTTGATAAGTTACTAGAAAATGAGGGGCTCCTAAAACGAGAAGCGAATGGTCGGGCGCCGGGCTGCCAAAGGGAGCGCCTCTCAGCCGATGCCCTGTCACTCACTAAGGCGCCCCCTACAGTCGAGGTGTGGCATTACGGAGCACTCACGGAGTGGAGTTCAACCTCTGAACTGTCATGAAGGATTTCCCAGAATAAATAAATAAACAAACAACAAATGACGGCACTTAGAAAGAAGTCTGCCACAAACATGCATGACTGACGGCTAAAGCCAAAGCGGGGATTAAACATGGACGTTTCTGTTTAGTCGTAGCTGACAGTTATATCCTAAGTGACTCGTACGGCTTACAGGCAGGCTGCGCCTATTTCTGCCTCTCAATATTTAAAGTCGTCATTTAGCTTGTGGATCTGCTTCATGGGTACAACAGAAAAGTGGGACTGAATGCGCTAATCTGCGAATATAGTCTACCTAGAAATTATGACACCAAAATTGCAGCTATCGAAGAACAAGAATATTAATATCTTATTCATAATTCTTTTATCAATTTTCTAGACCCTGTTTACATAAATTAAAATTAATCATCTTTTTAACGAATTAGGGATTGATTTTACCCATAATTTTCCTTAATTTCAGTTCCCTCTATAACTGTGAGTCCCCACTGTAACCAGACACCTATAAACCACTGCAAAGTGCTTTATAACTGATAAAGCTGAGAATATAAGAAAGCAATGCTGAAAACGATGCTGGTGTTTTTGATGTTGAAGGTTACGCCGTGATAAACCCCATTTTCACAGCAGACGAGCGACATGTCATTCTTGATTGTTTGACTGGCACTCAGGAGGTCTGCAGTCAGCGCTAATCCATCTGCTGTTCTAAGAGGCGCCCCGGGGCAGATTGCCTGTATCTGTGCACAGTTATCGGTGCTCCCTTCTGGAGAAACAGAAGGCACATCTGTAGTCGGTGTGTCCGGCAGTCTTTAAATAATGCGACAGGCAGGGAAATTGCTCTCCCGCTGGGGGGCTGCCCGCAAAACACCCACGCCACATTCATTATGAAGCAATGGGAATTTAAAATGGTGCTAAAAACGGGATGTTTCCTGAACACACTGACCCCTGCAGGCGGGGTTCAGCAGGCAGTAATTGAATATTCCCAATTTGGTGCCATACAAAGTTCATTAATTAGCTGCAACGTTCCACTGGAAAGATAGTCGGCAAGGATATCAGTTTTAAAAGCAATATTGTGACAAATGTTACATGAGTGCTGTTTTATTTCTTTCACTTTTCTCTTACATTTTGTCTAGATACTTATGCAGTCTTCTTAAAGGATGAATGCAGGATGAAAGTGTCCAGTACCTCGGCAGATATACCTCCTGGACCAGGCAGCTCAGTGTAGTACCAGGCAGCTCAGTTCTGGCTGGTCCTGTACTGCTCGTTACCATTAGCCCTGCTGTCCTGGCTCAGAATCCCGTGCATAAAACGTCCAAATTCACAAAATCACTAGTTCTGCTCCACTGGGGACAGAGGTTGAGAAATTTATGTGGTGAGGAAGATACTGTGGCCTTGGAAGGAAAAGTGGTGTGACGATGATGAAGGTGATGATGATGAATACTCTTATGGTAGCATGCTGGTCAGTGCTGCAGTGTCACACTTCCAGGGTCTTTGATCTGATTCACGTTCCCAAGTGTGCATGTGGAATCCTTGGAGTGTTCTCCACGTGTTTCTGTGGATTTCCTCCTAACAGACCAAAATCCGTAGGTGAATCTGTAACCTTAATTCAGTTATAGTGTGTGACTGAATCCTGTGATGGACTGGTGGCCCACCATTGGGGGGGGGGGGGGGGGTAAGCTGTACTTCCTATACTCCGCTGCCCAGGATTCAAGCTCATTCCTTTCCACAGCTACAAAACATACAGCTAATGACTGAATTGGGTTTGTGACCCTGTAAAAACATTAACTAGCTAAGCTCAAGAGAAACATTTACAAGACAAAGATATACTGTGTGGAGAGCAGCACAGAAATTAAACTTATAAGGTTTATTAAAATGCAGGAAGAGGGAAAACAAGCTCGGTCGGTATCTGAGTCTGGGGTTAATGAGGCTAAATATATAATGTGAAATATCAAGCTTCATTCTCCCGTGAGCACAGCAGTCCAAATGAACCTTGTCTCCTGGGTGCGCTGTAGGATGAACATGATGGAAGCCGGAAGTCCCTCTGCTCTAGTTGATTAACAGGGACAGCCCTACATCCGGCTCATATGCAAATAATGTAGAAAGAAAAAACCCATAAAAACAACCAGCTTGTGTACGTGACGATTCTCAGACTTTGAAGACAATGATTCATAACCGATCTGTGAAATTTCACTGTGAGGGATTTCCAGTGACTCTGCCTTAATCCCAAAGCAGGAGACCTAAGCAACGGCATAAGGGAGGATCATCAAGCTTATTGACACACATGCATGTTACCGGTGGGTGGGGGGACAGCACAGCCTCACATGTGTGACGTGTGATCAGAATCAGGATCCTTTTATTTGAAAAATAAGAGTCTTTTGTGTTGGGGCAGGTGGTATACATGCGGCATACATGCAATATACATGCGGTATACATCCGATATACATGCGGTATAGATGCGATATACTTGCGGTCTACATGTGGTATACATGTGGTATGCATGCAGTATACATGTGGTATACATGCGGTATACATGCGATATACGTATGGTATACATGCGGTATACATGTGGTATACATACGGTATACATTTTAAAATGCAAAAGATAATAATGAGTACAAATAAATAAAAGCAGAAATAGAAATGTGCAAAAATAAAAAAACATGCAGACATAAGTAATGGTGAGACGACCTGATGTAAGGTACAAATACGTGTGAATCAGTCCCATAAGTGCCAGTGTGTCTTTTGAGGGTAATATAGGAGGCCAGTAGCCTGGAGATAGCAGCTGCTGGCGATTAGTCCATGTGTTCGGCCCTCTGCCTGCTTTCATTGAGAATGGAGAAGCTGGAAGAGGTACGAGGCATGGATGCTGATTGCTTCATTCAAAAAAGTGGGGAAAATAAATCCATATAAAACCATAATAGTTTGTTTGTTGGTGCTCAGTGGCCATAACAGTGTAGTGAACAGTCTTCTTCCTACATCACATTTCACTGTGTTCCTGGTGTTACTGCAAGGACTAAATAAACACGATCTAAAAACAAACAAACACATAAAATCGCAAATATAAATAGCAGGCAGAGTCCATTGTAGGATATACTAATACAAGGCCTGCCCATCATGCACTGTTGACTCTAATTTAAAGAGGCACCGCGATGAGCCGCTCTCCCCAAGGGATTAGCAGGAGTACAGCGAGACCTCGGTTTTTACTGCCACTGAGGAACAAGCCTTGAGGGGGAGAAAAGTATCTTGCCCTTTAGATAAAAGGCATTAGTCAGCAAGGGCCTGAAGTGGCAGGTCTTACATGATGGACTTCAGCTGGTAAACAAGGTGAAATGTGTTCCAGTGGAGCAGACAGGCCACAGCCAAGTTTGGGGAGGTGGGGGCTATCAGTCTCTGGTATAGAACACAGTGCTGAGATGCCAGGGAGACAGGAAGTCCTGGGGTAACTTTCTGCAGGATGTTTCTCGGGGCTTTTCTCCTGATCACAGCCACACTTATTACCATCGCTCTGCTATATCTGTCATGCAGATCTAATTCACTAATAATAACCCATCTCCAGTTCTGCAATTTTTTTTCTTAATGATATCTCATTAAGAAACGGCCATATGTTTATGGTAAGACACTGCAGCAGAGATGTCTGTGCATATGTCTATGTGCAAGTGTGTTTTTTCACACAAAGCTGAGGTTTACTATTAATTGGAAAGGCTTCCTGTTGCCGGGGTGATGTGTTGCTCTGCTGGTTGAAGTTCTAGTCCTATAATCAACCGTTTGGTGGTTCAAGTCCATTTCCTAGCAGAGTGACTACACCACCTTGAGCAAGGTCCTTAACAACAGTCGCTCATAAGATTGGCTGCTTTCTTAATTGTATGCTGTAAGCACCTGCCAAAAATATAAATGTTATTTGTTAGTCTGGGAACCACTGGCTATTAGAATAAATTTGTTTTCTGCAATGTAAACAATGCAATCAGACCATTACATCCGCCTCTTTATATGAAAAATTACTTGATAGCCCAACATGTACATTCTAAAATCCATCATCCTCTGAAGTTCACAAGAATATTTTTGCTGCTTAGGTATAATTCACGTTTCTCTGTCCCTCATGAAAAGAATGGCATACCTCTTAATGGGGGATGCTGAAGAGAATCCCAAAGACTTGCTTGTTCAAAACAGTGCAGTTGTACACCTGTGTTCCCTCACACCTCTGGCTCCACATGTGACACTGACTTAATAGGCAACCATTCAGGACGCACAGGTAACCTTGTGCCACTGAAATGGTGACAATTTGCTTAAACAAAAGAAAATCAATGCAATATATTATAATGTCCATATAATGACTTTATAATGACATAAAGAGCGAAACCAAAGTACTTGTGAACAAAAGATCAGTAATCCAATTCTTGAAAGAAGAATGCTTTTACCCTGTAAAAACAACGTCCGGCTCATGTATTGGAATAAAGGTTGAATGAACATTTAAAACTGGCAGATAATCTGACCTATTATGATGTGAAAGAACAGATAAAATCAAGTGACACCAGGGAAAATCTGCATTCCCAATGTATGTTTTTCATTGCTTTTTCTCAATGTTCTGGAAGCCAGTCAATTAACCATAGATTACAACTGGCAGCACACTGTCCAATGGGGTACATGCCAACTGTCAACTGGTCACAGTGCGCTTTTATATTTCAAATAGCTGCACTGGCACCCACGACTAAAAAATTCAGCCTTTATTTTGATTTGTAAATAAAAACAAAATTTTATCACAATTTAAAATTTCCCTATTTAAAAAAATAATTATAATTTAGTATTAACTATGCACTGCACTGCAAGGTTAGTTACCAAAGAGCTTGCTGCTTTGTAAAAAGAAGCAGAAATGTTACAATTTCTATGTAGTGCATGAAGCTGCCATTAGCAAAGACTGCATTTGCTCTGAAAACATCAGGCCCACTCTGCTTGAGGAGCCTTCAGCCAGGTATTTTTACGTGGCTTGCTGGGCTAAAATATCCAGCTGCACAAAGGGGCACATATCTGGGTGGAAAGAACATACCCAATAAGGGATTGTTAACACAGGTTAATGGATTCTGTTACTAAATACAGCTCACCACAAATTTCCAGCAGCTGGATATCACTGGAGGTTACCACTGTAAGCCCTCGCATGATAAGCCAAAACCCTCCATAAGCAGCCTACAGTTGGCAGGAACTCAGCAGCAAATACACAGGAGCCACGACTTCGCATCATAACAGACTGTGTTTGTGCTGTGGCCTTATAGGACCGTAGCTGAGTGATGAAGAGCATCTCATCAGCCAACGATAGAGAGGGAGCCCGTTTGATGAGCTTGTTTACAGGAAGATCTGATCGTCTTTGTAGATCAGAGCAGTGGATCAAAGAGCATGAGCGTCCCATGAAAAGCCCAGGGAGAGCTGGGCCTCAGTCTCACCCCTGTTACCCATCCCCCCACTGCCACCATCTCTCTTCGTCAATGGACGCCAAGGGGAACACAGACCTACATTCGGGATTCTAGGCTAGGCTGTCATGGCAAGATGAGCAGTGATCCAGTGGCAGAAAAGAGACATTGACATAACTTTGGCGTCCTACCAGACTGCCGCATGGAACTGGTGTAAACGCACCCCGTAATCTGTCCGTGAAGATCTCTGTTTGGAGAATGGGTGGCAACCTGTAAGATGCTGGCTCAGCTCGATAAAATTACTCAAACTTATAACCCACACTAAGAGCCGTTATTAAATGTAGCTTAAGGAATTGAGGCAGCGGTATAAGAGTGCTCCTGTTGGAGCTCATGCAAATGTTTCCGAGACCCACAGCAACCAGCCTCAGCTACGAAAATGACTTTGCAAAGGAGCCGTGCCCACGTTAAACTCTCCACTTTCATCCTTCATGTTTTACAGCAAAGTTAAAGCTCAGGCTTGGGGCGTTTGCCATCCGCTGCATTCCTGCCTCCAATTTACGAGGTACTTACGAAGTTTTAGGAGGCCATCATGACTGGAAAGTGCCTTATCTCAGCCTGTATTGTATACCACTCAAGACTGAAACTCTACCACCGTATTACTGTACTACAGTAGTACTGTTTCAGAAGTGTCATATTTAAATAACATGCAAACATACTACAATGTAGCATTATATGGTCATGAGGGGATGCAGGGTGCTAAAACCCCACAGATGTATGTGGAATACGCAGTCAGAAACAAATCATATATATTTCAAGGTAGTCTGAGAAAGGATTAGCAAATAATCAGCAAATTTGCTTTCAGAAATAAAGAGAGAAACAGTGGCAGTGGCAGCAATTATATCATGTCATTAGGGCAAATACATATAACAGTATATAACCACAATGTACATGTCAAATAAACTCATGATTATATATGTCTAGCAGGATGTCAATGTGACAATTAGTCAATAAACATGAAAAAAACTCTTATTTTACGGAATATTATAATTTATCAAACTTTCCAATGCATGTTTCTAAAATATAATATTTACAATATTTGTATATTGTATATAAACCTGTAAAATATTTGAATATTTAATTGGTTTCTGAGATACTGGTATGTGTCAACATGGTAAGTAAAAGACTATCCATAATTTTATTCTATATTTTTCATATCAATTGGATTTTAGCTCTAAGGACAGGCTGTAATTTGTTTATGTAAATAAAATAAACACCCAAAATAAAATGTGCAGATGCCATTTCTACTCATGTTCTTGCTCCCTTTGATTTGTCACTTACGCTTGAATCGTTCCTGTTCTTACTTTGCCTTAATGGCAAGTGGCCGCAGGCATCATTTGAGTCACACAAAAAATGAGGCCCAATCCATCAGGAAAATATTTGACTGCTCGGAGAGCTTGCAGTCATGTGATCTCCCATTCCATCAATCTTGACGTTTTCTTGCTTTTTTTTCAATTTATGGAAAACATGCAGATGGATCGGGGCTTTTCTTCCGTGCGTACGCTCAGCAGCTAATTGAGTTTTCCGTGGCATCCCGGCAATTATGTGCAGCTGGCACCAATGTTTGGGAAGCTGTTAGCGTAGAGAAAAAGTATAGTGGTTCTCAGCCTTTTGATATGCACGGACCGATGTACATCATTCAAAACTTCTGCGGACTGGGTGAGGGGGTGGGGTAACCACAAGAAAATAGATCCCCTCGAACCACCGTCGCCTCCTTGGCGCCCCCTCTGGTTATTAAAACCACGCTTGAAAAAGCCGGCGTTGCCTCGTGCTTTCGAAGAACGCGTGCTCAGGGTGTAATATGGAAGCAATACGCCAATAAGCAAAATTCCAATGGAAATGAATAAACTAACAATCTATAACCATTCGGAAAAAATCGGAACATGAATTTAATCCTTTAGGCCGAAATAATGAACAACCTTGGTCCCCATATTACCGAACCCCGCTGTATAAAAGCTGCTCATTCCCTGACTGGACGTTCTTAACTTTTATTCGTTAAGTAACTGAATTACATGCCTTTTAACACTGTAAGTCAGTATGAAATTAGGCATTTAACATGTAAATTAATGAGAGGGATTTCGGATATTCATGCACAACTAGAATGGAAGAGACGGCCATGAAGTATTTGCAGTTTTCTATTGGTTGCTGATGCATTTGCACTCTGGGAGTGTTTTTGCAATGTTGAGTAGATGTTCAGGTATGTATTGCCTATGCTGTAATTCCTTCCCATTTTGTTTGTCGCTGGGACAGTCACACATCCCATCACTGCCCATTCTATGTGACCTCTGACACTTCTCCCAGAAGAATATGTATATTGAGATGATGTCATAGATTTTTATTTCTTTAAAAAAAAGAAATGTCTTCTTTTTCATTCTAAGTTTTAAGTTGCTATCTCAATCTCTTTTTTACACACTTAAGTTCTCCAGTAGCAATACTAGTAGACAAGATTCAAACCTCAAATTTACTTTAGGTAAAAACACCCAAATCTTTCCAATGATAACAATAATTCCTTTGGTTCAAGCCTGACAATACATTTTGTGTCTGTCTCTTTAAGAACGACGACATTCACTCCCTGTGATACTGATCAATTAATGACAGACAGCCTCTCCTTCACATTCAGACTTTCTCTTAAAATGAGCTAAAGAGAGAATTGAAATGTGACTATATTTAAAAATAATAAAACTATAGCTCTGATAAATCAGTTTATAACAATTGTTATGTGCACAGTCTTAGGCCTGTGTGTTTTGTCTTTTGCGTCTTGGTTTTCTCTCTTCCCGTTTATCACTTTTGCTCCACGAATAGCCTGCAATGTGGGAGGAGCGGAAATGTCAAACGCGGCTGCACATAGAGATTGCAAGCTGGCTTGGCTATAGCCTGCAAATATCTTCTTTGTGTTTGCTTTATGCTCTGTGTTGTATCAGACTAATTTTATTCTGCACATATGCATGGGTAAAGGGACCCACCAGCCAGGCTGTGTGCACCTACATCCACAGAGAATGTTATTTTCAAGCTGCACTAGGAACGCGGGCGGGTGCCATCCCTTCTGAGCTCTGTTTGAGTAGGTGTTCAATACTTTTCTTTTTTTTCCCTTTCTTGAATAAGGGAAAGTATTAATAAGGTTTAGGGACCTTAAGATCTGTTTTTTCCGTTCTTTACTTGGGCACCATCCTTGCCCCTTATTTCCCTTAGTGGCCCTTGGCAAGATTATCTGAGACTGGGTGAATAAAAGAGGATACTTCCAAATATTGCTGAAATATTTTTCATTACCATTTAATAGTGCTTAAATGATCGGAGACGTAAAAAATAGTT
>JABFEA020000138.1:17443694-17458508 GCA_019775915.2 Cyphomyrus plagiostoma | reverse complement strand
CGTAGAATTAAGGCAGTTCTGAAGGCGAAAGTGGGTCAAACACCGTATTAGTATGGTGTTCCTAATAATCCTTTAGGGGAGTGTATATCGATGATGTATATTGTTGATATTTTGTGTATTGTATATTGTATTGTATGTTGATATATTGTATATTGGGGGGGTCCCCACAAGAAGATTTGCCAGGCAGGGTGGTGGGGAGAGGAGGGTGGAGGACTGGGTACAAAAAATAAAGGACAAATCATGTATTTATGTGGATCACAGCACTTTATTTACTTATGATATATGGGACGGATGGCAACTTCACCGCCTGTGTTCTGTGACCCGGTTTAATACCAGTACCATCCGTGGACCAGGGGCTTGGGCATCGGAAACTTAACTTTTCTCCTGGCATAAAGCGTGTCAGATATGAGTCTGCTGTGTGAAACAAGCTTGTGGAATGTCAGCTGTGACTTTTGATTATTATTTCATGTTAATTATCACTTACATGCATAACTTAAGTATTTTGATTATTATTTCATGTTAATTATCACTTACATGTGTAACTTAAGACAAGTCATCCGAAATGCGGAATTTGAATAATGGAAACTAATATATGCCTTCTGCTGAAATACCGATGGGCATGCACAGTTGTTCATTTACTTCCAAAACTGGAAAGAAAAACTGCGGGCATACAGGGAGACGTCCTGAACGGTGCATTAACGAGGATGAATGGATAAATCTCTCTTATTATTCTCCCTCGTTAATGTTAGATTCCCTCCATGAAACTCTGACATCACTGAAACTAATATCTGCTACGATTTTTCAATTTAATCTTGTTCATTTGTTTTTACTCACAAAAGTGCTTATAATTAGGTCCTTACTGCCCAATCAGGTGGCTTGATGAAACATAGAATGTTGCCAAATCAAATGCCACTATTTGTCACTAGTGTCATTAAACACTACCACTAGGGGTGGCTTTTTGGGTATTTGCAGCTATTTTCCCCCTCTACACGCTACTGAAATTAATAATCCTATTATTTGTTTGTACCAACACATCAGAAAGGCATAATATAATTTTAAAAACTGTTATTAAAATATGGTTCTGATATTCATATGCAGCAAGGACACTTGCTCAGATGTGTTTATGCTATTAACGGTCAGTTTATTGTCTTTGATCTTGCTTCCTCTCACCAGTGCCTGGTATATTACCTCCACAAAGAAATTAGCTTTTCACTCCTCCTGCTGTGCCTAACTTTAAATGTGTCTTTTAAACGATAGACAAAGCCTTTATGGTCCCATCATCTTTTCATCTTTCACAAATACTTCTGTCTTCCCCCCACCAGCATCTAAGTCACTATAAAAATAATAGCTTTGTGAATCACCAATGTCAGGCAATAACAAAAATTAATAATTAATGCTTGAGTATAATTTTCCTTCCCAGACAGATGAATGACTCTGTTGTAATTTTTGCGCATGTCCTGACCAACGAGACACTCCAGGATATCCCTGAAGAATGCCCTTTTCCAGGAATCGATCTGTGATGAAATCACGTGTAATTAATGAAGGAGACCGTAAGGGTGCAACAGTGCCATCAATCCTGCATGCCCCTTAGCAGCATATTTACGTCTTCAGTGTACAAGATTTGATTTGTGCACCCATCCACGTGCAAGGCTGGGGTTGTGCTCTGTGCTGTGTTTCGTGAGCACCCTGAATGTGCATGCATATATAAAAGGCGCTTAGGATTCACTTATTAACCAAACAGAGCTGGTACTGTGATTTATAACCTGTGGTAGTTCTAATCAAATTACCAGCACTAATAGGGTGGCACTGCTGCTCAGTGGGTGGTGTTGTTGCCTCACGCCTCCATGCCTGGGGGGGTTTGAATCCTGCCCTTTGCGTCTATCATGTCCTCACCCATCGTGCAGGATCCCTACCAGAGTCTAAAGACTTACAGTTAGGTGAACCGTAGTCTCTGCATTGCCCTCAATATGTGTGTGTGCACTGCAGTGGGTTTGTATGGAATCCATTTCCCCAGTCTTGTTCCCAGTGCTTTCTGTGACCCTGTACTGGATAGGAAGTTTAAATGATGGGGTACAGAGCTATTTGCAATAGCAAGCATGGGTCTCCTCGATCCTTTCAGAATAATGGGAAACATGGCAACACCGAACCGATGAGCCTTAAGAAATTCTAAGAGCCAGTACTTTGGTGTATTAGAGACCAAGACTTTCTTTCAACCAACCAGTTAAGTAGAAAGATTCACAGTCATAGAGTAACTCAACTGGTTGGTTGAAATAAAATCTTGGTCTGGATTTAGGCTCTCTGGACCTCAAATCTCCACCTCTGATTAAAGGAGGTTTAATTCAAGAGAAGTAAACATGTAATGTAATAATTAACCAGAAACCAAGTGTTAGTTATGTACTATTCCCATGTTTGTTCGTCAATAATCAGTCATGACGGTTCATATATTTCCTGCATTAACTATATTGGTTCACAAATTGTACTTGAATAGTATCAAGTAAAGTGTTACCAACATGTTTAACCAGAAGGATCATGACTGCCCCCTCACCCCCCAGCCCAATGCTGAAATGACACTCAATTTACTATTAATCCTCTGTAGCACTCGCAGCCACATGCCAATGTAGCAGAAAATATGAGAGCTCCGGAAAGGTGCTGTTTATAAAGACAGATACTTTAGAGGCCCAGTAAAACTTGATCAAAATAAAAATTAATTCAGTAACAACATTGATAGCCAGATGTGTTCGATTCTTGAAAATTTGTAGGCACCCAAAACTTAGGAACCCAAAAGTTATCAATATGAAGCTGAACTCTGCAGAGGTTGTAGCACTGATTGCATATCACTCATCGAAATTCAGATTTTTTAAGAGATTTTAAAATTAAAATACTTAACAGATCTTTAACAAGATCTTTAACGCATTCTGTGGTTAAAAGAAAAAAAGTTTCAAACAAGACAGATGGATTTACCAATGCTGCCTAATGAAATTAGTTATATTTCAAGGCTCTTATTGCAGTGTCCATCACGACCGACACATTTCTCACTGGTTTGCAACTAAGTATTCCGCTCAAACATTAGTTTTGGTTACTGATCTTCGTCCACAAGAATAACATCAAGCAGAATTAAGAGGGAACACACTGCGGATTGTTACTGAAGAACCTTGCCGACACTCACATAAGTAATAGTAAAATGTTTTAATGTTTGATGCAAACAAACACAGCAAAGCATTCTTCAAAAATAGCAGACTTGGGAATTACAAAAAATAAACCGAATACTCTGCCATGAGAAGATCTCTCTGAATACAGTTCAGTACTGTATCCTGTAACAATGTAATAATGTAATATAATTTTGTATTATAAGTAGTCTTTGTAAATTCCTATCAAATATTTTGTGCTGTGCTACTTTCAAGAAGTCAATATACAACCTTGTGAATGCGCGAATATACCTCAGATGATCCTGATTTTATTGTTAATCAACTAGAAACCTTAAAAATCACATTTTTTTGTTCTTGATCTTTGATCATCTCCTTATTACATGTGGAATCTCACCAAAAATAGAAATGTGAGAATTATATTCGTTTTAGGGCCTTGTAGTCCCTCAGCGGACATAATGTCAAAGCTCTGGGAGACGATATAGCGCCATGGTCACAGAGAGTGACAGGGTTATGTGGGGAGTGCATTAAAGGACCCACACCTTTCACTTGCATTCTTCAGTTTTACCTCGTAGCTTGGAAAATGAGATCTGAGAGCTTCTATAGTGCACAATCCCTCAGATATGCTGGAGTTTGTTGAATTTGCTCTGTCTGCAGTGGTTTTTATTATCAGAAGATCAAAAGAATGTAAAAACAGAACAAAAAAACTACAATGGAAAACAAGAAGATGTCTTAGAACAGCAGATGGTTGTGTAATCTGAGTGACACACAAATCCCTATATCCAGTGATATCATTATACTATCAAAACAGCAAAGCAAATCACTCCGTAAACCTCTGAACATTGGCCTGGTTTCTGTCTTTTCATGTGGGGAAGAAAGGCAATCTAACAATAAAAATCATGAAGCAAACGCAGTACTTATACTTCGTGCCTTTAAAAGCAAAGAAATAGAGTTTTATTTTTGCAAATCAGACCAAAATCATCCCACTCATTGGCTCATGAACAAATATTGAAAAACATCAGTTTTATTTATTGATTTGTTTGTTTGTTTGCACATCAGGCACATCTCATCATAGAAGAAAGACTGACGAATACGTTCGATGTGTAGCAGGCAGGTTAATGTGGGGGAAGTTGAAAAAGCTACAATTACAGTCCATGACATTCTCAGTCATCCTAGTCCCCTGAAGCATCTCGCTACGTACCATCTGCTTGCAATTCAGGCCGACTGAAGTGGGGAAGACATCAAGGATGATCCTAAACACGTATATATATGCGCGATTGCATCGGTTCATAGGCAATGCTGTCTGTCTTTCACTTCAAGAATAACACCTGAAGAAAATGCAAAGTGGCATGGAGGCGAGACACTGTCTGCACACGACGTGCTTTCATGAATCACAAAAAGAATTTAATGGTGGAGAATGTACTGTGTTTCCATCCTGTTGGAATGGAGATTAATGGCAGCAGTGCAAGAATGAGTCTAGCATCTCTTAGCATTTCATTCATTTATTTACTTTCTATGTCCCTTTCTCGGTCATGGGGGGTCCACGCAGGGTCCACGGGGGGGTCACAGTAGGATATTTAGGACACAATGGGCACAAGGCGCGGTATAACCCAGGATGGGGCACCAACCCATCGCAGCTTAGCATTAAAAACTAAAAGACTAAATGCAGCACTTCAGATCATGTCGAAATGTATGACGATATGCAGGATGACAGACGAGAGTCTGGCGTCTGTGGGAACCTTCTTTGGTTCCTTCCTGTGATCAGTGACATTGGGTGTGGGCGAATCAGCTGTAACAATGGATATCTGTCGCATAACCTCACTGTCCATCTAAATGTCCTGGTCCATTTGAGCTTTATGGATGTGGATCAGGTTCATTTGTCCAGCAACATAGATCTATGGGAGACAGACCTGCATAGTGGACCAGCTACACAACTGCCTTGAAACTTGAGTGATACACCCACTGCCCTGACATCGTCCACTGTCTCTTCCTATTGAAAACCATGATACTTCCTCCAAACTTTCCCACAGTCACCAAAGCAAAGTTGGTTTAGCTTCCCCATGTACGTCACCCTAGTAAGATATCCTTTTACTTCTATGTGCAGGAAATGTCTAAAGATCGTCCAACCAAGGCTGTGTGTCATGGGATGTGAAAATACTTTTAATACTTATCTGGGTGCATGAGAGCAGGGAGAATGGCCACACCCATTACACCTGCAATTGTCTTACCTTTGACAGGCTCTGGTGGGGTCAGACCACTGAAGTTCTGATTTAGCTAAAAGTGGCACAAGGCGAACTATGTGTCTGTAGTTTTCCTGGTGTGTGGCTCCGTGGGTTAAGGCACGGTGTCTGTGAGTGGAAGGTTATCAGGTCAAATCCCAGCCATGGTAGAGTGATGTCATCGTTGGGCCATTGAGACAGACGCTTATCCCCCAATTGCTCCAGGGATTGTCTCGGAAAAATGTCTGCTGCTTTGGATAAAACTGTCCAACTATTGTTCTCCTAGATGTTTGATGCTCTTCAGAATTGTTATTTTGTTTCATATGTGTGAAATGACAATGAAGTGACCTGACTCCGGCTAAAAGAGAAACACGATTCACACCAATAAATTTTTTCATCGTTACTCTTCCAGGCTTGTTCATTTGGAAGAGGGACCCAGGGACAGACTGGCCATCTGGCATAGCGGCCATTTTCCCGGTGAGCCGTCGTCGGGGAACCCAAGGCCCAGGGCATATTTTTAGTACTGGTCCAGCACTGGCATGAACCGCATCCATAGTAGAATGGATGGTGGGGATTGGGAGTCTACAGGGGTGAAGAAGGGCTTAAACGTGGAGAGGGATATAGAAATAGACAGTAATTATGGCTCCAGCAGAAGGGGAACATGTACAGGGAAATAAAGCAGGTGCTGGATCTTGGGAAAGACTGTGCTTGGTTTGTACCAAGTGCAACTGGTCATCAGGTACAAGCAAATGAATGGGCTCAACCCCTGACTTGGTACTGCAATGAAAAGTCCCCCCAGGCTCTGCTTTATACAATCCGGACAGAATACGTCAGTGAGGTCTTCTGACATTTGTGTGTCATACCAGAAACTTTTTTTTCTGCATAGTCCCTGATTTATATGAGATCTTAATGGCCAAAATTGCCATTTTAACCCAATTCTCAGTATGTAAGTGTGTCCCATTATCTGCAAATAAATGCGAAGAAAAACTTCCACTTGCACATAGTCGTAGGCCAATTTCACAGCCGCGTGCACCTGGACACCGTGAAATGGCTCCTCCAGCGGCAAAATAACAGCGTTGGGTCCATAATCAGATGCTGTCCGGGCTGTGAAATCGCAGCATTCAGCCACCGTCTGCATGCAGAGACGGCGATGCATGAGCCCCCGGGAACTGACACACTTTACAACAGATGCCTGGATCAGGAAACTGGCTCTCCTTAGAAATGAGTAAAAACAAAATGAGAGGAAGTAAATAAAAACATCTCCATTCTGATGCAAAGAGCCCCGTGGGATGATTAAAATCAGAGACACGGAGGTAAATGAGACATCAAGTCAGCTTGAAGTCTTTCTGCGTTCCACAGTGTGCATTTCAAAATTATTTTAATATCAGTATCCAATCTGTACCGACACAGTATTTAGACTTGCAGGTTCTTTTATTGACCAATTGCGAATCAACCAGCTTTAAATTTGCTCTCCGTGGTGCCCTAGGTGGGAGGGCGGGGAGCATGCTTAAAGTCCATGCCCTGGCTCTACGTGTGTTTGCAGTTCCAAGTCACTGGCATGCCTGCAATGGTTTAGCATCCAATGATGGGGGAATTCCCCACCTTGCACCCATAGTTTCTCGGATAGGCTCAGGACCCCATAGGACAAGCGGGAACAGAAAATGAACAACATCCTGTGTGCCTACAAGCTGCAAGCTGCCACTCACAGCTGGTGCTTGGTTCTCATGCACATCATCCTGAGATGCACAGAGTGAAGACAGAGTTATAGCAGGGATGTGAACATAGACAGACTGCCCTCAATCCCTTGGCAGTCCCAGATTATACAGGCGACCAAATCTAATACAGGATAGGTCACTTTGTTTAGTAACTTTAAGGGAAGAAGCAAATCACTTTCTCAAAGTCTCAGAAAGTTCACAGTAAAACCACCATTTCAAATACTTCCTAAATCTTCTTTGCGCCGTGTCCAATCAAAGGAGTGTGGAGGACTTGCTAATCCGCTGCAGTATTCCATGCAAGAACCAGTCTGTGGGGGTTGCAATTATTTTTATAACCATCCAGCCGTCTTTCGATTGCTTTTCCTATATAGCATTGTGGGTGGGGGGGATCCTGAATGGTATACCTCAAGTGGGACTCAGTCCATCACAGGACACACAGCCTTGCACACACATAACAACCTTACCCACTACCCAGCCCTGGCCTTAACCAAAAGTAAGCAAACAAAATACAAATTTTTTAATTAAATTCAATTTCCCCTTGTGGGGACCAAAAAAATGGTTCCCGCAATGTCAAAATAACAAGCTTTTAACACATTGTGGGGACATTTGGTCCCCACAATGTAATATATGCAAGACCCACACACACACACATTACACGTAACTGCATGTCTTTGGACTTCAGGAGGAAACAAAAGCACTGAGAGGATATCCCGGCCTGATATAAAAACTACGTGAGGAATGTCTTTGTCAAATAGGTAAGTCACTGACAACTTTCCATGTGGTCCAGTTTTGTTTTTCAGGGAAGTCATGCTTGCTGAAAAAGGCCTGGAAATGTTCCATACAGCTATTACCTAATTCAGAAGCGGCAGCAACACATACTTATCTGAGATTTCTCCATTAAAGGGGAGCCTCTGCATCATTATGCTAATAATCATGATAATCCAACACAGCTATCTTTTTTTAAAGTATAAAACTTCCCACTTTATCATGCAAAATGATTTCTTCCATCTGTTACATTGCACATCTTTCATGTATCATAACTGAATCCTTTTGATTTCACTGTTTTGTTAGTGTCCATGATCAATTGAGTTTCCTTGTATATATTGCAAAAGATTATCACACACGCAATGGAGTTGGGGAATTCTGCTTTTTTTGTGTTACCCTTATGTTCAGCCATCCATCCATTAGATTATTTTTATTCCACATTGAAGAGCTTGTATTTGAAATTAAACATGGAAATCAGCTATTCTGATATTACTTATCTCAGTTTTGCAGCAATTGCTACCAAAGCTAAAGGTAAACCACTAGATTTATTGGACTGTGTAACACCTCTGAATGTTCACGTCCTTCAAGCTGAGTGTGTCACTCAAGATATATATGCAGGATTTGTAGGTATTGATGTTACCTCTATCTAGACCTGAATGTGTATACAAGATTAACAAGTATTGATTTTTTTGATGCACTAAGTTTACAATCTCCCCCCATCTGTCACTCTGGTTAAGAGCTAAGTGGGGAAATAAATCAAGAAAATGAGAGATAATAACCCGTGTGTGTTTTGATTTGTTTTGATTCTGATGATTGTGCTTTCACGTAATACTTAGCACACATCCACTGCACTGTACGTCCCTTTTGCACTCGTTATTCTAAAAAGATCAATTTAAGCTTTTGCTGAATTCAGAATGCTGCAGACACACAAGCTCTTATGGGAAAGTTTAGGTAATTTCCATTATTGCATTTTTACACAATGAGTCAGTAATGAAGAGGGACTAATCTGTTTGGTACGTGAGGAAGAAGTTTATGGAAAATATGGCCATATTTAATTATGAATTTGTGTTTATATAACTAAATAACCCAAAAGTACTAATTAAAAGCTTTCCTGTGGCTGAGAAGCAATCTACAGCAAACTGGTTAATGTGACAGAGTCATAAACAGGGGAATAGGGGTTGGCAAGCTGTGAATTCTAATAGTACCTATATTAGATGGGCATAATCATACAGGAAATACTTAAATAAGATCATTGATGGTCTCTTGTGGGATTGGGTACGTTGAATAGTAAATGATAAATTCTAGTAACAACTAGTTTATATGTATAATCACACAGACATGTATAACAAACAGCCACTCCAGATACATCAGAGCAACTCTCTCTTTCTCTATCCATCCATCCATCCATCACTGTAACTGCTTAATCCCAACTGGGGTCATGGGAGCCTATGCCAGCAACCAACCCTGAGCAGCCAGCAACACACAAAGGGCCAATCAACCTGTACACTTTTGGACCATGGGATCGAGCTGGAGCCCCTGATAGAAACCCACACAAACACAGGGAGGGCAAGGAAAACTCCACACAGAAAGGCCCCGGGATCAAACCCAGGACCATCTTGTTTTGAGGCAGCAGAGCTAACTACTGCACCACTGTACCCACCACTCCCCCCTTTCTCTGCTCTTGATTAAAATCCCTAAACCTCAAGCCGTGTTTCTTCCGCTGTGCCTCCACCTAGCATGTTAGGTTACATTACACAGAAACTGGGCAGGTGGCTAAGAATGAGCAAAGCACTTAAACTCTGTAGCACCGAATTTGGTGACTAAAGCAATGACAGGCTTCACTCTCAAGAATGCATGTGAGGGATAGTATCACGAGAAGGGAGTGAAGGGGACCTGTGAGAATTATGAGTCCATGAGGCATTGATAGAAAAAGCCACCATCATGTGGCCAGTCTTTCATAAATAATATAGTACATAATGTTGTCTATGAGTGAATACGGTTAAAACAGGCTGACGTTGTCTTCCTGAATTAAGTGTGTCCTTCAGTAAAGTTCATCAGGGGTAAAAGCTCTAGTACTGCCATGTCTGTGTTGACCTACCATACAAAAACTCCTGCCAGTTCCAGAGGTGGAAAGCTGAGGTCCAGAGAGTAAATCCAGACCAAGATTTTGTTTCAACCAACCAGTTGAGCATAAAGAGTCACGGTCACAGGGAACTCGACAGGTTGGATGTAACAAAATCGTGGTCTGGATTTGTACTTTTTGAACTTGAACATTCCACCTCTGACCAGTTCTTATGCCATCTCTTAGCAACTGGGGCGATTCTGTTCTGTTCAGCCCCCAGCTGGCTTGCCAGTCAATCGGGGGTTGGAGTGATGTCCCTGACTACAAATTTTGTACAAATTGTATATGGAAATACGGGATAAATTTCTACCTGGACTTACTTTATTTTTTTTGTTAAATAGGGTCTAGAACTATCTATGCTTAGCAATCACAGCTACATGTATATGGAGACCCAGTAATCAATGTCACCTTGGAAATACAATCAATGTGTTAATAAAAAAAAATATTAGAGGAAGATGTTATTGTCCATCTGCTATGTATTTACATGGGCATAGAATAGAAGGTCCTGTCTCAGTACTTTTTCCCCCAGTGAAATGGTTCTTTTGTTGAAACATGCAGGCTCTGTAGCCACCCAGATGGTGTCTGGAGGCGTGAATGCCAGAGGATTCCTAGTGGACTCCATGAGTGGGGGAGATACAGTGAGGAAGACATGAAGACCAGGCATGTAGAGGCACTCTGTTAAAGTACCACTACAGCCTGCCTTCTCAGTAGGACCAAGACATTAAGGGGAAGGGAGAGAGGCTGGAGGAAGAGGATGGGTGTGTGGAGGGTGGGGGGAGATGACTGGAAGGCTGGATTAAGCGAGAAGGGAGACACTCCTCCATCATCCAGCACTGGGGGAGGGGGGCTGGCGTGGAGAAATCCGCTACCCCCACCAAGCTGCCAATCGACATGGTGAAGGCTGTCAGTTTCTGCCTCACTCCTGCTTGCTTATTAACTCCACCTGGGATGGACTGGCCACCAGGCAATGTCTGAACCACAGTCATTGTAAATGTGAAGCATAATTACAAATTGTTGATATTTTTTGGTGAAAATATACATTATTAAGCCACAACCAGCTGTATAATTATGCATGTAGCCATCAACAACCATTGGCAGCAGAATGGGTACAAAATATGTTAGTGACACCATCAAAGGATGCAACCTTTCCAGTAAGTTAGCTCACCTAATTTCAGCCCTGGTAGAGCTCAACCCGGTCAAGAGCATGTGAAGTGATTGTGAAGGTCAAAACGTCCAGGAGCGAGTTCAGTTGCGCAGTGGAAGGCTGCACATACTCACAGAAAGAGACCCGACCACCCAACAATACCCAACCTGAGCGGCAGTAAATCCCACAAACAACATTTCAACATCTAATCGAAAGCAGAGAAGTAGAGGCTATCATAACAACAAAGGGTGGACAATCTTTAACAATCTTGGTTTTGGAGTGCGATGCTGGACAGTCTGATCCCCACATACATATAGGTAGCGAACATACGCTAATAGGCAAGTAGATGTTTGACATTACAGTCAAAGCAACCATGAATAACACTTTTTTCACAAATGACAGTTTTAATGAGAGTCAATCTTCCTTCGCTTCCAGAGCTGTCTTATCGCAGGCCAGGGTGGCACATGTCCTGCTTCAGTAAATGTCACTGGCTTTGTGTATGGAATTCATTGCTTTTTGGAGGTACTAGCTCACTTCTTGAGGCAGAACAGAGTGGTGCTTCAAATGTCAAAAGAGAAACATGAGCACAATAGTCTTTCCACACAGACTCGCATCCCATCCAGAAAAGCCACTGTGCATTCAAAGTATTCTGTAAATACACCAAAACATCATACTCATCAATAATTCGAATGGAACACTGAAATCACCTTAGGTCTTCCTAAATAACACTTTTGCGTAAAGCAGACTCTCTGATGCAACTTCCTGCATCTGTGTAATGGCAATGATCAGGAATTAATGATAATATTAGTTATGTGGCTTAGATTAAAATAAACTGCGGTAGACAGAGTTTAAAGGGGGGCTAGGATCTAGCTACATTGCTAACTCCCCCGTGAACCATTTGCCTTCAAGAACATTGAAATCATGCGCTGTTGTTCTATTGAATAAAAACTGGGGAGGCAGCATTCGTCAATTATTCCCCAAAAATCTGGAACAGACTACCTCCTGTATAGACATCAGGGAACCTCACTCGCTTAGGTTAGGGCTGGGTCAAGGTTAGGATCAAGGTCATCATGCATGGAGAGTCCCCACAAAGATATAATTATAAGCCTGTGTGTGTGTGTATGTGTGTGGGAATTGTCATTGACTTATCTAGCCAATATTTCTGGTTAGGGAGCAGGGTTAGCACCCCTGGAAAAGTCAAGGTTAATGACTTTGCTCAAGAGCCTAATTTTGATATGATTACTGCCAGCTAGAGGACAGGAACCCACAACCTTCTGGATACAAGCACAGATACCTAACCAGCTAAGGCACATGCACATTCACATAGCTATGTATTTCAATTATGTTAATTAGGCTAATTGGGAAAGATTCCATCTCTCTCCTACTATTCTGTCACTTTTTAGCTTCTTTCCCCGCCGGAGAGAATTACAGGACCCAGCAGGCAGCCACTGATCACCACAGGAGGGAGGTGGGAACACCCCTTTCAGCAGGACTTCAAACCCACATCACGGGTCGAGAAGAAGGAACCAACTGTGAGCGACACACTTGTCATTTGCTGTTTCCAAAAGTGACACCCCAGAGAGGACTGGCACCCACAACCTGTAACCAGCGACACAGAACCTGCATCAGGCTGCTAAAGGGTGCTTCCCCCCCCCAATTACAAACCCCAAATTGCTCTTAAACCACTAGGTACCCACTGGGACAGTGTGTGACTCAGGGGGGGCTCTTCACTTTCCTGTGATAAGAAGGTCACTGGGTCAAACCACACGGTCAGCAGAGCAATTTCACCATTTGGCCCTTCAGCAAGGCCCCTAACCCCCAAATATTCCAGGGACTGGCTGACCCTGATTTCTTAAAAAATCCAAATTGCTTTGGATAAAAACACCTAATTTTAATGCTTTTAATTTACTTGTCTGCTTATAGTGGAGCATGGTAAAAATGGTTTAAGCGCATTTCAGCAACTAAATCTGAGGTAGTAAATCAGTATAATTGTTTTTATCATAATTTTATCAAGAAAAATTACAGAATACTTGTGAAAATAATCTGCTTGCATTGGTCTCAAAATCAAAAAGGAGCTACAAAAGTATAAAAGTGTATCATGAATGAAACAAGTCTATCGTCATTACTGCAGATTATGTGATTGATGTTGTTTAGGTTTTGTTGCCAAAGGTTTACCATAAGGTGGGGGTTGGTTCGCTAGGTGTGTCTGATCAGCAACAATCAAATCGAAAGCCAAGCAGGAAAAGATTTGAGTTCAATGTTTAAAAAATACATGTGAAGTAAAATAGGCTTTGAAGGCAATTTTAATGCTGCCAGTACCTCTTCCTACCCTCCAAATGAAAACCTACCTACAGACTGACATCCTTATCCAACAGATGACATGACAGGTTTTTGAGGCACACCTTGAAACACAGTTTACATATTTGCTCAAACAAATGAATTTCCATATGTAGATACAAACACAATACTATTTACAAGAAGTACTAGCAGATGTATAATACACTCTAATTGGTGCAGTATTGGTTCATAATCAGCTCCTTTATGATCCCAAAATATGTGTGTTTTAATAGCTAATTTCTATTTAACAGTTTTGTCAGTTTTATTGCACAAGACACCTTTGGGTGTGAACGACCTGAAAGCTGCCGCTGATTTTATAGCTGGAGTGTAATTTGCTGTGAAATCTGTTCTGTTGGCTGTTTCTTTAGCAGTGAATGACTGGATGATTGCTGTGAAGGCAAAAATCTGTGTGTTACTATAAAATGAAGGGATAGAAAGCCAAAGCATCCCTTTGTTTGCATGCTTGACCTCATATCAGCTTGATTAAGGGGATTTAAAATATTAACCACCCTGTTTAATCCCATAACCACATTAATTACTATGAACTGGCACATTTTGAAGCCCACTTAAAAATTAGGCTATGATTTCACTGAGACAAATGGAGGGTTATATGTTATAAATTTTCTAACAATACTTAAAAGGTTTGTCTCTCCCTTCCTAAGTGAGGACAGACTCGAACATGGTGAAATACACCATCCCAGTGGCTCCCAGTTCATCTCCCTTTGTTCCCATCCTCACGGTTCCCTCTCATCCAGTCTGCCTCTGGCGTTCTTGCTGATTGCAGTCATTGCCACCGTATCTCAGTGTTATTAAATTGTACACCAAGTATGATATTCATTGCTCCGCCATCCCTTGATGCATATTTTTTTCATTGACTATCATCTCTTGAGAATCAGGCTAAAACGTCAGAATCCCTTTCATTCAAGTGAACTAGAGAGTACAGTACTGTATTATGTACAATGCACTTCATTATTACTCTATTTAATGTTGGTAATGTCTTACTGTGCATAATTTATCAATGAACCTTTACCATTTATATGTACATGATTTCGGCCATCCGTGGCAGGTCTCGCAACGTATCACCCAGGGATTCTGGGCTCTCTACTGTATTTTGACCGTTTCAAATTCAGCATCAGGGTTGAGCTTCTCCCACACCTGGATCCAGCAGGCTGTGTTCTGACGGAAATTGATTGCCTTACTTACACTTTACGGGTCACACAGCATGAAGTGGGAGATTTAAAGAGCAGTCGCACATCCCTATGCGGGGGGCCGCGGGGGGGCCGCCGCCCCCGCGGGGGGGGGGGGGGAGGGGTTGGGGGGGGGGAGGGGGGGGGGGGGGGGGGGGGGGGGGGGGGGGGGGGGGTGGGGG
>JABFEA020000138.1:17376972-17413071 GCA_019775915.2 Cyphomyrus plagiostoma | reverse complement strand
GACAGCCAGTGCGTGGGGGGCCGGACACGGGACAGCCAGTGCGTGGGGGGCCGGACACGGGACAGCCAGTGCGTGGGCCGGACACTGCATTCAGTTTTTCACTTAAAGGTGAACATTATTATTCCATAATCACAAAATCAGTCTATAATGTGAATTGTTCAAAACATTGTGGTTTCTTTGCCATAAAAATGTATTTTTCAGTTCAGTAATCGCATTATAATCTGTAATAGTGACTTGTTCAAGACTTTATTGGAGTTGTGCAACTCAACAATGTTAACAGAGCACATGTGAGAAAATAAAGCAGTGTTGATTGCATTGTTAATTTGTTTCTTTGTCTCTCTTAACTTAAAAGTACCGATAAGAGTACCGTTAAAGTAATAGATCGATATGCAGTATCAGTAAAG
Organism: Cyphomyrus plagiostoma; assembly: GCA_019775915.2. Classification (NCBI taxonomy): domain Eukaryota; kingdom Metazoa; phylum Chordata; class Actinopteri; order Osteoglossiformes; family Mormyridae; genus Cyphomyrus; species Cyphomyrus plagiostoma. Next base: position 17,412,667 of record JABFEA020000138.1, on the reverse strand, counting down.
GTATTAGTACCGTTAAAATCTTAATGACACCAGTCCCTAGTGATCGCTCATATTTTTTTTGGGGGGGGGGGTCAGTCCCTAGGTCTGGTCTGTTTTTATTTGGGGGTCCGTGGTTTAAGATGGGTTCAAAACAACTGTATGTTCCTTAGGAAGTGGGCGCCCTCCCCTCCCCTCCCCTGGGTGACGCCTCTTTCCGCTTCTCACAGGAAGCTGTATGTGACCGTGTCGGTCAGCGTGTGCCTGCTGCTCTCTGGCCTCGCCGTCTTCTTCCTCTTTCCTCGCACCATCGATGTCACCTACGTGGGCGTGAAGTCTGCTTTCGTCACTTACAACCAGACCAGGCGAACTGTCTATATCAACATCACAGTAAGCCTGTCTGCCTTGCTGCCTTTATGTGTGTGTGAGAAAATGAATGGTGTATGAGTGTGCCCTGCGGTGGGTTGGTGCCCCACCCTGGGTTATTCCCTGCCAGGTGCCCATAGCTTCCGTAATTGGACCCCCACAACCATGAATATGAGAAGCGGGTAAAGAAAATGCTTGAATCGACAGATGGATGTTGTTCTTAATAATGATAATAATAATAGTAATAAGTAATTTATTGTTGTATGTGCCTCTGGGCGCTAGGACTGTCTTATCCTTACTCATACGCTGCTTTGGACTAAAGCATCTGCTAAAGAAGTAGATATAAAATGATTATTTTCCCAGTTCAACAATAATCAACTAGCGAGTATTGTATGCTGCCCTTTATGTTTTATTCTAGAAACCAAGGCAGTGTCCCATACAGTGTGTTACATACAGTTGACTCTGATCGCTAGAGTGGGTATTTTTTGTTCCTCCTTTCTGGGGTAGTGGTGCAATTTGGTCTCTGTCCATTAAAATTCTTCACTTTTGACCGCGTGGTCTCTGTCACAAATACCAACCTCTGACCCCCATTCTCCTGCCCAGAATATGCTGAACATCACCAACAACAACTACTACTCAGTGGAGGTTGCCAACATCACTGCCCAAGTGCAGTTCTCGAAGACCGTCATCGGTAAGACCCGCATCAACAACGTCACATCCATCGGGCCCCTCGAAATGCGTCAGGTGAGGGTTCATTCCGGCTGATAGTTCCCTGTTCTGCCGTTTGCGGATCTGATTGAACCAGATTCAGGCACAGCAAGGAGCTGAAATGCTCATCGTTGTTTATGCTCCTACTGGGGATATATCAGCAAGAATCTTGAAAGATGGAAGCATCTTTTATATGCTCTATTTATTTTTCAGATCGACTATATGGTCCCAACCATTATAGCAGATGAGATGAGCTACATGTAGTAAGTATCAGCCTTACTGATATCTCTCATCAATTTTCCTGAAAGTGTCCGCAAACGTCACAGTCTCCATAAGTCTGTTTTTCCTGTGGTGTTGTTTTCCACACCAACCTGACTGGTTTCTTCTTTGCATTTCCTTGTAGTGATTACTGCACACTGCAGAGCATTAAAGTCCACAATATCGTGGTTATGATGCAGTAAGTACATCGTGCAGCCGCTGCCTTCCGGTCCTTCTGTCTGCTGTTTTCCTCGCCCTGACACTTTTCCTTCCTTCGCCTTAAGAAAACATGCAGTGGCACTAAGTGCAGAGGCTGACAGATGTGGCTCTACGTAGATGTGTAATGCACTCGTCCTGGTTTTCAGGGTGACTGTCACCACGACATACTTTGGGCACGCAGAGCAGGTCTCTCAGGAGATGTACCAGTACGTGGACTGCGGCGGGAACACTACCTCCCTGCACGGCAACTTCAAGGCGTCCAGCTACCTCCCGCCCCCTGAATAGCCCCCACCCCCACCCTCTCATTGTTATTTCGTTAACTTGAAAGTACACTGTGTTCTTTGTCCACTAACTGTTACAAGAAAACTTGTTAAATATGTAATAATGATATTCCTGTGCACATGTTTTATGAGTAACAATAATGTAGACCGTGCTGTGATAGAATTAGCTATTCAAAATGTTTTGTGAGAGGACATGGGTGTAAATGTAGAGAGTTTTGTAACATTTAAAACAAGATATTTAGACTAACATGGAAGATGCAGTCATACATTTATGGTACAGGGCATAGCTTGTTCTATAGTACTGCTGAATGATGGAGTGCAATGCAAAAATGAATTATTCATGGGAGTTCAGTGTGCATAATACTTGATTTAACTTTTAATTTCCCATGCATGAGGTTGTATGCCTGGGACATGTAATGTGTAAAGCATCCACTAGGTGGGGCACTTGGGTCGCTCATGTCCCTAGTTCCAAGGCGATGGGAGGTTGTTCAGCTGTGCGTCTCAGCCAGTGTGACTTTGTAGCTTGCTGTTCCACAGCAGAGCTTTCATCTGCAGCTGACCTGGCGGAATCCCACTCCCTGTGCCCCTAGAATCCCTCACTTTATTTTGAAGGTATTAATAAGAAGTGAACCACTTGGTAATAGATTGGGCTTCATTATTGTTGTTGCACTTATTTTTTTTAGTTGCTTCTTTGTAAAACTAGGACTTCCTGTCAGATCAACTTAATTTACCGAACAATTTTGGGACGTTTCCTTCTCCTGCTTGCTAAAATGTATTTTAATCTTCATTAGTTATAAAACGTTGTTTTTTTATGCCATGTTAAAATGAATTTAAGAATCTCAGTGGGATGAAGTATTTGCATTAAAGGTGTCTGATCTCAGTGCTCACGCCACCTTCCCCAGTCCCGCCTGCAAACTGGCCTGTAAGCTTTAGTGTGGCCTTTCAGATCCTCTGACTGAGAGTCATGTTGCAGAGCTCTGGGACGGTACCTGAACATGTCCTGCCAGTTGATCCTCTAATTTGGCCAGCTAAGGTGAAATTATGCCCCCCCCCCTTTGAGTAGAACAGTGGATGGGACAGGTTCAGCAGGTCTATAGGCAGGGTGATTGTCTTTTCTGCTCGAGGGCTGTTCAGATGTAGTTATAGCTCCAATACTTGTTATATTTTGCACATAATTAATTCTTTTTTATTTAATAAATATTTATGTTGAAAGCTATATGAACTGATGTTCTTGCTGTCATGTATACCTGTGCATAGGAGACTCACCTTGCCGTTCCTTTTAGATATTAATATTTTGGTACTGGTTTATTTAATCCTCCTACTTTCCATGAAGGTAGCGCTAACGTGTCGGCTTAGAAACGTTTACATCATCAAAAATGAAAATGAGGTGTGACCCACTGTGTGCTTATTTTCAAAGCTTTTATGCTGGTTGAGAGGCATATTAAAAATATATCATTGAGAGCTATTGTGTTTGGGATTGTGTGTTTGTCATCAGCTCTGTACGCTCATGTGACCCAGAGTCCTGCCGAACAGCTGGGATGTTCTGTGGTAAATCGTTTATACCGTATGGTAGCTTTCTGCCAGTCTGAGAAAGTAGTAAATTGTCCTTTATTCTCCTCAGTCAACCTTACCAATTTATTGAAAAAAATATAAAACACCACTTCATGATTTTATGTGGAGAAACTGTCTTTTTTCCTCCTATAAATTCATATTTAATATTTGTATATACATCCCCCATAAAAGTCAAATGTTCCAGATGCACGTTGTGTCCCACATACGGTCTGGTGTGTGTGGGATTTCAGACATCCACTTTGTCAGACGTGATTGATATGTGTCATAAAAAACGCTTCTAAGCTACAGGTCGTTTAAGATGTCTGTTTTGTGTACATTATTTTACGCTAATAAAGTAACAATTATTCCCTTAATTTGATTTGGTTAATTGGGTCCCTGTGTGTATCTGGAAATATTAAAGTTTCTTAGAATGAATGAACGAATGTATCATTAAAAATTGCACAACATTAAGCTTCGTCCGAATTAATTTTTTTTTTTGCTCAGATGTTTGTATGTGTGGGGGGTGTCTTTGGTAAGTGGTTCATCGCAATAAAGCAGAACCATTAAAAGGCAGGTTCTTTTTGGATGAGGGTGGTGTCAATTATGGTGTTGGCTTTGTGTGTTTTGTGTACAAGAGCTAGATTGATAGTTTGCTAGTAGTTTTCAGCATTATATCTCTCAGAATAAAAGTTCACTCCGGATGTTTTACACGTGTATTTATGTGAAGAATACATGTGTACTAACAAATTTGTTTATTTATTTTAAAGCCCGAGCTTAAAAATATGACTTGGCATGCGCACTGAAATGTACTTTCTAACACATTTTTAGAGGTCTGGTAAATGGGCAGACCGATCCTTGCCGTTTGTCCAAGTTGTATCCTTGCAAAAGTAGGATACAGAAAAAAACAGCGGAGAGAATATAATATTTCAGGTTAAGGCCATCCAAGCTCTGGACGTTTAAAAAATTCTAAATCCTGCCTTGAGCCTCATCCAATGCGAACTCATTCTCAAGTTATTCCGACTGTGTGTAGTTGCATTCTCATGTATGTGACTGTCATATGAATTACAAACTAAAATGGTGAGTACAGGCTGAAGGGACGCTATGTGACCTTACAGCAGTCGGAATTTGTGCGTTAAGCATGACATGCATGGCTTCGCCAGTACTGAATTGCGGTTGGTTAGTGCAGTAATTTTACAGCATCGTAAGATTTTTTGTTTGGGGCGATCGGGGGCTCCTGAGTGGACTGGATGCGTGTTACCTGTTTGTGTGTGGATGTCTGCCTCTGGGAGTCTCCTAAGAATACGAGAATGCACATCTGTTTCCGCAGTGAAATTCCAGGCCACTTCCTCCGTGAAAGTGCGGATGGATTGATTTCTTTCTTTGGGCAGGAACAGGACCCACTGCGTCTTGTGTCAAACAGATAAATCACCGTGGGAAGTCATTGTGCTTCCAGACAGACGAAGGTCTCCGTGGCGCTCGATCCTCCGGAGAAAAAAAACTGCCAAACTTCAAACTAGGTTTTCCATATTTTCTGTTGGTGTGTCTATGTGTTTAACGCTGTAATGACCCGACCAAGCCTTGTCGATGGAGAAAAATTGTGCTTTAGGGGTTTGTATTCAGGCTTAGTTTAACTTTTTTTTAATCTTGCAAAATTTAATCTTGTTCTTCGTTTCTTTTTTCTGTAATCCATAAAACCATTGAAAATACTGTATTTTATGCCAGCCAGACTAATGTGTGTTTGGTACAACCAAAAATATGCCCCCATATATTTGCGACACATGTTTTATTTTTTTTCCAATTTCTTTTATTTTTATATAAAAAGTGAATTGAACTCGATGGGTTGTATAGGCGACCCTGCTAAAAATGTTGTATTTTCCACAGAGTGTCTGTTGATCCAGATTACATCTGCTAGAGTCATTTCCCCACATGTGGTAAAAATCGCATAAACTTGATCTATGGGTTGCGGGGGAGTCTGGCTGTGATTGCATTACCATACAGCCCATGCTCGACTCTTCGAAATTGTGGCTTCCTGGGGAATTCAACAATTTGCATTTTAAGTGTATTTTTTGAAAATTAGCTTATTAGTGTACTGTATTGAGGAAATAAGATATTTTTAAATCTTTTTACATTCTCAGCTTTTTCGCTTTCGGTACCAGAGGAAGTTGACCTCCGTAATTTTTCTAGTGCGTTGTAGTGCGTAATGTTAGCCCTTTAAACATGTGCTCCTCAAATGCTTTAATTAAAAAAACAACGAAAGAGTAAAAAGCAACGATTTTTAAACTGCATTGGTGAATTTTTAAACTGCATTGGTGGATTTGTTTGCACACGTGAAGAGTAATTTGCGTGACATTTCACTCCACTGGTGTGCAATTCTTTTCTGCTGTCAAAAACCAGCTTTGTAAATAAGATGACTGTTTTCCTCCAGACTTAATGGAAGTCCTTCCCCACCCTTCCCCCCACATTAAGCAAGCACCATTTTTTAAACTCGAGCTACAGGATACGATCTACGGATCTGTCACGTTTCACCAGCAGGGGGTGCTCTAGGGTAGGTAGTATCAGCAGCGGTGCCGTGAGTGGAGCACGAGCCTCCTTCATCAGCATAATCCAGTTCCCCTTGTCTGCACTCTGGAGAAGATGGGGCTGCTTTGCTGGTCTCCCTCACTGGTGAAGACGATGCTTACGGTGGCTTCCTTGATCCTGCTGGCGAAGGTCTGCGAGGGCCGGTCGGATGTGTCCCGTGGTGTGGCGGTGCCTTTCGTGTTTGACCCCAAAGCCACGTGTGAGCCGTCTTGCAAACATGCGGGTATCTGTATCCGAAACAACACCTGCTTCTGTTCCAAAGGCTACGAGGGAGAAGTCTGCCAGTATGGTGATGATAAACTTTTAATTTCACTGATTCTTTTTATTTCTGAAATATATTGTGTAGCTTTTTTATGTTGGACTAAACAGTATAATATGACTTTTTAATCTTGGTTTTGTGGAATAAACTTATCTGATACTGTAAAATTACCAGCCCAAATGCTTGGACGATTCTTTGTGTGATAACGAAAAAAAGAGGAAGTAATCGTAACAGAAAATGTTTATAGCTAACTGGTAAATCTTGATGGTTTTAGCTACCTGTGACCCCAAATGTAAGAATGGGGGGGAATGTCTTCGTCCTGGGAAATGCAGATGTCCTCCGGGATTTGGGGGGAAATACTGTCATAAAGGTAATTCTGCAGATATGTGTGCTGGCTGTTAAATTTTGGTTTCTACGTTTTGTTTTCATGTTTGCCTTGTTGACACTCCACTTAATGAACAAGTGGAAAAGCATATGTGCATGTTATCCATTTTCTGTATTACCAAACAGTATTGTGCACCACTGAAGTGTGAATGTATATGTTGGGTATTTTAATGTGGTTTACTGTTTGATTTCCGGTTCCAGTATACATCCAGTGTCATTATATGGGGGCCAGAATGTATGTGTAGTGTGGGTTTAGAAATGTTTGGATGAATGTGTGTGTGTGTGAATAGGGATGGATGTCGGTGTGTGTGACTCAGTATCTCTGCATGAGGGGCTCAGTGTGACTGGCTGTGATTGAAAAGTAACTGCTTTAAATGGATTTCACCAGTTGGGCCCTTGGGCAAGACAGTTGACCCGAATTGCTTTGGCTGACGGACCTTCTCAGTTGTACGTCACCTTGGATAAAAAGCATTTGCTAAATAAGTATTATGTGTGGGGGACTTTATGCCTATGTGCTGCTGATGGATTGGAGAGGTTATGGCCTGACAGCATTTCTGGGTTTGACACAGTGGTGTGCGACGGAGGATGTTGGAATGGCGGGGAGTGCATCGCGGAGAACAGGGTAGTGAGATGCCTCTGTCCCTCCAGCTGGACGGGTACCAGATGCCAAGAAGGTCTGTTTACTGTACGGAAGCCTAAAGTTAGAGATCTCCATACCCACCTTCCATTCATGTGCATTATGATTCCAGCTAATTCACATGAAGTTTTGTTCATGGTTAATCTGCTCCATTTTAACGCTAATGGATGGTTACTTCAACCTGGAGTTTATGAATGGCCCTATTTCTCACTGAACAATTTCTCATATTTCATTAAACTGTGTACATAAGAATTTTAACCCACAGTCCAGCTAATGACTCACCATGCCACCTGCATCCTGTATAGGCTGATTATACCGAGTGATGCACCTTTTTTTTTTTTTTACTCCAGCGATATGTCCCCAGGGGTGCCAGAACGGGGGCAGCTGTGTGGCCCCAGGCATCTGTAGCTGCCCCGAGGGCTGGCTTGGAGGAGCCTGCCATGTTGGTGAGTCAGCCCCCCATGGACAACCCGCTAGTCTGTGCAGGGAATGCTGGGAGAATTGGGCCTGTATCAGTCATTATCAGATGGATTACTGTTAACCACAGACTTAGAGCCCTAGAGCTGTGTGATACTGTGAGCTGGGAGGATATAGGGATGCAGCACAAGCTTTGTCAGGATAATTCGGCCGCATAGACTTAGACTCTTCTGCAGTATTTATCTGCTTTGTGCAGCCGTCAGGAGTCGCCTGCCTGTGCTCATACAAAAAGCAAAGAATTGTTCAGGTTTCGTTTGAGAAGATGTTGTTTATCCGTCAGCAGTCAGGCTGAATGACTTAGGACGCCTGGAACGGTCCTGCTTCTGAGATCACTGAGGGAAGTGAGTGAGGTTCACACGGTTCTTCATCACAAGCTCATACATTCAGTACAGTGAGATTCTGACACGTCATTACCGGTGCAGATTATTTCTTGCTAGTCACATATTTTAAGCACTGCTGTTTAGCAAATGTTCTGAAATGGAGTGTAGGCTGACTGAACAGCAGATGATGCTGAAATCACTTTATAAACACGTGAGTGTGATGTGATGTCATCCAGATGTGGCTGTAATCCCTTGGACGTCTGACACTGCTCAGCTGTATGCGATTTAAACCATTAAAAACCCTGTCCAACCCCCCCTCCCCACTGCCCCCACTCCTCCTTCCTCAGCTGTGTGTAAACGGCCGTGCATAAATGGCGGGAAGTGCGTCTCCCCGAACGTGTGCCGCTGCCGCATCCCTTTCTCTGGGCCGCAGTGTGAAGTGAGGAAGATGTTTTAACTCTGGAACCGTGCAAGAGCAAAGAAACAATGCTGACCTATATCATATATCCTTGTGTAAACCTGTTTGTGTTTATAGTCATAAATCATGGTGCTTTAGAGAAATCCTTGAATTTGTAATATTTTTTTTTGAAACACTGAAATAAATGTGACATGTTAGAGAGAAACCTGTGAGGATTGAACAGAAAATCAAATGATTTTTTCATCATACTGTTAATACTAAATAAAATTTGTTTACTTAAAACTGCTTACATGATCTGTTAATCTCATAGTAATCGAAACTGTTAATTCAAAATTTTGATATCTGAGCAACTTTGTGCCAATAGAACAAAAAAAGACTAGCCTCCATACTTCAGCTCATGGTATTGTGACCTTTCATTAGCTCCTCTTAACCAAAGAATCCTGAATAAAATAACCACAGATACAATCACCCAATCGATAGAACCTATGTGCTTCATTTATTGAGAAATTGTAAATATATGAAAGTCACAAAAATATTTTTAAAAAGTTGTCAACTACATACAACCAAAACACTTTAAAACCAATTTTATTCAAAAAAACACTCTCACTCAAGTATTAAGTAACATACATTAGAAAACAGAGTAAATTAATTAATTATTGTAACCCCATATAAAGCAAAAAAACATGGACCATCAGTTTTGCAGATGACATGGTCCTGTTGCTGTCATCGGCTGGTGACCTGCAGCCTGCACCGGGGCGGTTTGCAGTTGAGCGTGAGGTGGCCGGGATGAAGATCGGCACCTCCAAATCTGACGACGTGGTTCTCAGCTGAAAAAGGGTGGATTGCCCTCTACTGGTGGGGGATGAGTTACTGCCTCAAACTGTGGAGTTTAAGTATCTCAGGATCTTGTTGCCGAGTGAAGGAAGGGGGTAGTAGGAGAGCGGCTGATGGATCAGTGCAGGGTCAACAGTAACGCTAAAGAGGGACCTGAGCCAGAAGCTTCCAATTTGCCAGTCGTTCTACATTCTTGCCCTCACCTATGGTCATGATACACCCATGAAATACAATGACCCATTGGGGGAATGGGCTAAGGCCAGAACATAAATACAGAAATTAAACCAGCTAACGACATAGCAGGAGTGAGACATGAAACAATTAACCAATCAGGGAGGGTGCAGGACAACGAGTAATTGGGGCTGAACACACATGGACTGGTGCAAGAAAACAGGCAACAGGTGAAACAACTAATTAAATCAAGGAACTCAGAAACTAACACAGAAAATAATAAACAGAATATAACACTAGGGGAATGACAAAAACAGGTAAAACACAACCACGGGGCACAGAGCAAAAAACCAAAATCGAATACAAGTTACAAAACACGGTAACTCGAAATACTGATACAAATGAAACACTAGGGAACAAAGTCTGCAAAAATACAAAAACATGACAGACAATTTGAACACACAACTAAGGGCTTCACAGGTAACTGTATGTTCAGCTCATTGAGCCATGTGACCATCTGGGGAGCAGGGTGAACACACTAATGACTGACAACGGGGAGGACAGGATGGTCAGCGACACCTGCTGGCCAAACAGGGAGACGACATGAAAGACTGGGACAAACAGGTTTGACCTTGACTGCTTGTATGGCGTCCTGGGCACACACAACCCCATAGCACCACCCCACCACCACCAAAAAAGATACATTACAGGACTTACCATAATTTTTATTAAGACATGTGAGAAGAAAAATAAATTAACAAGAAGAAATATACCATGAATTGCAGTAAAATTAACATGAATTAAGATATCAAATATAAATTGCACAAATGTGCTATTACTCAAATCCACAAATAGAATAATACACTTTCAGTATAAAGAAGACAACGTGAAATTTCTCTATATAACCCAGGTATCATTGATTCCGTGCACATTTTAAAGTGATTAAAAAAATCTTAAACTTTCTGAGATGAGAGAAGTAATGTCAGTTCCATGGTTACAGACAGATCAGCTGATGACCGATTTTGGATTGAGTACATAGGATTTCGTAACCGGACAGAATAGGAGATGAAGTAAGATAAAACAGGATTTTTAAAGTTAGTTAGGATTTGCTTTTGCAATACAAAATTTGGAAAGGGAGGTTCCTGTAATACGACCAGATATAAAACATTATATAAAAAAATATTATAATTGAGAATTGAATCAGCTAAACTACATCGATCTGTGACTCACTTTAGAATATAACCAATCAGATGACAGGGTGAGTTTTGGGGCCGCCCAATTTCAATGGTTGCCGGTATAATTTAAGCCATAATTTAAATAATCATGTAAAAGATTATTCTACATTACAATTTACATAATCATTGCAATTACAATTTAAACCATGCATCACATAAATAAAAGTTTAACGGTCCGATTTTGCCCAGTGTCCCATTTTCACAATGCTCACCCTAATTTAAATTATCTATCTATAAATTGTTTTCAATGACTACTTAAATGTTTATTGAATATCGTTTGCTGAGGATTTAGGAAGACAATATAAATAAAAGCGGATCAGTTATGTATTCTGCATGGTAATGAACGAAAGAGACCATATATGGCTGTGGGTCGGTATTGAGTTTATCCTTTAATTAGTCGTTTTAGAAGATATTTCTGCAAATTTTGTAAGGATATAATGATACTGTTTAAGGCTGACTGTTTTTTTTTTCATTTAAAAAGCCAAAGCCTACTTATGTTATTGTTTTTCATTTTAATTACACCTGAAGTGATAGAATAACATGAACTCCAGCTTCTGGAGTATTATTATTAATACCGGGAAGAACAATAAGGAGAAAATAACCTGATGACCTTATCTGGTAATTATGAAATCAAGATCTCTTTTCTTTTTTTGAATGCAATGCATTTCCGTAAAATAACAGTTTTTCAAAAACAAACGTGTTTAGAACGTTCTGCGTTTTATAACTGACGTACGTGGCTGATGTATATATATTTGAGCAAGCGATTAGTCCGAGTGCTTAGTTCAGTTGAACACAGGGGAATATCCAGTCCAGTTTAGTGAGAGTTATAGTGAAAGCGACGGCACCGATAAAGTAATCCCTCGCTCAAAAATGTGTGCTTCATTTAGATTACTCAAAGTCAAATACCGCGTGCCTGGGGGGCACATTAAATGCGTTCATATCCGAAATATGAAAAACCGATACTGGTATAATCGACTATAAGGTGAGATATGCACCATGATTCATTCATGCTACATGAGAGAATTTGTTATGTCCATTTTAAAACCTTATGTATCCCACTGTTTATAGGGAAAATATGATGATTGCCTCATGGTAAGCCCATTGCTGTCAAATAATGCTGAAGAAAGCGTGAATGAAAGGATAGAGTTTAATACTAATGAACGTGCTCTGTGTCATTCATTTACTTAGAAATCTGTGTACATAGGAAAATGCCCTTAATGTGGTTTGTGACCTGTTTAATGGTTGATTTGACCGTGAAAGTTAATTAACACGCAGATTTTTATATAACTGAAAAAATGTCTTGTGACATATCAGGTTTTAGTCTGTATGCATCACACGTGTTTTGAACTGAAACGGTCAAAATATCAAGAGGCTAATTGAATTTATTTCAGTATAAACTCAAAGAAAAATCTATATAAAATCACGTCGCAGGTATTTTGCCAAGAGAAGCCTAATGACATCCAAGGCGATGGCCACGTAGTGAACTTTCTGATTGCAATTATGATTACATTTATTAATTATTATTTTGGACAGCAGTGTGTGGTTGCCTGTTGTAACATTGCACATTTGTTTTTTATGTATATATTTTTTATTTGGGTAGACATTGCGGGGGGGCATTGTGAGCACATCTGAATTTCGGGGGTGGGATGTGTCCCCCCAGTACATACTGTAATTCCAGGCTTGACATGAACGAATATAAAAAGGTGATCTATATGTGTATTTCATATAGGCAAAGTTATGTCTCTATAAAGATATCATCCTTTAATCCATGTAGATCATCTATACATACATACTGCTTGCACACGGGGGGTTTGAGGTAGTGATAGATACGTTTGTAGTCTCTCTGGCCGTTCCAAATCACAACTTATTCACATCTCCAAAGCTGAGTCTCAAGGCACAGACGCTCACCTATGCATGAGCGTAAAGGTTCTTTCAGTCATGCTTTAGAGGGCGTCCTCAGCGATAACTTTTATCCCTGCAGAGAAAAAAAACGTTGAGAATTTATTTCTATTCATTCTTGTAACGGAATTACTGGAATATGTTAAATGAAATATGATTTTAAACGATAGCTCATTCTTCCGCTTTAAGCTTTACCAATTTGTACTGATTTGCCCAATCCTTCCCTGCCAGTCAACCGTGTCTCTCTGGCTCTTCTTAAAATTTTTATTATATTTATATGTCTCAGTGTTAATATTCTGTTTACTTTTTCTTTAACTTTTCACTGCACTTCAACCAATGAGAACATCTCATCTCAGTGTCTGACTCTAAGCATTGTATATCTGAAGCTGACAATAAAAGAGAGTTTGACTTTGCCTCATCTGCGTAGAATGCAAGGCAAGTGACAGCCTGAAGGGGGCGCTAGTCCATTAGAGGATGCAGAAACATGCGTCAACATATATACAGCTACGGAACACAGTAAGGAAAGGCTGGTCACCTTTTTCCCACAGCTGGCACCGACGTAACCCGGCCGACAGTGGCAGAAGTCGGGCAGCACGCACCGGCCTCCGTACAGGCACTTCTGTTTGCACACAGCTGTAAGACAGCCAGTTTCAAACTGCGCGTCAGATGTGATGGGGCTGAGGGGTCGTGACTCGCGGCGTGCTGAGAAGCACTACGGCTGACTCACGGGTCTGGCACTGCAGGCCTTCCCATCCAGGCAGGCAGTGACAGGTGTTGGGTCCCACGCACTCACCACCATTTCTGCATGTCTGGTGGCAGATGGCTACGACCGTAGCGTGGGTGGGGAGGTGAAACAATGCACACAGTTAGTGTTGAAAAAAGCCTCAAAGCAATACTTTATTAAATATTTTTCTATTTTGATATGTATACAACTATGTGCAGCACAAATCCCATATTGACTGAAACCCAGTAGCATGCTATTATTTAGTCTGGCTTCCACAGTGTATGTACTCAGAAGGACACTGGTATGCCCCAAAATCAATGTCTGCCATATGGCGCATCACAGATTGTCACCCCGGCAGGCGGAGTCAAGCTAAAGGTCAGCCACACTCACGGACACTGCATCTTTTCCCTTTCCACCCGGAGGCACAGGAGCAGGTGTTTGGGCCCACACACTTGCCCTTGTTCATGCAAACCGGATCACACACACCTGAGAGCCAAAAAAAATAGTCATTGGTGCCTAAAGAAGACTCATACAATCAGGCAAATATTTACACCAACATTAGGCAAGCATTACACGCTCAATGCGCACAAGATAATGCAGACAACTACTAAACAGTAACAGAGTAAAAGGAACTTTTTAAGGTTTAATGTAACAGGATATATAAAACCGTACAGCATTCTGGAGAAATTATGCTTGAATACCTTTGCTAATTGTTCAATAGAAGGTTGCCTCAAATTAGATAATTAAAGTTATGCTGGCTGTAACATTTTTGTTAACAGGTAATGCCATTAGTCCATCATATAATATTTAGTTTCCAAAGAACATAATCGGATCAGTCCTAAACAGCACATGTCAACCTGGGAGCCGCGGATGACTCACTGTTCTGGCACCTCTTCCCCGTGTAGCCCTCAGCACAGGAGCACACGTTGTTCCTCATGCACTGACCCCCATTTTTACATGGAGGGCTGCAGACAGCTGAAATATGGTCACACACTAATGTAACACACTAATATATTCTTACGCACTTTGTCATCTTGTCACCTGTTTAGTACAGTATACGGTAAGCTTCTGTAGACGACCGGCAATGAACAGCCGAGTAGCTAGTCTTTCACTCGGCAAGGTAAGGGGAAGATGGCATGTTCCTGGCATGGGAGAGACGTTCTTACCAATCTGGCACTGAGATCCGTAGAAGCCAATGGGACAGACACAGATGTTGGGTTTCACACAAGTTCCCCCATTCAGGCACACAGGTTTGCAGTCCGCTGGTACGGTAGAGAACAGTATAACATAGTCAGCTAAATCGTTCATTCAGTTTGAATGGTTTAGTGGTTTCTCATAAAAGAGAGTGAGGCTGAAAGGTCGTACCTGAGCTGCAGGTGGGTCCGTACCAGCCGGATTTGCACTTACACACGTCAGGGGAAACACACTCACCCCCATTCTCACAGTGCCGGCTACACACCACTGAAAATTCACATAGGACCACATGTTACGTGCTCACTTGATCTTTGGGAATATGCATGCAATTGTACTACCACAATAAAAGGGACGACTCTGTGGAACCGAAGCATTTCTCTCCAGCAGTTGAGAACCATTCAATGCCCTCTCACTTGTTTCACATCTGGGTCCCACGTAGCCGTACTGACAGGTACAGAGGTTCCTGGCCTGGCACATTCCTCCGTTTTGACACGGCGGATCACATTTGGCTGAAGAGAAGTAAAGGAGCAAAAGCAAATAGCTAGTCAAGAATTACAACATGGACGACACAGTAGAAACTGGCATGAATGCAGGTATCAGGTAATCAGGGGATTTTAATGGGTAGAAAACTCCACGTTCCGATACATTTGGTTTGACAATCAGATTATCTTTTTATGCTGGTTACCTTCCTCGCAAGTGGCTCCGCTGTAGCCCAGGGTACAGGCACACTCATTCGGTTTCACACACTTGCCTCGATTTTTGCAGTCAGGTCGGCACACAGCTGTGGGGAGGACAGTGACATTAGAGTTTGGTGTGTAGAGTCACTATGCCACCTGCCCACCTTCTGTAACCACTTGTCCTGTTCAAGGTCACGGGGGGGTCCGGAACCTATCCCCAAGGCTACTCACACACCAGTCACACACATGGTAATTGTTTTCAGACTGTGAGGGACCTGGAGGAACCCCCACCACAACACAGGGAGAACATGCAAACCTCACACATGAAGCCATGGCAGAGACTCAAAATCCCAGAGGCGTGAGGCAACACTGCTAACCACTGCACCACCCCAGTCACATAATATTAAATAATAAAATGTATGTGAATTGGCTGCCCTCCCCAAGCACTTCAGCTGAAATAAATCCCTATAAACAAGGTGGTTATACCCGGCAAGCACTCTGGTAACACAAGACCATACCCCTGGTAAACCAAGCTTAGACATAGCTGTCCATGCTAGAACCCTCTCCCTTCTTGGAGAAGGATACCAAATGTCACTCTAGCTAACCAGGAATGTGATGCGCATGCACTTAATAGTAGTGCGACTGACCAATGTGGCAGCCGAATCCAGTGTAGCCCTCTTTGCAGGTGCAGGTGTTGGGCTGGGAGCACTCCATATTCCGCCCGCATGGGTGCCGACAAACAGCTGCACACATGGGAGTCGCAGGAAAATCAATCACGTACCATGAAAGAAATCAAAGCAGTGAGAGTGGGAAGCAGCTGACCTTTGCAGGTAACCCCGTCGCCAGTGTACCCATTTGGACAGCGGCCACACTGAAACGACCCTGTCTGGGAAGGCTCACAGGGCACTCCCGGAGAGCAGGGTGCATCCGCACATGTTAGATAGGAGGAAGGGGCTTCACGTTCTTCCAAGCCTGGCCCTTCATCTTCTTGGCCTGGGAGACGGACTGCAGGATTCATAGCTTTGGGGTCAGTCTGGTCATATGTACTTGACGGCACATTCTTACCAGTAGTGGGCAGCTTATTAATACCAGTGTGGCTTCCTGCTGCTGTCTGCTGGCTGTCTAGGGGCCTCCGAGGTTGGGAGGAGGACACAGTGGGCACGTGCTGAGACCCGCCCTGGCTGCGCTCAGAAATAAGGACCCACGGCTTGCCAGAAGAACGGAATGGCTTCTCCCCTACAAAACCCAAGTATTTTTCCAAGCTTATCACACAGATAAGGCAAATAAAAAGTTATATATGTAATTATTTAAACAGGACTGGACTGAGTGGGATTTAGTGAACAAAGCTTTCCCCACCAATTGGGATGCCTTGGGCACAGGTGTAGCCATCACCATGGAGCCCAGGAGGGCAGGGTCCACAGATGAAACCGGCAGACAAGTAGGGGCTTTCGAAGCACTGAACCCCAGCGAAGCAGGGCTTCTCAGCACAGGGCTTTGAAGGTGCTGGAAAGCCAGACAAAAGGATGCTATGAGCAGCTAAATAAGCATTAATTTGGGCTCTCTATTGCAAATGCAGGGCATCCACAGAAATTGATGATATATTTTTGCTATTCCCACCTTATTTATTCAACAACCCGCTTTGTCAGAATGAAGGATTTTCAGTATTAATGAATTCCTTTGTTCTCAGTTGTTTATGTGATTGTGCTTTAGTGGTCAGGGGCCCCTAGCTCTGATCTGTTTTAATTTTGGGGTATTCAGAAAATGGGGGAAACCGCTGACCTGAGCGACTGATGCCATCATGAGGTATTCCTGTAAACTGTAGTTGTCTCTGTGCTTACTGTTTGTACTGACCCATAACCAATTCTGGTGTGTTCTCATACTGGCAATAAAGTGTCCTGAGTTCTGAGTTATTTCAGTACGACAAATACTACTTACCAGAGTTAATTCTGGGTCTCAGGAATGTCTGGTACTCTCGGGTCGGTTGAGCTTGTGTCTCTGTTTTACTTTTAGTCACATCCACATCTGTCTTACCTTGAAAAGAAGACATGTTTAAAGTGTTCTTCAAATACGCTCCAATGAGCTGATGTGGGAGCAGTGAAAGTGATAGGACTGAACTTACGGCTGCAGCTCCGCCCATCTCCACTGTATCCCACTGGGCAGGGCCCACAGAAGAAGGAACCAAAAGTGTTGTTGCAACCCGCTTGAGGAAAACATGGTGCAGATTCACATTCGTCAACATCCTCCCCACAAGACAAGCCTGTGGTACCAAACAGTGATGGTCATACACAAGTAACATCAAACAAAAAATTACAAAGAAACAAACTGTATCTAATTAATGTTTCCTTGAGTCATGGTAAACAACATTGGAGAAGGTTCATATAATCACAGGACATTTTTTGATATATCTATGTAAACATACAAACTTCTGAGAAGGATATCTACTTCTGAATTTACCTGTTAATCCAGGTGGACACACACATGAGTAAGAGCTGAGTCCATCCACACACCTGCCGAAGTGACAAGGGTTGGATTTGCAGTTGTCTGACCGACCCCCACACTGCACCCCCTGGTGCCCATCTGGACACACACACAGGTACTCCCCACTCCCAGGGGGAAAGTTCATATTAGTGATGCAGGAAGCTCCATTCAGGCAGTCACATGACCGCACTAAAACCTGGAAGGGACCCAGATATATACAAAAGGTCACTCTTTTGGGTAAGAATGGGTGTGTTATGGGGAATTTCTAAATCAGAGCTCCCTCTTGTGGTTAAAAGATATCCAAGAATATTTTCTGAATATATATTATCATACCCTGAACATAGGTGGCATGAATAGAATAAAATATCTTTTAAATTATTCAAACCTGGCATGAATACAAGTCAAGAGTTTGAGCACACTTGCTGGAAACAGGGTTTTCGATATGGTTTTACTTTATCTGTTCTTTTGTATATTGAAACTGTCTGTAAATCTTGCATACCTCAAAATAGATTATGTGCATTTCAAGGTGTGTTTTACTTTATTTTCTTGCTGAAGAATGATGGACTGCCCAGTTAGACATTATCGTGAAGGAATCACATTCCGGTAGGCTGTATAACAGCCATGCTGTATTTGGTGAAGATTAGCAGCTGTTTTGCCAGCAAAATAACCTCTGACTATATCACTCTCCTCCATCCTCAACAGAGAGGAATATTACAGCTCACAAATGAACTGCAGTTGGACCCATATGTTTCAAATTTTCACTCCATAAGTCCATAAGACCGGATTCTATGTATACAGTGTATACAGTTTGAAGCATAGGTAACTATTATCACAAGCAGAGTGCTCAAACCTTAACTCATAAAGCATATATATTAAGTTAAGGGCAATATCATGCTTTCCAAAGGGACAAGAAATACCACAAGAAATGCTTTGAACCAAACTCTCTATATTATTTTCGCACTGTACCTCTACAACAGCCCGAGTGGCTGCATTACAGTCATCAATAACTGTGAGCACAAGGGTCTGTGGAGAAGCTGAGGTGACTTTCCACATCAGCATCCCGGCGGTTGACAGAATGGCGTCTTTCGGTCCCGACTCCAGTGTGAACTGGACCGTCGAGCCCTCGGGATCTGACGCAAGGAACTGGTACACAAAGTTCTCGCCGTAGAAGGTCCTCAGATGGGCTTGTGGAGGTTGGAACACGGGGGCATTGTTTGCTGACAGGAGACAGAGGACAGAGGTGTAACATGTAAACCTCACGGAGAGGCCTTTACTTAGTGTAAGTGTGAAAGGAAACACGTGCACCACTGCTAAGATGCTAACACGATTTGATAAAATATGCAGTCTATCATTTTGGGCACAACAGAGTGCTTTTAGTCATCTAGCCGAGTAATTTTACCCCCAGAGAAACAATTTTCACATTACTACAACTGTTGTTATGTAGTGAATTAATTTGTTCACAATCACTTAGACAGGTGGCAAATTTACACACTGCTACAATTATGATTAAACATTTTTCTTAAGGGTACAAGAGATGGACCGGTGCTACAATTTCAATCAGCAATACTTCAAGTCCAACTCCATATTTCCACTCCATGTTCCACATGCAATCAAATATCTAACGTAAGTGGGGACTTTATGCAGCAGATGCACCATCTAATCACAGCTACACAAAGGAGTAGACACAAAGATGTCTACATAAACAAGGCGATTAAAAGTGCTGCTTGAAAAAAAAGCTTATTTACCTTCAAAAACAGACCACGTAAACTGTGAAGAATCTGGGTGGCAGGTGAAACAAGGGCTAGTGGGGTTGAGGTCTCCTTCTCTGTAACACAGCCCATCGATGTTGCACGTTTTCTCCTTAACACAAACAAAGGAGGAACCAAGGAAGCACAGGAGGTCAAGTTCACCCAACAAGCAAACAAAATTTTCAAATATGTTAGGGCTGAAACATCAAACATCCAAATGACTAGTGGTATGTGCAGACATCATGAAAAACAAAATGAGTCTGTGGAAGTGGGACACTACATCCTACACTCAGCACAATCTGTACAACAATCCCAGGCTGTTTCCAGTTCACAAATTGCCCAGTAATTCATTTCTACAAAACTGCATGTTTTGTGAATATGAAACTTTTTCTGTGAATATGAACTTTCCACAAACGATTACAAATACAACAAGGAAAACTGCCCACTAGCATCTTCACATGCTTCTCATGGCCGGACCTTTGCAGGTGCATTTGCAATGTGTGTAAGTGATTTCAGTCACGGAAACTGAGGTGACTCCCACCCTCAGAGTGCAGAGGCCCTCGGCCTGGGGTCGGCAGATCTGACACGCTCCGTCGAAAAGGGTCAGGACCTTGGCGTTGCTAAACCCATGCCCATCGTTGGAAACCTGGCAAAATACTGACATCAGCATGGAACATTCTTGAAGACTCTAGGAGACCTATAACCTAATCTGCTGTTTCAAAAAACTCAGCATACATGTATATGGCAATTAAAATTACTTTTTACAAAGGATACCCACTTAAATGATTTACATATTTTATTTAACTGAAAGTGATCAAGTCGTATTTTTAGGGTGCTCAATGTGGAAACTAGGCAGTTCAAACTGAAAATCATGCCATCAGATTTTAATACTGCTCTAACCAACAAATTTTCTCTCCTCTTCTGCATATCAGGGTGCTATTATAATGCAAATTAGAAGTATTACGACTCGGAATAACTGTTCATCAAACAGCATATCTTTGGGTGTATTTTCACACTTTATGCATCAGTCCTTTGCTCATTTGATCATGTTATTAACATAGAAAACAGGTACTGCTTGGTATTAATGATTTAATTTAATTAATTTTATGAGTTACATTCACTAGTGATGATCAGAGAGCAGGACCCGACAGTGTCCATGAAGGAACTAGAGTTAGGGGCCCTTCTAAGGCCCCAGCATTGACATCACACTGGCAGCCATGGGATTTGACCTTCTGATCATGGGCATGAGTACCAACCCTCAGAGCCACAAACCAACTACCATTTCATGATTCATTGTAAAAGAAATTCTCCTCTTAGAACCTCTTTGAAATGAACCCTTGCTTGAGGCATTAACACGCACTTTAATTTGCCACCTAGCCATCAGTTTGTTGTTGATTGTTTCTGCTTCCAGGCCATCAAGAACTTGTCTTCCTTCCAATGGGAGCTGACAGTCCAGAGAGGTAGGACTCAGGAAGGCGGCAGAAACCAGCTGCGGGTCTTCCAGAACCCACTTGCCATTGACAAGCTGGAAGAAGACGCAAACGGAAAAGGCTGGCAATATTACCGCATTAGTGTCCTGCTGATAATGAAAACTAAATATTACATAAATTCACAGGTGTTTCTGGAGAAGAGAGCTACCTTTTCTTTCACAACTTCACACTTGAGCTTAGTGGAGGCTCGGAAACCCTGACCAGATACTCTGACGGTGGAGCACTCACGCTGGCGGACATCACAGAGGCCTGCGCTCTCCAACTCCGTGATCTCTGGGATCTGATCTTCGAAACAGCATTTTATAGAGAACAAAAACACAAGGGCAAAAGAGAATTTCACGCTGTAAACAACCATACAAACAGGCACATATTATATTACCAGTCTTATATACATACAGATGCTCCACAGCTTCCAGTTGGGTTATGTTCTCATGAACCCATCGTAAGTTGAAAATATCGGAAGTAAAACAGAAAATGATGTAACACTTTTGGGCGTTTATTACACATAATGGGCTTGAAAAAAATTGGTTAAACAGAGAAAACACACAGTAAGACATGTTGTTAATGTATCAACAGAGCAAAATTCAAATTTGATGACTACTGAATGTACATTGTTATCTCACCATCATGATGTCAAACCATCATAAAGTGAGGAACATCTGTACATCGATGCTGGTTGACACGTGAATATCCCATGACAGTGATCCCCTGCTATATCACAGATTTTTCATCACAGTTCTCTGTGATGTGTGTGTGTGTGTGTGTGTGTGTGTGTGCTTATATATATATATGTATATCACGTATTGTTATTATTATTGTGTTACTCATATCCTTAGCCTCATAAGACATCCACATACCGTATGTGTTTACAAAGTGTGTTTTAATGAGTTTACATGTGTTTAAAACATGTGGGAGGGGTATTTTAAGGCTTCAACTATAAAGAAATGTTTATTTATATGGTCTTTCTATATCGTGGATTCTCAACATTAATCGCTGATGGCTCTGGAACGTAGCGTCTGCCATAGGTGGCGGGATTGTACTTGTTTCAGAAACTGCTGCGTAACCTAAACTTTATCTACATGTGCAAATAGCATGAAGTCATCAGAAAGGAATTGGCTACGTTGCCTAGTTCACAGCACCTACCAGAGAGGACGCTGCAGTCGTAGGACCCGAACCCGGGGAGACACACACAGCCCGACTCGGAGCAGAGACCGTTGTGGCTGCACAGTTCGGGACACCTGAGCAGGGCCACAGCGCTGCCCCACTCGCCACGCCCGGCGACCTGGATCAGCCTCCTCTCGCACTCGTTTTGCAGCAAGGGCAGGCTAGCGCTCAGCCAGGCCCGGTCGTCCTTCAGCTGCAGGTCAGCCACGCACATCAACACTGCGTCATTCAGAGTGTCGGCCAGCAGGGGGCCACAGGCCATCGCCACACTGGAATTGACCACGGCGCGGAGGCAGAGCTGCATGGTATGGGCCGCGGTCAGGCCCAACGCTGGGGGCCGCGGCAGCGAGGGCTCCGACCGATCATCTTCTACATGGTCATCGGGAAAGAAGTAGGTGAGGCCCTCCAGGTCGGCCTGAGTCAGACTCTGGCGTGAAAACTCCACGACGGTTGACCCGCTCTGCCGCTTCCATCTGGCACTGGCAGTGCGGGAGCTGCTGTCCTGCCCGGCAAGCCTGCCAATGCTATCAAACGATTTATCGTTCATCATTCCTCTGACCTGGCTGTGGGGAACTTCCTGTCTCTTCCAGGGGGGCTTCTCCTGACTCTCGACCGTGCCGCTCACAGGCATCACCGACCTTAAGTATTCCGCGGTAACGTCCTGGAACGGTATCACCGATGGGAGCCTCACGTTGCCGGGATGAGCACAGGTTGTGGGAACGGGGGGCGGCTTGGACACGTAGACTTCCTGTTTGCAGTCACAGTAGCGCCTGACATTTTCCGAATTTTCATTGTGCGGAACGTTATCAAACAGGCTGCTGCCAGGGGGAAGTCTGGCAAGAGCAGAGACATACGGGCACAAAACTGTCAACGTGCCTGATTTCCTAAAAAGCAGAGGCAGAGCAGGGTATTTGGAGACGCTTACCTCCACCGGCTGATAAACTCAGAAGCATCCTGGACAGGAGTGCCCCCCGCTCTGTGAAAGTCATTGTGGGGGTCTCCGTCGAAGGTCCCGCACAAGCCCTCTGTGTGCCCAAAGTCAGAACTAGGAGCTCGCAGACTAAGGCTCATCCCCCATTCGGCCACATCCGCTCGCACAAAGGCCCCCGATGAAAATATGATCTGTGAGAAAAAGAAAAACACAAAGGCACAGTGGAGTTGCTTAGTTCATTTCCTCTTCAAAAATTCCTCCTCGTGCTTCCAAGTTTTGGGGCACTTTATTCCCAGCTGCAGTAAACAGAATATGCGGAATCTACTGGTCAGAAACAGGCTATAAAAAAGATTTCACTGATCGCTTTGGTAAGGTTGGGTTACTTTATGGAAAATACTTTAAAACGTATTATTGCTGATTGAGTTACAGACATGCAGGCCAATAAGCCACAATGAAGACAACAAAAACAATATAAGAAATACACCATGATTCATGCCTTCGGAAGAACTAATATCTCAATATGCCTCCAAAAGCTTTCAATCTAGTACTACTGTTTGTGTGCATGTGTGTGTGTATATTAACTATCCACCTCTGTTCCAGATGCTTATGCAATACAGGGTCACAGTATGTTAGCTTGGAGCCTATCCCAGGAAAACACATACACACATACACATTAGGTGTTTCTCAATATGCGTACTTAACCATTCTCACATACCCGTTTGATGCCATCTTTCATTACCTAAGCACAGTTCCAATGCTCAAGAAGAGAGGTACAGAAGACAGTAAAAATCCTAGTACTTGCCAAGCCCCAGATATGAAGGATGCATTGCTTGCATCCTCCCTCCTCGTTTTTGGGAGGCAAGATCTTGCGAAGAATACAAGTACGTTCTTTATGTTCTTGGTATTGATAAACACCCATTGTGTCATTGCATTGAGTTTTCAGAAGATGCAGCCTTCCCCACACAGCGTACACACCGTCACTTTCCTGCCCTCGTAGGACTCTGTGATCTGCAAACTTCTACCCGCATCCCTGCTCTTCACAAACAGCTGTGGCCTGCTGCTTCCCCGCTGTCCATTGCACATGTCAAAGGTGAGAATGTTGCCACCGTCTCGGGCAGCGAAGCCACATGCACAGGATGTTGGGTAGTGTAGTCCTCCACACTTCCACTGACGTACATGGACTTCAAACTCCCTCACTGTGCTCTTATACAGAACAAAAGTCCCGGTCTTGAAATTATCATATTTCCTGTAAGAAACACAAGCATTATCTGTGGTTTATTTTAAAAATGAGACATAAACTGAAGAGTGTGAATGTACCAGATGTTGCAACGGGAATTGGCAGAGCGGCTGGAAATTTAAATCAAAATATCAAACAGAAGCTGTTGCAATACTGAAAAAGGTCACTAATCGTTGTTTTGCCCACATCTGTATATCTTTATAGATTTAAAGTTACCTCCTTTGGATGAAACGATCGGTAATAAGATGAATAACATATAATAGTAGCATTGTCTTTTTATAAAAATAAACATTCCAAAAATAAATAAATGAGACAGAAGACACGTGACTGAAATACCTGCCATCAAGTGTAAGCACGTGTGGATCACTGAAAGAGTAACAGTAGGCAGAGGGAACATCCTTCACATAAATCTGAAAAGAGGGGCCTGTTATTGCGTCATTAAACCCAATAAGGTGAAACAGTAAGGTAAAATGCAGTGCAATTCAATGCAGTGCATGTTTATAATCTATCCAAACAAAAACATATCTGAATGTTATTACTGGCAGAGGATTAGTAAAAGAAGGTATCTAACGATAATGATAAAATAAGTAGGAAACCAAGTCTTCAGAGATGTCACATCTCTGTACATTTATGAAGACTGACTGGTCGCTTACCTGGATGGTCTGCGGAGTGTAACCCTTCCACAGAAAACTTTCACTACCAATTGGCTGGACCAAAATCTCTGTGGTTTGGTCCCCAGCCTGCACAAAATCTATCACGGCAGAGAAATGGACAACAGCAGCACTGCAGATTCCATTCCAGCAAGGCATCTGTGGAAGCTCCACAGAGCAGGAAGACAGGGCCACATTCGGGCTCCGGTGGTCCTCTCCTGAGGGGACAAAAAAGGAACACCTAGACGGTGCATATAAGTGAAGACTACTCTACATTTTATACCAAAAAGCCATTGCCTGAAGACCATCAGTGCCCTTGACGACCTTAAATTCAGAAGATGGGAACAAGTCACTTCTTGGCGAGTCTAAATCATGTTTCAAGTCAAAATACTGCAAGTCCAAGTCAAGTCTCAAGTCATGTGCCCTCAAGTCCAAGTCCAAATCTTTCCATTATTTTTGGTGTGGTATCATCAGATTTGTGACTCAAGTCCAAGTTGAGTTGTGAGTCATGTAACTCGAGTGTCTACCTATGTCAATTGTTTCTTATCTTTGGTGAATATACTTGCGGCAGTAAAAACCCACTATGATAAGTTGTAGGTTAAGTCCTTCATAAGCAGAGGTTTAGAGTCTCCTCTCTGTCACAGTTGCCTTCACACAGTTTTAACATTTGTGTATATGAAGCATCTTTCCAACCAACTCTCAGGGGACCTTGCATTCAGCCAAATAAAAATTCAGACAGCCGAGAAATAATATACACTGAAATTATAAAATTAATGTTATGGTATCTAGAGGGGGGACTATAACCTCAAGTCTTCTTGAGCCATAGGGCCCTTGTTGGGTCTGAGTCTTGAGTCATCTGCCCTCAAGCCCAAGTCTTTCCATCAGTTTTGCTGTATCAAGTCACAAGTCATCATGTTTGTGACTTGAGTCTAAGTCGAGTTGCAAGCCAATGACTTGAGTCCCCACCTCTGCTTAAATTTTGGGCTATGCTGGTGGCCTACAGCAGGTTACTTACAATGCCTTTACCTTGATTTCTGGCACTCAGGTGTAAGGTGAGAGAGCACTCCTTCACAGGATTTCCCTTTGAGGAACAGGGGATAGGAACTGTGCTCTCCACGGTCAGTTTGTGCTCCCTCCCATCCTCAGAGATAGACATAGCTTCTGGAATCAACTGGGGTCAATTCACAAGCACCCATGAGAAGCTGGTATAGCTTGCCTGCTTTCAGTCACATTGATTTACTCTAATTTGTAAGTTTTTGACACAGTTTCCAAAGGATGGAAACAATAATTAAAGGCTCATTAATTTGTTTTCATGAAATATACCCTGATTCCAGCGAAGAACTCCTCACTTTCCACTGAGGTTCCTCGTATTTCTGGGGTGTCAAGAAAGAAGCTGGAGCAGCTGCAGAAGATCTGCACAGGGGTTAACGAAGTATCATGGGAAAGAAGGAGTATGTCCCGGTGTGAATATGTAGTGGTTCACAAAGCCCTCTATCATTTTTACTCTAAAGCAGTACGGACAGCCTAAAAGGAATGTGACTCCAGGGATATTCCTCGGTTCCCACATTTCTCACATTCAGTGTTTGTAGGAAATGACCTCTCAAGCACTTAGCACTGCTTGCCTGACGCTGGCTTGTTAAATCCTTTGTTGTTTTCAGCCCCTATTATAATTAACCGAGCTGGACAGTTTAGGTTCAGAAAGTAAAAATCCAGACCCAGATTTAGTTTCAACCGACCAATTGGGAGTCATAATCACAAATTCCTCAACAAAACTCTGGCCTGGATTTTTACTTTTCGGAATCTGAACTATTGACCAGTGTAATGAACCTGTCGAAGAGTACCTTATCCCCAAGTCGCAGGTTAATTCCATCCAGCTCAATGTATGAGAAGGTCTGCACAGTGGTCTCCTGTTTGAGCTCCTCCTTCCTGCTGTCCGGTGACATCCGTGACCATGTCACAACAAAACCCAAGGAGCTGTTCTCATTCCGGGCCTCGAAACTACACTTTAAGTAAATATTGCTTCCAGAGAGATTTGCATTGATTTTGGGAGCTGATGGCAAAGATGGATGTTTAGCTGAAAGGAAACATGCAGCATACAGGTCAAACACAGGACACGCAGCAGCAGGTAGCAGTGATCATGGGATACAACTGAGAGAAGGGATTTTGCCAACCTAAACTTATGAACTGTAAGCAGATGTGCAGCACAAAGTGGGCAGGAGGAAACTTTGTGTGGTTTGGAAGATATCTGAGGGAGCAGTCCATTTCACCATATTCATTCAGACCATTTTTAGGTCAGGTAACTTTGGTAACTGGTTCTTATTTGTATAATTCCAAATACTGTAAAGGTACAAAGAAGGGTTTGCAGTCTTCACCTCTACAGGTTCCATCAACGTCCATCTCATCTGGGGCACAGATACCTGGCCTTACACTTGCCATCTCTGTTCCATGGAAAAAGCAGAACACTGCACTAGTATACGTGATGTAATACTCTACCTGTTTATGCATTAAGAGAAAACTTAAACACACAGAATCGCTCGCACATTTACAGCTGCTGCAATAAGCCAACGCGGTCAACATGCAGCGAGCCTGAACACGCTCACCCTGCGCGCAATAGCCCATGCATCCCTGCGTCGGCTGCAGCCGGTAGACAAAGAAGTCCCCGCAGTTCCGCACGGTCACTGGGAGGCGGAAGAGGCAGCAGTCCTTACTGCTGCTGAAATAGAACTGCCACGTGGCACAGGCGGTCATCTGCTTAATCTGCAGCGGCTGGGGCAGCATCTCCCCCTCCCTGAGTGAGAGCCACACCGGGGCCTGCGTCCCACAGTGGTTCACCTGCAGCATATGAGTATATCACACACCTTAATACTATACCTTTATACTATATAATCATAATAGACATCCTCAAAAAGCTCAATATTTAAAGAGACCTTTCAGAAATCCTCCGACTGATGGAAGATAAAGAACATTCCAACCATGATGTTCTTTGGAACTAATGTAATGTTTACATAAGATTTCTACATAAACGTAAATGGTGCATGCACTTTTTTATTATGTATATTGAAGTCTTGAGAAGCAGGAAGATCGCATTCTCGATGAGCATAGAAGAGTATATTCTGGTATATTCTGGCATTGTTTCCATGAGCTTCTTTACCTTTACTATATTACTATTATATCTTATGTATCCCATAAACTACACTAAATATTGCCAAGCAATTATATAAATGGATGGAAGTTGGATAATGGTGATTTTACATTTTATACACTTAAATATCAGTCAAAAAAACATTATATACTACTGACTACCATTTATAAATATTTTAATAACCTATGGTAATATATTACAAATGTATATGATACGGTAAAGGGGATTTAACTTTGATAGTAAAGATATGGAGTATATATGTATATACTCATGATTACTCCTATGGTGACTGCTACTTGTCCCCAAAACATTAACTGAGTTACTGCATTACAACAAAAACTTTGGTGAAATCTTTGGCCAAAGTGCTGCTGTACTAAGATTTGCTAGTTAATCCTATTCTTGGTTGAGAAGGTTCTAGGGAGGATGAGCTTGCCTCAACACATTCAGTTGGCATGACGGCAGGCTTGTCAAAGATCTGGAACTGGTACCAGCCTGGAGCGAGAGAGTGGTCACACACGAGAGCCTGCAGGGAGGACTGCTGGAGCCGATGAGAACTGAAGCTGGTGCTGCGGTAAGGGTTCTGAAGCAGGGTGTGTCCGTCCGCGGTGCATTCGAGAGGCAGAGCTGAGCAGGAACCAACCAGCAGACGATCATGCCATGGAACAAAATCAAACATAACCTCAGTCATGCTGTCCCGTTAAATTGGAGTCTTTATAGAGGGATTTTATATGTCTCAACAGGTTGGGGATCCATGCCTGCATGAAGAAGGCTGTGGGTTCACATCCAGTTGCTGGCAGAGAAATCATAATACAATGTGGCTCTTGAGCAACCTAAACTCCAACTATTCCAGGGGAGCTAACTGCTGGTTAATAGAGAGGCACTGATCCGATATTTGGATCCTGATCTATTTGATGGTATTGGCCATATGTGTCTGATACTTACTTATTTAGTTTTTGGCAGTCTCTAAAAAGATATTTGTATTAAATCTAGTTGTACAATATATATATTTTTCTTTTTTTCGGATTTAAGGTGAATAAATTGGTGGGTGTAAGCGCGATGACTTCTGCCTGCTATGACTTCATGCGCATGATATTTGCAGCAGGAGAAGCGTGAAAACAGCAGACAAGGTTGTGACTGTTTGGAAGTACTTCACGCCTTTAATAACAAGTACTGGTTTGCGATCTTTATAAACAAAAAAAAACAAAGTTTTGAGAGGTGGGAGTAGTGTTCAGTGGAAAAATCCCCCAAACAAAGTGTACGCAATTGTGCGAGACGACGCGAGTAATATGAAAAAAGCGACGGATGATTTGGGAGTCGCTAGCTTGGGTTGCGCCCTCCTACAATTTGTGAAACTGGGGTGACTGCCATTGCAACGAAATGTAAATGACGTTGTTGCCTGTGAGAGAAACATGGTCCACTTTCATATACTGTCCTGGAAGATATTCAGATTGAACTGCAAAAGCTTAAAACAAGACGTACAAACGAGGTGGAACATTGCGTTATAGATGTTTCTAGCAGCCTAATTAAAGTTTTTGGCATATTTTTTCATCTGTATTTACTAGCAGGCAGTGCTTGAAGTGGGAAAAAATAAGTGCAGGAACTCTAATTTTTATTATATCTTTTTTATTGTGTTTTTCAGTGAACAATGCCATCATGATATTCACAGTATAAATTGCAACAGTTTGCATTGCTTCCCTAATGCGATTGGTTGGGACTCATATGCATATGATAGGGCACTGTCGTGGGTCGTGGGTAATGTAGTCTTTTATTCGTCTTGTGATATTGTCTATTCTCGGGCCACTGTCGCTGCGTCGGATCAGTTTCAGTAAGTACCGGATCGCAGAAAAAAGTGGCGGAACCCAAAAGACGAAAATACAGAAGTTCCGGAACTGCGTTCCGCTGCGTTCCGGCCCACTTCAAGCACTGCTAGCAGGTGTGTATTGGAATCGGATCAGAACTGAAAAGATGTCGATCCGCCTATCTCTACTGGTTAACCTTGTGCTCTACACCTGAAACACACTCTCACCTATACTTGCGTGTCTGTTTCTCGCAGAGATCAAGATGGGGTATGTGAAAAAAAATCCAGCTTCCCCAGGATGCCTCTATATTCCACAAAGATGGCACAGGGTTTGAAGTGTTATTGTTTTATTTGTTTGTCATTTGTTAATTTTAATTTTTGGACATTCTATACAAACTCAAAACACTGTTGTGTCACTAATCGTATGTGTGAAAAATAATGTGCAGCCCGAGGAATGACAATACATACTTTTTTATTCTGTGGAAGAAGAAAGATCTACCTACTGGCCAGATTTACTAGTTACCTAAAAATAGGACCAGTACTATGGACCTTCTTGTAAGTAGAGATGTCATCCATCCTGAATCCTCTACTGGGTTGCACCATATATTATAATAATATATGATAATAATAATAATATGGATCCAGCAACAACAATGCTTGGACTAATAATTATAATTATTTTACTTAGGGTTAAGAATTGTTTATAAACTGATAAAGTAAATTAACACTCAGTCTATCATGCCTGCTAAGGTTAATTGGTCCCCTTCCATTGCTGCATGATTAAGCCACATCACACCATCAAAACGTGCGGAAGGCAAGGAATTCGTCTTTTGTGTGTTCTTTGGACGACTCTGAATTATACAGCAGTGTATTGCTGCCACCATGACAAAATAAAATTCGCCAGGTTGTTATAATGAGATAAGTATTTCATTATAATGATATCTGTATCTTGCCCACTGTAATCATTCTCAGTGTACTTCCTGTCTGCATCTAGTATATTCTGCATAAGGCCATACTTTACACTATATTCATATGTATAAATCATCCATTTTCCAACCTGCTTATCCTTCTGTCGTGGGGGGTCCAGAGCCTATCCCAGAAGTTAGGGGTATGAGGCAGGGGACAACCCAGGATGAGGGCCAGCCCATCGCAGGGCACACTCACACACCATTCACACCTATGGGCAATTCCGTAACTCCAATTAACCTCAGCCTGTCTTTGGACTGTGGGGGGAAACCAGAGTGCCCAGAGGAAACCCCATGATGACATGGGGAGAACGGGCAAACTCTACAAACGCGTAACCCAGGCAAAGACTCGAACCTAGGTCCCAGAGGTCTGAGACAACAGTGCTAACCACAGCACCACCATGCCGCCCATAATGTTCAAAGTATTTATGTTTTTAATTCACACCGGGTTATATGTTCCGCATTACACTGGTACTGTACCTATACTCTGCACATGGACAAAAAGTTGAATCAGAGAAAAGAGAACAGAAACATCTGTTACATATTTTATGGTCATACAAATCTATATGCTTCAACAAAGAGATGTATTTACTACGGACCCGGCATGTCTCATAACACGATCATGTAATAACGAGATAAGCGTCACATTATGATGAGAAACTGGGCAAATTTTATGTTATCATGGCAACAGCAATACACTGTTGTACAATTGTAAGAGGGTAATTATTTTGAATGAGTTCGGAGATTCAGGAGGCCATGCACTGTTAGCCAACGAAACATAACAAAGAGTGTTTGTTCATTTTTGTTGATCTAACTGGACTATATTTTACAGCAGAAACTTTGTGATTAACAAAAACATCATTTAAATTTATCGCAATATGGAGGTAAGGGGCATGCACTGATTACAAACCCAGGACAGAGTAACTGCAGGTTAAGGGTCCTGCTCAAGGGCTCTAAATGAGTACAATCACTAGAAGCATTCATGGGATCTGAACCAGCAACCATCCAGTTGCTGGCACAGACCCCTACCCTCAGAGCCATCACTCTGCCCGTCATAGTGTGTAAAATTAATTATTTATTTTGTAACTAGTCGGATGTTATCTATCACAGATGACATTGATGGTGAAAATAAGGACGCCAATATTGATCTGAAAAATCAGAAATTAAAAAAGAGGTATGGGCAACCAAGGGCATGAGTTTCGCTTGGGCATTAGGGGGTTGAGGTCTCCCCTCATTAAAAGGGTTCAAGGGGGCTGTATTGGTCGGGTTACAAGAACAGCGACTTTTAATAACAGAACTGTATGTCACAAGGAAATGAAATTATTAACTAAAACGAATGTTAAAGAGAATGTCCAAGATGGCCACTTTGGACAGCCCAACGAAAAAATCAAAAAGTCCCACAGTGGTTGAAGATCAGGAAGGTTCCCAGATGATTAAAACGTTTAAATCATCCTGTCCTCCTAAATCACAAAACAACTTCAAAGTCAACCACCAATACTCTTCTGAAGGAGGCCCTAGTTACAGTCTGGACAGAGGACCTCAAGTTGCAGAAGTCTCTGTGTCGATCCCCCCACTGTCAGGGAGTGGAGAAGGAAGCCATGAAGCGAAAGGCACAGCATGAGAGACAGGAGGCAGCCAAGGTCAACAAAGTGAGCCCGAAGTACAACATCCCTGCAGACAGAGAGGAGTTCGCACTGGAGAACTACATCCATGGAACTGAAATCAGGGCAGTACGTTAAGCCCAGAGTACCTGGGAGAAATATGAAGACTTCTGCAAAAGATAGATAGATAGATAGATAGATAGATAGATAGATAGATAGATGATAGATAGATAGATATTGCCTCTCAAATCAAATGAAACATTATTAACATTATTGTTAGAAAGCTGATAAACTTCCT
Source organism: Cyphomyrus plagiostoma (assembly GCA_019775915.2). Taxonomy (NCBI): domain Eukaryota; kingdom Metazoa; phylum Chordata; class Actinopteri; order Osteoglossiformes; family Mormyridae; genus Cyphomyrus; species Cyphomyrus plagiostoma. The sequence goes on along the minus strand of JABFEA020000138.1, from coordinate 17,379,997 downwards.
GACCAAAGTCTGCTTCGTTACTGTGAACTTGTTCAATGAATTCTACCCAACAAACATCTGGCTTAAAGACTACATTCTGAAACGCAACATTTCTAATGGCAAAAACAATGAATCAGTTATCCATCCATCCATTAAATGTTAATGTATGGGCGTATTTCCTGTACAGCAACAGGTACCTCCCAATGTTAACTCTTAGCAAAAACATCAAAAACAGCACAATATAATAAAATAATAGTAATTGTAGGTAGCTTTGCAGTACATATCACTCACGTAATGCAGCATGAACATCCCCTCAGTCACAGAAACGTGACTAATGATAGTGAGGTCCCTCAGAAAACTTCAGCTTCCTAATGATCATGAGGAACCAAAGCTTGGCCAACAATAACATTGTTTTATAAATGGATCTTGAAAGTTCCACAGAACAATGTCATTCCAAGTCATACGAACATCAAACACAATATAAGTGAATACATTTCCATATTTGAAATTACTCACGATAATGTGTCTGAAATATTTTCAGCAAACAGTTACACATTTTCATATACATATTTCAGTAAAACGGACTAGCTTTTCAAACTGACAGAAGTCATTAATGGAAATTGTTCTTATAAATGTTGACCAGAAACTAAACAAAGGTCATTATTATTAGATGGTTTTATAGAAGTACATTTCTCTATAATGACTCTCCATTATTACTTTGAATATAATAATAACAAACATAAGGAGAAATCTGACCTACTGCAGTCCCATTTGAAACATTTTATTTGCTTAATGTAAGCAGTATTTTTTTAAATAATAATACTATACCACAAAACCGGCTCTTCGGTCAGCTTTTAATGAACTTAATTTCGCGTCTTACTGCATTTATACAGCCTTTACATCACCCGTGCTAGAAGTGCAAAATTATGGGTCTCATTTAACAAAATGAGCTAATGACCACATACGATCATAATCAAGGTACAAAATACATCAAAGGTAATATTACGTCCAATCAAAGCAAACACTGTATGCTTGTCGCAACAAATGAAAGCAGGTAAATACTACCGTGGATAACTTTATAAATATGCCTGCTCCAGGGTAAAGTGCGGTTTGCAATCGCTAGTTTGTCGGCTTACCTGGTCGACAATATACTCTAGATGACAGTGAGACGAGGAGAGAAATAAAGAAGCGAGCCACGCAAACTTCATCCCTCATGGTCACTCCGGAACGGCGAGACTCCTTTCAGCAAGTATCTCACGGCTTTCTCGGTCATTCAAAAGAATTCTGAACACAAACTGTAAGTATTTCGACGAGTAAAAGCATTTAAAGGATCTTTGGGATAAAGCACTGACTGGATACTGCTGTCCTACGTCCCCAGCGAAGTGAGACCCAGGAAGTGTAGTGCGGCAGAGAAACGTACTTGGCCCAAAATTGCGAGGTTATTCGAGAGAAGGGGCGTCTCCTGAACGGACATTCCTCACGGTGTCGAGCTCACTCTCACATCTGTCACGGCGTTCAGTTTATGCATACACCGAGAGGACTTACATTACATTTACGAATCTAATAATATCCATGCATGTGACGTGCGTCAAAAAAAAATCACAAATAATTACTTAAAAATGCTCTGGCCCTGTCTAGGTTAAGTGCTTGTATGACGCATAGATAGATCGATATTCGGAAGAGTTCCAAAATTCTAGTTATTTTTTCCTGAGACGCCTGAACAAAAATCTGGCTAAATCTCAAGAAGATTGTGCAATGCCCAAAAATGTGAAAATACAAAGACACAAACCACACTTATCCCCATCTTGGCATAATCAATTTCTCCTGATACTAAATATTCGTTATTCTGAGAATAAAGTGACTAAAAACACTCTTTAAATTCCTTGTTGTAAAACAGAGGGGAAAGTACAGAATCATTACAGTATTAGTCCATCCATTTTTCAACCAATTGCATGACTTTTGGCATGTTTAGGTTTTTAATTGCACTCACATATTTTTATTTTTTTTTATAAAAATGAGGTTATCCATCTCGGGACCAAGAAAATGGTCCCCAGAATCTGAAAATGATGGGTCTTTATCACATTGTGGGGTCCCCACAATGTAATACTGTATGTACATGACCCCCCCTCCACACACATACACACACACACAGAGTAACAGAAAGTTCACTCACTACAAGCAATGTTCAGTCATTCTAGTGCAATAGGTTCAACTCGCTTATTATGGAACTTCTAGATTTTTTCAGTAAGAAATAATCTGCAAGCAACTTTATAAGGCAGCGATTTTAAAAGTCCATTGAAGAAGGATTATGACTAAGTAGCAAAAATAGGTACAAATTAAAAATCCCAAAAGTCGTCCTGTTTTGATATGCAGTGATTTTGTTTTGCTATCATTGTAAACAAATGTTTGATAAAAGCTAAGAATACGACCAAGGAAAGAGAGTCACAAGCATAGAAAATGAGGCCTTACGTTTACACAATACGCACAATGAAATAATATGTGATTATACTTGTACGTACATGATTTGAGGGACTAAGAAACAGATACTGGAAGGCTTGACAAGGAGCCACAGACAGGCATTAAATAGCTGACCTTTGGCATGTTCCGGCAAATTCAGCTGAAAATTCTTGCAAAAGCCAAAGGCACGTGAAGATTCAGGTGTGGTCCACCTGTTCCAGCCTGCCTAACTTTGAAGACTCCTAAGAGCGGAAAACCGTTCAGCAGGACCATTTGATAATCTGTATAAGACCATTTATGGAAATTAAAAAAATCATTTTAGTCTGTCAACAGGAAAAAACACAATCTTTGGGGGATGATGACAGAATTATATGTCAGAAGAAACTGAAATTGATAACTAAAATGTTAAAGAGAATTCCCCCTTAAATATCTTTTATTAATATCACCATCACATGAATAATTGCTTAGAACAAGCATTTGCAGACAAATAATGTTTTTAAAAAGCGTTTAAAACCTCACGGTGGCATGGTGGAGCAGTGGTCAGGGGGTGGCATGGTGGAGCAGTGGTCAGGGGGTGGCATGGTGGAGC
>JABFEA020000138.1:17357041-17373391 GCA_019775915.2 Cyphomyrus plagiostoma | reverse complement strand
TCAGGTTAAACAGAAAAAGAAAAGAAAACTGAATCTTGTATAATTATAAACAAAATTGAAATAACAACCTGTTACATATGCAGCAGAGGTGGTATGTGATTCAGAGGGTTATGCTTCTGTACCCATGAATGGAAAGATGTTGGTTCAAATCACCTGATCAGCAAAGTGATGTCATTATTGGGCCCTTGAGCAAGGCCCTAGACCCAAATTATTCCAGGGTAGCTAGAAATTCTAGGCCCCCTGACAAAATGTCAACTTTACTTAGGTCCCCCACTGAGGTCCCACAGTAGAATAATTTTCCCTGAGTGTATAATTTGAAATTTTGCATATTTAGGGCCCCATATAAAGTGCCCTGTGTCTGCCAGAGTATCCATGACCGACATCCCTGCTCCGGGGGCTGGTCAACCCGCTTTTTCAATTGTAAGTTGCACTGGATAAATAAATGTCTGTTAAATAAATAAATGGTTATGGTAAGAATCGCTGTAGGCTATCAGTTTAGATTTGAAATTTAATCTACAGTATGCCAGTAGATTCTGTTCAATAGATTTGCCAATGTTGTCTCAGTGCTCTATCAGTTTGCAGCTAATATCATTCTCATTCTAATCAGCCAGCTGTTCAGATTCATTGTTCCTCAGTCGCCAGGTTTCCAGTTTCTCTCTGTTGTGCTCTTCTCTCCAGATCAGTTTTCGATGTAAATTCTCTAGAGTGTGGTCACTAGGTAACCTCTGTTTATTGCACTGCGTTTCCTGATGAGAGCTTGCATTTCTCTCTGAACTCCACATACATTTCAATGACAAACTAGCTGACCAGTGGTTAACAGTGGTTATCTAAAGGTGAGTTTAAAGTACTTATCATCCTACTATATTTGCATAATAACTTTGTGGAAACTTTATGCTAAGACTACCAAGTCAATTGGATAGTATTTACATATTTCAATGTCTGATTTTTATGATTATTATTTAAATTAGAATCAATCAAACTATGAACAATTACTTTAGGCTGCAGTTATTTTAAGTGTTTTTGATTAATCTCAAATGGGAGATTTTGCTTAAAAACAGGTACACTGTGACGTAAAACCGGATACTGGAGCTCAGCATGAACGATCATCAAAACCTGGACCCCATAAAAGAAATTTCCTTTAATGAAAAAGTAATTTTTTATGCCAGTCATGATTTGGCCCTGAGACAGAGTAAGGAGTTTGCTATCCTTCCCCGAACTGTAAAGAATGTCAGTCTGTGGGACCTAAAACCTCCCGATTTCTCTCCAAAGTTGTATAAATCCCTGGGTTTGCCACAGAAAAATCAGGAAAAAAGGGACCTACCTTTAATTATGTCATCTAGTGATACCTTTAAGAATATCAGAAAGATGACCTCATCAATTTTACATGACACTCGGGCAGAGAAGGTGCCTGAGCCTTTTGTGCTGCGGCACCACCCCCCCGACTCACTGGAATCCAAACTCATGTTTGTCAAGTTTGGCAAATATCCAGATTGTCCCTACATGGACCCCAGACCCCATGATTTCAGACAGGTAAGTTGTGGAAATGCAATAATCATGTGATGTTAATGAATTTCTATCACTGTGTGAATTTATTGTACTAATATTATGTCATGTTATGTTATTATGTCATGATATTTAAGTTTTCACTATTTTTAGTATTCTGATGACATGCCAGTCATAGTGACCACAACTGAGAAGGACCCCAATAATCTGAACTTTAAATCACAACACTTGAGCACTAGTAAGTAAAATAAACTAAATTTCTTTGCCCATAATTTTTCCTCCCTCCCGCTCCCTGCCAGACTGCCCATATTTTTGCTCCCTCCCGCTCCCCGCCAACCTACCCATATTTTTTCTCCCTCCCGCTCCCCGCCAGACTGCCCATATTTTTGCTCCCTCCCGCTCCCCGCCAGACTGCCCATATTTTTGCTCCGTCCTGCTCCCCACCAGACTGCTCTTATTTTTGCTCCCTCCCGCTCCCCGCCAGACTGCCCATATTTTTGCTCCCTGTGGTCCCCGAGGACCAAGTTTGGAAACAATGATCTATACATTACCTGTGTCAAGCATCTGCTTTAAATGATTTACTTAGTAAAACTCAGTATCATTACAGCATTTGTTCAGAATATGTCACCTTTATGGGGAGGGTAGTGATACAAAGTCTCATTTGCTTCTACAGGAAGACTTCAGAGTGCTTTGAAAATAGCACATTTCACTTCAGCTAGACAGACTGGATCTTTAGAAGATACCCACCAGCATGAAAGGCTGCAGAGTTTTGACACCTTTTTGCCAGCAAAACCCAAATGGGATGCTGAGCTGATCCTGCCGAAGAATCCCTGGCCAAATAAATCAGCCTCATACACAGTGAGCACAATTACCAGTGATCTCTGGCTGCTGACTTTGAAACCATAGTGAATGTACGGGGCACTGTTCTGTTTCATGAGCACTTCTACCTACAATTTCTAGTTGTACACTCAATGGCCACTTTATTAGGTACACCTGCTTGTTTACACCAACGTCCTATACCTTCAGACAGGATCATCTGCCTGCAATTCAAATACAAATAAAGCACAGAGACCTCAAGGTGTTCAGATACTGTTTGACAAAAATTTAGAATAAGCAATAAGTGTGATATAAGTGGTTTTGAACGTGTTAAGCCTGTTGATGCCAGATGTGGTGGTTCCAGTATCTCAAACATGCAAAAATGTCATGGATAACACACTATAAGCAGGGATGGATGCAAGTACGCATTTGCCTTTAAAAACGATGCGACACTCAGTTGTGGTAACAGTGTAAATGCGCAGTTATTTTATGTGCATTTGTACTGATATGAAAACAAAATACATCCATCCATCCATTTTCCAACCCGCTTATCCTACTGGGTCGCGGGGGATCTGGAGCCTATCCCGGAAGCAACGGGCACAAGGCAGGGAACAACCCTGGATGGGGGGCCAGCCCATTGCAGGGCACAGTCACACACCAACCACTCACACATGCACACCTATGGGCAATTTAGGAACCCCAATCAGCCTCAGCATGTCTTTGGACTGTGGCGGGGAAACCAGAGTACCCAAAGGAAACCCCACGACGACACGGGGAGAACATGCAAACTCCACACACATGTAACCCAGGCGAACCCAGGTCCCAGAGGTGTAAGGCAACAGTGACAACCACTGAACACCATGCCGCCCCAAAACAAAATGCAATGCATTTTAATCTTTATATGCCAACTCTACTTCTCTACTTCATTTGCGGTATACAGGTTAAAACGCAAGCTATGCATTTGTGCTTTTACGAGCAATCGCATGTCGCACGTATATACCTTACTTTAGGCTGATGTACCTAATAAAGTGGTCACTGAGTAAATACCATTTATGTGATTCCAGTGTGAAAGAATTTTAGGTTACATTTTCTTTGCCAAAAGATGCTGTGTACATTCTCAGAAAAAGGGTAAAAATCTGTACCTTTGCTTGTCACTGTATCCTGTATCCTTGTACAGTACTTGTACCTTTTAAAGTACAGAACTGGACTCAGAAACATCCAAAGGTACAAACAGCATTAATGTACTATCAAAGGTACAGAAATGTTCCTCAGAATACAAAGGTACAATTACCAACAGCTAACGGTACAACTGGCAGACCCTTAAGGGTACAGCCTCAGTGACAAGGAAAGAGAGTGTAGTTTAATCCATCTGGTGGCAGCTGATTCCTGCATTGGTGTTATTTCCAGGGGGGCTCAGGTAGGAATGTTTCTTCACTTTGCTGTACTGACATCTCTTATGCTTTATTTGCAGCGACACAGGAGAAGAAGAGGACTATACAGTGCTTTCATGGACAGGGTGGAGGAGAAGTTCTCCATTTTGTGGAAAAATTGCTGACGCCATGTTAGCAAAGCAATTTACGAACATACATCAGGTGACATTCCAGATAGAACATGAGACAGGTACTCACATAAGTGACACATTACAAACAGTTCAGGTCCAGAAAGTACAAATCCAGACCAAAGTTTTGTTTCAACCAACCAGTTGAGTATTCTGTGACTGAGAATCTGTATTTGTATTTTCGGGACCTGAACTGGACTGGACCTGTAATGGATTACTTTTCTGAGTAACTCTCCCAGGAGTGTGATTTATGCTTGTATTCATTTACTTTCGAAAAGAAATTAACCAAGATGCTAATTTCCACTGAGGAAAAAGTTAGGATACCCTCACATCCATCACTATTTAAAATTCCTAGAATTAGATTCAGGTGCAGCATATTAGGTGAAAATGATTAGAACATTCTTACTGAGATTTTTTGACTCGTGATGACATTTTAGGACTTTTGGAGGCTTCTTTCAGCATGTTGCAGTCTGCTCTTGGGCTGAACTTGCTAGGATGGCCTGAGCTGGCCATGTTGGCAATTGTTTTAAATGTTCTCCACTTCTAAATTATTTTCCAGCTGATTTCAAACTCTCTTGAGATCTTTTTATATCCCTTCCCAGACTCTTATGCATGTACAAGCTTCTTTCTGAATGCCTCAGAGAGTTCTTGATCCCACTCATTTCAACAATCAAGAGAAAACCAAACTAAATGTCTGTGGTTTAAATAAGACAGGTTCCACCAGGAAGCATTAAATAGTGATGAATGTGAGGGTGTCCTACCTTTTCCCTAAGTGGAAACTGGCATATATATATATATATATATATATATATATATATGACAGTACATTACAGTGCATATCCTTGTACATACATGTACAACAGATAATTTAGGGACTAAAGTCTGACAAAATAACTGCTTGTCCTTAGATTGCAAGACAAACAATTTCCACACACAGAGTGGAGGCGGGATACAAGCAGTGTTACCCACTGTGGCCTGATACGCAATATATAAAGTGTTACATATTATCATTTTTCTCAGTTGCTCTGCAGCATTTCTCAAATGACAATTAACGTTTGTAAGACAACAAGTATGACAGAATGTCTCATTGCTTCACACAAATTTCCAAATACTTTAGTATATATGCAAATACTTTTCTACATTTCTCATCATTTGGCAGTTTTCTTTTACTTTAGTTTTGTTGGTCAAAAAAGATTATGTAGTTTCCCACAGCAATAATTTTAGACCCCAAACTATGTATGTGATGCAAATCAGTTAACCAAGCTTTCAAAATGATTTAACAATATATTCCATAAATTGTAATGATATGGCATTTTTGTGTTTTTGGTTTCCACACTACATGATTTTGTTTTCATTTTGCCGTTTTTGTTTTGCTGTTATTGTGCTACACAGTGCTGTGTGCCTTTTTTTGTTTTGCTGTTACTGTGTTACAGCGCTGTGTGCCTTTTTTGTTTGCTGTTGTTCTATCTCTTGCGATCTGAGGATGTTACATGTGCATGCCAGTGCTTTCTCTTTCCAGTGAACTTTACATACTGTAATGTAGAGCCTTGCAGTGTTTAAACTGGTGTATTTGACATGAATGTGTATCAGTTTGCTAAAGAAAAATGATCGGTCAGTGACAATGAGAAAGTGGGAACTGACACTCAGAATTGTGGAGCTCAAGAGCATACTTACACTGTCATTTTGACAATATATGTAAGCATTTTGGCTCTTATGGTTAAACTGATGCAGACTGTACTTTTCATTTTGGTGGGACTGATTAAGTCATTAGTGGAATTATTTGCTTTTGAGACATGAGTTAAATGTTTTGGGCAAATTACAGACTTTTGTATTTGATCCATAGAGTTGTGCTATATGAATTAACTGTTTTGAGAAATGCTCTTATAGTCTTGAGAATGTTAAACATGTTTCGGGAAATCTGCCAAAGCAATTCAGAAAAACTGTAATTGTTTTGGGTAAATTACAGGCTTTTGCAGGTAAACCACAGTGTTGTGCTATATGAACTGTTTTGAGAAACGCTCTTATAGTCCTGAAATGTTAAGTATGTTTCATGAAATGTGCCAAAGCAATCGAGAAAAACTGTAAATGCAATACGTTAGATTTCTTCAAGGTCTTGCTATACACATTGTTTTCCACGAGGTGGCAGGATTAGAAAAGGCAAAGTTACGTTCTTGAAAATAAACAAAACTTCTTCCAAATCATACTGTATATAAATGAGAACAATGTTCCGTTTATTATTACTTATTTAAATCTTGAAACTATTTTTACATTTTAGTTCAACATTTAATTTGTAGGCTCCTATAATCAATTTATTTTCGCTCAGTTGTATTTACTAACCCGGGAAATATTATTTTCAATAATTATAATATGTTAGACTTTTTATGGTTTAATCAACAGGGTTAAATCAGACTCTCGCGCAAGAAAGCTTACAGAAAATTTTATTCCATTATAAACCTAAAATTAGCTACTTAAGCGTTAGGGCAGTTTGCAAACTATACAGACTACTTACAAGGCAGTTAAACTGTTACATACTTGTCTCGAATTGAAAATTTCACGCCAGTCAGCGGACAAAAGCTGGCAGCTCCGTGTAAATGACAATTCAGTGTTAAATAAACCTGAAATAAAGTGTAATTCATCTAGTTATACATTACATTATATTATACTGAAACTGGATATAATATATAATTTCTAACTTATATCCCACAATCAAGAGGATGAAGACAGACGTTATGAGCTTTCTTTACCAGACCAATTAATTTGAAAGTAAACAGAGCACGTCAATGTTGCAATGAATGGTCTGCCCTTATGGGGGCGCTGCTCAATGCCGGCTGTCATTTTTGCCTCTTTCAACCGTAAGTTTGATTTATTTATGTCATTAAGTTACATTGGTAAGTTATATATTTTACTACCTCATACCTCTGATTGGGGGCTGGGCTAGTAAGTATCGCAACATTTAAACCTCTCATTCAATGCTGCCGATCTAGCCATAGGTCTGGTGGTATTTGATCCTTGTATAGTGAAATGTTCACCGAAAACAATACAGTAGGGTACCGCCAATAACTCCTACAAGAAGAAGAATTGTATGCGGTATATGGTCAGTTTAGTATATTGTGTATAATTTCACATTGTTTGATTCCATAAAGTTTTGCGGTCGTAGCTGCATTTCACAACAGGTTGTGGGTGTGTCGTTGCACGGAGGACCGTCCCCTTGTCAGCCGAAGGGGGCGGACAGGCTGACAGTGGCTCTTCTGGGACCGCACCCCACCGGCCTACAGCACCTTCCAGTGCAAAGCAGGAGCCGAGCTGTCGCCGCCTGGTCGGACTCGGACCCGCGACGCTGTTCTCGCTGCGATCGGTGAGCGGGTAAAGCGGCCTGGACAGATCAGCGTCGGGGCGCCGCAGCAGCTCGCGCTTTGCGCCCATGTGTGCGCGCATCCCGACGCGTGACATTCACGCGCGTTCGGTGAGCGCGTCTGGATCCCGTGTAGAGATCGCACCTATCTGACGCGTAAGTTCGTCATTTAATATAGTGATAACTACCTTACTATCATGTTGGGTAAAATGAAATAGATCGCTGCCGACACGTTTGGAGCTGGTTTGTTTAATAACCCGTGTAAGTTTATTGACAGTTCGATGTGGACAGTGAGTTTACTAGTTCGGTGTTAGGCTTTAATTGGGCTCCTCACTGTGTCATTACCGTGGCCGCGGTAAAATGGCAGCGAAGGACAGGTAACATGCGTCAGAAAAGAAAGTTTGTATTTGCGAGGCAAATAACAGGGTATTTGAATAGAAAGAGCTTCAAGGAATTTAAGTAGAGATTCATTGCATGTTGGCCCGAAGTAGGCGTATTTAACTTAAATTGTTTTTTTTTCTAACTTTTAACTGGATTTTTGCAACTCTTGGCACAATTATTTAGGTACGACAAGTTTATTTATATAGCGCGTAATTATACACAGAGGTCATTCAATGTGCTTTACAGCAAACAAGAATACTCGTATAAAGCATTAAAAAAGAAATCTCCGTCTGTTTTTATTTTTTTCATTAGGTAAATGTTTCAAGGCATGGGAATTGTTAACTTTATCTGAAGGACTGGAGCTTCAGTAAGTTTGCTTTCTGCATTGAGTCCCTGACGCTTTTCCCGGAACCATGGGCAATGGGCTTTCAGAACACAGCATTTTTTCAAATCTCCAGTTTCATTCTCTTCACATCGCCATTCTGGGGCTTGACTGTGCTGGGAAAACCACAGTGTTGTACAGGCTGCAGTTCAATGAATTTTTGAACACTGTACCCACAAAGGGATTCAACGCGGAAAAGGTGAAAGTGACACTGGGAAGGTCCAGATCAGTGACATTCCACTTCTGGGACGTAGGTGGGCAGGAGAAGCTCCGTCCCTTGTGGAAGTCGTACACACGGGGCACAGATGGCATCGTCTTTGTGGTGGACTCGGTGGATGCTGAGCGCATGGAGGAGGCCAGGACAGAACTGCACAAGATCACCCGCCTTTCAGAGAACCAGGGTATACCCGTGCTGGTGGTGGCCAACAAGCAGGACCTGAGGAACTCGCTTGCACTTTCGGAGATCGAGAAGATGCTGGCTCTGGGTGAGCTGGGGACTACCCCTTGGTGCCTGCAGCCTACATGCGCCATCATTGGCGAGGGCCTGAAAGAGGGCTTGGACCGCTTGTACGAAATGATCCTCAAGCGGCGGAAGTCACTTCGGCAGCAGACAAGGAAGAGGTGATTCTGCAGTCGGGCGACAACGAGCAGAGCTCCTCACTCACAGAACGCGGCCTGACCCCTGCAGGCCGGTCTGGGAGTTACTGTGCGGTCGGCTGGCCTCGACCACAGCATACTAAATGTCACCGGAACTTGGGCCTGTCAGGAGTGGAATCTCTTTAGGACCATTTGGACTGGCATTAAGTCTGTTATGGCAGAAGCTCGGGGGGGGGTTGCAAAAATGGTCAGGGGGTGTTTCTTTTGAAATGAAAGAAACATGAATGTGAATTAATTTGAAAGAAATGCCAGAATGCAATCACTTTCTCCTGAAGAAGAACTGACAATGGCATGATTACTCTTAGATGGCATCCTTTCAGTCCATAAGTAGGTGGCATCCTGGGTGTCCTATGAAAGAAATGTTACATTTCCAGGTTTTGTGCTTTATGTTTTCTTTTTCTTTTGTACAATGGGGCACGAGGTGTCATTACATTTGCCATTCGAGAGACCTTCTGTAAATGTTATACTCTTCTCAGTTTGGGTTACAAACAGAACCTTTGGACAGGCTGAAGTGTCACACAACATGGTTTCATTCTACGACTTGTTTCTTTTCTGGAATGAAAATAAATAGATATGTGGTGGTCAGTAGATTTCAGCTGGCATCTATCTTCATACTATCAGTTACTTACACAGCGTGTAACAAGAGTCGTCCTTTTTCTTCAGCTTAATTGTGGCGTCACACCATTGCTGTCATCTTCTTGCAGCTGTTTTTCTGTATTCTGTCTTTTTCTTGTAATTAAATAATGAGCGTGTAGCTGCTTCGGATGAAACTTGTTCTCTTTTACATTGCAGTCATTTGCACTGCGGCCATTTGATAATTTGAAGAAAAATGATTACTATTTAGCTCTGAAATGTGATTAATAAAAAGAACTTTACGCCTAAATGTATCCATTTATTTATGAAAGCTATGTGATTTATATTATTCTGCCTTTCATTGACTAGACTTGCAAGCTGATGTGTAGTTCTGTCACCTGATTACATGCCTTGAAATGTGTATGTCAAAATGCCATTTTATTTAAGGCAATGTTTGGTAGAAATGGATAATTTAATATATTTAGTTTTGTCTATGCTGTATATCCTATCCTAGCTATGTAATATGTATAAGCCAAAATTACTGCATTGGATAACTTTATGCATTAGTTTGTATTGCATTTAGCTAGAGGTCAAAAGGTGGAATTGTTGAAGTAATGTTTTCATTAAACTTCAGCATAAGAACTCTCAGGCTAGGAGACAGCATTTTGGCTGACTTAAAATATGCAGGGGGCTGTATCACAAAGCTGGATTTTTGGGTTAGCAAGATAACTTATCAGATTTAATGTAGTCTGGGCTAAATGTAAGTGGTCAAAGCTGTAATCTTTTTAAACTTGGGGAGCTTAAGTCCCACAAGTCATCTTGCCAACTCAAAAATCCAGCTTCTTGATACAGACCCCAGGTTACTTGATTAAGTTACTGTCCATCTGGGCAAAATAAATAACATTAAACAACCACAGATTCAGGTCACTCTGTACAAAATTTAAGTCAAGTGCCGAACAAGGAAACTGCATTAGGAAACGCCATTCGGCTTTTACGTACGCAGGATTTGTTGATTGGCCAGGGCAGCCAATTATCAGGTCCTCAGCCGGACGGGTGTGTGACTGCTATCTTTGTCTCCTCCTATAGCCAGAGATGGTAAGACCTGTGGCACATTGACTGCAAGGGCCTAGTGACAGGAAGTTGGAAGCCTGCTATTGTGGATGAGAGATGCCCCATTCAGGACCCTGTGGATGTAGATTGTGTATTGAGGTCAGTGCTAGGCCAGCCTTTCCCTGTGCAATTAGAAACACTAACTCTGGAGGGCTGTAGGTTGACCTATTTACCAGTATCCTGTTTGTCCATTTCATTGCATTTCACTTCATGCTACCAGTTGACCTACTTGTTAGGGTCAATGCATTCTCCGTGACTTTGTAAATGAACACTGGAATATTTCTGACTGATAATAGAATAGCCTTTATTTCTTTGCCAAACAAAATTACATTTTGGTCAAGAAAGTGTATGTACCTTATTTTAAGATCTCTCAACATATTTACTTTTCGTACAAAAAGTCCAGAGGATTTACAAATCCACGGTCGTTGGTCAGATCCCTTTGTGGCTAGTTGCCTGTGTTACCCTTTGAATCCCAGCTCTTATCCATATATCTTAAACCAGCATGACTGAGCAGGAAGACAGAGGTCAGCTGCCAGCCCCCGGGGGCTGTACTACAATTCTCCCCTGGACTAACGTCACAATCCTCCCGAAAGTGACAAAGTTCCCACTCCATTGATCCTCTGCTGCAATTAAAGGATCACAACTGCTGATTATAATGGAAAATCTGCAATGGTTTCTTTTCCCACCCGTTATCAGGGTAGTCAGTGGGCTTCACGACAGCATGTTTCAAATCCGTTGCTTTCCACGACACGCATCACAGCACCTGTAATGTTAATGACCGAACGCCTGTTTCATCGCTTTTAACGAGTCTCTTCCTTCCTCACATAAGCTAAACCAGCGCTAATCTTGACACCATGTCAGCCTCCATCCTGCAAGCTGTTTTAACGGTCCCATTTAACAATTCCCGCTTAATATTTCTATAGGCTAGCTAATTTTGGATTTCCTGTGTGGAAATGCCATTTAAATTTCCCTGGCTTAAAAGGCTCGGGGATGTGAACAAACATGTATTTCTTACTAGGGTCCTTAGAGCAACTAGGCATTTTCAGACCGGAAGCTACACCATGGATCAAAACATATGTTGTACTGGAAGACATCTGCAAGAAGCTTTAATGGCATCATAAGAGAGCCTGCTGGAAGGGACATTTCAGACGCTGAAGTCACGGACCTGCCCTGAGACGCCCCTTTGAGGTGTGAACACTTGTTTCAGTGATAGTGTGGTGGGGGCTATTTTCTATGAAGTGGCAGGGAGCGCCTGGTGTGGCACGTCTGGATAGGAAAGAGCACAGATAAGCAAGGCTGTAGCTCTGCTTTCCTGGGAGCTGGCGCACTGTCAGGCCCTGTGCCAACGGCAGGAAGTTACATCAGCCAGCTGCCCCCAACTAACGAAGCTTTCTTAAGTGCTGCGCCAAGATTTGGACTAATTTCATTTAACGTTGTTACGGTCATAGTTAGGTCTTAGGTCTAATACAAATACTGCTGACTCTGTCCATTAGTATAAGGAGGAAATCAGCCTAATTTCAAGACCAATTTGTAGAATTGTATAAAGCTTATGGCGGATAAATTAAGAGTATTATTTAATATATTTATGCATTCCTTCATTTTTCATAATCCAGTCTATAGGAAGCACATTTCGGTAAGAACCTGGATGTTTTGTCTAAACCAGTAGCTATAAATGAATGTGGGCAATTACTGAGGTTTTAAGCTTTTTTTTTTGATGGTGTTGGCAGCACTCAGGAGTTTTTGCGCCTCTTCCTCGCTCATCTGTAATGCAATGCCCTCAGTCAGAGAAGCAGCTAAATCCACAAATCCATCCAGGTGGACAGGTGTCCCCTCCGTCGCTGGGCACACACACAGTCATACACTTTAATCTATTTATATATGTAATATCAGTGTAATGCCAATGTACCCAGAGCAGAGTGAATATACCGGCTGGCCATCAGAGGAATCCCGCCCCCTCCACCCCAGCCACCACTGTGTAAGTACCCATATACACATGAGAACCCTGTGTGCATGGGATAAGCAGATGAGATGAACTAATCGGTGACTGACAGAGGAGGGAGGAATCTGGTGGCTAATCAGCTATCAGCTGGGGCATGTGGCCCCACCTCTGTCCACGGTCCCGCCTCAGCGACCAATGGTAACGACACCTCTGACAGACCTGAAGAGGGCAGATGTACTGCAATATACAAGCATTTATGATCAGCTTTTAAGTTATTAGTCTAGGCTTGGGTGGTATTAAGGTAATATGGGATATAGCAGCATTTTCAAATCCAAAATCCTTTTGACAAAAATTATCCGGGATCCCCCAGTAAATTTTATTGCCAAGATTTCAAAATGCCAGATAGTGTTGCTATAGTGATATACCGCAGTATAATGTCTGGACAGTATATATTATCTCGGCAGTAAAAAATAGATATGCAGACACCTCCATACCGCCTACAGAAGTTCTCCTTCTACTCTTTCTTGGTTGACCTCTGCTCTGAGAACATTACTGCTGCCATCTACGGCAGACAGCTAGTCACTTATCTTGCACACGTCTCTGCCCTTGTTTTTTATGTGTGCAGTTTGCATGTTCTCCTCGTGTCGTCATGGGTCCTGTGCTTCTCCTGAGGTATCAGAGGAATGGTGTGTGAGTGAATGGCGTGTGAGTGACTGGAGTGTGAGAAAACGGCGTGTGAGTGAACGGCGTGTGAGTGAACAGTGTGTGAGTTATGGTGTGTGAGTGAATGGTGTGTGAGCCAGAAAGAGGGTCCAGGGACTGGCAGGTGCTCTTACATGCAGGAGTCTGGGCAACCAATCGTCCTGAGAAGGGGGACGCCAGTAGGAGTCCAAGTGGCCTCTGTGATGGAATTCTCCGGCAGCCCTCCAGTGGGGGTCTCATTGTAAGGTGACGACGGCTCTGTCAGGGAGGGGCCCCTAAGAGCTGTGCACACACACCCCCCCAGCCCGGGCCTCTTAGGAGGCATTGGCCTCCCTGTGGCAGCTGCGCATCGTATGGGATCTTGAGTGTGTGAAAGAGCCATTGTCCCGTCCCGTTGTGTCGGAGACCTACACGCCCACAAACGCGGGCCAGCCGAATGCGCCCCCGCCACCCCACCCCCACTTGGCAGCATGGATTAAGACAGGACCAGCCTTAAGGCTTTGCAGCTTGGTTCCCCGCTGTTGCCTGGTGACAAACAATGCAGTATATGGCAGGGAGGAAGAGCTCCTAATTTCACAGAACAGAAGGTCTGGATAAAAATAAAATATACATTACAAGCAAGGTGGCTGAACCGAGCTCATACCTTAGCACTGCAATAGCTGGGTGCTGGACTGAATAATCAAACAGCACAATTCATTTATATAAGCCGACATGTATTCAATAAAATAGTGGTAATAATTTTAACAATTTTTATTTATTTTTAATTTATTATTTATTCATTCATTTAATTTTTATTTATTTATTTATTTTTTGTCTGTATTTTGTTCGCTTATAAAGTATTTAATTTACTTAAAATGTAGCTAAATTGTGTTGTGTTGGTCAGTTACTTGAATGAGGCGTAATCTCCAAAACCTTCTCCGTGGTTTCGTGTGAAACATCTGTCAAGGGTTTTTTTACTGCTGTCACTCCTTTTTAATTGCTATGTCACAGAACCAGGAGAGTAAATTTTCTTTCACAACTTCTCATGTTTCTGTACAGGATCCAACCTGGCTCTGTGTGAATCCATTAATGGAGGTGGCTGGGATAAGGTGGGGGGGGAGGCATTTCATCCCCAGCAGGGACCTGCACACTTCTGTACTTTCGTCTTCACGTTTGGTACCGGGGAGGTTGAGAGTCCTGAACCCTAAAGCTTAGATGTTGACACAGGAGGAGCTTACAGCACACTGAGCTGGAATGGCATCAGTCCTGGTGAAAGAGTCAGAAGCACGCCATGATATTGCAGTTTTAATGCCTGCACTGGATTAAAGCTTCACCAAATACTCACTTTGATACCTATATGGTTATTGCCTGCACTGGATTAAAACTTCACCAAATACTCACTTTGATACCCATATGATTATTGCCTGCACTGGGTTAAAGCTTCACCAAATACTCACTTTGATACCCATATGATTATTGCCTGCACTGGGTTAAAGCTTCACCAAGTACTCACTTTGATACCCATATGATTATTGCCTGCACTGGATTAAAGCTTCACCAAATACTCACTTTGATACCCATATGATTATTTATAAGACAGACATGACCCTCATTCAAGGCTTTAGCTTTAGCCACTAAGGTCCATCTTGGAAGCAAAACATACAAGGTTTTGGGTGGGAAATATGTATCTTTAGCCAATATGCTGCCTGCCACCAGGTGCGCTGTGCTGTCCTCTGGGCTGAGCTCCAGGGCCCTTCATTATAAGGCCCTCAAGGCCTCGCTGACCTTCAGGGCCCCAGCAATGCAAGCTGGTCTGGGAGCTACTTCACAGGCTCTTCCTGCTACACGTTTGGCTGTGTTACATAGGATGATTCAAATCCGGACTCCACACTTTTGGATACTCCACTGAAAACTAATTGGAAATTAAACTTTTGTGGTAGTTTTGTTTCATGCTTGCTGGTGATAGCTATAAAATTGTATTACATAGGAAGGGATACAAAGTAATTTGTTATTTCTAAATAATGGGTAGATAACTTTCCCAACCAAATAAACTTCTAGAAAACCAATAATCTTCATTTGGGAAAATCTCTCAGATGCTTTTCCTCTCGTTATAAATCACCCAGCTAGATCTCATTAATTCTAATTTAACTCAATATGATCCTTCTGAGCCCATTGCTTCCGGGATGGGCTCCGGACCCCCCACGATCCAGTGGGATGAGCGGGTTGGAAAATGGATGGATGGATGATCCTTCTGATGTTGTTCTAATGCCCTGTTTCTTTCTCGATGACTATCATTAAATTCTGATGCATTCTGGTGAATCAGGGCAAGTGTTTACTGGTCAGGAAGAAACACTGTTAGAAAATAAAATACTGTTAGAAAAGTCCATACTTGTGTAGATGTTGAGCGTCTCCTTCACTGCAAATTTCAGCTTTATTATTATTATTTTTTTACATCCTAAAATCTACAACTAAATATAAATGGAAAAAAAGAATAACAGAGATGAAAGAAGAAAATACAGCACTGTGTTAATGTCCATGTGCAGCAATTCCTTTCCCTAATGACTAAGATCGTGTTTGTCTTGGCTGGGCTTTTCACTGCATAGTGGCAGAAGCCATCTGATCCACTGGGAGGAACAAATACCCTTTGTCCTTATTTCCTCTCTGCAGAAAAACAAATCACATGTTCAAGCGATAGCAACGGATGTTGAAATCTGGAGTTACAGTGAAAGTCATTTGTACTCACCTGCAGTCACTGCCTTTTTTGTACTGGTCCTGGAGGTCACTAAATGGAAAACAGTAACATATTTCAAAATATTTTATGCTGACACATATCTATTTCACTGTCAGAGCTCCCTTACCATGTGTGTTTTTGATGCCATAGTTTAATAAAATCCCCACAGCTAATAATTTATTAACATCTATTAAGTTAAATAAATGTACATCTGCTGAGTAAAACAGATACTTTAAAAATGAAATGTTGCTATAATTGCCGTAGGAGTTCTTTGGTTTTCGCATATCCCATGTTGCTCTCCTTTGAGATGAGTGTACAGTATATACACACACATACACACACAAGTTGGTCTTCCTATCTAAATAGAGACCGTCCATTCATTTCTATGGGAAATACCCTAATCCCAATCACGACACCCTTAACCTCTACCCATCCCTAACCTTAACCATAAGAAGCAACCCATATACAAAACTTTTGGCATTTTTACTTTTTTGATAGCATTCACAGATTTTTATAAAACTGAGGTTATCCAAATGGGGACCTCAAAAGATAACCCCAAAAGTAGGGAAATTAGGGAACACACACACACGTACCCCCTCCTGGAGCCGACACCTTATCGTGGTGGAGGGGTTTGCGTGTTCCAATGATCCCAGGAGCTAAGTTGCCC
>JABFEA020000138.1:17318299-17332077 GCA_019775915.2 Cyphomyrus plagiostoma | reverse complement strand
ACCCCACCCCTATGACCCCAACCAGGATAAGAGCTTAGAAGATGGATGCATGATATAATTGCATTAGTTACATTCATGGGTGGGGTATTATCTGTTTATTTGTGTAATTATCAGGTCTTTTGCATAGAAAAAATCATGTATAAACTAAATACCTTTGGTTATGAGTTCTGTATGCTGAACATTAGTGGCTCCCAAAATGTCTATTAGACAGTAATCAGCTACGCTAGGTGTCTAAGGTACTGTCGGCCTGAAAAATCACATAATTGACATGTAATAACTGTATTCACTTTGTCCCTACCTCCTGCATGGATGCACCTGCCACGTGAAGGTGCTGTGTGCGATGATGAAGATGTTGGCACAAGGAGGGGCTCAGGTGCACTTGGCATGGGTCACTGCACACCACTCGCAGTCCTGCAGCCCCCTTACCTGCAGACACCCGCTAACCTCAGCCGCAGAGGCTAAAGCATTTGTCTGCTTGTGAGCTCTAATAATCTCCAACCGTGCCCCACGCAGGAATCTACATATAACATGAGAAAATGACTGCAGATTTGGCTGAGGGTACCAGTCGACGTTTTGGTGCATTTCCACAGACGAGGAGCAGATTCATGGAAGGAGCGTTTTGGAAAATGAAAATGTGTTTATTATTTGAAAAATTATTTTTAAATAAAGTGATATTCCTCCAGGTAAACTATGCAAACAATTGCTTTAAAATAATTCTGTTCTATTCTATTCTATTCTAAGCACTGCGTCTAATTGCATTCTTTTGAATGTAACGTTATACCTGTACGTTGGAAGCAGCGAGTCAGACTATAGTCACTTCACTCTTTGAAAAGTGGACGTCTTGCACCCGGGGAAGCCGACGCCCCCCAGCCCCACAGGACTCGATTAAGACGCCGCAGGTCAAAAGTTTTTAATCGGCCACATTCCAAGAATAAGCGCGGGGAGTAATGCTATATTTATAAGATAGTATTTATAAACACATTTGCATATTTCAAGATGAAAAAGTTGTTTGAATTGGGGGCAATTTGCATTCGGTGAAACATATGGTGGAGCCGCGGAAGCCATGGGCCGTGCCTTCATTACCCGAGCTCCGTTTCATCAGCGCCTCGCGCTCCCACTGCGCCTCCCCACGGCGCTGCCTTCTGTCCCCAAGGTTTTGGTGACAGGGGACAATATGTCCCCAAGGTGAGAATCTGGGGGAACCGAGCTCTACCCCCCCGCACACCCCCCGTCTCAACGGAGTTCAAATGATTATTTAATCAGGCTCTCGCTCGGGGGAAAAAGGGGAGCGAGGGAAAGCGCTACAAAGTGGTGGTTATATCCATTTATTGATGCGCGGAGGAGAAGGAGCCCGCAGGTGAGGGCTGGCTCGAGACGGCGCGTGGCAGCTGCTGCTTCTGCGTGTGCGCGCACTCGCGCGCGGTCTGCAGGTACCCACCGCGCCCCTGACCGTATTTGCATCCTAAGAGACTTTTGCATGGGGCTCTGCGGTTAAAAGCTGCCCCCCTTCCACCCCAGTTGCTTGCGTTTTGTTTAAACGTTCGCGAAGGGTCTGTAGCGCCGCTTGCCACAATTACATGTTTTGACACGCGATACCGGCTCTCTATTTATTTTGTTTGTTTTTTGGCTACGTGCTATTTTCGCCTGCTCTTGGGGCTTACGGTAGGGATCAGCAAAAATAGCGGTGGTCTGTGTTGCCTCCCAGAGTCTTCATATGAGATGTCATATAAAAGCAATGGGAAAACAAGTTACATTTAGTGACATCTGAATTTAGAACCATGCGCCTAAAACAGCGTGTATGGGATATTTACAGATGCCAATCCCACATATACGTCCCCAGGATCCTATTTATGTTTTAGAGGCTGATGCCGTATTTTTTTTTAGTCTAAACTGACAATGACATATTAGTTGCTGCTAGTGCTGATTTTGCCGCAATGTGAAATCAGTCAGGACAGCACAGTAGCACAGCGGGTAATGCTGTTGTCTCGCACCTCTGGTGGGGGGAGGGGGGGTGGTCATCGGGTTGAGATCCATCTGTAGCTACATGTGCATGGAGTTTGCATGTTCTCTTGGTACCCATGAAGGTGGCTCCTTGCTGTGTCAGTTTTGTACCCCACCCCTGGCTTCGCCAAGCACGCATTGTTCGGGTGAGCTGGCCTTGAATGAAAATTACAGCCATGAGAAACAATCAATGCAAATGTCTATCTTGTATCGTTTGACAAGTATTGTGATATGTGACCTGTTGTGGGTGGAACCTTAATTTTGGGTCACCGACCAGTCCGTTTAACCGCAGTACCGGATATACCGCATCTCCGATTCAACTAATGTTCACCTGAAAAGAAAAAAAAATATTGTGGATGTACTCAGAAGAGTTTTTGATGCAATATTCAAATTAGATTGACTTTAAAAGCTCCTTTAGAAGTCTTCACTAGTTCTTTGGCAGCTCTCACTTCCGGCGCGATAAGTGCCACTGAGTTTTAAATGCTTAAATAACCAATAAACACGTTTGTCTTCTCTAATGTGGAAGCGCGCCGACGATCACGGGCGACACGGCTCTCCACGCCCCCGCCGGAGGGGGTGACGGAACGGCGACCGGAGACGGATCACCCCAGAGAAGCGTCGAGTCGAGCTGGGTCTCAGCTAAGTACACAGAGAAGTCTAAATACTGGTTTAATTAATTCCCTCTTATGATAATGATTTCAACTGAGCCAAGAAATGCACATTTATTTGCCGGTTTTTCACGGCACCCAATAACCGTATTCCCCCCCCCCCCCCCGCCGTTTAGCACGAGTTAAAAACGGGAGAGAGAGAGAGGGATGGTAGCTTTCTTAAGTCACACATCTTCGAATCCCAAGCGGGAGAAGCATCCAGGCTTTTTAATAAGTAATGATTGCCAAAGATCAGAGGAAACCCTACGCTATAGCGACACAAGTTAAGCATAAGCTTTGATAATGACTGTTAATAATTCATTATGTGTAATTATCCCTTTACAGGAAACCACATTGGTGGCGGGACGCTTTAGGGAAGCTGGCAATTAGCAAAAGGGTGGGTCATCCTATCGGGGCGCTGAAGTACTATTGTGTAACTCGCCACGTTGACCATTACTGAATTGGGTGAGGCTCTTGTTGAGGGTGACCCCCCCACACCAACCACACTACCTTCCCACAAGCAAGACCAGCACGTCCACTTGTTGACAAGGAAGCAGATTCACCATATTTTTGTTTGGTAATGATCCTTTTGTTGTATGCAAATACTTACCATAGCGCAACGCTAATGGGGGAGCCGTTGATGGTATACCTAAAGATTCATTATTTATTTCTAATTTTAACAAGAAATTACAAATATATACATTCAGCTATGGAACAGAAGTATTTGAAATATTTTTTTGTACAGCAAATGCTGACAAATTATTAAGTCTGTACTAAGTGGAAAAATTTTGACTTCAGATTTTCCAGGGCTGCGCAAGGGGTCAATGGTGGACCTCAATAAGCACAAACACAAGATTTTTATTTTGTTTTTTATTTTTTTACTTTTTATTTCCCTGCTGTTTTCTGCCTCAAGAATCGCCACTTTGTTAACAATTTAAACATAACAATGGGGATTCTCGGTGACAGATGAACACAAACAGCTAATTAAGGCATTCTCCCATGTCCAAACCTGAGTTTGGGAAGCTGTGGATTGTCCGCGCTTAACCTCATTCCATCATCCGTGTCGCTGTTCATTTGCATCAGGCGCCGGTGAGACGTGTGCCACGCCCCTTTTCTGGGGTCAATAAGCACCGTCGAGGAATCACAGTACCACACCTCTGGGTGATGGGCAACTGTCGCTCCTATACACTGAGCAGGCAGTGCTAAGCTGATCATGATGAACATGTGATGCATTTTTGGGGGGGGTGGGAGGTGCCATTAGAGCAGCTGGGGGGACCAGAGCCAGAAATGTAAATAGTTTCACATAGAAAGAAATCATTCTTGTTTCATTGCTGAAGGGCTGAGAGGAGTGACTGAATTGCCACGGATTGCAGGAGTTCATTCCAGCGCCGGGCTGCCGAACCTCGAATAGGCCTGCAGCGACGTTATCTGGTACCAATAAGATCACGATTGTGTTTAAGCCCGGAGAGCCTATGAACCCTAATTGCCAGATGGTGAATATTCCCCCCTGTTCAAAGCTGCATTAATTGCAGTGCTGCCCCGGGGGCTGAGCTGAGCTGATCAGTGTGATAGCAGCTCCCTGACCCTGATTAGCCCCCCCGGTCTCCCTCTGCTGAAAAGGGGGGGGGGGCTTTGGAAGCCCACCCAATCATTTGCCTGTGAAGCCACCTGGGCCTGCGTACTGCAGGCCGGGGAGGGGCAGCCGAGGGTGTCTCGCCGCTAACGCCCCCCCTCCGCCACCACCGCCATAACCGCCGCCGCCGCCCCTCTATCCCCCTGAACCCTTCCATCACCCCCTTCTCCGAGGCTCCTCGTTTACATATCTCCCAAAGATGTAATTGAATTAAATAAAGCTTCTCGAGGGCAGCTGCGACAGCTGCTGTTTGTAGCATGTCAAAAGGCCCGCCACTTTAAGGGCACTTACATATGCTCCAAATTAGCAGGTCAGATAGGCGGCGCGCTTGATGACAGTGTAGCAGTGCCAGTCTGACAAGGGGCCCACAGCTGTGGGCAATTCACTGTGAAAGGGGTTTATCAGAGGCTGATTATCCTGAGGCTGGCGTAGGGGGGAGTGCATGGAGGGTGGGGGTTAATGCAGAGGTCGCTGGGGGGATTAAAGACCATTAACTGTCCTGTTGACCCTTCCGTCAACAGATGCAACCAAGGGGCTCACAGAGTCATGGGGTGAACTAGTCTCAATATTAGGTCCAAGTGATGAGTAGACAGTGAGATGTGAGTATATCAGCACAGGCTGATGCGGAAGAACGAAGCAGGATGCTAAAGAAAAGTCGGCCAAAGTTCTCCCCATCTACAGCAGATACCCGCAGCCTTTTTCATTTTTTTGCCCCCACACTAACTTGCACAAACTTTTGCTACAAACTCATCAAATCCTCTGAGGAAATGTTTATACAAGTTGGATAATTCACAAGAAAGTGCTGCAGTCTGTTAATATTGTGTGGCTGTTTTACTTAATGATTTTAATGATGTATTTGTTGCACAGCGATATCACTTTGCAGGCTATCAATAGTTTGATTCAGTAATGTTTCCAGGGAGCTGCTGTGAAATTTAAATAATGCTTATCATAGGCTAATCAGCAGCCGCCAACAATTACCTAGTGACATGTCATTCAACTTTTGTTTTGCACTTGTGCTATTTTTGCCCCAGATTGAATGATGTTTATGACAAATGATGCATTATGTAATTGCGGCACTTTGTGCTTCTAGAGGTGCACAATTAAATGCAAGAATTACTGAGATACTGCGAGCAAATTGAAATGACGGAAAGTGCTGGAAAAACATGCACCGAAGAAAGAGAAAACAAAGAAAGAATTCTCAAACAGAATATGGGAAGCAGGCTGCCTATCTCCGAATTATCCCAAAAAGATGGTTATATTGTATTTCCCCTAAAACCGTTTTACAAACTGACAGAGGGGCCGTACCACAGAACTTCAGCCTGCTAATGTGAATATCCAGTGGTTTATGGTCCAGCAGTTTCACACTTTTCCTGCCTATAATAACTGTGAAATTCACGTAGGAGGTGATGGAGAGGGTTTTGACAGAAGGTATCCTGATACCGTTATAGCAAAGGGCCCACCATCCATGCCGATCAGTGATGCTGCTCAGATCGGTTTAGAGCCACTACCATCACGCACCTCTTTTGCATATCCCATGTCTTTCGTTATTGGGAGGGAGGGAGACCAGCTGTCAGTTGTCTCCAGCAAGGAGAGGTTGCCTCGCGCTCTCTGCGCGATACTTGGTGCAGCAGCCTGGCAGATGTGAACCTCTTCTGGGCAATTCAGGTACTATCTGCTTACACCCCCCATACCCCCCCCCTTGTCGCCGTTTATTCCACCACTACACCTTGGGTTGGCAACGGTTGGCATCAATTCATCGCACTTCCCGCTGGGTCACACCAAGCACAGAGGTCAGGAGCTAATTAGAGCAGTTCTGTTTCGTACAGATGTAGGGCGGGGGCGATTTTACAGGAAGGCGCTGCACACCAGCCGAAAAGAGACCGATCTGGAGTGACCCAGGACTTCATATTCCAATAAAAGCAGGTGGGCCTCTTGCAGGCAGCAGAAGCATAGATCTTTATCTGAAATCAAGTACCAGTCAAGTACGAGAGGAAGGCCCCTGTTAACATGAACCGGGTAGTGAGAGCTAACCAGCATAAAATTCATATAAAAGGGACCATGATTCTGTGTTTATTACAGAACATTACTCTTCAATGCTGGGTTGTGCCACACATAACACAAGATGTCTGAGAGAACTGGGGCCATGTATGCGATGACCCCGTGCATATGAGATAGGGCTAACATACCTTGCAGTCTGAGATAGGGCTAACATATACCTTGCAGTCTGAAATAGGGCTAACATATACCTTTCAGAGATTCTTGGTCATGGAATGGAACTGTGACCATTCAGAGGTTTTCACAAGAGCAGGTAATAGCAACATATTTGTTGTGTCCCAACATAAACAGATCTTAATTTACCCTTTGGTAGCCATGCATTTTTCTCAGTGCCCCCTGTACCCGTTGGCTCTGCCATTGGCAAGTTAATCCAGGACGTAAAAAAAAAAAAATCACACAGAAGATTATTTATATGGCTCCTCAAATTCTGCCCTAGACACATATGACACTGTAACATTGTCTGTAAACATTATTACCTTTTACAGTCAGCTACTCAGGCACAAAATGTGCTCCAGATCTTCCTGAATATGTCTCAATGGCAATAGTGTAGATGATTTTATTATCTTTGGCATGGTTTATCTGTTTATTTATTTATTTTCTCCCTACGACAGATGTTCCAGTTCAGTGAAAGGACCATTTTATGTGGTTAGAAGAGTAAAGTCTGTGACTCAGCGGTTTGGTATTTCGTAAAATAACGGATAGGGAGCGACACCAAACAATATCTAAAAAATGCATGAGACCTTCCAAAGCCTCCCCTTGCTTTATAGAATAGAGCTATCACTGGTGCCTGTTATCTTTGTAACAACCCCCAGGTAGAAAATGGTAATGATACCACTTAACATCGCTGCACATATGGAGGGAAAATGGAAATGCCAACAGCACCTCAACTATAAAGAAAATCAAATTGAAATATTAATCCACTGATTAATATAACATTATGAGGGCCCATTCTCTTTGTTGTTTAACAACAAAGGGTTGCAAAATAAGCAACTGCCTAAGAGGTAAGGGGTTTGAAAGAGTCCCACGGAGCCACTAAAATCCCTTTCAAACATCATTACGGCACATAATGTATTCACTTCCACAGTGCTGAGATTTGATATCGATGTTTACCCATTTATTTTTTAATTAATGTTCGTTGTTAATGAATTCTTTGATGGGAGGCATTTTGTAAATCATTATCCTTCCGAAAAAATAATAAATAAATTCGAAGTTGGCCCCCTAAAACTACAAAATGTTAGGTGTAAGGGGAAAAAGTTGAAGTTGAAAAGTGGGGTCACTGTTAAAAGTTTTTTTTTTTTTTTTTGTAATTACAGTTTTGTTGCCGTAGTTGCTTTTAATTTTTCGGGGCTGTAGCACAGAGAGTTATGGCCTTAATGAAGTTCCCGATTGCACTCACATTGCACTTCACATTGGCTCCTCAACAATCCCAGTGAAAACAGGTTCATAGTGAGGAACTTGTGGAACTTTGTCCTTATCTTCATAAATATTGATCGTCCGGGATCTTTCGGGGGACAGGAAGTACGACCGGAAAGCAGAGGAGTGCAGAATCCCAGCCTGGGATTTTTTTGAGGGGCCATAGCAAATGTTTACTTCAAGGTGTCCAAACACTCGATAGGCTATGCGGGTTGGATGACACGCCCCTCATTAAGGCACGCTGTCTTCCTCGGTGTTTTGAAATGCAATGACCTGAGGTGGCTGTGTGCCGTGAGCACGCCCTCAGCATGCAGCTCGGAGCAGCTAGAATCGTGCTTTCAGCTCTCTGCATCACAGCATTCTGGGAGATTTTTCACCTTTGTAATTCCCTTTGCGTAGTAAAATACTACGGCAACAACAACAGCTACTACTACTACTGCTACTGACATTACTACTATTACTACTACTACTAATAATAATAATAACAATATATTACAGTATTATTATAAAAACATGTAGAAATGCAGCTATAACACAGTACCACATTTAGTATGAATGTAGTTGCGGTCATTATCAATAGGATGAAGGCTTATGACTCAATAGACAATTTGGAATTTAATTGGGGTAATTGTTTTTTTTCCTTAATTGCTAATTCCTTTATTGACTGATAGGTAATTCATCATTTTAAAAATGAATGCAAATGCCTGGGTATCAGTTACGACAATTTAAATGTAACATAGTTAATTAAGCTGTGATATAATGTGCTATTGCTGTTACGAGGGTCCTGTTAAGGTTTGATGGGTTGTGGGGCGGCTGGGGAGTTTGTACCAGGCAGGAACGTGAAAGAAGACAGGAAGGGGCCCTCGCCAAGGTGGAAGGTGCAACTACCTTGGGGCCAATGGAGGTGCAACCACAAAGCCTGGAAGCAACATAACTGAGATTAATAATTGACAGGGCATAACCTGTATGAAAAATGACACTACACTAATGCCTAAGTCTTACATTTTACAGATGATACGGAACAGCAATGAGTAAAATTAAAGTACTGAAAAAAAATTGCCCCTGCTTCTTTTAATGGCTGAATGTGAAACGGTGTATAACCTTTGATTTTTATTCTGTTATTATAGCAATGTGATCTAAGTTAAAAATCCAGTCATACTGTAACTCTCCAAAACACAACAGACCCACAGACGACTCTTTCAAAACCAAATTTACATCTTGTGGGTGCAAGGAGGAGATCGCATTGTATGAAGGAAGAAAAACGTGGGTCTCTCCTAAATGACGGATTGTGTTTGAACTACATCACAGATGATATTGCCATTTTGCTCTTTTTTATCCTCCAAGCCGCTTTAAATGGGACCAAAACCATACAGCCTTAAAGGAACATTTATCAAGCCCCGAATGCAGGCACTGTGCAGATGTTACGCACGTAAATGATTGCTTGCTCTTTCCAAAATTTCTCAACCAGAATTAGGGCTTTTCATGAGCCAATATATTTCACTTGTGATTAATTGCAACACTCAAATTTGGATCATTTCTATACAAGAAAGAGCATTTTTGCTTTGTAAAATTGATATAAAGGAAATGCAAATGCATGGTGTTCTTGGCACCAAACATATGCTGCCACGATGCCAACAGGCCTGCCCCTGACAGACCCAGCTGGGGGCCCCTAAGTCTTGCTTTTGGCAAAAGACCTTTTTCCACCCGTTTTGCAAATGATTACCAATTAATACGAGCAGCATCTCATTCTCATCCTGCACCTGTTAAGGTTTCATGGGTCTCGCAGAGCCTGAGACCCAGAACGGTCCTCGGTCTTCCTGCCCCGTGCCTCGCCGCCGCCGCCCCCCAGAGGTCGGC
This sequence comes from Cyphomyrus plagiostoma, assembly GCA_019775915.2. Classification (NCBI taxonomy): domain Eukaryota; kingdom Metazoa; phylum Chordata; class Actinopteri; order Osteoglossiformes; family Mormyridae; genus Cyphomyrus; species Cyphomyrus plagiostoma. Next base: position 17,322,471 of record JABFEA020000138.1, on the reverse strand, counting down.
AGGACTGCGCAGTGAAGGCCCTCCACCACGCAATTGTGGGAACGACGACAAACCACCCCCACGAACGTCTCAGGGCTTTATCCGTGAGCTCGCTGGGAATAACTCGCCGGTCCCACGTTGCCAGGATGTGAATACACACTGAAGCATAGCTGACGCCTTGCTAAATGCTTGAAAGGGTCTCTGCCATTTTCATGCACTGCGGGCTGAAGGGGAATTTTGTGACAGAAAGGCGTTTCGATGGAAGGAGTTTGAAACTCCCACTTTTTTTTCTTCTACTGCGACTGAAGTATGGTCTGGTGCTGTGATGGATCTCTGCTTTACTCTCACTTCAGGCTGAGCCCTGCCATACGTCCTATGATGGATAGGAAGGTTTAATGAGCTCTTACAAGCAATTAAGTAATCAGGGATGCCTGCTGCTTGCCGATGAAGCTTGAGCGAGCGGTGACAAACGGCGGGCCGTCGCCGCGGTAATCAACGGGACCCGCTCTGTGGCAGGCAGGTTATCCTTAACAATGACACACAAGGGCAGCTACTTTCGTGTTACACAATGCTGCTCACAGACAAGCTTATGTAACCTCCCTCCCCGGCAAGCAAAAAGCGGCCTAAATTCATAACCGCCAGCTAAGAGATGCCTGTTAAAATTCCCTTCCTGCCAGCACGGCCAGATCCACGCTGCCTCATTGTCCCTGGCAGTGATGTGTGCATGCGGTCGGGCGGCTCTCCGTCAGGAAGCCGGACGTGAAGGTGAGCAGAGCTGGGCTGAACTGCGGCCGGCACCTGGCCTCTGGACATGCGCGGGTGCGTGAGTGTTCGTCTCGTCCTGACTAAGGGCTTGGTAGAATCGTTCCAGATGCTTCCTTCGAGTACCTTTTCGAGCTCCTTCTCGCTCTCGATCCAGGCAAACGGAGAAGCCCGTTGGCCCTTTGAATTATTATTCACGCCGAGTAGCTACTTCTGGATCTGAATTAAAACCCTAAAACAGACTCCAAACTTCCCGCCGGCGGTGCTTTTGACAGGGGCATGAATGAATAAAACAGTCGGGGTGAAGAATAAATACGCGATGACGCTAAAAACTCAGAACGCTAAATCTGTCGATTCTGCCCTGATACACATTTATGCTGCACGGCAATAACGAAAAATTATTTTAAATAAATAAATAATAATTAAAAACTGAGATGTTGTAAGTAATATCCATGAGGTTCCATCTGTTTGGTGGAAACGTCGTAGCATTATACAGCTTGACGGGGCAAAGATTAGGTAAAGCCTGTAGCCTTGTGATGTGTCAGCCTTGTGTGTGTGTGTCATGCCTAAACCTGAACAATATTGCATATAATTTTTCCATACTCAGGGGATCCTAGAAAATGTTGGGTCTCCTGAATCAACCAGGGTACCTGGACTGCAGCCTCTTCCAGCCATTTCTCACTGCAGCCTTCAAGGGGCCGAGGTGCATCTTAGACACACAGGCGTGTCCAAAATCAAATATACCATTTATTCACGTGCCGGAGAGTGCTACCTGAAGGAAGGCTTGGGGGGAGCTTCGGCGGTGCGAGCCAGCCGCGCTGTGCACTCCTGTCTGCTAGGGGGGGTTCAGAGTGCTGAGGGTGCAGATTTGGAGGCCCGAGCTGCCAGAGCCGGCGCATTGCTGTGGGGGGAAATAAGGAGGTGAGGCTGTGAAAACCATTCATCCGTACAGGGGAGGCAAAGACTGGGGCAGAGAGGGAATGAGACATGGAGAAGTACGGGCAAAGGAGAGGCATTAACAGGAAGAGGGCCACATCGGGGTAGACATGCACCGGGGAGTACAGGCGACCGCTCCTTTGGCCGGGCGAGCGCCGGCACTGATCTCCCAGAGCAGGAGGGTTAGGGTGCGGCAGTGAGAATTCAGGGTATTATGGTACATTTAGTCCATTGCGGATTTCGCTAATGCGTTTCCATCATTAGCCTAGCACTTCTGCACATCCCCGCCCACTCCGTGCTTCCATGCGAATGCATCTCTGAAATTTGCCATCAAGCACATTTTCGCGAGCTGCACCGGTTTGCACAATGGCAACGTTCTGCATCGTGTGAAAAAAAAAAAACAAAAAACGTTTGCGCGTGTTGTCACTAGAACGGCGCAGGCCTCAAAGGAAGCAGTGGTTCTATGTTAACTGCAAACCTGGCTCCGACTTCCCTGATCCCATACAGATTGCACGAGGTAATTAAGATCTAATAACTGGCAGACTGTCTGTCTCAATATTATTACAGGAAGAGTAGGTTAAATTAATAGCTCATCATCTACCCTCAGAATCAGTCATGTTGTTTTAATGATCATAATTCCAACATTGAATCTTAATAATATGACAAGATCTTAAGGGAGGCCTGCCAATTTGTTGCTTCAATGAGAATTAAGGCAAGTATTGCTCAAGTTCGGTCTGTTTTTCTGGGCCGGTGATTGTGTTAGCAGCATGGACTGCTCGAAAACAGGCAGGGAGCGTCAACATTCTGCTTCAGTTTAGTAAATAATTTGCTAAGTATCTGTGTTTCTCAGAAGTATAGCACGACTGCGTTAAATTCAATCTTACTATTTTTTTGCCCCTATCCCTTTGATTTTTGGTTACGTCGGTGTGTGACATATCCTTTATGTTCTTGTGGAAATGTTACAGGTCACTACTTACAAATTTCATTAATTTACTCCTTAACAATAAACTGCTTGTGTAGCATTTAATTTTTTAAAAAAAGATTGGGAAGAAAAGTGGTTTTGAATGGTAGTTTAAAATAAAATCTGACAGTTGTAGTACATTTATTTTTCAAATCACTGTTTTCTTTAAGTATTGATTACTTTTAAACATCAGTGTAATTATAACAACTGACAACAGTGTCTGTATTATGGGAGGGAATTCTGGGAATGATAGGACACTGGGTATATTCAGCCTTTAGGTTGATTAAACTGATTCCTGCAGCCTGAAGATTATTAGCTGATTTAAAGTTGCAATTAGAATCTTTCCAATGCTGTAAATATGGATCATCCTCTTAATGAGTGAAAGAATAAAAAGACAAAACTGATTTAAAATTTCATTTACAGGTGCTAAAATCAGCAGACATTACTGATAATTTGTACCAGGAGGAACAGTTAATGACACATGAAGGTTTAGTGTAATCCACTGCAAACCGTTGTCATAAAATGGGAGACTTTGCAGAGATCAGAGACGTTCTCAGCTACAACTGTCATTCTACTGGAAGCACAACACGCTGCTCCAGGACAATCATATGGGTGTGTGCAAAGTGATCTGTGTTCATGGTGCACATCTCCTCCAGGAAGCTGTCCCCTGATTCCCACCCCTCTGGGCCTGCTGTGGGTGTTCCAGTGGTCAGCATGTTTAATCTGCCCTGGGGCCCAGAGCTATCGACGTGTCACTGCAGAGGGCATCGATGTGCCAGGAAGGCTCTCAGTACCACCTCCACAAAGTCTGTTCCACGGCTCGTTCTTCTAACAAGACGTGATTTAAGGCTGAAATGTTAAATGCCTGATAATACTCACTATCAGCTGTGTAACCACAGCTTACAATTCAATAGTACCGTGACCCTTACTCCTCACCAACAATAACAATTTAAAGTGCCGCAATAAAATCATGTTATGACAGTACTAATTCGAAACGATTCATAAAAATGACTTATTTAACTGTGTGTATTATTTTGACTTTTAAAATGATTTAAAACAGTACTTAAATTGTACTATACTTCAAAGTACTTAAACTGTACTATATTTCAAAGTAATTTAATTGTACTATACTTACAAAATGCTATATGGTATACACAGCATGTCATATGGTAATACAAAGGAGTGTAGTACTTCCACCTATAACAAATTTACTGCAAACAAAATAAACCTGACAAAAACTATACAGTCTAACAATTACATGAAATTGTAGATTCACGAGTTCCAAGTAGAAATTAGTGGTTTTTGGAGGGAGAAAATGACACCCTAAGGTGTATTTCCTAGGGGAGGGGGGTCTATTTCTGGGCGAAACGACGATTGTAAACAGCTCCCAACTAAAGGCCGCTATGGGACAGATATGGCAGAGACAGCAGCAGTAATAATAAAAAAACAGTCAGCATTGGATGGGGTAAATAGTAAATAGTGTTATGACTCCCCGCATTGTCACACTTACATGGCGGGGGCGGGGGCAGGGCGA
>JABFEA020000138.1:17291513-17305861 GCA_019775915.2 Cyphomyrus plagiostoma | reverse complement strand
GGGGGGGTGGGGGGGAGGGGGGCAAAGAGGCGGATAAATACCTGACATGGCGCACCATGTAGGGAGCGGCTAATGTACAGCCCAGAATGGTAGGGGTGTGAAATTCCTTCTGGGATGGACTGTGCCAACGTGCTAGAGGACGCCTCACCTTCGTGCTTCTCTGGAACGACGCAGGTGTCATCGTAGAAGTGCCGTGCAACTTTGTCGAACATGCAACCTACAACATATAGGCGTTTATTACAACAAAAGTCTATGCCTATGTTATGCTGTAACAAGATGCAGTTTCTTATTTTATTTTATTAGCACGAAACACGGCTTTCAAATTACCTTCGGTCCTGTTGGTGTGAGCCAGGTAACCTTCTTGTCTCATGTATACAGAATGACAGCTAGGCACTTCTGTGAGGGACGTAAAAAGGGCGGGGAACAATGTTAGAAACCGCAGAGGGACACTATGGAGAACATCTCTATGACAGTGTTTCCCAGCCTGGGCCTTGGGGACCCACAGAGAGGGAGGGAGCAAAAATGTGGACTGTCTGACAGGGAGCTGGGAGGGAGCAAAAATATGATCCACTGTAGGTCCCCGAGTACGAGATTGGGAAACACTGCTCTATCAGGTCAAAAGCTACATTCTCCCCCCTCCATTCAGCTCAGAAAGGACTCAGTGCTGATGCAAAGTCTGAGATCAAATCAAGTAGAAATACAGGGATGGAAAATTTTGACTTAATTTAATTTAATTCAACTTAATAAATCAACATTCAAATGAAAGCAAAATCAACAATCGGGAGTCATAAAAGGCCAACAAAGACCACCTGTTCTCCTACCAGTGGTCAAGGATCTCTTTGATCTATCATTCTCATTTCACAATACTTAGATGCTAAGAATAAACATTTGATCCATACTTTAAAATATCATAACACAAAGTATCCATTCACCTTTTAATGCTTAAATAGAATACATTGTAGGCACTGTCATTTCCAATTCTGCAGCACAAAGGTTAAACAAAGTCTTAAAAATACATAACTCTCTACGAGAGCGACTAACCCAGTTCATTATGGTCCATAAACGTTGCCCTGAACATCATCACTGTAATGGGCTGGTAGAGGATATTACTGTTAATGAAATTGCCAGCTGCCCTTCCATCGTCTCCAAAGGGCAGCAGACAAAAAGAGAACGACCAATATGATCAGTAATAAATTCTGCTAAATGCTTGATCTGGGCTATAAAACACGCTGAGAGGGGCAAACTGCTTCCAGGAGACACGTCAACATCGATACAAGCTTTTCCTCATCTGTGTGATTCTAGTACTGTAAATGAACCCTCCTTAAATCAGGAGCCTATTTTTAGCCCATAGGCTAAAGTGAGGGGGGGGGGGGTATTGGAAATCGTTGAATATTTAGACTGGGAGGCTTCTGACCGGGTGGTAGAAAAACAATTAAAGGCCTTGAAATTCAGAAGAAGACACTGGAAAAGGCGTCATGTTACGGAGAGGCTGGCCAATAAGAAGCATTGTTTGAGAAAAAAAAAGAAATCTAAACACCCCCAACAGGAAGCAGCTGTGGAGGAGCCACATTCCTTCCTGACCGGGCAACTCCCGCCGCCCCCCCTCCCCCCGGCCCCATTTATGAATGAACGCGCCAGGGCTCTGCAGCTCCATTCACAATGTGGCGTACAGCCCCGAGGGCCGGGGGGGGCCATTAGGGCCAGCAAGCGGGTGACGTGCTTGGGCCCTGGCCCAGCTCTCCATTACACCATCGCAGGAAATGACACGCGTCCGTCTGACCCAGCGCGGCCCTGCAAACCAAATCAGGCGGCTAATAATGCCTTAATTCTATAAACATTCCCATTCCTCTAATGGTAAAAATCTGGTTTTAAAAAGAGGAAACGGCTCATTTTCCACCACTGTTCGAAGGCAATATGGGAAAAAAAAATCCTCCCCATTTCCAAATAATGACATTTATCAACATGAGGCAGCTGTCCATTTTTATTCCATTATTTCGACATCGCTAATATATTTAGCTACCCGTTACTTTCGATCAACAATTATTTTGTTCAGTAACCATCTGCAGGTGCCTCCGTATGCAATTATCGTCTAAGAAGAGGTGCAGCGAGCCACAGCGCACCTGTGTCGTAGGTGAAATCCCGCGGCTCCTGTTTGATCATCATGGAGTGGGGGTAGCTCTGACCCACAGGAGCCCCCATCATGGCGGGATGCTCAAACAGGGGGTCTGGATATTCTTGTTTGAACCCCTGCGGGGGGAACGGAATGTTCGGTTCCGACATCTGCCTGTGGTACAGCGGGCGTCCGTCCTGGGACGCAGAGGGCGGCGTGGGGAATGAGTGGCACGGCTCGGACAGCTGCCGTCGAAACCTGGGAGATGGGGGAGAGTGGGATGATTATCGCTGTGGTTACAGGACAAAGAGCAATGGGCTGTCATGACCAAATAAGGTTGATCATATAGACAAAACAAGGACTCCAAATGATTAAGCAGTGATGGGTCGCGAGTTGATTTCACATCTTCTGTGATCTTAATCTGAAATTACTGAGTCATACACGTCCATTTACTCGAAGCACAAACAACGCGAGTCTCTGCTCTTTATCCCTAGCAGCCGGATGCCAGATTACCTGTGGTCCATGGTGAAGGTTGTATCTGGGAGGGGCTGTGAGGGAGGCAGGTGGGGGTACGTCCGGTCAGGTTTGGGGGTGGGTGCGGAGTTTGGGGAGGCATGCTGGAGTGGGGACACGGGGGTGCTGCAGGGGGTCGCTGGGCTGGAGGGCTTCATTCCTGCACTAGGCTTCGGCTCATAGGCACTGGGGGGGGGGTGGAGATGGTGGAATGTCAATCAGACAGAGCTGAGTTTTGGGTACGTAGCTTTGACCCTCCGTGACGGTCTCTCTGCGTTGCGATTATGCCCTTCGTCGAAGAACGTGATCAGTTCACAATTTACTAGATCAACGTGGTCTGGATTCCCTTGGAGACCCCAACATGGGTCGAACCCTTGTTCCCACTGCCTTCAACAGGAAGCCCAGGGTCGCATGCAATACAAAATGCAATTCCCACAACATGGATGCCATACAGACGAATGGAAATGTGTTCAACTGACATCCAGGGAGTTATAAAAGCACAAAGTTATAAAAGCAGTGGACCCACAAACCCCCCTTTTATTACTAAATAAAGACACGACAAAGAAAAGTAACTCAAACATGGCTTCTAGCAGCAGCTACAGCATTTAATCCCTCATCCTTCATAGGATGATTGAATACAGGGGACTAATTTAGAGGGCTCTGACATTTTCTCCATAGGACTTTAAGCAAATTGTCATTATCATTATCAATGTGGTTGTTTCACTCAAGTGTCATTTGTCTTATAAAAAGGTCTGTTGCTTGCATAATTACAGGAGCATATGGGGAACTAAATGCCACTCACATTTCACAAATCAAATCAATGTAACCCCGGACGTAGCTAGGCAACCATGCATTACGCACGTTTGTTTTTGCACATTTGAAGGTACAGTTTATTGAATTTAAGGCGCGGTAATTTAGACATAGTAAAGCTGTCTACTTTTCCATTTCCATTTAATACTTGTATTTCGCCAGAGTAATGGGCTGGAGGGGCCTGTGTCTCGGTGTGGCCTGTGTCTCAGTGTGGCCTGTGTCTCAGTGTGGCCTGTTTACGTGTCCGAACGCCAACAGCTCGGGCATCGGCGAACGGTCTGTTTCATTAGACGTTACCGTCGAAGGAAGTTCGCGATTGGAGGGAAGCAGAGCAGGGTTTCCATTTTTAATGACAAAACTTATTATTTATATTTATCATCTATAATCCATTATGATATAACAGAGCTTTCAGTGTTCATGTGGCGCAGTGGCAGGGGCATGGCAAAAAATTCGGAGCCCCCTGTCACCTTCTGCCCCTGCAATTCAATAATTTCATAATTTTATGTTTTCAAGGGCCCCGGTAAAGTCCTGAGCCCCGGGAAGCGGCCAGGGCATCCAAGCCCCCACTACACCCCACCCCACTCAACACACAGAAACCAGCCACGAGCCGTATAAGCGGCTGCTAAAGGACAGAAGCAGTGACAGAACTATAAATCAGGATTTATATGGGGTGGGGGGAAATGGATAAATAAGGTTAATCTGAGGGGGCCGCAGCCCGGCCCACCTGATGTTGTACAGGCACTTCTCCCCATAGCTCAGCTTAAAGGGCCGATCCTGACTGCAGGCGTGGCTCAGCTCCAGGCAGGGACTGTGCGACTCCCGCTTGATCTTCAGCTGCAGTCCGTGGAAAGCCACTACTGGGGGGGAGGGGCGTGCAGGTGGCGGGCGAGAGGGCAGGGCAGGGCGGGGCGGGGAGGGGGCCGAGGGGGGAGCAGGGGTCAGGAAAAAAGGCGGGGAGGCAGGGAGAGGGTGGAAAGGATTAAGAGGGATTAAGGATTATTCATTCCCTGGCTAAACAACAACACTGTGGCATTTACACAAAGAACGTCCCCCCTCAGGCTTCCACATGACAAGGCACGAGAGGACAGCAACACTCATTGTGCGATGTGATTGGCTTAAAATAGCATTTCTGTTGCGGTTACAAAATGGGAATGTGCTCTCAAAATGCCCCAAAGCCCCCCTGGTGACCTCCTCGACGTCCCAACCCTCCTTTCGGGAGCTGACCAATAGCCGGTGTCCGGCAGCAGAGGAACCATCGATTCTAGGATCGTTACTTGCCGTTTCTAGCGCATTCAGACGGCTGTTAAGTATCAGACGATTCCAGATTGAGTTTCCATCATCTGGGGTCATGATCGATGCTAACGGGATTAGCTGCGCCGTGTGGCACCCCGGCCCACCAACGCTGGGCTCCAGTGCACCATGAACATGAGGCTCATAGCACCGGACCACTATTAGGCCTCAAACATGCTGCCCAGCTCCGGACACCAACTGGGGCTTCCTTGTTAATGAATGTCGCGTTAACGGTAAAATGGGTAACGCCCGTCTTTTAGTTTAAGGCTAGCACATACTCAACAAGCTTCCATTACTAAATTTTAAACTTCTTGTAGCAGCTCTAGGAATTCCTAGACGCTTCTGCTCATATGTGTGCCTCTGTACACCGTAATGACAATGAAGCTCAATTGAATTTAAAATAAGTGTTTCATTTATTTGCTTTTAAGCATTTGGATGACATTTAAAAAAAAAAAAAACATTCAGATCTCCTTACCATTATGACCAATAACTTTAATTTATTATGTACCAGTTTCCCAAGTTTATAACTTACAACCGGAAATACGGTGAGCTTAACATAAATCAATCAAGAATATAGTACTTTCCAAAATCTAGGACTCCAAAACAAATGTTTTTTCACCCATTAATTATGAAAAAAACAACATGTAGTTCCCCCTTAGGAGTTAGTCGACCCCCCGCTGATACCCTCAGCCCTCATCTCTTTACAGCTGGGCTGAGCGCACAGCAAAACCAAAAACACTCTAAACAAACGCCTCTCTTGTGGGATGCTCCATGACTCGGGGGCACTGGGGAGTCAGGGGCGAGGGGGGCCGGATGTTTTTTTTCTCCCCCCCTCCCTTCCCGCTTGTCCACATGCTAAGCAGATGCCTTGTGTGACGGCCGGCCGGTGTGAAATCAATCTGACAACATGACATGCGAGCTCCCTGTCTCCCAGGACACCGATGTGGGCCGATCGTTCACGGTGATTGTTAGGGCTCCTCCGAGGGCCGTGACCTTTACGGGTCAGCGACGAAAGGTCAAAAGAATACTTCCTGAGGAGATTACCCCCCAACTGTATTGGGTTAATTAGCTATTTCTACCAGATCAAACCAGGACTAAATTACAAATGCTAAATGAAACAAGTGTATTCTGTCAGGTACATGATAAAGCTTCTTTGATTTCTTGAATGTTACATGGCAATGCTTAAATTATAATAAGTAAATAAATAAATGAACTTTCAATAAATACCAAAGCCTATTTAATTCTAAGAAATAAATTATTAAAATGTGTTCCTCCACACACCTTCCCAGTGAGCATCTCAAAAAAAATTCAAAATTTCCTAATTATTTACTACTACAAGCTTCCTTCCATGTTGGAAGGATGTTTAGAGCAGTAGCAAAAAGTCTTCCCTGCATACATATCAAACCTGACAGATATCTGAAGGACACAAAACCCCTGTGTTTGGCTTGTTCTTAAAGAACAAGACAAGAAAATGGGCAAGAATAAGACAATAAATGTGCAAAACCACAAAATCCTGCAAAGGCTGAGTTAGGCTAGCGCTCGCAGTGGCGTTAAGTAGCTGATGAGTCCCATGACAGATGGCATAAAAACCATTTGGGACCTCATGACAATGAACTATGAAGACCTACAAAAATGAGGAGACAAATGAAAGCACTTCTGCTGCTTTTTCTGGGGCCAAACCTGGCGTGAAAACACTGGAAGAAGTTCTGCCCACACAAGGCCGGGAATGAGGCAAATGCAGCTTTACCGTCGCAGTGCCGCTTCTCTCATGTAAATGTGAAATGAGTCATTTTACCGTATTGCAGACCGAACAGTTTCTGGCAGGACAAACGTAGCCATAAAGGACCCGGAAACGCCAGTATAGATCACACTCTAATGAAACAGAACAAAATAAATAAAAGTACAGCGATCGATTAAGGCCTACTTTCCAGAAGGTTCTAGAACATCATGGGTGCAATGCGTCAGTCTGACACAGCTGCCACATATCGTCTCATATTGACTTTCTGTGATCAACACAGTTTCGCAAAAAAGACTTAAGACTGTAGGGGTGACACTGACCCCTGCTATAAGTTACCGTTGGACACATATAAAAATTCTGTTTATATAGGATGCCTATTACGCATTTATCACTAAAAACCAAGTTTAAAAAAGGGGGACATGCGCATACAAATAATGTGTTTTATTTGAATTTTTTTCCAACAACAGCAAAAAAAAAAATCGATAAGAGAAATTCTGCACTTTAAATTGCTGAGGCTAACACTAAAACCTGCCAACCTGTGCAATAGACCCTTGAACTAACCCAGTGAACTGTCAATGATTTTTAAACATCACCACACACACATATAGCCACCATACTGCAAAGCTAATTACCCACTTGTCTAATCAGTCGTTTAGATTTTTAGTGAAGTGAATGCATTCTGTCAGTAAGGAGCACCAAATGTACAAATCAAATATTAAAAAATTTTTGTATTTGAATGTATTTGAATCAATTGATAAATGGTCCAGCAGACTTGAGGGCAGAAGTCATGAAGCTCACTCACAAACAGATAAAGTGCTTAAGGAGACTTAGATGAAAATACTGGGGCAAATAGGTTTTTCAACTAGATTTGCCATCTATAGTGATTCGCAATTCGACGGCAGTTTGAGAACAACTGGCGGGTTCTATTGCATCGGCACACGGTTACATTTTTCCTTAAGTTTTCCAAAGATAAAAAAAAATGGTATGTGCCATGGTGGCTAGAAATATTGACTTTTATTTCCGATGTTGCCTGGCATTGACAGGTGTTTCTGTTAAATGCTTTGTAAGTCAAGCAGGACGTCCATGCTGGGGATGGAGGCGGCATTTCCGAACACTAACCCCATCACATAACAAATTAAGGAGCATCGTTTGAAACAGAGCCCCCTGGCGATTACCGTTAAGCACTTTTCTCCAGCTGTTCTTCGCAGAGAGAATGCCCACCTTAACACCCCCTCTGGTGACATTAATGAGGTCGTAAAAGTGACACTTTCTTTCTACCCAGCGTCAAGTCACAATAACCAAAGAAAAAGAGAAAAATCTAGTCAGCACTGGCTTTATGAAGAGATTTTGTCACGAAAGCTGTGTTAGATGGTTTGGGAAGGTGTGGTTAAGGACGCGATTCTAGATCAATGTGCAGGAGGAGAGAATAGCACTCACTAGCAGAGGACGGGCAGCATTATCCACAAAAAAAGGGCTCTTTGAGAACGAGCATTAAACAGATAAAGTTGCCAACAAAGTCAGCAGGTGGCCAGTGCCGTGCCAAGACTCAAACCACCACAAACACGCTCCCGTGTAAGACAAAAACGTGAGTCGATGTAAACATGATTCTCCCGCCTACTTCGCCGGAGCTCCCTGGGACGAGTGGTACTGACGGGGTGGTGGTGCTGGTGGTGGGGGGTGTGGGGAGGGGGGGGTGGGGCGCCCCTCCCGCCGCCCTGGAGTTCTCCGGCAAAATCCATATGGGAGGGCTGCAGGCTGGGACGCCTGTCCCGGAGCCCAACCACGCTGCCCTCGCCCTCCCGCCATCTGTTCTGGCCTCCGCATCCTGCTCCCACATGCCAGAAGTAGATCTAATATGGTCAACGGTCTCCTGATACGGAGGGGGCGGGGGGGTTGCGGGGTGGGCCGGAGTGAGTGGCAAGACTGAAGGGCATTTGTGGGGAACTTTGGCGATTGTGTCGTCTATGAGAGATCTGGCCGATGCGCAATCGCAACACACCAGTCAAGAGCTGCCCGGTGCACTTTGAACTCGCAATAATCCAAATGCCAACTGCAAAGCATGATGGGATATGGGCTGAAAAGGTTTTTTTTTTTAATGACAATAATTATCGAGTTGTAAATGTTACAGTCTTAATGATTCAGCGGTCATGCGGTGTCACTCTTCCCGCTAGATTCTGTAGCTCGCATGTTTTGTGAACATTATACAACTCTTCTGAGCTTAGATGAACGGACATCCATAAAAATAAAAAACAAGAGAATGTTTATTTCAAGGCAGTTGGAATTTTTGACTAATTAACATGACCATGAGGCGTTTACAAGAATGTACTTTTTACAAACCCTCTACACTAAAAAGAAAATTATATGCTGACATTACCACGTGATGATTTACCAGGAAACAAAGTTAAATCCGTCAACCAAATCCACAGCACAATTTGGCGTGTTTAGCACTTGGGCTCATCCATTTTACTAAATAAATAAAAGCAAATAAAGTAAATACCATGTTTACTAATTTCACTCTAATTTATAAATAATATTAGCTGTACTGTACATAACGATGGGATCTAACTGAAAATATGCATGCTTTAAGAACCATATTCTGCCAAGCACTTGGTAAGAAGGTTAACCTGCATCGAATCAGGCATTTCCTGCATTCGACAGAGCCTCGTGCAGACAGTGAAATGCAATGCCACCATTCGATAATACTAGCTATAACATAATAAGATAACAATAGCATATGAGCGAGCAGATCTCCGCTCATCGTCATTTAGCTGCCACAGTGCTATGAAAGGCAATAATACTGTAAGGTCTCACAGCTAGGAAACAACGCAAGAAGGGATGGCTGTAGCATATATAACCATAAGCAGCTACTGAAACCTGTCACACACTGAAGGAGGGCAGTACATTTCTACTCCAAATTATCTGTAAAGTCTCCTCAAGCCAGCACCGGGCCTTTGATGGGGGAGTACAGGTGAGCGATACAGACAGAAGGGGGGGGGACTTCCGGGAGGGTCATACTTACAGTTTTCGGTCTGGAAGTCTGGAACAAACTGCTCATCATTGTCTGGGACTTGAGCTGCGGACAGAATAAAACGCATTAGAATAGAGAAAGGTAATTCTATGGTACAGGGTTATACGACAACGAACCACAGCTAGCTAAGCCTTATGGCCACGACCACACTACAGGAGTCTGGTAAAAAAAAAAAACACGGAAAGGCCAGTTTTAAAATCTTTATCTCTTTAACCAAAAGCCAAAGCTTTGTTAGAAGTTTCTACTCCAATGCACATACTTATCCTACTTTTATTTTCTGGATAAGGGACGAAAAAAAGCTCAAAACCGATAAAAGCACATAACCAGCACAGCCTGAAAAAGGATCGCAAATAGCGATCACTGCCGACAAGATATAATTTGTACGTTTCTTGAATGCCCTTCAATTTGAACACCTTGTGGGATCCTTCCCCAACACAGCACGCAAGAGTAATTTCATAGTCGGGGTTATGCCTGTAGCGTAATATTTCACCTGTCATTCACGCATTTACCTGGAGGATTAATGCTAAGAGAGTCCCCATAATGGGTTCAATTACCTATATATATCATATATTTACACTTAGAGCCAACTGTTATGTTGAAGTTGAAGAACTGCTAAAGCGAGACGATGGGAGATTTAACTGTGCATAGTCATTAACACATTTATTTATAAGCATAAGACATGTGGAACCTCATTTTCAGACGTTTAATTGGCAACGTCGCACGGACAATTAACGTGTCGAGGCATGCAGGTACGCCCGCATCTCCCTTAAAGCACGAAGCACAAAAACGCAAGAAACACGTGCAGAAACTCAGCAATAAGCCGAACAAGCCATTTATCAATGAAGGCTTTGATACATTTCTACACTTCCAATAATCTGTAAATAAAACATTTCCTGTAACGATTTTAAAGGGAAAAAAAAAATTATTTAGGAAGAATGCAAACATGCTATTTTTACACCCATTATAGAATTTAGAATTACACCCCTAGATGTTATATCAGACAGCAGACACAAAACTGTATCGTGGTACATTTATATTCATATTAACTATAAATGCAATCATGGTGCAGCTTCCGATTTCCAACAATAAACAGAAAAACACACGAAAACCCGGTCAAAGTCCGCCGGCAACAAAGTCCGCCGGTTTTTCTGTGTCACTGTGGCTACCGGAGATCGCACACGAAAAGTCGCTGTGCGCGGTGGAGGCGTCCAGCACACGGCTGAATGTGCGGCACGTGCCACTGGCCCACGTGAAGGAAAACGGCACACGGGATTTGCCCAAATTCCAACGATCCCGCTTCACGCCATCGTGTCGGGCAAAGCGACATGATACGGCGTTCCCACAAACCAAGTGGGGCCTGTACGGGTTGGTGGGTGGTGTTCGGTGGGGATTGGGGGGGGGGTGTCTTGGCCAAGTTAGCCTCTTCAGGTTTTAATTAAAACCTGTTCCGCGCACGAAGACGCAGAGTAGTAGGGGACATGGGAGCAGGGGCCAGCGCCAAGCCGGCCTGTCGGATATATGAGTCACTCCAAGCTCTCCGTGAATGGGACAGCTGATCCAGGGAACAATTCCTGAGGACAGCAGGGGGACTGGAGCTCTGCCGCCATTCACAAAAAAAAAAAAGGAGAGAAACAAGTGAGGGCCAAACACAGGCTGAGCCTGAAGGAGAGAGCAGAGCACACCCTGTGTGTGTGTGATCTGGGGGCCACTTCCAACTTGAATCTGCCAGGACCTGCTTTTTTAATGCTATTTTCTTTTAAATTTTGCGCATCTTTAAGGACATGGATGTAGTACACAATTTATGTTTTCTGGTGGCTACAGATCAAGTCAGCTAAAGCACTGCATTCAAAAACAATGCATGGATATTACCCAGAGCACAAAATCCACTATCCAAGAAGATTCATAAAATAATAATAATTATTATTATCCTGTAGGAATGACAGCATACTTTTAAAATTCATAACAGTGCACTACACTGACATCTTAAAGGTCCTGCCATACACCCAACAGAGAGCGAAACGCAGCCTCCTTGGTCTCTTCTTTCTGGGAAACACACCTGTAACGTAGCTGAGACTCATCATCTTCTTCATCCATGATGTCAGAGATTCAGTCTAGTATAATCTTTTCTCTTATTTCCAATTACCTGAACTAATAAATCTTCGAAACAGGTAGTATTCGTTTTTATCTTAATGGACAGGAAGTAATTTATTAAATGTGGAATCCTGCACCACACTCCTCATTGATCTAAGACAGGTAGAATTGTAATCCTTACAGTAATATCTACACCAGTGAACAAAGTCATTTTTTCCTCTGACTGAAATGCTGAAATATTAAAATGATGTCTTATTCTCTGAGCCCTGCGGTATATACTTTATAATCTTACTAGCTCAATGCACTGGTGAAGTATTCCCAAATCTATTTTAAAACAAATTTCATTTTAAAGTCTTAATTTATACTGCTTGCATTTTGAAACGTGTTAAAGAATAGATGAAGCTGGTCTTAGGGTATAAAATATCAAGTTGCCTTTTTCACCTGTGTAATGGTGGGGATGCATTTTTCACATGCCTGGAAAAAGAAACAATTCCAAAGACCAGCTTTCTCTAAAACACAGTTAAGCAAATATAAGCGCAAATTTTCATGAAACCTTTTTTAAAGTTAAATCTCAGGTTAGTCTCCAAAGGCCCTTTAAATAGCAAATTCCACGTAAAAAGATTTTTAAGGCTTACATTTCTGTTTTTCCAATCTTTTTTGACAAATAAGTTCCAATTAAGCACCAAAAATGTATATAAAGCTTTTGCATAAACTTATTTTAGTCTGCTTATTAAACATGATAACCATTTGTTTAATTGCACTGAGATTTGGCATGATTAGACTGGACCATGGAGAGTATCACTGTATAAACTGTATAATGATACTATTTAAAAAATAGATATTGCTTGGGTTTTTATATTTAACATATTTTAAAGATCAAACTGGGATTACACCTTGTAGTAACAGATTAAGCACAGAACTGATTACATAAAATAATCTAAGAATGCACTAAACATTTCATCCTGTTAGAACTCTCTTGATTTTTTTATTTTCATTTTTAATGAATATGAATATTCATATTCATTTTAACATTTAGCATTAGTTGAATTTCCCACCCACAATTTTTATTATTAATTTATGCATTTTTATTCCAAATACTTTTGCCAATATTTCATAAACTTATTTTAAAATTTTAGAGATTAATAAAAGTAAACAAAACACAAATTACAAAAAAATGTTTTAAGTTGATTTTTATATATTACACATACCTGTGTTTTCTAAAAACAAAGAAGCTTATCCATTTTAAAATATCTGACTTTAACTTTCTGCTCTGTCCAGGGGATTAAGAATGATGGTTCCCAAGTATTGTGAAGAGTAACATTACTACCTGGCCGCAGCCTACTAGCATTCCTGATTTTTTAAGTCTTTCCCCACATAAACCTTATATTTAATATGTTCAGAGGATGCATCACAAATTTATTAAATATTCAGTCTAACTGTATATAAACCAACTACATACAAGTGCATGTAAAATGTCATGATAAATTTTAAATACACCACAACACACACAAACAAAGCCACACTTTCACAACTGAACTACACAGCTCCTGCTTTATGCTACAGGACAACCTCAGCAGAAAATTACTCCACCAATCAAGTTCCTTTTATGACCACGATTAATAGAAAACACTAAAATTGAATGTATCAATATGCGAACTCTGGTTCAGACATTTCTGACATTTAAAACCAGCAAAACAGCACATTTTCTGAAAGACCCGGAAGGGAAGACAATCGAAACTCATCACCAACCTAAACTTCGGTGCTGCAAACAGGATGGAAAAAAGACACTTGCACTTAAATCCTGAAGCATCACGTCTGACTTAGACCACAAAGAGGAGTTCTTGCCATTAGAGAGAAGAAGAAAAAAATAGAAGTGCACGCAAAATAAAAAAATATATGTAGCAAAGGTGGTGGATCAGAAATCAACACTTCTGCGCACCTCAGAGAACATAAATCCACTTTTTTTTTTAAAGAAAAAAAAGCACAACAGCAGTGAGTACAGCTGCGGAGTGAAGCTCTGGAGAGGAGCAGCGCGGAGAGAGACAGGCGAGGAGAGGAGGAGGAGGCGCCGGCACACTGCTCTTGGCAAAAGCAGAAGAGACAGTGAGCGGAGAGAGATTTCTCCTGGTAATCTGTGATGACACTCTGTGTAGAGCCTCCTCAGCCTCCCTTAAGACCAAGAGCTCATCACAGACTCTAATGTATGCATGACACACACAATGCTTCTCTCGCACTGCCATTAATTGGGCTACACATTAGGAGAAGGTAACTTCAGGCAGATCTCGTTCTGCGCTGCTCTTCTCTCTCTCCCTCTCTCTCTCTCTCTCACTCTCTCTCTCTCTCACCCTGCTCGCTCTCTCCTCTCTCACACTTTCTCCCCATAACTTTCCCATCTAACTCACCCGGTGACTTTGTAGTAACATGGAAGCCACGTACCTTCAGCAAGCCAGGTCTCCTGCAGTTGACTGAGGTCCTGAAAGAGTTCTACGGGCAAAGAGACATACACTCAGTTCACATGGCACGGTCACAGCGAGACAGCAGCACTCATAGGTCTGTATACACTGGCTGAGAGGCCAAAAGTACTACCTCACAGTTCCGGCTAAATTTGTAACTAAGGGAATCTACAGGGGAGAAAAGCCTTTGCACTCTAGCTCTCTAATTGAGATCTCTAAGCAGTTTCTTGCAGGATGCAGGTGGCCACAAACAAATTGCATTTTGCTAAATGTTAAGAAGCCGTGAAATGAACTTGTCTGGGGGGGGGGGGGGGG
>JABFEA020000138.1:17252691-17291497 GCA_019775915.2 Cyphomyrus plagiostoma | reverse complement strand
TACCTTCAGTGTCCAGAGCCAGGTCAGAGTTAATGAATTTTCTTTTTCTGTCATTTGCCGTTCTCTCATTACATTTCTTCCCTTGTGGCTTCTAGAAGAAGAAGGAAAAAAATAAAGGAACACAAATCAATTTGTCTCAATGGAATGATTCTCTGTCATGTAGTGCATTTGACAGAAAATGGTTGAAGAAGACTAGAGGTTCAATCATCAGTCTCTCTGGTTTCAAACTTGGCTCAGGTGTTTCATCTCGAAACCTGTCAAAGACAGTCAATCCGGCACTGGATTGTCAGAGTAATAATAAGGGCTTCAAAATATTTTGGATCATCAGAGTAACAGTACAACAGGAATAAGAATACAAACATTTAGCAATATTAAACTGTCCAAACCTCGTTATTCATAGATTTAAAAAGTCGTACAACTCAATTCATTTAATTTGCAGGCTGTTAGCGAGTTAACTTTTTCTCACTCACATTGGCAGTCACGTAAGGCACTTGTTGGTCGCAAAATCCATCCATTCTGCAACTCTAACGTTACAGTTTATCTGATAAGCAACTACAGTCGATCTCCCAGCTGAGTCTGCCGTCCGATCGCCCTTAGAAGATACAAGGTGGGTTTTAGCAAAGGCTAGTAGAAAAAAAGGCATGAATGAAGCGTTAGAATTTGCCAGACTAAACAGCCCACAGCAATCCCATTCACAAAAATAGCACGTTAAAAATGACCGCCCTAATGTCAGTGCGGCGATCCTAAAGGGACGGCGCGCGAGGAAGCCCGAAGAGGCTGCAGCTGGCGCGCGCTCTCCTTGCTCTGAATGCGCATGATTACCGCACCATTTATTTACTCTCGAAGCAGAAAAAGATCCGGCTCGGCACTACAACATACAGTAGCAATGGTGGCGATCAACACGTCCTGCACTTACGGATTAGGAACTGGCAAGCCATAAACCGTGCAAAATATATATGCATATGGCATGCATATACATGTATGTACTGATGATGGTTATAAACTCGCGCAACACATAAGGCATATCGGAGGATCCAACGGAGCACTCACCTAAAAAAACATGAGCCGGATTCACCCTTAAAGCTTCCCGTAGAATGAAGTTGGTGGGTAGGTGGGTCGGAGCCGCTCGCTGCACCCCGGAGCTCAAAGCCCGGCGCCGGAGCTCCGCTCAGCGCTTCTGCCTGGGTTTCTCCTCCCGGGGCCTCCAGCCCAGACTGACGGTGCCCTGCTTCCTATTGGCTGCCATCTCTTCCAGCGGATCAGATTTCCCGATGTCAATCAGCCGCGGCTTTAGGGTTAAACAAACTGTCCCCCGAATAGCTTTTCAAATAATTATTGTCACTTGCAGGTTAACTACCCTTTCGTCGGTTTAATCTGCGGAGCCATCTGCTGCAAAGCACGCTGCCATTAGAAGCTGTTCAATTAGCAATTACACTTATTCTCTCTGAATGTTTCGTATCTGTTATAAATAACCAACAGCCAAATCTTAGTATTATAATCATACGCGACAACAATTAATTTGCTATTTTTCACTTAAATACATTTATTCTCCTATTTAATAGAATTATTAGCGTATTCGTTTTATTTGCCTTATCCTTTAAAACATAATTTAATAAAACACAACGGGGTTTCTATATTTGTGGAACACTATGGCGATGTATTTGTCGCTCTATAAATATTGTATATCATATATAGTGTTTCTTGTGAGTATAGATGTACAGCAAATATATGGATTCACAATAAACAGTACAGGGTGCAATTACACAAATTGGAATTTATCGTTTTTACTAGTATTTGGAGAATGTAGTGAGCAGATTGTATATAATATCACGCACATAAAACACAATACTAAAGCAAATTTCTTATGTGTTGAATGTATCTATTGTGTAAATCGCACGTGGTTTTAAGAATAATCTTTTGTTTGTGAATGGCTTTTGTGTTTGGGTGTTTTTGTGTGTGCATACATGTATCTCACATTCATCGAAACGTCATCTGAATGCTTTTGGGTCATATGGTAAAATAACATTGACATATGCACTGATTTGGACAATACTGTATCAGTGTCACTAGAAAATGTATAAGTTCGCATTTGTTTAACTGATCTGTGTCACAGCTTAATGAATGACAATTTAAAAATGTTTCAGATCTGACGACACAACTGTCATCTGCAGTCTATTGTAAGTAACAAGATTAGCTCAGTCTTTGACTTAGAATGACTTTTGCCAAAAAAAAGCGCAAACAGTTTACATGCTTGCAAATGATTTCGCTGAGTAAAAAAGCTTAATTAATAAACAAGCAAAGAATTTAACTGCAATTAAGGTTTAATGCATGTGACATCCCATAATATAGGGAAAAATGGTTCAAAATGGTATGAAACGACAAATAAAGTACAGTATCACACTCTCTGAATAGCAGTATTTGAAAATATATATCACACATTTAATACACAAATAAACTGACACCTAAAAGCATGTTATGTATATATTACCTTGCAATAAAAACAAGAGGGCAAGTAACATAGTTCTCAGAGGCGTATACAACAGAACCAGTAACAAAACTCAAATTAAATATCAATAAATATCTCCAGGCTTCAAATTCAAGACTAATTTAAAGGCAAGACCCCCTACTAAATGCATGAAATCCAAAACAATCTTTGTAAACAATGCCAAAGAATCTGTTCCTCAAATAAGCCCCTAGAAAAATCAGTGCAGCATTCTTAAAATATTCATGCAGGTAAACAACACAGAAAATGAACATGAGTGACCCAGCAGTCAGAAAGATATGCTACGTATGGACACCAATGCATTTTAGAATTAGATTAGAACTGTGTGGTATCACCCAAGTCGGACACAAGGCCTGGAACTCATTGCATCAGTCCCTAAGTGTGCAAACACGGCACTAAAAACATAAAGTAATAAGACGTGCGGGAAAAATAAGGTTTGCCCGCCGCCTCTTGTTTATTGTGAATGATACTGGGGCATTCCCTGAGGGCAACAACAGAGAACAGAGCTTGCATCAGAGCAGAGAAGCCACAGCTGGAGACGAAACAGGGGAGGGGGCGGAGATCTGCCCCATGGTTTTTCTTAATAATACAAGCGTGGTCACTATCGGTGCCTGGCCCAATCAAACAGTTTGAATCAGTATATTTGTGAGGGATTTACATTTCTATTGTTTTGTGTCAATGTATGTAAATGTGGACTTTGGTCACAAAGCACAGAAAGGGGCCTCGAAAAGAGACTGAACAAACACTTATCAGTGAAGGCTAGGAACCCTTAATGGGCTTCGGGTGTGTCTTCTGGCCTCCATGCAACAGCATGCAAATTGAAGAATAAAGCATGCAGATGAGTCAATATAATGATTTCTATAGGACTGCTGAGTCAATATAATTATGGGATTCATGTGGTGTGTTTTCTCCTTAAATATTGATGTATATATACAGTACGTGCCCACATCCTGGTTCTTACAAGACTATTACAAAAATTAATAAAAACAGGCAGAATATTAATGCAGGATAGCATACAATGACAGTATTTCTGTTTTCAAATTTGAAACCTGAAGTCTTCTTAAAAAACAGGACAGAAATGTTCAGTGGTGGATTAAATCTTAAATTAATGGCATCATAAAAATGCTTCCTGACTCTTCTTCTCTTTGTCACATTTAAAAAGACCCGAAATATCAAAAATCTCAATTTTTAGTATAATACGCACATCTGGATCTTGGTGATGAAACTGTGAAATAACATCTTTGCAGTGGAATGATGGCAGTTAAATGATCATTTCTGACAGTGGCAGATAAAGCCATTTCCCGCTCATCGTAAAGCGCTGCTTATTTTCACATAGAGACACCTCAAAAGAAGCAGAAAATGCAATTTTGAAAGCTTATATTGACACGGTATGTCCGTCTGTGTAGATCAAACAGCAAATAAAACACGGTAACAGAGATTCGTGACGTTTTAATTCATGCGCCTACGATACCTAAACTTTCAGAATTTCTGAACCATGCAGGTGGTTGTACTGTGAGAGAGTACAACAGCCAAACAATACAGGCCTTTGAAAAAACAGAGCTTCCTCCAAGGAAAGAAAATTCTGGAAGAATGTCTGTGGGTGAGAGATGCTTCAACATATTACCTTGTAAATACGACCACACTTTAACGGCAAAAGTATTTCCTTCAGAGGAGAAAACTTAAATGACAGGCTGAACAAAAAAAAAAAACACAAGAGCCACACAGAATTGGCCGTGCCAAGCAATCTGCTTCAGGCAGATCACCTTCTGTCAACTGCAGCACTGTGAAGCTTAATTTACCCCAAGTAACTACAGGCGGATGTTGCCCCACAACACTTGCCACCATCTCCTCCCCATCTATCCATCCTCTTTGGAGGATTTCAGCCCATAAATTAACCTCTGTGTGTTGCACAGGTAGAGCCTTGATCATCAGGCAACGACAGACCCGCCCGTAAACGCGATTCCCACACAGGAGTTTTGGCAAAGGCGGCAGATCCGGAATGGGAGCCCACTTGTTGGGGGGGGTGGTGGGACAATGTACCACGGCGCAGCCCCTCTACTCCCTGCTCTCGCTCCGGGACTTCCGAATGACGGAGGCGAAGAAGCCGCTCCTCTGTGCGGGGGCCATCAGCACGGGCGCCTGGTTCTTGTGCATTATTTCAATCTGGAAGGAGGGGTAGGAAAGTGAGGTGGTTTGGGGAGATGGAGAGACACACTGTGATTCCGGTTTACAGGTCATCTGTTCCCCCCCCCCCCCCTCCTTTGTCACCCTCAAATTCACACTTGTATACATCATCGTTTTGTTTTTTTTTTATGATTTTGCCTGATGATCATGGTGGTTCTGCATCTATGCATGGGTGGGGTGTTTATGAACGCCGTGTCTTGCTGGATAACATGGCGATGCACTTGTAACCTACTTAATAATAAAATTAATTACTTATTAAGCCTCACTAGGAAAAGCAGTGTTAAGTGTTTTTTTTACCATACATTCTGCAAATATTGCGATATTGGAATGAGTTAAAGTAACATTAGCACCCAAATCATGGATTCAAATAAAAATGCAAAAAAAAGTCAGGTCAATGAGCAATTTCTGGCAGTATGATGTAATTTAAATGAATATATAAATTAATATATAAAATAAATGTCCCATAAAGGACAAATGCAGTATTGCCCTGAATGTAATACAGTTTAACATTTAGCAAATTGCAATTTGAGTCATCTCAAGTAATTAGGGTAAATCTGAAGAATGATCAATCGTACGCTAAATACCAACTGTTAACTACCTCCAAATTGCGCCAGGTGCTTGATTCATAAAAGCAGCTTTGTTACAGGCCTACAGTAGTTAAGGTAAATGGTTTTAGGCAGCTGAAGGAAGATTTCACTGGCTTTCATTCAATGTTTGAACCATGACATCACAGGATTTTGGGGCACATGGTCACATGGTCAGCAGCCAATGAGCTTCAGGCAGCTCCTTATGCACTACCCAGAAGAGGTGTCAAGATTCAAGCCAGGGGAAGGAGAGGAAGTCAGGGTGCAAAGGTCAGTCTTTATGTAGCTGCTGATGGGAAATGTAACATTTAACACCATGTGAAAATCCGTCAGTGCGCAGTGATGTTTGTGAAATTTATACCACAGACTGAAATGGAAATATGAGCGAACACAATACAAAATAACAAATGCTGTGGCTTTACAATTAATAAATAAACACCTTAGAATATGAATTATAAGGACAATCGTCATGTATAAATTTTACTTTCAAGCTAAGGAAAAAGTTACACCAAAAATGAATGTGGAAATGAGCATGGCATGAAAACAAGATGACATAGATCCTGACTTTTTTAGTAAGAAACCTGTTCCTTACACAGCTCTGAAGCAGCCCCTTTAATAATTAATTAATGATCAATTAATTAATTAATGTTGTTTAATAATTAATGTTTCACTATAGTTCTCTTTGCACTTCGTGTTACTTTACCCTAACTGAGTCAGTAAAATTATGATCATGCTGGGAAGACCGTCATTCACTGGAGTGCGTCTCTCTTCGCCTGGGGGCGGGGCAAGCAAATAACGGGCAGCGGTGGCGCGGTCGCCCCCTCGAACGCCAGGCGATCCATGTCCGTTCAGAAGCACGTAGGGTCTTGCTTTAATGAATTGCGACAGAATTTGGCCACATCACACACCATTCCCAGAGGCCCTCTGAAATCACTGACAGACTCATTCTTTCTCCAGTTTAGCGATGTGTTTTCTTTATTGCTGCCAGTTAATTATTTTAAACAAAAACAAGCTGCACAATGACCATCAACTAATAATATGATGACCCCTATTGGATTTCTGGGTTGTTCTGCTTGTGTTTTGGTTTGGGGTATGTTTATGTAGCTGTTCTGTTCCCCATTAAATAAATTTATATCTTAATGTTAGTGCATCCCTGTGTGTGTGTGTGTGTGTGTGTGTGTGTGTGTGTGTGTGTGTGTGTGTGTGTGGTGTCTGGAGCCGAACTGTGACATAAGGGACAGGGGTTTTTACAATATATAATTATGATCAGTAATAGATGGATGGATGGATGGATAGATAGATAGATATTATTGATTCTAAAGTAAATTCAGTGATTGGTCGTATATTATTTGTTTTTCAATATTCAACAGCTAATTTCAATTCACCTGTATTTCTGCTAAATTAATAGATGCTGGCGACAGAGTAATGGGAAACGTGGTTGCAATAAATTGTTCTGGTCTACCTTAATTATGAACCTCTTATGACAAATTGCCTTCCTTTTTCTGATTTTCTTATTTTGGAAAAACATTCAGTTGTTTTGTAGTCAGTAGGCTCCAGTTCACGCTCCGATTCGCAAACAATACCGTCAACGAAACTGTTACATGTGTAAATGAGAAGAGCGGCATTAAAAGTTGTCTGTGTGCCTAAAATTGAGTGCAATTTGCATAACCGCCATTGCTAATAATTAGTCTGATAGCAGCCCATTTTAATTGTGGTGTTTGTAAGCGTTCAGAAGGTTGGCCGTTTCAGGTCCCCCTTCAGTTCCTAAGTCACCATGGAAATAATGAGACTGCAGGTACATGTCACTGAAATTAATTGCATTTTTGCTAACAGGTACAAGTGTGTCTCAAATGAATACAGCTGTCATGCCGCAGACTGTCAGGCAACTAGTGAACAAGCCATATGTAACCCGCGTTGCTCTGCGGAGACGGCACTCTCGGTGAACGTGCATCCCAATTAGAACCAAACAAATTTTAATTATCACAAATGAAGTGTGATCCTCTAAAAGAGAATTCAATAAAACATACAACGGGGTTCTTTGGCAGATTTATACTTGTGTAACACCAGGCAATGGTTTAGAATGCCACTGTTATGGTACTGTAAATGAGTGACAGATATTGAGCGATGCATCACCAGTACAAACAATGGGTGCCATCATAATGAATGACATTTTTGTTGTTTGATTGGAATTGCTTCTCTTTGGGCCGGAAGGACTCACGGTACAGGGGGTCTGCATCCATGGCTCTCCGTCAATCTGCATAGGGAGGGACTTCCTGGTCCTGGGGGAGGAACAGTAATGTGAACATACAATGAAACATTGTGCAGACAAACATGGCATTTAGTGTACATACTTATATGAAAGGCCACAACGCTACACACTGTTTTCACACAGGGTTAAAATTCTAAATCTTACAATACAGTTCACCAGTGCCCCGAAGCATGTTGAAATAGAATTAATACCAGAGCGGTGTAGAGATATTTATTATTATTATTATTATTATTATTATTATTATTATTATTATTATTAATAGTAGTAGTAGTATTGTTGTTGTTGTTTTGTTGTCTTTTTTATTATAAGCAGAGACATATTAGAATCATTACCGTATATTATTGTATGATAACGCTTTGCATTGAGTGCACCTTCATAATGCATTTATAATGCACTCAGAGAACATTAAATGCACCTTTATATATGGTATACATATATACAATATTATAAGCGGAGAATTAAGCCGTATAACTGTGATAAGACGCTGATTGTGTCTGATGAGACCCTGGCCGGACTGACCACTTTACTCAATGTTCTCTATCCCTGCAGAAGGCTCTGATTCATCGAGTGGACGGGGGGCGGGGGTGGGGCGGGGGGGGTGGCATCACCTGATGGTAACGGAAGTGCATTGCGCAAGGCGCCTGCCGGCGCTCTTCAGACCTGTGTAGATCTGCCCCATCTCCATGGCCCCCTCCAGGCCCACAACCTCCAGAAGGTGATCTGATGGGTCTAGAAACAGAGTGCCTGGTTACCGGGGCTCACCATTGGCGACTCCCAAACGCGGCCGGGAACAGCCTGGCTCAAGTAGCCCGACGGCAAAGATGGGGCGGCGGGGGGTGACGGGGACACTATTCAGCCAGAGGGGCACAAAGGTGGCAGCGGGGTCTGTTAGGAAGGAAACACCTCGGATGGGTCCGGGACATGGTACCGGCCTACTTCCGCATTCTGGGAAGCACCTTAAAAGCACCTTCGCTACTGGAAACAAAACAAAACACCTATTAATTAGATTGCGGCACCGATGCTTGTGTTCATATATAATTATTAATTTCCTTTTTTGAAGTTATGAGCATTGATTTTTTCCCCTGTTGGATACCTGCATCGCGCTGGGACCATCTGTTCCTCTCCCCGTCTCCGAAGGGCTTGCTTCGCAGCCGCCGTCCCTCAGCCCGCTGTGCGCCTTGCCCCTCTCCTTAAACGAATCTGTTCTCTCAGTACTCATGTCCAGATGTCAGATTAAATCCTGATATCTCCTTTACTGTCGCGGGAAAGGGGTTCACGTTTAATTACAGTGCAGTCACCTCAGAGGATGCCGCTTTTAGATGCGTTATTGCTGTTGTTAAGTGTTCTGCCGTCGCCATAGTGATAATTCAAGGCCCTCCCTCTGTGTTCCCGATGGATTTGGGTGGGGGGTAACTGGCTGCCTGGGTCATGTGGGAATTGGCACACAGTGTCCTGACTCCAGTGACCCTTGTCTCCTGGAGTTAGAGCTGACACTCTGCACGGGCCCAGCCAACGGACAGCAGACCCGAAGCCCCTGGAGAAAGGTGTGGGGGGGGGGGTGTTAGTCGGGGTTCCCCAGCCACAGAGGCAGAAATCGTGGCCTATTTATGCAAGGCTGCCCCGAGTGAGTAGCAGGACGCTAACGGCTCGACAAACCTCCAGCGGAGATTAGCAGCAAGAGAGAGACCTGCCCAGTAGACAATCTGATTCTACTGAACACGTTTAAACAGCTCAAATAAAGACCTACGGTCCACATTGCCTCATGGAGCTCCAGCTGCCCAAGCAAAGCTTTTCTTTACTGAGTCACACATTAAGATACTTAAATCCAAAATGAACAGTTATATTGATGGACACAACTGAGCAGGTCACACTGTTTGCACATATATTTGCATTATAATTGCAAATTGCATGCAATATATGTTACGTAGTACATGTATGGATGTATGTTGTCTATATGGCACCTGTGTCAACTATCTGCATTGCATAACAAAAATTTGCATAAAGCACTGTACTCATCACATTTCAAATTTATTCTGTATGCGTTATGCCCTAACTGCTCGTCATCTTTTGTCATGGCGTCCCCAACAATAGCAAACCGTGCCAACAAAAATGGCCATGCGGCAATAAAGATTCTGATTCTGCAAAAAGTCTACCAAACGGAATAAAACGTGGAGATCTCAGTGCCCTTAATAGCTGCACGTGAGTCTCACATAGAGACATTTATTCCTATTGAATGCAAATAATAAAAAAATATTCCTAAACGTTTCACGTGCGCTGCTCCCTCGATATTTCAAAAATCGTAAATGTTTTGCATTAATGAGACAAAACTGTAAACTCGATTCGACGGCACAGCTGCTTGGCGCTACTGCTTTTTTGCGGGAGGTCGACTAAATATAGATCACTGGGAACGACATAATGCAGAAATAGCGCAGAGCACTGCTTACTGTCATCCGGCACAAAAAAAACAAAAAGACACAAAAAATACAGTGCATCGAACAATGAATTCATCCTGACGCTAAACAGCTACGTATAGCTATTCAGCGGCTCTTTAGCGCGACTGAGCAAGGGCTAATAAGACTCGGCATCTGGGGCCAAGGTTTCGCCGCTGCCAAGGTTTAAGGGGGTTGCAGGTGTCACCGAAGAAAAGCCGCGGAATGGCACGCGAATTCCGAAACGCGGCGCGGGGGAAAAAAGCCCGCTGATGATGCTGAAAACGCACTTCAGCGGGGAGGGCCCTCTTTAGCGGGGCTGAGGAAACCCAGCTTCAAATTTAGCCTCTTTCATTCCCCTTCCCCGCTGCATTGGGAGTGCGCCTGACTGGTCGGTTGCGTACAGACACACATGCCCATATATGGCTGCCTTTCTGCACGGAGGGGCACAGGAACAAAAAGCGGGACGATGGAGCCCTCCGCAGCTGCGGCATTCATGCCGGATAAACAGTTCAGTGTCTCGACGATAAACAGGGATGCACAGCGGGGAACCAAAACATGGCGGGACCCAGTGACTCGGGTCGCCAACCTGGGGCCCTGAAACCCGACAGAGTACGGCAGCGACAGTGGCTGGACCCAGATTTCTGGAGGCCGGTCAGAGCGACGTCCGTTCCTGGTTCCGGTTTATACTGGGCCGGCGGAGCTAACATGGGGCGCGCCTCGTGGGAGCCTGCGGGGCCAGAAGGCTTAACGGGGGGGGCCCTCGTTCCTCGAACCGCTCTCACGGAGCGTGTCACAGGACATTAGTCATCCACACCCCGCACCCGTGCTGAATAATTCACCCCCAGCCATTCCTTTCCACCTGAAGGGCTTGTCTCCTGGCGTCACCAGCAGGCGACTTAACAGCTCCCAAAGGGTCAGAGTTTTCAGAGTTTGATCCGTGCTCTGCTGGCAGCCTGGGGCGAATGCACTCCATGTTTGTGGACCCTCTGATGCCCCATTCTCTGCTAGGACAAGTTGGGCTCTAACCTTGAACGTACCTTCAACAAGGACAGCGCCGCTAAGTGCCGTCTCAGATTCAGCCGAAGAATTTCCACGCAAAAAAAATTAAAAAATTGGATTTTTGTGTGATTAATGGAGGAGAAAGGCTCCCACAGCCATATACTAATTGATCACCTGGCCCAGCTTTTTATTTATTCTTTTTACAGTAAACAATTTCTAAATCAATCCCGACAGTCCGCCTCCTCCCGTAGTCCCCCCTCGCAAGTCGACGAGCAGATGAGATCCCTAAATGGATGATGCCGCAAGATATAAGAAAATACATGCCTGATACAAATTGGTGCATTCATCAGTGCTCAATCCCCATCGATCGAGTCTAAGGGGACCTCTTTAGCTGTCTACAGTGTAGTAGCCAAGAGCCAGATAATAGATTTTATAGCGTAATTTTTAACTGATAAGGACATTAATAGCTTAATGAATGGTTTTCTTTGCTCATATCGCATTACTGCAGCTTTCATGCCCTGAACTATGTTGTGATGAACATGCTAAGACATCCTCAACATGCTGTTATAATTACTGAAAGTGCATATTTTAGCTGTGCAAGATTTTGTTCCTGTTTGTGCAAAACCCTGACAATGGGCTACAGGGCGGGGAAGGAGACCATGAAAGAGGTGAAAATGATCAAACAGGGTGCAGTTCCATGTTAAATACTTAGAAAGATTTTTAGCCTTTTTAATGTACAGTTATCTGGAATAAATTTCCCTGGTACAAGGTGTAGCAGTATTACTAATACTATGAAGCCAGTTCTGGCAGAAATGTCTGATGTACTACATAGTGCATTTCTTTGAAAAAAAATACATAGGCCACCCATATCTGTGGTTGTACATTTTCGACATGGGGTGAACGGGGATAGACTGCAAAGGGAACGTGGCTGAAGATTCCCTCTTTTGTTCACACAAGCGTGTTACAGCTGACAGTGCGGAGCTGGGCCAATTATCCACGAGGCCCACATCTGTACAAACGTGCAACTGGCCGGTCGTGGGCACGCATTTAACAGACAACTAGTTTTCAGTATGATTTGCACAACAGTGCAGTTTGGCGTGTGTAGTGTGGGTCGTGTTGTGTAAGGATGCAGTGCCACCCACAATGTTTTTATCAATGTGCTGTTGGACCAGGGCTGTGTACAGGGCCTCTGGCTAGGCCTTAGTCCCATGTTTTACCCTGAAAATGATTTTCTTTCTGGTGTCCTACCACTAATACTGATTGACAGGATCGTTGAGGTGTAAATCTGTTCACTGGCGTAGACGACATGGAGGCAGAGGGAATCAGATCAGTCTGGTCTCGTTAGGCACGCTGGTCAGGTGACGCTTACAGAAGCCATTAGGGGGCAGTGACGATGCGAAACAGTGAAAGAGCTGCACTGCCTCG
Source organism: Cyphomyrus plagiostoma (assembly GCA_019775915.2). Lineage (NCBI taxonomy): Eukaryota > Metazoa > Chordata > Actinopteri > Osteoglossiformes > Mormyridae > Cyphomyrus > Cyphomyrus plagiostoma. Next base: position 17,279,101 of record JABFEA020000138.1, on the reverse strand, counting down.
CCCCGAACAAAACTCAAAGTGTTATTCAGCTTGTCACTGGTTAATAATTTATCACAAAAGAAATACAACTTCCACAAATTATTTTCTGATTCATGAGCTCTGAAGAAGGATGTGTTTGGCAAATTCCTCATGGACAAGTACTGTATATTTTTGCATATTATTCACAGTCAAAACCTGTATGCTATGTTGATCCAAAAAGGAAAAAAAATGATTTCTTCTTCATTTGTTTTGTTGCCAACCATTTGAAAGTTAAAAAAGAAATCACGAAGCAGGGGATGCCTTAGACAGGATGCCAGTCCATCACAAGCATAAAGGTCAAATTTGGTGACCCCTCCCCCCTCTAATTTGCCTAAATCTCTCTAACATTGAGAGCAAATGAAACTGGAGTGCCAGGGGAACACATGTAAACTCAGCACACAGAGCCAGGGCGGGGGCCACTCCTCAGAATATGTGGATCGATACTGGAATATTGATTCTTTTGATCTGGATGTTTCATTTTGAGAATTGATTGTGATGTTAAAATATCAGTTTTTTACATGGTAGTTTAAATGTTTATAGTATTACAGAGATCAGGACATTAACTACTACCAAGCAGGGTAGTGAGGGCGGAGAAGGGGGGGGGGGTTCTGGGGCCCAAGCACTAGGGGGACACAATTAAATCCGCTTAGGGACCTGGAAAGTATTGGTACTGCTTGGTATCGGATCGAATAGAAAAATATAGGTTTCACCCATCCCTAGTCAAACGTACACTCCTGGGAAAAGGCTACATCATTACCCACTGTGGAAACACACCAAGCAATTTGTTAACAATCTAAAGTCTAAATGACATCTTCCTTTCTGTTATTTATGAGGTACGTCTGTGCTATCTCCCGTTACTCAGTAAAGATGCTCTTTACTTGATGATGCTGCAGAGAAAGGTAGTCAGATACTCCAAAGGCAGATAGCTTCCGCTCTGGAAGATAATCTTCAACTACAGTTGAGCGTTCACCCAATCGACAAGTAACATTTTGCTCTATGCATCATGGGTCCACATACAGTAGATAAAAACATCCAAGTATTAAAAATACAGTCAAAAATCTGAACAGCCAGAGTAATCCATCTAAGAGGCAGTTCTTTATTTTAGCTAAACATGGGATTCCGAGCAAACCTGGCAATTGCATTAACAATAACTTTTATGCATCTTTCCACATTGTGATGCTTGTAAATTGGCCCTCAGACCTTCTTAGCCTGTAAAATATTGCCTCTATATTGACGAATAAAGCAACATCTGTGCTTCCCCATTTCACTGCTATATTTAATTATGAAATCACTGAGGAGGAATTATATCTGTATCTCAGTCTTGTCAAAGTAGCACAAGACATATGCATAAAAAACACACATAACGCAGCTCAGAATGTTTTCATTTATATTCGAGATCTGCCTCAGGCTTTGTAGACGCACTGCGAAGATGGTATACTTATTCATACACTAACCTAAAACAACAACAATAATAAGTATAAGGTAACACCAAACATTCCAGCTAATTGGTCTTGTCCCAGCCCTGAAGTCCTTGGTAAGGTGTAGTGGGACAGAAAGGGTCCTGCCGTGAAGCATCTACGCCCCAAGCCCCGGTGAACATCAGGCTCTATTGACGCTGAACCATTTAGACGTTCAAACAGAGAGAAGCGTGTGCATCCATAACAACAGGGGGGGATTCTCCTTTCGCCATGCCGCCGTTAATAGTGTCCGTCCATAACAACAGGGGGGGATTCTCCTTTCGCCATGCCGGCGTTAATCGTGTGCGTTGGTCTTCCAGGTGCAGCGTTATCAATCAGTTTGTTTGCCCTCTGAACAACATTGGCGTCACTGTGTAGCCAAGGAAACCAGCTAATTGAAAAAATAACACGTCTTTTAGTGCAGCACAATATTGGTTTAACGTTTAACTTTTTACGTCATTTACAAAAATTATCTTCAAGGTGCGAAGTACGAGTCTATCCAGGGGTGGACTGGCAGAAAGCAGTCCAAGAATTTGAAAATATACTGGGGTGGAGGGGGGGTGGGCTGGTGGTGGTCTTGGCTGATTGTGGTCATCAGTGACATTACTTATTTCCTGCTATCAACCAAGAATCATGAAGAAATCGACTGACGAGTTGCGCAGCCCTGGTACATGGGCTATATAATAGCGGGGGTTGGGCAAGGAAGACTGGCCCAAAGGCCCAAAGGTGAGATTCCAAAACTTCCAGATGGCCAATCCACGCCTGAATCTATCACAGGGACAGGAAAGAGAAAGGTGGCCTTTCTGCAGGACCCTGAACTGTGTCTTAGAACCTTCATGTTACAGTAAACTAAATGAAAGAGAAAATCACATTAAAGGACTAACTTAACCACCTCCCAGACAGATCTGAAGCACCTTCCAACAGCACCCTAAATTTGCCAATCTGACCTTACTTATCCCAAATGAGCTAATAGAGGCCAGCTGGACCTCCTTAACTGAGACATTTGTTAGCACGAATGGCACACAGGATGGCAGTTCATGCTACACTTTAAATGACACACTAAAACAATAACAATAAATAAATAAAATAGAATTTCACAAAGTTAAATCCCTCATTATATTATAAACGGTTAATTGTTTAAGCAAATATGGTCACATCATGATTACAGCAGGCAGATTTCTGAGTATAAAATGATTGAATCATAAAATGATTTAATTAGTAGAAATAATAATGTATAACTCTGTAATAATGTAATTTCAGACCTAGCTATATGCACTGTATGTATGTATATATGTGTGTATTGCTCCCACACTTTGTATGAAAATTTTGTAGGGAGGGAAAATCGTAGAAGACAAATTGCATGGCCATATAATCCACCGGTGTCCTCTCAGTACTGCAGAGTCCAAGGCGTGTCGGTTAGGTGAATTTGTAACTCTTAATTGCCCAATAGTCCCGGAAAAGCAGCTAAATGTTGGCGTTTACAACGGTGTTACCTTGAACAGCAAAAACGAGCTCCTGGGGGTCAATCAGGGGAGTTCGCTTGTCGTCAGCTTTTTTCCCAATTCCCCGGTGGCTCCGCCTCTTCCTGGTCTCCCCCCACAGGTTGGAACCGCCATGCATGCTCGGGATGTTCAGGACGGCGATTCCCTCAAGGGAGATGTCGCAGAAGTCCAGCTGCATGCCATCACACTTCACCATGTGCGACAAAGGGGAGCAGCCGCACACGTTAGTTCCTACGGCTCAACAAGTACAGCTTTGCGCTAATAACCCAAAGGTCATGGGTTCAAATTCCAGACAGCTTTGGGTAGAAGTGTCAGGTGGATGGAATTTCCACGGGATGTGTTGTGTCGTCCGCTACTCAAAGCCCATTTTGTAACACAACAGACTGCATTACACAAGTGAGCTGATTCAAAATTCTCTCCCTATTGTTTATCTTTAACAGATTTTTTGTTCTTCAAAATTATTAATGGAGTATGAGCTAATTTAGTTAACGATGTGTAGTGCTAATCTGAAATGGCAACAAAGGATTTCAGTCACCTCCCACAGACTCAGCTGAACAACTCTTGGGATCTCGACATCGCGTGAGAAAAAGAGAGAGAGAGAGAGAGAGAGAGAGAGAGAGAGAGAGAGAGAGAGAGAGAGAGAAACCCTGATTGTTCCCTGACTTCAATGGCTGTGGGATGATCTCATGCCTCTAATGAGACAAGTTACTTCTGCAATCCCAGTTCTGAATATTTCTGGGAAAAAAAATGTCACTAATACGTCACAGAAGCAGAACAAAATTTGTCTTAATAATAAAAAGCTAAGGTTTGATTGAATTCCCTCTGAATGTTACACCCAGCATCAGGATAAGGTGAACTGCTTTTGTATATTCCTGCTTGTGTGTATAAACTCTCAGCAGGCCCAATAGTTCCCCTCTGCGGATTCTCAACAGAGAGCATTTAGTCCTTATAATTTACTTTCTGTATGAAGGTGGTTTGGTCTTTGACAACCTGGAAATGTCCAGTGGGGGTGCAGCCCTCTGCCAGGCGTGACCCACAGCTGCTTAGACCCACTGCTGCATGTTTATTCCCGGCGAAAGTGGGCGGAGCCACTCCGAGCGCGAGCTGTGCATCCTGCCTTGGCTTGTCCCCCCACGGCTAACTAATGAGGGCCTCGGGCTTCTGAGATGCCCCAGCAGAGGGACGTGGTGGAGATGGATTGGTCCGGTGTCGCCTTCATTATCACCCGGTATCGCACGCAGCGGGCAGATCAGAGATAATTACCTGTATGCTCGTCTGTGGCACCGACAGGGAGCTGCCCCCCCCTCAGCAGCTCCTCTGCCCTCCTCCCCAACGTCAGAGCCGGCGCTGTCGCTAACTAACCACTTTAAACATGGAGCTACGCTGCCCACGGTGATTATACTGCTCATGTGATCAGCAAAGCTGAAAGCTCCTTCTGATGCTTAAATATATAATGCAAATATATAAATAAAGGTGTCAAGGTTTAATACACATTCGGTGGTCAAAATCAGTCAAAGGGAGCATGAATACTGATGCATCAAAGTGGTAGTAATGACATTATTCTATTATTCATCACAGCAACAGTCAAATCCAGCCTAAAAATGTATAATGCATTAGACCTGCAAACAGCGCTCTCCAAGTCCAGTAAGATGGTTTGGTGTTACCTCCACTTCCAGGAAGTCGTGCAGCTTCTTACAGGTGGCAGAAAAAGTTTCAGACGTCCCGAACTCGAAGTACCACAACTTGTTCTTGGTCCTGAGAGCAGAAACAAAAGGACCTCAGAAGGGAATGTGTCATCTTATATGCGTTTGTCCATGCAGCCGACTGACCTGTACGAACACAAGCAATTTGCACCAAAGAATAATCGTAAATTTTATAACATTCTTCCACTTGGTTGCTAATATTTAGTGTAGAACGTCACTAATAATTGCATCTAGAAATATTGAGCTACTTGGATATATGATACCTCATCTGATCTAAACATGAAAAATACCACTAACGCTAGAACAGAACATCGTCTGACATCTGTTAAGGCAGGAAAAAAAAAACAAAAACACCAGAATCTACAAGTGGCAAATTAGGCGAGGTTACTGGAGCCATACAGCATGGGTATTAACGGTTATGACACAGCAAGGTGCAGCGAATTCCGTAATCTCAATTAGCAAGAGGTGAGGGTCAGCCAAGCAGCCTGCATGACAGACGACGCTTACGCCGTTCTCTCAAGCGATTGGATACTTCAAACTAATAATGGGGTCTGACTTAAAAAAGCCTGTAAGGGAGGCAGCTTGATTGCTGAAAAGCACTTAAAGGGGCACAGACGTCGGAGGAAAGCGTTACTATTTAAAATAAAATAGCGGGCGTATTAGCTGTCATATTAAATATGGCACATCTCTATCTATACCTCAGCCCCAAAGGAATAGATACATAATAAATATTATTTTATAAAGAAAAAAATAGTATGATGAGCATTTTTTCTGAATATTATTTCTCTACAGTATCCCAGCTTACTATACAATTAACTACTTTGAATAGCCAGCAATGTGGACAAGACCAATTTATCGCAAGTCCTCTATAAGCAATTACTCACAATTCATAGTTATTTCCAACAAAATCACACACATAAATATCTCCAAATTGTATATTCCAATATCTTTCATAAAATGCAGCAGAAATACATAAATGGCCCTAAATAATGTCTATTTACTGGGAATTGTTCTTTACAGAGTGCGGAGGTAAATGCATGTGGAAATACTGGGAACTAAAAAATGCTTGTTAAAAAAATAATTTAAAAAACTGAAGGAGAAATCTCCGTACGGAGGCAGGCGCTTAGTGTCTGAATGGCCCATGAGGTAAATCAATATTCCCTGACAGTCTGGTAGTCTCTGTTTATCTAGTGAAGATGACTTGACTTAATTCACTAGGCTGAGAGTTAGTGAACCTCGAAGGAGTCGTAATAACTTTCATTCATATATATATACACAGAAGTTTACATCTACAGGTGTGCCACCAGTTAACTCAAATGGTGTCAATTAATCAGAAGCTTTTACAGCTCAGACTGGAATCATCTGGAATTTTATATGTTGTTTAAAGACATAATAAACTTAGTGTACATAAACTTCTGACTTTGAATAAAAAGTTAAAATTCCTCTCTCTGGTGGTGCAGTGGTTAGCACTATTGCCTCACACCTCTGGGACCGGGGTTTGAGTCTCTGCCTAAGTTACATATGTGTGGCGTTTCCATGTTCTCCCCATGTTGTTGTGGGGTTTCCTCTGGAAACTCTGATTTCCCCCCATGGTACAAAGACAGGCTGAGGCTGATTGGAGTTCCTAAATTGCCCGTAGGTGTGCATGTGTGACTGTGTCCTGTGATGGGCTGGCCCCCCATTCAGGGTTGTTCCCTGCCTCATGCCCTTTGCTTCCGGGATGGGCTCCGGACGCCCTGTGACTCAGTAGGATAAGTGGGTTGGAATACAAAAACATTTGGTGATCCCGACTGACCTAAAACAGAAAAAAGTTTACTCAGATTTAATGTTCGACAGTGAGGAAAAAACCTTTTTTCTGAAGTGCATGTAAACTTCTAGTTTCATCTGTATGTATATCACAGTACATCTGACTGGCTTCCCAGCAGTCCAGTAAATGTAATGACTCAAAATGTATTAATTCATTGTCATGAGATGCCTGGAAAACCCCTTGCGCAGTGTTCAGTGCTTACAGACATGATGTAAACACTCCTACTGGCTCAGTTCCACTGACATTTTGTGGAGGCGGTAGGATCAGGCGCTGTCACCTGACATTTGTGCCCACCGCTCATTGTGTACAGAGTAGGTGACAGAGGACCAGCCGTGCCAGAATCAGAGGGTCAAAAGCCAAAAACAATTAACCTTCTTTGGATTGTCTTGTATCATTTTTTCCACTGACAGAACAGCGACTGATATTATTTAGTAGCTGGACAGTTAGAGGCCTTAATGATGTTAATGCTGGGCTGTGGGTAACAGTGGTTAAGGCCGCAAGGTTCCTGGCTAAAATCCCTGGGTCCCTAATTATTTAGTTCACCTGAGTTATCCCAGCGAAATATCTGGCGGTAAAGAGGGGCAAAACGCTAAGTCGCTTTGGAAACGGTTGGCAAAGCGACAATACAGCGTATTTGTTTTTCTTGATACTTAGCTACCTAAAGCTGACGGCCATCATTTTAACTAACAAAACATAGCGGTGTTGCTTTGGTAGTGAGCTTTTGTTTAAAGAAACTTATTAGCTGTTTCTGAAAAGATTGTGTAATTAGTTACTTAGCTGCCTATTATTCAGCTAACCGAACCTGTTGTGGAGAGGCATTTTTTAAAATATTTATAGCAGAATAAATCATTCAGTCGATGACTTAAATACAAAATATCTGCCACACATCAGTTACAAAATCCTTTCATTACAGAGGCACGCTCCTTGCCATGGTAACCACAACTCATCACTGTTCTACATTTATGTTTTAATGAGATATTAGAGCTAATATTCTATTGTAACCTCTTATAATATTAATTGAAAATAAAGCACGGCTATGTTCCTGCACTGTGTTGCCTGACACTCTTGATTTTCTTAACTGTAGATAATCTATATTTCTCAGATATAATAAATGCTAACCAGAAATACAATAAAGGAAATACTGAAGGCCGCATAAAGAAAACTGCAATTTATGTTTTGGAGTGAAACCCTGCAGCGGCGATCTATTAGGATAAACAAGAGCAACAATCGCTAAATTATTGATTTCCTCATTATGCCTTTTGTCAGGACCATTTAGTGACTTTAAAAATGAGCTTTCATTAGCCACTTCCAGGAGAAACAAACCTGACATTGATTTATAGCATGCAACATAATCAATAGATACAGTGGAGTACAGAGCAGGGGATTGTGGGACATGAAGAGAAGGCCGGTCCTGCGTCTGAACGTTTCGGCCGCTGCGAATGTTATCTGCTCGCTTATTTTGCTTAGCAGACATATTCAGGATGGTTACACTGTGCATTCTGAATGTCTCACATACCTGCACTGTCCCATATAGGTAAAGCGATGAGTTTAATGCGTTTATATTCATAATAGCTGTACTTTATAGCAGAGTAACAAGACCATACTGACCATCCAGTCAAAATTCTGCAGTCGAATGGGTTGCTACCTAGACTTTGGCATAATTATATAATGGATATTTTACCCCCATCTTTTAAAATGCAACAATACTTTTCTTACATGCAATTCTTTTTTTTAATCCCTTAATCATGCCATATGCAACTTTAGCCGGTTTTTCAGTGCTGCACTTTGCAATAATATTTATCGAGGCCTCGTCACTGTGGTGCTGCTTGATGTTTCTGTTGTTGGTTTCTGAGGACTTGGAGACAGAAGGTCAAATCAAATCAAGCCAATTTGCCATGTACTTAAACATCCTGCAAACTCAGTGTTTGGCACTAAAACACATACCAGCACGTCATAGCTGGCAGAAAACCTGATTCATGGCTTCTCATTGGTTTAAACATGTATCGCTGATACATACAATGAAACGGTCGTGATCCCTCCTAAATGGCCTGGATGAGTACATGATTTCAGGACCATTATAAAAGCACAATGGATTAAACGTATTTTGCCTTTTGAGATTAAGTACAGATTATGTGCAATATAAGTGTTCTCTGGGTAAATTGTTCTTTCTTCGTATAATCATTAGCAGCAACAGCAGATGATAACAGACACGATGCAGTGTGAAGATGTAAAAAATAAATTTGCAAGGAGAAATAATTCATTTTAAAAAATCATGTGCGTAATAACAGAAATGCAAAGTTGAAATTGCCTTGAGCTAAAAGCAACACTTGATTACGAAACATATATTCAGTTCTGTTCCTTGGTTGTTTTAATCGGTTCGGATGACAGAAATTCCCACCTCTTACACTGTATCTTGGATGCTGGTCACCATATTCCTCTCTGCTTGAACTCCAGGTACCAGGAGACCATTTTAACTGGTCACCAAGTGGAAACTCTTCCCACAGAGACAGTGTTTAAACAGCACTGATGATGTCAACAGACCAGCCAGGTTTCCATGGTAATGTTCTTACTGCATTAATGAGAATTATCCTCAGAGGAGAAGTCTTTTTCTCCCAGGGCCTGCCTGTCTCATATTATCCCTAGGTGAGACAGCTTATTGCCCAGAATAGTGTGCCATTGTTTTATTCAGTTTTAACTATAAACCTAACAAAGCCAGGACTAAAGTCTGTTCTATCTTTTATCGAAATAGAGAATAGCAAAAAGATCATATCACAGAGAATGACACTAAACCTGCACACTTTACAGTCAGCTCTTGGTACACTACAGAACAAAAGAATCAACAATATGGCGAGCTGTGGACTGGTCTGTGTTGCAAAATGTACACTGGAGTATGGCAAACAGAAGAGCACACAGCACTGCAGCTCACTGGGAAGACCAATAAAGATCGTCTTCTGGCTCTCTAGTCGATTCTCTCCACTTAACCTAACAAGACCGTCCCCACGACAAATCACGGCCCGCTCTCATTTCTCATTAGGTAATTAGGAGTGTCCCATTCGTCTAATTTGATTTCCATCTGTTTCCTTTCGGCTGGTGGACACTATGGCCATCATCTCCATCAGCAGTGCTGACAGATGATGTTGGGACAACTCCAACAGCATAAGGTCTATAGCGAGATCATAAATACCACGGGGAGTAATATATCTCTGTAGCAGTGTTTCCAATTGCTTTCACAGTTGGTTCATGTTTTTGTTCCCTCCATGCTTCCTGCCAGACAGTCCACGTTTTTGCTCCGTCCCAGCTCCTCGAGGGGGTTGCAAAAACATGGACTGTCTGTGGGTCCCCATGGACCCGACTGGGAAACGCTGCTCCTTGGTGCTACAGACAGCACTGGGGCGGCTTCAAAAACGTCAAGGAAGTTTCCTTTGAGAATGAAAGGACAAGACTTAATCTGCTAGGAGGGTGTCCAGATGGAAGCAAAATCAGACAGGGGTGGCTGCTTCAGCCATTTAAGAAACACGATTCTGCATTTGATTTTTAAACAGGTGGGCTTTTGGTACTCAAAACATGGCATTTACATATATGCCCTTTGGAGCAGCTTCTATCGTTTAATAAATACGATACAAAAAGTGTTCATATTATGACTGTTAACTAACCGATGGCTGTACTCTAAGCACCTGTTGCTTGGCTGTTTCCATTGTATAGCTGTCCAGCCACATGGCCGTTCTCTCGGCAGTTACTCGCAAACCGTTGATCCCATACATTCAACAATTTTCACCTCTGGCATGAGAACTATAACAGACTGAGGGAGTAAATGTTACGGCAACATTTGTGGGTCCACAGCAAGAGGTCCTCCCCTCAGAAATAACCTCCAAAGACACAACTTTGAGTTCCATTTCATTTTTTTAAAACGATTCACCTGAAACTGATAACAAATTCATAACAAAAACCATTTTTATCTTCTGACATCTTCTCAGCTAAATTGGGTAAACTAATGAGTTTAATTTAGACAAGACAGAATGATCCTGCTCGTCAGACACATCCTAGGTCTCATTTTGCAGCCACCCTAAGAGGGACAGACCCAGCAGTGCCCTCTTCCTACCAGCCCGTTTGTTGAGTGCAGCATCACCATAAAATAACACGCTAAAAACATGGGCTTGACGTCTGCGTCGCTCTCTCCAGGCGATGGCACTCCAGCGCTCCCACAATGCCGCAAGACAAAAAAAGGCACGTTGTCATTGATTTTTGTTTTTTTTTTTTCTTTGACACTTAATCTAACCTGGGATGATCTATGACCTTATTTTCCCACTAATTTCTTCTTGATCAGAGGTGATAAATATCCCATTGACATAACTAACGTCTCCGCGCTGCACCTCTCTGTGTAACACTGGGCTGTCTCAAGTGATGCCCTTTCTTGAGGTGTAAAAACATGGACCTTTATGCTATTAAAGACCCAAAAACTGTACTGTTTCATATCCTCCCCTGTCCCGGGTCATGATCAAAAAGAATAGATAAGTATAGAATTTAAGTGGGGAACTGCATTAATCCTGTTTTTTACTAATAGTTTATGACATCATTCATGCGGCATTCGAACTTTAAATCTTGCTTGGATGCTCGGGGAATTGAAAACAGCGTATAATTGACTACTATATACACTAATGGCCAGTTTCCCAGTCAAGGATTAAGCCTAAGCCTAGACTAGCTTTGAGTTACAATAGTGAATCTCCCTTGAAACTGCAATTTAGTCCAATACTAGTCTTAATCCTTGTTTGGGAATAATGTTTAGTTACTCAAAGGACTGTTACCTGCAAAAACCATGGTATTTACCATCGTAAAAACTACCTGAGCCATCCATAATATTAAGCAGGGCTTCCACAGTTTGAATGTTACTGCAAGACTGAGCGCAGTAGATATCAAATGCCCAAGCGAGCTGGGTGAAAGATCTGCCACTTTTCCGATTAGTGCCACAAAAAGTACAGTGTGTTGAAATGTACAGTGTGTTGAGATAGCAGACTGGCTTGGTACAGAAGGAGCATGGTTCACTCAGTTCATGAATGACTCTACAGCAATATTACAAGCAGCGCAGCAGGTTTTAGTTAAAGGACTCTTTGTTTCAAACCTCTGGGATTAGGATTTAGAAAATCATCTCCTTGTGAACACAACTGTTTTTCATCTGCAGCTGTTGGGACATGACAAGACGACGGACCGGCGGGTAGGCAAACCTACCGCAACCATAACTTCCCCTGATCGTTAGTCCCTCCTTGACTGTCTAAAGGGAAACTTGCTTCAGGATTATGAATGACTCAGTCCCCACTGTGAGAAGCGTTATGTTTTACAGTGACACCTAGTGGTGTGTACTTACACTATTGTCACAACATGAAAGCGCAGTAAACACATACATATAGCTAATTTCTGCTCATTTCTCTGTCCTTTTTGTAACACCCATAGAATATCAGAGGAATGGTATTGGAATATTATGTAAATTATCTACGCCATATGCATGTGAATTTTATGAAATACATCTATTAATGGGTAGAATTAAATAAATCTGATGGGCTGTGTAAGGATGCAAGTCATTTAACAAGAGATATGTGGCTGCGATCCACACAAAAATAGCTAATTATTACAATGCCTATTTATAAACATTGTCCTACTTGTTAAAATATCGGCACGGAAAAAGAAAAGGGTCATGGAGAATTAATAAATAGCCGATGAGAGATACAGCTGAGTGGTTGCTGCAGTTTGTGAATGTAAAGCTCTTCGAATATGAACGATAATGATCATGGAGAGGTGTGTAGCTGACAGCTGGTGGCTCAACGGGAGTTGGAGGCTCCGTGCTCGTGCTGGGGGAAACTCTGGGGCTGGTGGACGCTCCAATGAGTCCAGAGGAGGCAAGGAAGCATATGGACGCGGGGAGGTCCAAGCAGGCAAGGGGGAGACTGGCAGGGGCACGGGGCTGCGGGCAGGAGAAGCCAGCACTTTAGGTGTCTCCAACCACACCCCCGCACACAAGCACGCTTATGAAGCATGTTTACAAATAACACTCCCGCAGATTGTCCCTGCGCACACACACACACACGCACGCACACGCACGCACACACACACACACACACACACACATTCACAGGCTAACGCCAGCCAGCCTGCATGCCAAGTGTGTTTACTAATAACATCCGTGCCGACCGTGTGCACATTTAAAGCAGCCTGACCAGTGTGGCAGCGCGTCATCGTGGAGCGGAGAGAAGAGCAGGATTATTTCCACACACACACACACCCCCCCCGCTCTATTTGGGACGCTTCAACGTTTCCGGATCCCCCCGCATCCCTCGTCCTGTCCTCTTACAGTACCGCCGGCCGTAATTACAGATCTGAGGACTGTGGAAGCTGGTGGAGTGGGTGTAAATGAGGGTGCCCCCGTCGCGAGACGGACAGGGCCACAGGTGAGATCCCCAATAAATTACACTCATAAGTGGCCATTAATTATAGATGACAGCCTGCTTAGACAAATTATTTCATCTCAAATGAGGTGCGAGGACTTTCGCTGGCTGGGCCCAGGGCTCCAGCAGGACTGCATGCGCCAGGGTTCTGGGGTCAGCTGGGCCCCGGCACTGCACTCACTTTGATGGGGGCCCTCATTATGCTAAACGGCGCTCCATGTCTCGGCGTCCCCCTGACTTTGGGAAAGGTTAACTGTGGAATATTTTATGGAGTGGATAAACCGAGAGGGCCTGAGTAAACTGCTCTGAGACTGAGCTCTCAGCTAACGGGCGCAGAGCCTTTAAGGAGAGGCCACCGGCTAACGCTAATTCTATGATGCGAAAGAAGAGGCACTAATATGCTTAGCAACAAGGCAACAGATGTTATCTATCCTTAAATAGCGCTTCTGTCCGTGGAAGAAAAGTGCGTTACAATATTCATGATGCCCTAATCCCGCCCCTGCAGTGTGTCAGAAAGACAGTGGGAAATGAGACGTCATGTCATCCGATGGATGTGACATGTTGATACCGACATCTTCATTCGACGATGGAAACAGACTATCGTGCGTAGCGTTTAGCAGACTATGCATTATGGGCTATGTGAAGATGAGAGCGCTAGCAGAAACTCTGAAGGAGCTGAAGAGAGAAGCATCTTTGAGCTTCTCTCTCAGGCAGAGATTAGTGTGTAATTACAAGGCAGATCAGTGACAAGATGAACAGTATATTTTAACGAGACAGGAGTCGTCCGTGGCCCCGATTGTCTGGTTTTAATCCTCGACCTCATTATCACCTCCTGGTCCGGCTACACCAGTAAATTAATCTATCTGAAAAGTGTCAAATCTTCTCACCTCTCTCTTCTTAATCACCCAAGGTGCAAATCAGGAGAGGGAGCCAGGCTTGTGTATTCATCACAAAAGTCCTTTTTTTCATAATTAAAAATGAATATGCTATTATTTTCATGGTGATTAAGACTGATCAAATATTTATATCTTGTTTAAGGTCAATCCTGAGACAAACAAATTTTCGCTCTTTGAATTTGGAAAATTATAAGGATGCTGAGGCAGTCGTGGAATTTCTGAGATAAAGCTGGACTCTTTAGCGGTGTTTTGTGTGGAGTGACCCTGAAGACCTGCTCTAACCTTCTTAATAGACCGGGGGTGGAGGAAGGGGGCAGAGCCTGTTTGTCTCCGGTTATATTTAGATTTTGCGATGCATTTTTCAGCTGAAAATCTTGCTTTGGGAAATGACAATACAGACTTGGACTTGAACTAGTGACCCTTTTGGTCACCATTTCATCCAGTGGTCACCCTTCAAAGAAACTCCGGAGCCTGACAACAGACTCAGACCCCCTTGGACGATTTTGCAAAAGCCACAATACCTTGAAAAACTATAATCATACATTATTCAAATGGAAAGGATAGTGTGTAATAGAAAGATCCTAAACCCATTCCTTCCAGTAAATTATTCATAGAATTCAAATAACAGATGGTATAATTTTCTTAAAATATCTCAATCATTTTTCAAAATTGGATAAAACAATATCTATACACATAGTTATGTACTACGTCTGCATCATTTTGCTAATTCATCTATTCATTTTTTTTTCATATTGTTCCCAACCTTACAGTCACACCCTCTCCGGAATCCAGACAAGGCCTTCACTATAAGCAATACATTTACGATAACGGGCATGAACATGTCCGACACACACAGGCTGAACGTACGAAGAGTTCCAGGTGGGCAGGCCTCCTACAGGACATGCAAAAATACCAGATTTATTGCCCAAAGCAAGCTCATCATGCGTTTCGCTCCTCACCTTTACGTGGTTTCCAGGAGAGCAGACAGTCAACCAAAGGCTCTCTTAAAGATTAATTTTATTACAATATAAGAAAAATAAATTTGGAGTTCACCGGGCAAATTGCTGAACTCCAAACCTGGTAATGTAAAATATGATTATGGCTATAAATATGATTATCAAGGGTCTCTGCTGAAGCTCCTGTGTCATTGTTCTGACAGATAGATGAAACTGAGGCACCCAAGCAAATTCAATTTCCAAACCAATTACTCTCTATTGTTAGGGATGACTTATTGGTATGTTAATTATTTATAGAAATATAGATGCCAAGTTTCTAAAATGATATTTATTTTTTGGACGGAGGTCAAGTTTAGACACCAACACGGCTGAATAATTTATGCCTCTCATGTTGTACATGTACATAAAACATCTGGATAAAACACGAAATACCTTTTACCCATGAAATAATATTCTCTTATGTCTAGCTGTCTCTGGGAATCAATTGGACTAGTTGGTTTTCTACTATCATTCTGAGTGAAAACAAAAAACAAGATCAAACTTTCATTGTGAAATATTCTCTTCCATGGTGGGGTTTAAAATGGGCTTATAGACAAATGTTACTGGAAATACGGCAACATCCACATTTCCCATTTTCATAGTTGCCTGCTCTCATGCAGCTGTTTTCCTGTGTCCAGCAAAAGCAAATCCTGGCCTATGTCCGGCAGACATACAGCATTGTATTAAAACAGGAAGTATTCTGATACAGCATTGACATCATCGTGAGATCATCGTGAGATCATCCAGCTGCCACTTATCACAAGGGGAAGTGTTGAGGTTCAGCGTTGCGGAAGTGTTGGGGTGGATCAGGCTCACCTGCTGTTGAACCTTTCGGGGTGCTTCTCCCGCATGACGTGGAATCTGTGGGCGATGGAGGCGTCCTATCAAGAGGGGACATGAGTTCAGCTTCCTCGTACAGAAATTATAGTTTTATGGTGGCTAAAGTCAGCTAGCTGTAGCTTCCGTGTTATCATTCAAGCATTGTCGCATGTATACTTTTAACAATGCAGTATTAAGTGCATCAGGATCCTACGGCCTCTGAGCGATGATAACTTTGGGATAATCCATCTTCATTCACACAGCACGAGGTAGCTGCTAACTGATGGGCTTTCACAGAGCAGTAAGGTTTCAAGTCTACACTACAAGTCAGACATAACATCACCAACAAAAGGGCTGAACAGCATGGCTTCTCCACACAGTTTAATTAATTAAACACACATTGCGAGTAATCACAGCCCCAACCGTACAGAATCCCGCTGACTCCCATGGCAACAGTGCGTCGTTTTCGCTCCCTGACCCCGAGCAAGAAAAGCAGCTATGCTGCTAGCGTGTCAGTGTGTGCGTGTGTGTGTGTGTGTGCGCATGTGTGTGGGGCGCCTTGGCAAATGTAATGACGTGCCTGTTGGAAAGGCCTGTGCTCTCCTCCTTGCGCTGGGATCGCACTACAGGTAGCGGCGGTCAATGTCATAATCAGACATTTCGAAAAAAATGGAATAAAGTGGCAGCCGTCCCGATGAATATTTCAAACTGACCGAGAGTCACGTTAAAAAGGAATAAGGGACGTGCCATATTATTCGCTTTCTGCCTTTTTTTCATGCTATATTTGGATTCTTCACATGCTTTGGTAGGACGTTGCCTCTTTTGGGGCTCAGTGCCAGGCGAGTTGCCTTTGCGTGAGGTCGTCTGTTTAGGCGACTCGTCTTTGCGTGAGGTCGTCTGTTTAGGCGACTCGTCTTTGCGTGAGGTCGTCTGTTTAGGCGACTCGTCTTTGCGTGAGGTCGTCTGCTTAGTGAGCATCATGCCCCTGTATCTGCTGCCAGTCTGGGCACATCTTTTGTGTTTTTTTGGTTAAAAAAAAGTAGGGTAATTATTGAATATGGTCTTATTGATGAATGATATAACATAGTGTGACAGGACATATGCAGAGTGTGTGAGTCAGGAAAATCTGCACATTCTTTGTCCAGCTTCTGCCATACTTGGTCTTTTGTTGCATTTATTCAATAAATCTTGACTGAAGTAGACAACATGTGAATGATACGAAAACTGTATGAAATCTAGCTGATTTAGGCCATATAATCTGAAGGTATCTGCATGTTTCTAAAAAGCAGACAAAACGGAAGTACAAAGTCATGCAGCACAAAGTAATGCTGTACAAGGTCTTTTCCCGTAAGAGCTAAAACAAACAAAAAAAGTTGAAGAAACTTTTTTACGCAGTTTACTCTTTATTTGCCCCACAAAAGCAATCTGTTATGACCGCTAGCTTCTTGAGTCTCACTACTGCGTCTACAGCCGTAGGGAGGACCCCCTGCTAGTTCATAGCACAAAATTTAGGATAAGCCAAGAAAAATCAATTCTCTCTCCCTCGATGCCCTTTGAAGGCACAGTTAAAAAGTTTTCCCTCATTCCCCAACGACCACACTTTCTTCAGCATGGACAAAAGGATCTAAAGTGAACGGATGCTTCTGAAAGATGGTTACTTGATCCCTTACAAAACCCACAATAAACCAAAACAAGAAAGCGAAAGATTGAGAGGTGATTTCTCCTCCCTGTTGGTTTAAGTTTTGATACCTACTCCAGGCGCTCCGTCCAGAGCCAAGCTATCCGTACCGGAGCATGGGTACCAGGGAGGGGTCTTCCTTTTTGTGCAGGCAATTATGAGGCCAGCTACAAAATGGCTTTTGACCACCGAGCCACAAACACGCCATAGAGCGGACACCACAGACTCTGCACCTTCAGGGATTTGTGCTCCGATGTGGGATAGCAAAAAAAGAAAAAAAATGACTCCACCCTCAATGCGAAAGAAGCTTACCCCATCTATAATGGGGGTCCCCCACGACACATCCATTCTCCACCCAGTGCCGATAATTACTATTGCAGAACTTCAGTGCCCAAATTAATAAAGGACATGTGTAATGTCTTCTCATAGCTCAACATTTAGTCCAATTACCAGTTTCACAGGCAGATGATGTTCCTTCACCATGAGAGTAATGACTTTGACATGAGTACAGGGTCATTAGAAGACTGACGACATTATCTTTGGGCCTCCTGTGTGATTAGCTCCCGCTCTCACTCGCCTAGCCTGATTTGGATCATTACAGTTCTTAATGGGGGATTATTCAACTAGTTAAATTAAGTAGGATAAATCTGGATTAGTATTTAAATGGTACATGATTAGCAAAAAAAATCAGAAAATGTCATCACAAAGTTTATTTCAAGAGGGGAGAGTCTTCACTGGATGTCCACTCGAAATCTTTAAAGTAGAAAATGCACATATACTTCAACTGAATAAAAAAAATATTATCAGCATAATGCAGAGACATGCAGGAGGGATGACTTATTTGTCTTTCTCCACCCAGCGAAGCAGCAGCATCAGCACCTTAAAGCAGGAGGCCGGCAGGCCAGGTTAATGAGTGCACTGTAGTTGCCATGCTAACAAGTCCCTCGGAGAGCCAGCAGGAACACGCAGTGCAAAGAAGGGCGGGCGGCTGGGGTGTTACGACAAGAGGTGACAAAACGCTGCCCTGTGTCACACACAACAGGCATTCGGAGGGTATTCATAGAAACAGAGTTATATGTCACTAAAAACAATTCAATGGAGGCTTGCTGGGTTTATTTGCAACGTTATACAGCTGGTAGCCTACAGAGAGCTACTTATACATGTTTACTTTAAATGATGGGATTAAATTATCTTATTACATTGGTATGTAATAACTTCTGAAATAATCGCACAATCAATTGAAGTCTACAGCTCATATCCTGCACTGTTCTCTTTTATAATTTGCATGGTTAAATTTTTAACTTTCATGTAATCTTCAGAATGCAGTTTCCTCGAAGGTGTAATCCTTTTAAATCTGCATAATCTCTGGAAGGATCATGAGGATGACTTGTTTTGTAATCTTTGCGCTACTAGAATTTTCTTTATTGTAAATGGAAAATTTGATTTGAAATGTGACACAAAATGTCACACTTCGTTCCACCGAGGTTTCGGAATCCTCTTAATCTTCATAGAAACAGCTTAATTTGTCAGACTTCTCACACAATGTGTATTACCAAGTCAAATAAACAATAACTGAACTTGAAATATGTCCCTGAGTAGGCTGCACAGCCATTTCAGCAAGGACAGTCCAGCTGCATGAGACTCGAAAACTACAACATTCTCCATTCAAGAATTCTGGTACCATTTTTCCGCAAGTAAATGCTCCAGTCCACACAAATTCGGTGACAGCAGGTAATAAACACGAGGACTCTGTAGGATTCCGGGCTCCTTGGTGGGTCATGGAAGATTCTCAGACCATCCATTGACAGGATGTGCTCTGTATTTTCCCTCCAAAACAAGGAGGAATTCTTCCATCTTGGGATGCTGCTGCTTACTCAAGATGGTACCATGTTATAAAATGCATCATGCTGAATTAGTGGCCCTACATGAAATACGCCAATAAAATGCACCCTACAGATTTAGGGAGTGACAAGATGATTTACTGTTAGAAATATGCACTTGGAGGTTTAAAGGTCCACAAGCTGTTCAGGTCCAGTTATCAGGGCTTTGTTGATGGATGAGCATTTGTAGTCCATCGTGCCTTTTTATCACGGATGAAAAGTTTGGTAGCTATTCTCCTCGCTTCACAGAAAGGGAAACCTTGCGCCATGACAGGTCTGCATGCACCAACCTATCTGTGGTCTTTAGTCACATGAGGCTGTTGTCTGGCCATTCTTGTTAATGAAGGACATTCAATCACGACCTAATCTCTGACCGGCACTTGTCTGCTGCTTCTCTGCTATTTCACCATCCCTGTCCAAAGCATACAAACTGCAGGGGGGTCTTATCAAATCCAAAATTACCAAGGTCTGATCTTACCACCACGCTCATTCTAGATATGAGTTTCCTTGTTTTTTTTCTGCACATCTTTTTATCGATCTGTATATTTTACAGCAAACTTTAATATCCTTTTTTTCTTTATCAAATTTATGCAAAATCACCATAAAATTATGACAAAAATGAGTCTGTCTTCATACAAATTTAACATTTTAAAATGTTCACACAGTAGCACTGAAAGGGAAAAAACGTTTAAAAACCTAAACATACAGCTAAAATAATATAACTACAAAAAACTTAAAAATTAAATTTTTCACACATCATCTTTGCAGACAAAAGAAGAAGCCTTTAAAAATCTAAATCCAAATTCTAAAATTATGAAAAATAAAATAAAAGCCTTTCCATCAAATTTATAAAGATGTTCAGATATCAGCTTTGCAGAAAAATAAAACCTTTGGAAATCATATAAAATTATGAAGAAATTAAATTATGAAAAGTAAAATCAAAACTTAATGCATCGATTTAATATAATGAACAAATGAATCTATGAAAAGTAAAATTACTCGCATCGATTTAGTAACAAAATGTTCACACACCAGCTCTGCAGGACGAGGAGCAGAAGCTTGGCTCCTGTGAGACCAAAATCCCTGCTCCATACCGTCCACAACCATTTCACTCCAGTGAGAAACATTCCCATGCTGAACAAAGCCACAGAACCTGACTGCCTGCTTTAAAAGCTGCTGAAAAATATCCCGTCTTCTGTCGCTTCAAAACACCACACACTCTACAAGGGTTTTAACTACAACTAAGACACAGTTTACGTGCAAAGTGACCATTATAATCGAATTAGTTTCACTTTAAACGAGCTGGTAATGTTGAAGAAATAGCATATATTCATTAACAACAGAATTGGATATGAGAATGTTGCTGGTAAAATTATTATCCACACAAGGGTGCTATAAATATCACATAATTTATTAATAAATAAAGGGGACAACAATAACCAAATATTAAATGTTTTCTTTGTTTGTCTGATCTACTTTAGGCTCATAACTGTAATGTTATTTATATGTGGGTTGTATTTTGGCCTTATGTGAAATGTTAAAAAGTTATATATTCAGTATTTGAGATCAGCAGCAATGAAAGCCTTTACTGAGAAGAACACATGCTTCCAAAAATATTTTATGTCCATAATGTACAATGACTGTGTGCCTTGATACATACATATTTGTTGGCATTTATAGGTGTCGAATTGACAGTAATTTGCAGCAGTCAGCAGTGGAAGCTGATTGCCTGGTAGTTATGTGCCAGAAAGGGACACGGCATAAAAATGGACATCATTTAGCTAACATTTGTGAAGGCATGCATCACTTATCTTGCCATCAAATTATAATGTCACAGCACAAGGAGCAGACTAGGCCCTAAACGGCAAATGTCAATTGTCGTATTTCCAGTGACATTTGTCTGTAATGGCCAACATGTGAAAGCCGTAATCTACCTGATTAGACACCCAAGGTTCCGAAATCATTAGTGGGACACCGAGAGCTGGGGATTAGCTGAAAGCCAAGTGTATGTTTAATGGCTAATTTTTGTTCCCAGAAACATTTACTACAAGGGCTTATGCCAATAAAGACACTAAGAAGTGTAAATTTCACTTGGAGATATTGTTCTCTGGGAAGCTTTTATTTAGAGGCTATAGTTCCACTAAATCCAATAAATACATGATATGTTGAAAACAATGAGAATTAACCCAAACAACATTGTGCGTCAATAATATTTGAAACATGTTTGGGAGTTTGACCAAGAAACTGTTTTTCAGTTTGGAATCATTGGCTTACAACTGGTATTTTTTCATCTATGCCTGGGTGACCATGAAGCTAGTATAATATCTTGTAAATTAAAAAAAAAAAGAGTCATATTCAAATTTGAATTCCTCTGGGGGGCCTGGGCTACTTCTATAAATAACAACGAATCGACTGGCTGGTTTTCTGCTGAATATTTTGTTTTTGGACTAGTGCACACAGGCCTACTGCTGGGAATGTGACACTCACCACTCCGATGGAGAAGTAATTGTTGATTATGCTGTAAGGCACAGGGTCGCCCTTCTCGTCTTTGTCATTGGGATGGACATCAATCTTCCAGCGGTCCAGCAGCACCTCCGAGCTATTCTCAATATCTTTCAAGATCTTCATAAGACTCCCTCCCTCATAACCTCACGTATATCAAAACACTGGTTACGCCATGACAAAGTACAGAGGGACATCCACACAGACTTAACACCAGCACTCACCAGCTATTCAGTTAAAGATAGGGACTTAAACTTAATTTATTATTCTTTTACGTTACCAGCTGTTTCTCAGAAATTTAGCATACAATAACAAAGGCTACATGTGTAACTACTATGGGTTAAGAGCATTTTGCTATTATATGAAATTCACGACCTACAGTAATGCTAATATAAATATCCATTTGGCAGCGCACATTAGCACCCTTTTAAGTTTGGGCAATTGAATTATCATAATAATAATGGCAGTTTATATAATACCTCCTCCCCATCTCAAGCATCGTGCGAGGTCATTTCCTGTGCCGAGAGGAAGTATGCACACAGGAGGATTTTTCTCCAAGTTGGCTTTATCTGTCAGTGAGCAAAGAGAGGTTAGAGAAGTGCCATTATGCGTTGACAGTAGTGTTGCTATGGTTCTGTCTGAAAACTTTATGTCTCATTTCCAAGTGTCACACACAGACTCACATTTTTTACACAAGCATCACATATTTGCTCAGCAGTATAGGAGACACATGTCCTTCGGAATCTTGAGAACATTTTCCATTTCTTACATGTATTTGAACTTGTATTTTAAATAAATACGTCACCTGATAATCAGAAGTAATAAACTTTTTTTGCAATGTTAGCCATAGCTAATGTCAAACTCCCGGCGAGAATTCTGGGTCCCCCTGCAGTTCTGACTGCTGCCACTGTTGACCAAACCACGTCTTCACTTTGTTGTGAATTCTCACTTCCTGACCTCAAAGTCGGCTCTCTCTTTATACTATTATTTTGTCTTCCGTTGATTGATAAAAAATTGAGGCAATTTTCAAAAAGACAAAAACAGCATCAATTTTCCAAAAACTATATATATATATATATATATATATATATATATATACAGTATATATATTTGGAGTGACCGTTTCCTTCAGTCTTACTAAGAGCACCATTTCTTCTCCAAACGTTATCATTACTTTTTCCCTGAAAAAACATTGTGTTGACTTTAATATAAATTGTTTCTTCAAGTATATTTGAACATTTTCACCAATAGGAGAAAAACGTAGTGCAAACGTGTAAATGAAATTAATATGCGCAGCTGAGAAAATAAAAGAAGGGAATTGATAATTTGTTAAAGAAATTGAATTATTTAATAAAAAGTTTGTTTTGCTTGCAATGTTTAAATGATCTGGCACATTCGTGACATATTTTCATCCAATTTGCACAGGGTTGCGGGGAATTAACTACGTAAAATTCCTAAATAATAAAACAGCAACTGAATTTTTGGAATTTTACCTATTATGAATAATTTAATAATGATTATAAATATTCACACAAGGATCTTTCCATCTAGTATTTCTGTACTTTTAATTTAGTTAACATTAAAATGTAAAGTAATACTACATATTAATGGTAGGGTTTGGTGGACACTCATTACCGCTTATGCTAAAAAAGTTCATGATGTGCTAAAACGAGTCTTAACTCACCGATGCAATCAAGAATCCATCCAACAGTTCCATCACCACCGCAGGCAAGGACTCTGAAGCTGGAAACATCTCGGAAGAAATTCAACCTAAAATTGGAAACAAGCATCAGAGAGACACAGGCAGTTACTCTTTTTTATTATTACACCAATCAAATACAGCAACTTGTAGGCTAATGGGGATGTACAGTAGCATGTAGACTAACTTGGACATACAGTAGCATGTAAGCTAACTTATACATACAGTAGCATGTAGCCTAATTGGGACATACAGTAGCATGTAGGTTAACTGGGACATTCAGTAACATGTAGGGAAACCAGGACATTCATAAATGTGTAGGCTAACTGGGAGGATTGGGGTTTACAGCACAGACCGCTGGGGTGACTGGCAGCTTGTGAAATAGGTGTTCTGATAGGGCCGTGTGTCCCGATGTTTGAATGTGTGGGAAATGAGGATGAGATACGACACAGGAATACTGCTTGTTGTGCAGATAGAGTGCACCCAATGCCCAAGCTGCTATGGTGTCTAATTCTTTATTTAACTGTTAGGGAAAAATTATTTTGACCCACTGCCATATTTATTTATATGTTAGGCAACAGCATGTCACATAAAACTAAAATTCACACTAAAGTAAAATTACATTAATATACAGCCAAGATAATCCGGTGCTGTGAATTGATTAAATATGCAGTTTGTATGAACCTAAAATTACATCTAAAACATAAGGGAATATTACTTTTCCCCGCCTTTGAAAACATCCCAGATTTAACCATACAGTGCTAATGCAATTCATTATATAGGGACACGGACTGATATTTAATAAAACAAAATATTTGTAAAACATAACATGAAAAATTAAAGTTTTATTGAATGAGTGGTTTTCAGGTGCAAAGCATTTCTTTCTTTTGGAATGGTAATGAAATTTAATGATAATTTGTTCCACAGCAGAGCGACACACAACTCATGCATTGAGCAGAAAGACCGTATATATTAAGTCACGTTTAGCTTCATCTACCTGCCCTTAACCATTTTATGCAGCATATGGTCGTGGTACTTTTTGCTTATTTAACACTTCTTTGTACAATTTATGTATCATTACTTTTTTTTTTTAAAGAGATTTTTCAATGACAAGAATTTTACTTTTCTGCTCACTCTCTAAGTCTGTGTTTATTCAGACACTGTTAATCTAGAAAGAATCTGCAAAAGGCTCTAATTTTGCAAAATTAGGCACAAATTACTATAACAATTACTCATTCACAGAACTGGCCTGTTTTGAGTCTAATCAGATCAAGACAGGCCATGTTCAGTCCAACTTCTTCCGTTCCTTCACAATAATAAACCCGTAACTGAATGAGGAAGCCTTGGATCATCGTATTGTGGGTAAATGAGCCGTTCAATTACTCTGCGACTGGGATTTGCGACGACCACAAACCACATTAGACAAAAGGCAGATGGTCACGCACATGAAAGACAACTTTGGAGATATTTGAATATGAAAAAACAAACACTTAATTTGTCGTAATTGCATTACGATGGCCGCTAATTGACAGAGGAGAGCACGGCTGTGTTTACCTTCACGGCCTGCACAACCTCGCGGAGAGGAGTGACATCACACACAGAAATGAGGCACACAGCGGTACAGTCATGGGTAATGTTCACGACCATGGATTACAGGGTATCCGCCTCATAGGCCAACACCCCGATCCCATCCCCAACTATAGCTTTTACTAGCAGCTATCGTGAAAAACAAAACACTGCTACTCCATAATTAATTACTAGAAGTCTATTCAAAACATGTGTTGTCGGGAAAATATCTTTGAACGGTAATAAACACACATGGGGTGACGTGAATGGCTAAGATGCCAATGCATCTCATTAATGACCTGATCATGTTCCATAGCCACAAGTCTGAACAATCCCAAGTGTGTTCCCTGGGTGGGGGCAGGGGGGAGTGTAGCGTCGTTGGTATGCGCAATCACATGTGAGTGCCGGACGCATTCTTCCATCCCCATCCAGCCATGCACCTGTCAATCCGTACACAGTGTCTGGGCGGCTAGCTAAAGATGCCCAGCGACACAACGGACGTCCATCCTCACCTTTTAATAATGCACGCATTAGCCTGTGATTTGGCAGAATATCCAATTCATGCGCACTTCCTTAGCACAAAGTGTCCCATATCAATGCCGCACAACAGTGGACCACATTTGCATGAGTACGGCAAACACATGGCGGGTCTGTATCGAACTGAGCTTTACAACACAAGGTCCCACCGCAGGCTCCCGAAGGGACGGATGCAGACGCCGTTTTGGTCTGTCCGCCTGGAACTTACCCCGGCATGGGTCCATTTTTGGCGAGGCTGTACACCTGGCGGGGGTTTAACAAGTACTGGAATTTCCTGTATATTCTGAATGAGAGAGAATGGGGGGGGGAGATCTCCATATGTAACTCCATCCCCTCCTCATGTGACATCAGAAAAGCTCAGATTTAAGACACAACCTCTGCCAGTTGAATTTTCACCACAATCCACCCCCCATGGAGAGTGTTCTTGCCGGGTACCCGCACATTAAAATGGGACATAATCACATCAGTAAGAAGGCTACGGAGACTGAGAAAGGCCTAAGAAGTATGTAAAACTTGCTCCTTAATTTCACTGGCTCTTTAGAGCACAGGTTTATGTTTACGCCTGGGAATTTTCTTGAATAAACCCTGGCAATGCAAAAGCTACCCTCTGAGGGTCCTGCCAGATGAGCTTGAACGCTCCGTAATGGCCTTTCTCGTCCGTGCCAGGCTGGCATGCATGGCCCGTCTCTGTGTCACCGGCAGTCCCAGCCTGGACGGAGGGGAAGGTCATCTCGCTAGTCCCCCTGGGGGAAAGACCATTATAAAGAGTAATTCCTTCTAATTTCTATTTCATTATAACAACTGGGCCAAGTCATATTTTGATCCCATAATTTAAACAGATGAGTAATAAAGTAATAAAGAGGCGAATGAATGTGTTCAGTAATTCAGTAATAACCCAATTAGTCTGGGGGGGGTGT
>JABFEA020000138.1:17242147-17252591 GCA_019775915.2 Cyphomyrus plagiostoma | reverse complement strand
CCCCCCCCCCCCCCGCCCCGCCCCCCGCCCCGCGCCCCCCTGATACTACGGCAATGCGGGGAGGTGACAGCAGGCGGCGGTGCCGGGTCAGGTCAGAGTCAGCAAGGTGGGTTCGGCCAGGAGAAATGAGCCAAAGAGAGCAGCCATTTCCCGCGATTGGCCCCGTGCCCGATAACAGGCCGGACACCGGGACAGGCTCCGCCCACACCGCCCTGCCACCGCTTACCGCTCTCCCTGCTTTCCTCCACTCTTCGGATTGACGAACACCAATAGCGGACGAGTGCCCTCTGCTGCTGTGATCTGAGGGCGTTGGGGGGGGTGGGGGTGGGACAAACACTTCTGTGAATTAAAAAACATCTGTGCATGAAAAAGAGCCCCGCGACAGATCTGCTAGCACTCTGCTAGCGCTCCATAAGGAATGCTGGCGTTTTGCTTCGTCCTACGAATCCTGCATCATCATCAGTATCTCCTCCGCAAAGAGAACAAGAAATATGATACATTACGTATTTCGAACAATTGATTATTTAACTTAGGAGGAGTAATTCAATATTGCATTACTCTCCCAATAAAAGACACGATTCGTCTTTCGTGACAGACTACCAATTAAAAGCAAAATTCACGAAGCCCTTCCAGTAAACATTATTCTGAAAGATAGCATTGGCGAGGATGGCGTGAGGCTGGTCTGTGCCCGCTGCTGTTTGGGCTGTGGCGGGTCAGTGACAGCCTGCTTCGTGACACAGACGGAGCAGCTACAGTAACTCCCTCTGTCTACCGTCCCTGTGGAGCCAGGTGAATTAATGAGGTCTATCCAGAGGTTATGAGAGATCCATTACTTCCTCTAATTATAAATAATAACCCTGATTATTAAAGATGGATGTTCCTGGATATGATTCATCATATCCTCCGAGCTGCACGTGTGGCTGACAGTCTGGACACCCATCGGGCCGAATTCATGCTGCCGGCCCTGTTGATACCTTCCGTTTATCTGACCATTTTTGACTGATTGATTGAGTAGTTGAATCCTAGATGAGTATCTATCAAAACAATATCGATATCCCAGGCATATTTTTTATAGATTTTTGGCAGATTAAAACACATTCAAGATTCCCAGGATTTGCCATTTCAGGAGTTACAGTACATTAAACTGTAGCATTATGTTTCCCTTTTCACTTGGTTTATTATTATATTGCACACATTCACTTGTTAGTTGTTTGTATGTATAAATAAATGATTTTTTACGGCATGTTACACTGCTGCCCCCCACCTGAAGCCCTTGCCCATCCACGGTCACAGAATTGGCTCTCTGCATCTTTCCTCTGCCTCCTGATTGGTTTGCTCTGGAATCCTTCCTCAGTGTAGACTGCCTTTCCTGTTGACCACATAAAGACAGTCAGGGAACCGAGCGTAGCTCACGTTTCCTGTAGACTGCAGGAAACAGATCATAATGACAATAACGGTACCAACAGAGCCTGTGTTCCCTGCAGACTACAGGAAATAGCTCTTAATGACGAACAGGATACGGGCACAGCCTGTGTTTCCTGTAGACCACGGGAAACAATTCATAATTACAATCGGGGTGGCAGCACAGCCTGCGTTTCCTGTAGACTATGGGAAACAGCGGTTAATGACACTCAGGACACCTGGACAAAATGTTATGCATAATAACAGAAATATGTTAAATATGTCCGGTGAATAGAATAATGACAGGGGCCGCCTAGATGAAACTCTTCTTCTTCTGATCACTGAAATCGCACTGCACGCTTGACTGGGATGGGGTGACACACATTAAGTGATCACCATTTCTCCGTCAGACGAGTAACGAACGCAACAAAATTCATGTCTGCTGACGGAGCTGAGGGCAGTGTCAGGCGGAGGGTCCGATTCTGGGTCGTCACGGCGACTCACCAGGACGACGGGGCAGATGGTGGTGGGGGGCAGTATGTGGTCCCGGAGCGGCCCACAGTCACACTCTGGCTTCATGTGGGAGGCGCACTTATTGTGGAGCTGGGGAGCGAAAACCCAAGTCAATCCATATCAAACCATACCATATCAAACAGGACAGACAATACATAAAAGCCCTTTTTTTTACCAGTTGGCAGACCGTGTACTTATGTAATAATAAGTAACTTAAGTACTGCAAGGTCAAGATTAATAAGATTAATAATAATTACTACAAATATTTTAATTACAAGTATTATTATTATGATTATTATTATTATTATAGTTTTTGGAATAGTAGTAATAGTAAATCATACATAATAGAGCAATCATTCAGTTATTGGTTAAGAAAAATCAGAGAGGGAATTTGAAATTTTAACCAACCATTAATGAAATTTATGAAAAAAGCACAACGAGTCTCAAAATGCCGTGGAGTAATATTTATTCGCTTATTTCTTAATTACTTCTCACAGCAATGGAGCAAATAATTTATACGCTTTGAGGACAGTGGAACCATCTGTGCTGGCAGCAAGGGAGAGGCAAGAAAAGGGAGAGAAATATTTGTTCATTTGTTAAGCTGTGCTATTCGGAGCGCTTTTGCCAGAGAAAAATAATTAGGCATGTTTGCTGAGGACCCCCCGGATCTTTTCTGAGCCCCCCTGTGTGGCCCTGGCCCCTGGTGCGAGATCCTGAGAGCAAGCCCATGTGCTTGTCCCCGCCTCTCAAAACATGGCTGCCGTTTCAGGTGCCGTCCCAGGCCTCAGAAGATCGCAGAGGAAAAACTGTTCAAATAAACGCTCCAGATTTACCACAATTAGCCGTGGGATCTAGGGGGCTGGCCGAAGGCTGCCCCAGCTCGCCATTACACATACGCATTCATCTTCTGTCAGCTGTCCCTCTTGTAAAGGCAGCTGTGAAATTCACTTACTTTTTAATTAACTGCCCATGAACTGGACACTTAATGTTTCTCTTTTCAATAACTGCTAATTGCATATTTTTAACATGAATTTAGCAAAAAGCCTTAAAACACACTTTTCTCAGTAAGTTAATCTACTATGTGAAATATAACCAAGGCTATTTTGCACTATATAAAACTTTGTCCAAGGCTATTGCAAAGACCACTGTCTACGAGGTGACTGACAACACGGCTAACTAGCATACATTTATATACTTTAATTATACGTGCTAATTTGCCAATCTCCTATGCACATGCTGACTTTTAAAATGGTATTAGAAGAAACAAATGTGATGTTGCATGATGCAAAATGTAAATGACAAAATCCAAGCCCTTAGCCAATCAGATAATCAAGAGATGATTGGGTCTCCCTTGTCGACTTACAGTGATTTGGCACCACACACAGTGAAGTCCAGTCAGACCCTGGTAGCACTTGATGTTTCTATGGCACTTGTCACATTTGGTCGGACAGTTTCCTTCTACCCAGAAGTGGTGCATTACCTTCGAAGGGGAGAGAATGACATAAAAAAGAGACTCTTGTGATTATTATGTAACTGCTGATACTGGCAAATTTTCTTATTAATTATGTTAAATACAAACATTGGTTCCTAATTGCATTAGGTATGAAGGAGCCCCTGGTTTTAGCTCAGGGAAACCCTGGTGTTCGACACACATGTACATCTGAATAACTTCGACCCGACGTACCTCCGTATTCTTCTTGGATTTGACGTACGTTTTGATACAAGAGGGTGGAACTCTAGCCACACAGCGTTCATGGACTGTGTACTTGCAGACTGCGAGGGGACGAGATGAACATTACAGCGCCCATTCATTTTAAATCAAACATCTATTCGTGCTTTTACCAGGAGAACTGGAACCCAATGTGAGGTCCCAGATAGCCAGGAAGTGCTGGACGATAGCCAACATAGGATGTCAGTCCATCATGGGGCAATAACATTGGGTAATTTACCATCTCAACTAAACAACATTTAGAACATCACCTAGAGAAAATGGGAAGAACAAAGTCGGTCTTACACAGACACACACACACACACAGTGCAGGGACAAGGATGAAACCAACATCCCTGGTGAGTGGAAGTGACTAAAATACAGAAACATTAAACAAATTATATCTAGGTGTTTATCGAACAGTCATGGGGAGGGCTTACATTACTTTCGAGAGAATTTCCATTTGCTTTTCAGAAGCACAACCGTGTCTTACAGTGGCCAAAATGGCACCTGTTGACATGCAGGCACTGAAATGCTTTCAGGCTGATTAAACGCTGCCATACTCACACGAGCAGCAGAGGCCCTGTTTACCCAGGCCAACCAGCATGTTCAGGCAAAGGTTGCAGTAAGCTGGCTTGTTGAAATGCTTCAGTCTCCAGACATGCTGTCCGTCATCTTTCACATTCTGACAGCAGGTCAAATGAACACGATCAAGGGGGCGGCCATTGTCAAGGAATAACGACAAATTTAAAAAGAGAGTAATAATAAATAACAGAACAGCCAAGCATATGCAACATGAATATTTATAGTTTCTATAGCATACACTATCAGCATACTCCTTCATCAGTGTTAATTGAGGAAGACATTTAACAACAACTAACATTCTAATCAGGCTCCAGTAGCTGTCTGTTCTTATTTATTGTGCCATTAGCCTGGTAAACAATATGTAATTCTATGTGAGTATTAAAATGATACAAAATACCGAATTTGATAAAACGAGTAAGAGGGAAAAAAACAACAAAGAAGCTGAAAAAGTTGTAAATACAAACTTAAGCAAAGGCTCCACCTTGTGGACATTTTGTAGATATCCCCAAGAAGTAAAATTTCAAGTTTCCCAAAAATATTTTAGTGCGGTGGTTATAACCCGATTTAGCCTCATCAAGTCACCACCCAATTTTTTTAAATTTTGAACCAAATGTATTTCACCAAGAAAAAAAAATAGTACAGTAAGCCAGTAACACTGTGAGGTAATACAGCGAGGTAATACAGCGATAGAACGTAGTGGAGCCACAATGTCTCTGCTGCTGAAGGATCACTGTCTAAAAAAAAAATTCTGACAAGAAGAAAGAAACATTTTTTAACAACATACTCAGGGACCCAATGAAAACGCTCCTGCAACCCAATTTTGCAACCCAACCAGGGATAAGTTTAAGTATATTTCACTCTTATGTTATAGGAAAACTTTACACACACTTCAAACAAATCTTTGTAGATTTTCTCATACAAAAATGTGGACATGGCGTCAGTTAATATATATGTTTGTTATGGACATTCACATAGTGCTTCCCGGGCTCGCGATTATTTTACACAGCTCACTATTTCCCTCTTGTGGCTGAACTGATAAACTACACTTTACGCTGCTTTTCATTTCAACAAATTACAATATGGTGTATTTTTGTGGATGGAATTAAATGAGCGGAAATATCTCATGCTATATATATATATATTCTCTCACAGTAATTCTTATATCGCTATCAGCTGTTGCCAAAAAATTGCCAAATTGATAACAATTTACAGAATTATTATCAAGAGTTTGATTTATCATTATTTATAATTACTGATTAAAATGGGCTAACTCTTCCTTGCAAATGGTGTGGTGCCATAGCTCCCAAAAACCACAATCAGCCCGGTGTGGACTGACATTATTTTGGCTTTTGTCTGGCAGGGATTCAGTGGATCCACCCTGTCCCTAAGGTGACACATTACAAAGACACCCAGTATCGGGGTACAGGGAAATCACCCTTTCAGCTTGAAGTAATACCTCTTGAAACCCCTGGATCAATAACCAACGACAGGACAATATCTGTAATGCAAATACCATGCCTGAAATACTGTAAACATGACAGCGAGTCATTTATGAACAACGAGTGAACAAGTGAAGAAATAAAATCTAGGCCCAAAATAACAGGGAAACAACAGGTCGGGATTGCTTAAAGTTTTTTTGCTCAGTAATATTCTTGTATTATTTGTTTGGCAATCTGAAATAGCCAGTCTTCAATAAGCAAAACCCATGCATCTGTCAAATCAGGTACAATAAGCAATTATGCAAGTGCAGGAGCAGCTCTGATCATTGGCAGAAAGCTCACGGTCTCCAGCCCTAGCAACACCAGCAGGGGGATGGTTGTCAGGCCGCCCTGGACCCACTCCTCCAGAGAAACCGTGCCGTCCTGATCGTAGTCGATTTCTTGCATCATCTCCTGTAGGATCTACATAAATTACCACAGACAGCAATCATTTAAATAATATTCAGCATCCGTTTACATATACTATTGAATAACATGCAACACCTGTTTACATCTATCTATCCATCCATCCATCCATCCATGCAGTCATCCCTCCATCTTCCAGAATAATGTGTCCAGTACATGGTTACTGTCAGTCTGGTGCCTCTCCCAGGAATTCAAAGTTAAACTGAATGAGACACCAGTCCAGCAACTGCTCTCACCTAGACTGCATGCAGAAGCCAGAGCACCCAAAGGAAATCGCAGCAAAAAATGGAGAGAAACTTCAAACTCCACACACACACACAGATGGGAACAGAAATCAAACCCAAACTCTGGTGGTGTGAGCTGATTACTGAGTGCAGCCACTCATCACACTGCGCTAGTTAACATCAGTATACCATCCATCCATCTTCTATACTTTCAGGTCCAGAAAATTTTAATTCAAACCAAGATTTTGCTTCAACCAACCAGTTGATGTGTAAATGTGACTCCTTATACTGAACTTACTGGTTGAAACAAAATCTTGGTCTGGATTTTTACTTTCTGGACCTGAACTATCCACCTCTAGTCGTGGGAGTCTGGAGCCTAACTCTGATGATATGGCGCACGGCTGGGAGGGACCCAGTCGGGGGCGCCATCCCATCACTGGCATCGGGATACTAAATAAAGTAAAATGCAGAACATAGTAACACCATCTCCTACTTACTGGCTTCAGCTCTGTTACGTCCCACTCGAGATATTCTGCAACATGCATCATCTGAGAGATTATATGTTCCAATTCCTAAAGCAAAGACAAACCAGCAGTTACAGTTTTTAAATTGGAATATTTTGGTGAAGGGACGACTGAGAAGACAAAAGAGAGACGTCTTCCCTGTGGGACGGCCAGCGGAGTCTGATGATTTCCATGTGCAAATGGTATCAATAAATAAAATATCAAGAGTGGATGACATTAAAACACACAAACACAGCTATAGAGCATCACAAATCCAGACTGCTAATACATTGCTAGTCCTGTGACTCGCTACTATGGTGGCACATTAATATATGGCCACAGGCAGAAGGTGCAGTACCAGTGGTCTATGGGAGAGAGCAGGGATCAGTATGGATAGTGAATGACTGCAAAGCTTACCGAGCTATCCAGAGAGCCGTTTCCATCGACATCATACAGACGGAACATAACTATAAAGAAAAATGTTACAGAACGTTAAGAAAAAAATTAGTGTGCAGAAAACATAGCACCGTTTAAAAAAAATCATAATTTTAGTTAGCTTTTATTATCTCATCTCATCTTACCTTATCTTACCTTATCTTATCTTTCCTGGTAAACAAAAAGCAAGCAGTGAGTGCAAATAGCTACCTTATTTTATATTTGATTATTTTAAATTGAAAGATCAAAATGCAATGTTGCATATTATAGGTATATTAGCTGTTTTTGTCGCAACAATTTCCTATTGGACCCTGAGGATTGCAGGTCTACCTCAACATTTTGCACTTAGACACATGGTCTGCACTTGAAAGCAGAAATTACTTTTTTAAAAGTGGGTGGAGTTTCACCTGTGGCACATCAGAAGGTACACAGAGGAACAGACATCTTCAAAAGGCCAACAGAGTGTTTGATATCTCAGATGAGTGGCTCACACAGCCTGTGCTGCACCACTGTGACTCCTGTTGTGCGACGCCACTGTATCACCATGGAAACGGACAGCTCAGATACTAGAGTGGAGATGGGATGCGCTGGCATAAGCAGCACGCTCACGTGGGCCCTCAGATGGGCTACAGATAAAAGGTCGCCAGCACTGATATTTTCCACGGATCTTTATTGATTGTCAGACTTGCAGGGCTGTTCTGTTATGATGAGGCGTCCAAGGACATTGTGCTTCCTTGGGCTTGATAATAAACAGCTTCACATCACTGAATCACTGGAGTGCTCAGGCATCATATCTAAAATAACCTGTTTACACCAGCAGCACTCGGCAGCTGCAGGGGTGACGTGAATTGGGTAAAGCAGCTGGGATCTGCTGCCATGTTTGACAGTCCATAAGAAACACAAATTTTAGTAGGGTTCTACATTTGGCACCATTCCTCCCAATATTCACATCGAACTTATCCCAGTTACCAGAAAACATTCCCAGAACTTTAGCCAAGTGATGTGGAGCCGTACAGGGAACTGTAACGTTAACAAAACGTTATTTCTACAATTTACATTATAACAAAGGTTCTGCTTTATGTCAGCGGGATAACATTATTACATTAACATTCTTTAATTAATGTTGAAAAATATTGTTCTATAATTAAATATTACTTTACAAATGTGCCATATCTATATGTTGTCAGCACATGCACCATCCAGCCTTGATTCCCTGACCTCTGAGGTGCAGAACATCAGGGTTACTGCCTGCTGTCTCATGTCCTTCGCTTGTTTCTATGTCATCATTCTTAGTTGTAGTAGTAGTCGTAGAAATGGGCTAACGTTCTGGGAACATCTGGGAAACCAGATACTTTGAACATGTCCATATCTTAATCATAACGTTTAGTAAACGTTCCTAGAACAAAAAATTACTAGCATGGTAGATCCCAGCTTCTACTGATAATCTTGAGGATTTTAGGATGTAAAAAAATATTTATCTCTAAAAAACTTGATGCAATTCTACTGCGTGCACGCATGTTTAAGGACAACAAAGCATGAGCTACATCACTTATCAGCGCATTTATACCTGAAAATAAATACAGAGAAAGAAAGACCCAGAGACAAAATAATTATCATGGTTCAGGGCACAATCTCACACGATTCGTTTACAACCTGCAAGAAAGTCTGCAAGCGTCTGGACACCTGTTTTTTTTTTTTTTCTTACAATTATTTGGATTTGGGGTGCCGGAAAAGATGCACGTGAAATTCAGTCGTTAAGTGCATCTCGTTACGATAAACAGGCACCCGATGAAATAGTGAAGGGGGGGGGGGGGGTAAAGTTTTTCGCTACCCTGCAAAATCAGGCCTCCTGTGGCTCATTATAAACTAGTGCTGAAAATTACACATCAGCAAGATGTGTCGACTGGGATAAAAAAAAATACCCCCAGCCATTCTACCTGCTATTACATCCGCACGCTTCCCCACAGCCGCACAAATTGGCTGTGGCAACACTACTCAATAAAAGCTTTTGAGGCATCAATCCCCCTATACTGTCGAAAGAGTTGGGTTCTTCTCTGCAGTTTGCAGTTTTATAAATACCGTACAGGGCAAAATTATGCCCAGCGGGTAGCGCTGTTTATACAGCATTGTGATGGCGGTGGACACACAATAATTATTTTTGTTTTTAAGTGGAATTAATTATGCACATTCCCCTTAAGGATCTGCTGGCTAGACTTTTTTTTAAGTTATATTACCTAAATTAAGGATTAAATTCAGTCTTACTGTGCTCAACAAATATTTTGTCTTTCAGTAAATTGGTTTATCCATGGAATTCTGGCCAAAGGTTGGAAATGTAAGCGTAAATGCTGGAAATATGCAGACAAATATGCCATTGGTGAAAATGCAATATTTAGTGCAAATAATCACATATGGATTAATCTTGTATGAAAAGAAAACTATGTACATTTATTCCTGAGTGGTTCCCCAAAGGCCCTTTGGTTTACAATGCTTTCCAAATAAGCATAAATCACCAATCCATTTTCCAACTGTTTATCCAATACAGGGAAAGTGGAGAGCAGCGTTTCCCAATCGGCTCTTCAGGGACCCACAGATAGTCCACGTTTTTGCTCCCTCCCAGCTCCCGGTATGAAAAACGTGGACTGTCTGGCAGGGGGTTTGAAGGGAGCAAAAATATAGACTGAATGTGGGTACATGAGGAGCAGATTGGGAAACACAGATTTAGGGTGACCTGTTTACATGACTGTGTGTGTTGGGAATTGGGGGAGCCAGAGGAGATCTGCAGACGACTGAAAGAAATGTGCAGATCGTACACAAAGAGAGCAAGACGCACATCTGCAAGTACAAGGCTGAAGTACAACCAACTGAGCCAACCATTCATTCGTTTCCTGCACCCGCTTATCCTATACAAGGATGTGGGGGTCCTGAGCCTGTCCTGGAAAACAGGGATCGGGAATAACCCAGGATGGGGCGCCAACCCACCGCAGAGCATGCACACCATTGGCACTCCCAGTTTACCAGACTGTATGTTTTTGGACTGTGGGGGGAAACCAGAGGACCCAGAGGAAATCCCACGAGAACACAGGGAGAACACAGAATCAGCGTTATGGGGGGGGGGGGGGGGGGCAATTTGTGGCCAAACCCCCAAAAAAAACCCCCCAAAACCCCCCCCCA
>JABFEA020000138.1:17217728-17233445 GCA_019775915.2 Cyphomyrus plagiostoma | reverse complement strand
CACCTCCACATGTCATACCACACCCGGGACACATCCGGAAGCTGCCCATGTTTGCTTGGGTGCTATCTCATTTATTATTATTATTATTATTTTATTGCACATACACAATCTGTTAATTCATTTTTAATTACGTTGAGTTATTTCCTTAATGTTCCTTTTCAGGATATTCCGGTGGGTTCTGTGTCTGTGCTTGAACAAAGTGTCTGTCTGTGCACCTTATCTTATTTTGCACTAAATGTTTGTTTGTCTGCACTGTACGTACCTTGCTGCTGTATCCACAACAATTTCCAGCTCAGCTCAGCCTCAGGTCATCTCATCCTATCTTGTCCATGCATTGTTTTCTGTCACAATCTACAAGTGTTAATAGCTCTCATATTCTGTAGCCCAGTAGTGACTTGGTCATTCATGCCACTGAATATGTAACTGGAGTACTTTGGGTTAAGCACCTAGCTGAAGAATATGGTGAAAGGGCTATCACTGGGACCCTTGACCAGCTAGCTGTTATAGAGGACTCTCATGTTGGTTATTTTGTGAACTCCTCTAGGAATCGTGACCCACTCCTCCCCCAATCTAATTTCCCTCCAATCTATAAAAGGGAGAAATGCGTTATACCAAATATAACCATCATGTTTTCCAAGAACTTCACTTTAGTATGTGTCATTAGTCTGCTTTCTCCCCATTCGTTCAGAACATCTTTCGTAAACAAATAAAACACACGCCGCTGACTGTCTCTTAAGCTGGGCTTTTGGGGAGAACCGAACGCAAACAGGTTCTGCTGCTTAAAGGCTTGAAACATCACAGCATCAAGGATGAATGCAGTGCCGGACGGCAAAGTAGCTTCACAAACACGGCATAACAAGCCCCCCCAGCGCCCCTGGGGCAATTTGTAAAAGCAGCAACAGCGGGTTCATGTACCAGGGTGACGCTTCTGAAATAATGAAACGGCAGAATGTATCTAAGTGGAGGCAGCTTACTGTGGTCCCGTAGGACACACAACTAATGAAGCAAGCTGCGCTTCAGTTCCAGTGGAGAAGGAGCGGGTGTACGCACTCGCAAGGCGGCGACGGAGATCGGCATTCCACTCACCTGCTGTCCAATTAAGGACGCCGGCGATGTGGCAGAGCTCGTACTGGTCTGTGGCTCTGCCCTGACGTCCAGTGTTGACAGGCAGGGTTTTGTTTACAGTGTGTGTCAGAATCCCCAGTGTGCGGCGCCAGATTGAGACAACCAGGCACGTTGTCCGTATGAGTGCTTCCGTGCGTGTGCACGTGCGTTTGTGTGTGTGTGCGTGTCTCCTCCGCTCCTGTGAAATGATCGTTTCCCACTCTCCTGCTGATGTCACCTGCCCTCCCCACACTCACACACTCCACGCCAGGCCCTCTACTCTCGTCAGACCGGCATCCTAATCTACGAAGCTCCCATTTCCCGCAACGCGCTCCCCCATTTGCCCGCTGCAGCGCAAGCAAAGGCCAGAAATACACTGGGGCGTCAGGCTAATCAGCCGTGACTCTTAATCAAATCTACGTCAAGGCCGATGTTCCCAAACGTGCCTCGAAAGTGAACTGACTGAGCAGAGAGACCTTCCAAAGAAAACAACTTTTAGAGGGGAGGAATACACCTCAAATTCATACTTAATGTTTAAAGCTATTCCACAAAACTCGCACAGATCTTGTTCTCATTCAGAACTTCTTAAATAAGCAGAATGTGCAACATGTGTTTTTGAGACATTTCAGTCATGTAGAATAACCACATATGGAAGATGTTCCAAAAGCTATAAATATTCATATACAAATTCCCTGCAATACAGGACAATACTACTCTGAGACACAAACAGCAGTACAGCAGCCAAAGTGCTTGGAATTACCCATCCATGCCAATAGAATGTTTTTCAGACTTAGATGTCAAATATCCTGCCAAAACTCTAAAAGAAAATCAGTGTCACATCTATAAATGACAGATGAGATGTGCAATAAGGACCAACTTATTAAAAAAGACCTTGTAAAGCATATGCATATTTGTATTTCAATATGCCAAGGTTTCCCTAAACTGCCAGAATAACTCTTTAAAAGATCTTACCACATATGTGTTAAAACAAAGCAGCCGTTATTCCATCGATGTCACGACGTGCAAATACGGCCAAGCTTTCGAAGGTCTGAACACGTATCAGGAGCCAACGTCCTACGTGTGGGCAGACGGTCAGCATGCAGGCCGTGCCAACTGTGGCGAAAGTCTTCAACCCCTCTTTAAAATCCGTGATCACGAAAGCTGGGCCTCATAGTTTGTTTACGTCCCTAGAAAAGAGTGTAGAAATACAAAGAATGTTCCGATTTCCAGCAATTCAGAACTTCGCATAAGGGAACACATAAGACAGAGGACCTGTGTGAATCAAAAATTATAACACAGAATGTCTGCAGGCATTACCGCCCCAGCCCACAAGGGGCGCAGCCTTTGGTGTTCCGGCTGCCCTATTATACCGGAGAGGCACCCCGATGAATGACAGAAACCGTCATTACAGGGACACAACAAGCTTGCAGTTATATAACATGCTTCAAGGAAAGAACTGCTCCCGCACAGCATTTATAGACCTCGCAGTGTCAGTGGCGGTTGCTTCTCAACGGAAAACCAGCGACAGGAGCGTTGAGGTTTCAGAACTCACGATGGCAACAACTGCCATGCTCTGTCAATCACTGGTCCCGCCTACTGCGGGGGAAAAGGAGCTATTTTCTTTCATCACTGCTAATTTTTTATTTTTTTTTTCGCTGCAAGGCGTAAGCATTTTCCAAACTGGGAGACCGTACCCCTTGTCAGAAACCTCAAGCACATGATAAACAGAATATAATAGATTCATTTCTCCAATGTTGAGCATTTTTCATGCAGGGGACCTGGTTGCATGGATGTGCGGCCATGGTGTAATTGCCTGGCCTGTGCAATAATGGTGCTATTTATAGAACACTAATGTGTGGATGTCTGACAGAAAAAAAAGAAAAAGAACACAGGCAGCTGTGCTTGATGGCTGTGCATCTTTCAGTGGAAGTGTGAGGTTCTCAGCTATGGGAAGCACTACACGGTGTATGGAGCAGATGATTTCAAGAGTGGTGTCTGGCTCAGTGAGTTCCGGCGCTGTGTGCATGTTTCCTGCAACTGGAACACCTCTGTGTCGGGCTCAGGCCTTGGCAGAATGATCACATCTCTGTCGGGTTCTTAATCCCCCAGAATCCTTCTGGGACACTTCTTATGTGTCCTGACTCTGTGCTCAGATGCCAACCTTTGCTCTCAACTGTAGGTAGGTATGCACGTGTCTCAGACGATCACAGGGCAGAATTTGTAAAAAGAAGTGTCCCGACGGTAAATTATTGGAGGTGCCCATATTTTTTCCAGAAGGGTGGATAAAGCTTTATATTCGTTTCCTCAACAGCAAGCGAATAAGCAAACAATGATGACACAAACCGTAAGACTGACACGGAGACAAATCAGGGTGTGAGTAAGGTTGTGTGGAGTGAATGAGAAATAGATAAGCTACAATCTAATGTTTGGATGGTTATGTGCATTGTATGGTGCTATTTACTCCTGTTCTTAAAAGAGCAGACTTCGATAGACAGTGTGTTGTAATGTATTTTTGTTTTAATTTTTTTTGTTAATTTTTGTTATGTATTTCTCTACCCCAGGAGAGTACAATTTCCAGGAGAATTCCATGCCAAGAAAAAGTCTCTTTGAACAAATTGGACCTTGGGGTCAAGCAGTACACGACATGCACAGAATTTCTGGATCACTGGACAAGTTATATATACATTCTCTACTTCTTTAAAATCTGCAGCCAAGAATGCTGGGCCCCATAGTTTGTTTACGTCCCAGAGGAGGGTGCAGACATGTTACGTTTGTTCCGACTGCCTGTCATTCAGACCTTAAGCATCCTTGGCTCTTGTCAGGTCACTCATGTTGCAGACTGTCGGATATGTTGCTGCTGTCTGTCTCCCTATTCGCCGAGGCCGCATAAAATATGAGGCTCTCTGATGTTTTTACCAAAGCACAGCATCCACTATGCCAAGTGGAAAAAGACCAGCAGAATCACAACTCCTAAATGCACCATATTCGATAACCGGAAAGTACCGATTGTGGGGCAGTTTGTGAACATCTGCTCCACGTAAAACAAAAGACAAAAGAAAAAAACATTAAAGTAGTATGTATGTAGTATTAGTATGTAATATTGGTGTCATTAGATTTCATGGTCATAGTCAATATGAATATCTAAAGCATTCCTTTAGGTCATTGTGATGCAAAATTTTGAGCTTGTTGTTAGTGTAACTGCTGGTAGTGATTTACACCTACATTTGTACAACATAGAAATGTAGCAAGCAATCTTTATCCAGACAAAGCAACAGTGAAAATATCTAAAGTGCACATGCCTAAAATATTTAAAAGGAGAATAGATGTGAAATGAAGTGATACTGGAGAAGGAGTGTTTCTGGTCCAAATCACTGGTTATGTATTATGTTTGTAGTTCAGTGGGCTGCTGAGTCCTCTTGATAGAAAAAGCTGTCAGATTAAATCAGAGGGGCACGGCTGAGCCATTATTACCAGGCAGAATTAGACCAGTACAAATAGAGGGATCAGTCTACAAGACCATGATATATATTATCATATGGCTCATTATACCGCACAGACAGAGGCAGAGAATGTCTGGGTTTTGCATTGTGCTTTTTTATTATTTAAAATCTTTTTTTTCCTAAGAAAGAACAAAATGTTCTGCTGGGGATTATACGGCTTTTATCAAAGACGTCCTGGAAGAAATCAAAATGGTGTGTTGGGGGTTTCTCTAGCTTGAATTATGAGTTCTGTTTATTAGCAAAATTGTCGGGTTATATTAGTAGCACAAAGCTATAATTTTCTTTAAAATGCACATGCAGTGTGTAATTTCTAGCAGTGCTTATTATTATTCATTTGAATAAATGAGTAATTGACTAAGACAATGTTCATAGAAAATGTGTATTTAAAGGGAAACAATATATAATAATGTTGATTCTTTTGCAGTCTGTTGAGAAAATCTGGCTTCACATTTTATGGCAAGACAGAACTTGGTGTTATTACTGCCTGGGTCAGAGGTCAGAAAGGGAAGTGGGATATTTGAGTGAAACAGAGTATTTCAGCAGACCTCACCTCTGAGGCACTGGAATTGAATAACCGGTTAGAGTTCAGAGTAGTAGATTTATACTTAGCTGTGATCACGACCACATCCGTTTAATCCATTTTTGTACATTTCATGGTTATTTGCTTATTATCAGTGACATCGGTTCATCTATTGCTTGGAACCATTCTCATTTTATACAATTTTTTAAAATATAATGACTGTGAAGCCTTGATAATCAAATAAGCACTTAACACGCAACTATTCCCATTAGGGCTAATGATGTCCCCAGTACTAGGTAATGAATTCGAAATATTTCATTTGGTTATCCCTTAGACGTAATAAAGTAAACACAGGGTTACCAGAACAAAAATATAGGCCAATCTGTATTTGTAACTTTTCACCTCAAAGTTATAATCTTATAGTACTGTATATGCCTGAAAAAAATCACCATAATATAATTTCAGAGCTTAATGCATCTGCATCCTCTATGCATCTGCATATGAGGACAAGGTACATAA
Source organism: Cyphomyrus plagiostoma (assembly GCA_019775915.2). NCBI lineage: Eukaryota > Metazoa > Chordata > Actinopteri > Osteoglossiformes > Mormyridae > Cyphomyrus > Cyphomyrus plagiostoma. The sequence goes on along the minus strand of JABFEA020000138.1, from coordinate 17,227,802 downwards.
ATTATGAATTATTTCTACAAAGAAGTCTTTTCAGTGGTCTCAGTACCCCAACTGGGGTAGATATGCTCCGCAGACCTTGTAACCCCAGACAGCACACATACGTTGAAATGACACTGATTCCATATCAGACAAAAAGGTTGAAACAACGTTGATCTTCAGTGTTTCACTTTATATCAACATTGAATCAAGATTTTGCCCCTGTCGATTTTTCAATATTGAAAATCTGACCAAAAATCAATTCAGTACTCAATTGCTGATAATTTAACACTGACCATAATTCAACGCGTGTAAGTATAATTCAGTGTTGAAACAATTACATGGTACTATCTGGGAAGGGAGCAGGACGGTAGATCCGCGAGGGATTGGCCTGCAGCACAAAGCGCAGAAAAGAGGAAAGCGCTTTAAGCGTAGCGCATTGAATGTAGAGTAACGACAGGCGCCCTTCACTTTCGCACTGCATACGAGAAGCGGGAATGAGACCGAGGTGGGGGTCCCGACACCTCTGCCCCCATCCTGTTTTGTTCCTACATCCAGCCCAGAAACCACGCTGACAGCGAGTCGGACATCCTGCGTTTCTTCACTGAAGTGCTTCAAATTATAGCAGCTCAGCTGCCAAAGACATATCATCGAAAGAATAAAGAACGGACAGCATAACGAAGAAAACATGTAGCGGCATATAAAAAAATGCATCAGGTGATAATAGGAATAAGCTGATATAGTCTGACAACTTCTGCTGAATGTAGGAGCAGATGACTGACTGCGCAGGGTCTGGTTGGCTGAGATCCATGGTGTAATGTAACTGTTCTAAGATTTACGAAGAGGCTTTTTTCGTTTTTCTTTTTTCAAAAGACGTTTCATCAGCAGTGTCTGGATGGATGGGTACTTCTGCGTTTAGGGGCTTGGGAGAAAATTTTAATACACTGCTACCACTAAAAAATGACAACAATACTAATTAAGAGCCACAAACAAAACTAAGAAAGTGAAGTGTGTGAAGTTCGTGGGGAATTTTAATACCTCCATTAACGTTGGTGTGACCTGAAACAAAATGGAAAAAATCTGTATAATTCAGAGAGAAGAACTGAAATGTAGCTTGCGGAAGTTTACTTTTAATGCCAGATTAAAAGATCCAAAGTTTGCATTCAACGTTGACATACTGCTTGCAGAGTTAAATGGCGCCATCTGGTGATTTAAAGTTCCATCATATTTAGCTCTCTCCTTTGATGACAGAAGTTGCAAGAACAGAACACAACTGACAATTTTTTTTTATATAAAATGGAATAAAATCAGATATCATTTCTCCCCTTTACTCGGTCTGTATAATTGTAAATAAATGAGCAGCTATACAATCATACAGGATTATTCTGTACAGTTATATATTTTGTTCCATGTATGCATGAATCATTACATATTATTCAAAGGAAAAATAATGCATTCATAAGAAGGATGTATTGAGTTAAAGGGAATGTATTCTAAATTTCTTTTTACGATAGACTTCACAAGTGCCTTTTAGATGTCAATGACATTCACAGGGTTACAGAAAACAATTCATGAAATACCAGTGAAGGATAAAGAACAGAAATGGCAGCCGATTCACACAACATTTTTCTGACAATCTGAACCATCAGACTTCGTTAATTAGGTGAACATGAGGATAAGTGTTTATCGTAAACGCCTCCGATGACATTCAGGGAGGCCCTGTAGTGGTTGATCACATCGCTTCACTCAGGGTTGTTTTTTCTTGCCATCTGCCAGCATTCTCAGTGACCGAAGGCCCCAATAGAGCACCGAGAGAGTGATGAAGAGCTAAACAAACAAAGGCACGCTGTTAGAATGTGGGTCCGACTCCTCTGCCAGCAAAAACATCAAAAACAAAATGTGAATGGCTAGAAAAGCAAACACGACTGTGAAGCAAATGGTTCGAATGTAGAAGTATCTCAGGCAGGGTGCTCGAGGTTTTGAAGGGCTTTGTCGTTTGTATATATTCAATACATTTTAGTGAATAGCTAATCCTAAGAAAGTAAAACATAAAACGTCTCCCAGAATGATACAAGAAATATAAAAATATACTTTGGTCAGAAAGAGGCAAATCACTTTCCCATGATGCATCAGTATATAAGGTCGCGGGGTCACTGGTATCCGAACGGCAAGGGAATAGACTGGGAGGTTCCGCCAAAAACTGCTCTGGCGATTCCACTCCCCCTCTGTGTTCTAGGCCATAAACTGCATCCTACCCCGCACTGCGTGCCAAAGCCGTCCCTGTCCATCATAACTGTGGCCTGATGGGAAAAAATGAGCGTTTCCTCTGGAAAGCGCAGCTGTTTTCCTCAGAGAGCGAGAGCGGCGAGGCCTGGAATGCCTTCGCTCTTCCGTGCCTCGCTACCTGTCCTAGCAACAGGTTCCCTACTGGGGCGAGGGAGGGGGGGGCGAGGGGGAGCAGTGTGAGCTTGGGACGACAGCCCACAGCTTATTATTAATCATTTTTATGTGGGGCTTTCTTACGGGACACTCCAAATAAAGGCTTGACTCACGCAAAAGTAAGAATATCCTGTTAAACCTCCCTCCCCAACCCCAAAAAAAATAACCACACATAGAGCGAGGCTTATAAATGAACCCTGATGTGGATTCATTTACACCGGGATCATTCACAGTACGTTTCACTTGTACTTACACCTTCATGTTTATCATTTGGGCCCAGGCAACGACCTGCAAATGTATCTGCTAATGAAATCAAAGGACGTGGGATTTCACTCTATCAGAAAATTATCTGAATAGCGAAACCGTAATTTGTACAAGAATCCTCTAGAAGTAATTTCTGCCAATATCTATAATAGAGATAGACACGGGGTAATACATTAAGACATTGGTTATTATCTAAAAGCGTTTTTTTGCTACTTGTTTGTGTTATTTTAAGCTCGAGGAAAGAAATTCCACTGGAGATGCTGAATATTTCTAAATGACCGGCGTGAAACAGCAATTTCACCCAGTGCTCTCCTGCAGACCCCTGAGCGTGAAACACAGAGCAGCACGAGCAGATTAACATTTTCTTTCTGAGTGAATGGCAGAGCCGTAAAGGCAGAAACCTAGGCTGCCCCCCCCACCCTTTTTCCTTACACACACGGGAACAGCTGTTTACCAGACGCCCCCCGAACCCCCCCGCACCTCACACCGCATGTATTCCCTTAACACTCCCGCCCATTACCTCCTTGAATTCTAAAATCAAGAGTCCAAGCATAGCAATACTCATCACGTTGCAAAATGCCACGATTGCTCTTCGGCAGAACGGGTCACATGACCCGGGCTTCGGCACCATTCAGCGGTACGGAAACGGAGATGGCAAAGTATCGAGAGCTATTTAGCCTCGGGCTTTTACAGAAACACATAATCTACTATAACACTGAGAAAAGGAAGAACAAAGTACAATAACATAGTAAAATCCTTTTAGTTTAGGGGGCAAAAAACAAATTCTCTGACATCCCTTGTCAAGAGGCAGCCGCACAAGAGGAGGAAACCCAAATCCGGAGATGACGGGGGCAGCAGCGGATTTAACGCGGCTCCGAGGGAAGGCGCTCGGGGCCCGAAATGAAAACAGGCCCGTTCTGGCGATGTCAGCCGAGTGATGTATGAGCTGTAGCGGGATGTTTCCGAAACCCCCGCCGTCCACATGGCTGCCCACACGTTACGCAGCACACAGGCACGAGGAGAGACGCTCGCTCGCCCCACATCTGCGGCCCAGCAGCAGGCCGGGGGGGGGGGCAGGGGGCTCCCTCCACTGGGGTCCCACCCCACAGCCCCGTCGGCGGGGGCTACCTTGGGCTGATCTTTCATGGGTGCTGACTCCCACGCAGATTTCCACGATGGGGCTTATGGCAGCAGTCTCACACACATTCGTTTTTTATTCTCTTGCTTATCTTACTTCCCTGGGACTTGTATGTTTGTAATCCATTTAATCTTTTAGCTAATTAAACACTGTACAAAACTCTTGAACATATTTGTAACTGAAGGCCCCGAAAACTAAACTTGTACACAGATACAGTATTTTTTATAACAAAGTTTCCACAATAGTAATGCAGTTTTAGTTCCTTAGATTTGAAATCCATTGGCTCAGTAGCAGAGTATCTCCCGGTCCAGGGCTCACGGTATGAGTAGCGCAGTGTTTATGCTTCCAGTAACCATCCCATGAGTTGTGGGATGTTTCCCCATCCAGTGCTCACCACAAATAGTGGAATATTTAACTCTTCCAGTGACCATATCATGGACAGTGGTACGTCTCTGATTGTAATGGTCAAATCCATTACAGGAGGGTTAGAAAGGATGAATACAAATAGAGAATGTGCATCACAACCAAGATATAGCTTGCAGTTGCACTTAATTTGAGGTTGCAGCATTTGCACTGTTCTAGTTTTTTATATGTAACAGTAAACACCTTGAATTAAACCTGCATCAGTTACATGAATTGTATATGAATTCTTTTAAGAATTCATATAATTTAGCAGAAAAACTGCTGTCCACAGGCAATATGCCACTATACAAAAACTTGAAATAAAAAATTGAACAAAGCTCGACCCTTGAATTCCCATCAGCAGCCAGCTGAGGGTATGAATTCAACACCATTACCAACTTCCCTGGATGACAGAGGTGTGATTCTCTAGCCACTCCCAGCAGCTGCCTGCAGGGGGGCAAGTTCTGGGGTGAAGCAGCTGGGTCACAGCTCACACCTTAACAGCATGGCTCCTTGAGGTGGGGGGCGGCGCTCGGGGGACCTCGGGTTGGAAAGTTGGCGGTGACGACGGGACCGCATCCAGAGTGCGTGGACGAGCAGATAAATCACGCAGAGGACATGTGTCTCGCACGGCTCAGGCCCCTGTACTTTGATGGTGCCATCGGGGAAGCTGAAGCCATAGACCTCTGTCTCCTAGGACTTTCTGTAAATCAGTTCAATGGGATTCCAGAAAGAACAGCAACGATTGATGGGTCTCTGGGGGCCGGTAAGCGCCTTGTCTCCCCCCATCTCTTCTGGCTCCTTAGCAACACAAAGCCTCTACCTCTACCCCCCCCTTTCTTCTCCCTCTCCCTAGCCTCTCCAGGGTTGCACCATTCCAGCAGGTACCAAGGAACACAAAGCACATTCCTCTCCTACTGCCTAAAGGGACAAGAGGTACTGCAGTGCCAATAACAGTGTGACAGGGGTGGACCAGGGCTGATGTTATACTGTAAAGGGTAACAAGGTACAGTACTGCAGTGCCAATAATTGGCTGATGTTCAACTGTTAAAAGCTGGTTCATACTTCGCCGTAGAAGCATAATACGCTCATATCCAGTATGCAAGGAATCCGCTATGTGGATACAGAAACGTTCAGAGTTACACAGTCAAGCCGTGTACTTTGCACATGCACAGAATGCGTTGTATTTATATTTTCATTAATAATAATGTCAATTATTATTCTGATATTCCCTGCACACATATCAAAACAATGAAGTTTGTGCCCTTTTCCTTATGTTTTAAAAATTCAGAGAGCCAGCTCACAGGGTTGCCAACTTTGTTCATCTGGCTGGGGTGAGATTTTCAATTCGAGACAAGTCTGCACTTGTTAAGGGAAATGAGGTAGAGTACTGGGGCTGATGTCCGACTGTTAATGGTAATGAGGTACAGGACATATTCAGAACACTCGTTTGTCCGGCCTACTAGTTGGTTGTGTCAGTGTGCATAGTATTGTTCATAATGTTGAGCAGCTTGTGTAACATCCTCCTCTCCACAACCAACTGTCAGGGCTCCAGAGCCGTCCCCAGCACAGAGCCAGCCTTCTTAATCAGTTTGTTCAGCTTCTTAGAAGATACTCAACATCTTGCTGGGCACATTGAAAGACTTAAGCTTCCTCAAGAAGTACAGTCTACTGCAAATAAACAATAATATAATAAAAGCTCCCTCTGACCTTATCGTGGTGGAGGAGTTTGTGCGCCTCTGTAATCCTAGGACCTATGTTGTGCCAGAGCAATTGCCCCTGGTAGGGTCTCCCAAGGCAAAGGTCTTAGGTGAGCGCCAGACAAAGTGCGATTCAGAAAACCGCCATAATGATGGCGAATAATGGACCATTGAGGCCTCGTTCTGGAGCCAGCCCTGGGGCGGGAGCTCAAAGTCGAGTGCTTAGTGGTCGGGCCTCCAGCCATTGGAACCAGCTGGGCATAACCTAATGGAATAACATGGATCCACCCTCTGGTTCGGTGCCTGTACATTGGAGTTCATCTCGATGAGCAAAAGAGTCACGTCCCTTTAATTTCAATTCAGGGAACGGGCTCTGACTCTTGCCTGTGTGCACATGCCAAACACTAGTTCAAACTATCCGGTTTTCTTGGAGACTTTGGAGGGGTAACTGGAAGGTGCTCCTTCTAGGGACTCCATTGTTATGCTGGGGGACTTTAATGCTCATGTAGGTAATCAAAGTGAAACCTGTAAGGGTGTGATTTGGAGGAATCAGAATCCGAGCAATAAACAGTTATTGGACTTCCGTGCAAATCATAGTTTTTGTATAATAAACAGCATGTTCAAACATAGGGGTGTTCATAAGTGCACCTGACACCAGAGCAACCTAGGTTCCAATTCAATGAATTTTGAATTTTGTAATTGTACGGCTGGTTCTGCATCCGCATGGTTTGTACACTTGGGTGAAGAAAGGAGCTGAGATGTCCACCTGATCATGGTGGTGAGTTGGATCTGCTGGCAGGGAAAGATGTCAGATAGACCTGATAGACCCAAACACACAGTAACGGTGTGTTTGGAGTGTCTGGCAAGGCTCTTATCTGGGAGATCTTTAACCCGTACCTCCAGAAGAACTTTTCATGCATCCCCAGAGAGTGAGGGGACATTGAGCCTTGGACCATGGACCATGTTCTAGGACTGTAAGGTTGCCGGTGCCTGCCACGGTAGCAATCCCCAAACCCAGTGGTGAACACCAGTGGTAAAGGGAGCTGTCAGGAAAAAGAAGGCCTTCTGAGCTTGGTTAGCTCATGGGAGTCCTGAAGCAGCAGACAGGTACCGGCAGGCCAAGCAGAATGTAGCTTTGGCAGTCGTTGAAGCAAAAACTCGGGTGTGGGAAGACTTTCGGTTGGTCTTGAAAAGATTCTGGAAAACTATCAGGTGGCTCAGGAGGGGGAAGCAGGGCTTTACCCACGCTGTTTACAGCAGGGATGGAGAACTGGGGATATAGTCAGGTGATGGAAAGAATATTTTGAGGACTTCCTGAATCCCACTGATACGCCTTGGACAAAGTTGAACTGGAAGACTCAGAGGGGGACTTGCCCATCTCCAGGGCTGAGGTCACTGAAGTAGTGAAAAAATTCTTTGATGGTAAAGCTCTGGGGGTGTTCGTTCTGAGTTCTGGAAAGTTCTTGATGTGGTTGGGCTGTCTTGGCTGACATGCCTTTTCCATCATTGTGTGAATGCTGGGGACAGTGCCTTTGGATTGGCAGGCTGGGGTGCTCATCCCAATCTTTAACTAACAGGACCAGAGGATGTCTTCCAACTTCAGGAGGATCACACTCCTCAGCATCCCTAGGAAGGTCTATACCAGGGTACTGAAAAGGAGGATTCGCCTGTTGGATCCAGAAGGAACAATGTGGATTTTGTCCTAGTCGTGGAATGCTCGACCTATTCTTTACCTTCACAATGATACTGGGGGCTTCATGATGCTTGGAGTTTGCCCAACTAGTCTACATGTGTTTTGTGGACTAGAGAAAGGTATATGATCGTGTCCCTTGGGGGGTCCTGTGGGGGGTGCTTCAGGAGTAGGGGCACAGCATCCATTGTTGTGAGTCAACAGGTCCCTGTACAAATCAAGAAAGAGCTTCACATTGCCAGTAGTAAGTCTGACACATTCCCGGTGGGTACTGGAATCCACCTGGGCTGCCCTTTGTCCCCAATTCTGTTTATAAGTTTTATGGATAGAATCTGTAGGTGTAGCCAAGGGGGTCCAGGTCAAGGGCCGCGGGATCACGTCTTTGCTTTTTGCAGGTGATGCAGTCCCGCTGAAGTCATTAGGCTGTGGCGTGCAGCATGTACTGGGGCTGAGTGTAAGATGGCTCGACCATCTCTCCTGTGGAGAGATGAGTTGCTGCCTGTAACAGAGGAGTATCTTTGGGTCTTGATCCAGAGAGGGGGAATAAGGGAGCAGGAGACTGACAGATGGATCAGTGCAGAGTAAAGGAGACCCTGTACTGTTCTGTTGTGCTAAAGAGGAAGCTGAGACAGAAGGCCAAGCTTTTGATTTACCAGTCGATTTACGTTCTTACCTTCACCTATGGTCATGAGCTTTGGGAATAAGTTTCCTCCACAGGGTGTCTGGGCTCAGCCTTAGTGATACGGTGAGGAGCTCTGACAATCAAGAGGGGCTTAAGTAGAGTCGCTGCTCCTCTGCATCGAAAGGATCCAATTGAGTTGGTTCAGGTATCTATCTCAGATGCCTCCTGGACAGCTCCCTAAGGAGATGTTATGGGCATGTCCAACCAGGAGGAGGCCCCAGGACAGACGCAGGGCATGCTGGAGAGATTATATCTCTCTGCTGGCCAAAGAACGCCTTGGGATTCCCCTAGAGGAGCTGGAGGAGGTAGCTGGGGAAAGGGAGGTCTGAGCATCCCTGCTTAGACTGCTGCCCTGTGACCCAACCCCGCATAAGCGGTAGATAATTGATGGATGGGTGGATGGATGGATGGATGAATATTAAAAGCTAGCAAGAATTTCCTGTTGTCCAAAACAATATTTTGTTATACAGCTAGTGGAGCATAACTTTGGTTCCAAAACCTGTACTCAGGGTCACTCCATGTAATTGTTAAGTTTCACCACCATCTCAATTAGTTAATTAACTGAATTGGTTAAGCTAGTACACAGACAGAAAATTCTAGTATTACACCAATATGAAAATATTTTAAACTTTCTTTGGTGTCAAAAAACTTTCACATAGTACTGTATATGTGATATGAAATTAGGCTGCGGCATTTCTAGCTGTTGAAAAGATCAGGGGCTGAGTCAAGTTAACCTGGGGCTTGACTCTTTGTTTTTCTGAAGGATGATTGGTACCGGGGCTAAAGTTCTTGGGGCTATAATACTTGGGGCTAAAATACTCGGGGCTAGCCTTGAAAAACCTGGGGCTACAGCCCTGAGTGATTGGACCTAACGGCACCCATGTGAGAGAGACACATGCACAAAAGTACAGGAGCAGCAAAAAGAGCAGCCGACATCCAAACACAGGCGTCTTCGTACTCCTACTGGATTTCATCCCACAAGGAAATCCTGAATCCTCATTCACTAAGAAGAAATGTCCAGGCTATAAACACTGAGTTGCTAAACAATCTAACCTCTTGTGCCTCATTTACCCATAATGCAGCTGGCAATTACAGCTAGTACTGGGACTAGAATATTATTCGTACGATCAAAACCAGCAAGCAGCCAAGTAAAAGATCCTAAAGGATCTGTGACAATGTGCTGATGCAAACAATATAACGGCTTTCAGATGCTGAGTTGCTCCCAAGAGAGGCTAATCACTGTCACTATGGAAAGTAAGAGGGGTCAGCGGCTGACAATAGATGGAAAGGAAGGACCAGACGGAGGTGCATGCTATGCCCATCCAGCAGCATCGGGGACTGACGGGTCATACCACGCCGAAGTATGACACATCGACTCAGGGCAGAAACGTCCTATAGTAAGAGGAACCCTTTGCTGAGAGATAAAGTGGTGTGGACTGTCCGTCGAAAGAGGCGCGGTCCCAGGCGGGTTCCATTCTACCGTTTCATATCATGTGTAGGCGGTAGCTGGGCCCTTTCGACTTGGGGAAACTCAAATTACTCCACACTTTGCTTTTCAGGACTCTGTGTTTTTTTGGGGGAGGAAAGAAGATATTTCCTTTCCATCCCTCAGAGCTTTCGGATGATGTCATTAAAAAAAAAGTTTCCAGACTTTTAAATGATCGTGCAACCTCCTGAACGATGTCAGTGTTTCCTCAGCCCTCATCCCCAGGGCACCAGCGGCGGGGGGGGGGGGGGGGGGGGGGGGGGGGGGGGGGGGGGGGGGGGGGGGGGGGGGGGGGGG
>JABFEA020000138.1:17184088-17198284 GCA_019775915.2 Cyphomyrus plagiostoma | reverse complement strand
GACCCAAAGCATACTGCAAAAGCAACCAAAGAGTTTTTGAAGGGAAAGAAGTGGACTGTTATGCAATGGCCAAGTCAGTCACCTGACCTGAATCCGATTGAGCATGCTGAAGACAAAACTGAAGGGAAAATGCCCCAAGAACAAGCAGGAACTGAAGACAGTTGCAGTAGAGGCCTGGAAGAGCATCACCAGGGATGAAACCCAGCCTCTGGTGATGTCTATGTGTTCCAGACTTCAGGCTGTAATTGACTGCAAAGGATGTGCAACCAAGTATTAAAAAGTGAAAGTTTGATTTATGATTCTTATTCTGTCTCATTACTTTTGGTCCCGTAACATGTGGGAGGCACATATGCAGACTGTTGTAATTCCTACACCGTTCACCTGATTTGAATGTAAATACCCTCAAATAAAAGCTGACAGTCTGCAGTTAAAGAACATCTTGTTCATTTCATTTGAAATCCATTGTGGTGGTGTATAGAGCCAAAAATGTTAGAATTGTGTCGATGTCCCAATATTTATGAACCTGACTGTATTTGCTTATTTTACTACATACATTGTGTCAAGGAAATATTCCTTAGATCACTGCCAAAGATGGTGATAGTGCTGTGATCGACCTGCTCCTCCGATCCTCCTGTGTGCCACGCCCCCTTGTTACCTCATGCGGAATCCCGGTGATTTCAGCTGTGTCTAGTCATCGTTAATTGATTCTGTGTATTTAGTGCTTGTGTGTCCGTCTTACCCCTGTCCAGTGATTGACATTTTGTGCTTACACGATGTCCTATGGTTCTGTCTTTTGCAAATAAATCCCGTTTTCCCGATGACACGGTTTTGTGCTGCTTTCACGGATGCAATCCGTGGCAGAATGACCGGACCAAAAGTGAAGATAAATAAAAAAACAAACAATTAAAATACAATCATTCAAAGCATTACAAATTACATATGATTTGTTTCCATCCAACAAAAGTACCCAAAGGTGAATAAATAAGCACTTTGTATATATTTAACTATATTTAGCTCTGCCTGTAACAAAATGTAAGAATGTGCCCCTTCTTGACAGCACCATCGTTCAATTCCTTTTAGCCAAGCTAAAGTTTCTGTCACCTTTCTTCTGTTTCTTTACGTTGTTTTTTACAATGGAAGGTATACAAATGAAACTTAGTTTTGGCTATTTCTTGCTGCTCATATTTACTTGTTCTCTGGTAAAATGGCTGCTGCCTCGTTTTCATTTATGCGTACTTCAGACAATGATGTCAGCTTAATACAACCCGTTCCTAGCCACCAATTAGCTTCGCCGCTTCTTTGGTCTGTGGGAGGAGCACAGAGTAACTAGAGGAAACCTACAAAAAACATACAAACTGCAAACATTCAGAGAAAAAGCAGAATGCAAATGCCCAACCCTAAAGGTGTGAGACAGCAGAACGACCTCCACAGTGATGTTCAATATCAATAAAGTTTAAACTGTTCTGTGCTACGCTACATGTTGTAATATGCTTGCCCCAGAATTGTCTTGCAAACCCCAGGATGTGTAGGTGTGCTTCAGATTTAGGAATGTTTCCAAGATAGCACTACTGCATTAAAAACAGCCTTTACGTGAACGAGTCCCTGTCCTTACGAATTAGCGCTGCACAATAAAAACGAGAACCAAAAAATCAGGCCCATTGTTCTGACATTCATTTTAATCCCAGCAAAGTACTCCTTTCCTGTTCTCAGAGGTAGGGACCGTACATCATATTACATTTTTATACATCACCTTCCCTCCCAGATTTTTTTTCCTTTATAATATAACACATAATTCACCTGGAAAAGACATTTTTGTCTACTTTTTATGGTGTCATTTGTTTTATTCGCCAATTCTTTATGGATGACTGTATTAGCACTGATTTGCAAAAAAAAAAGTTTCACTTCAATCCAGCATTACCTTCATTCTTAAATTTTTTGCATCTTTCATTATTATTCATCATTTGTTATGTTTTTCTATATCATTCGGTCAATACCGAAGATATTAAAGAAAATATGAAGGTTACCCTTCAGTCTCAAACCGAAGAATTTACTGCCTTCACATGTAACCTTGAGAGCTTAGGGGAAAGACTCTGAAAACTCAGGGTAAGCACTCTGTGACCTTGGAACGGCTAGATGCGGCTAAACGGGAGCTTGTGAATCCCAGGCCGAAGCAACAGTTCCGGCCGTCAGCCGAAGGTGGCTCACCGAGGACTCAGGACCGTGACAGGGCTCTTTTAAGCAAGTAGAGCACATGAGGGCAGTAGAATGCAAGCCTGTGGGATCAGAGGAGGAGGGTGAGATCAGCGAGATCCGCGGCAGCGCGAGCACGTTCAGGCCCCGGCAGACCGCGCCACAGCAGATAGTTGGCCATTGTTGATATTATTGCAGGGTCCCAAAGGCCCGCCTCCGCTGTGCTGCTCTGAGTCTCCACATCCTGACCGCTCTCATTCTTTTGTACGCCCTCCAACCTGCGCGGCCAGGAACTTCCAGTCAGGGCCAAGATTTATGAAGCCCCCATGGTCAGGGTTAACGTCGCCGCATCAGCCGAGGATTTCTTCTTAAAACAATAACATCCAGCCACGGCCCCCCCCAACCCCCCCGGGGCTGCTTTCGGGGGCACTGACGCAGCCAGCCGCTCTGCAAGGGGTGGCACCAGCGACACAACCCACTGTGCCACGTCCAGGTCTGCACACAACCAACTTGAACAAAGACCCAAGTAAAACCATCAACGATTTAATTAACCCAACTGGTTAGGAACTAGTTAGGGGCTTCCGTTTCTAACAATGCTATCAAAAACTGCATCCCGTGACACACTACAAAGCCTCAAAATATCTTTCTTTGTTTTCGTACAAAGGTCTGTAACCAAGAGAAGACTTGGCCCTTACTTTCACCAAAATAATGATGTTTTTCCCCTCTTGGATGTTCGTCAAATTGCTGAGATCAAGTAACTGGACACTGAAACTGTTACAAGCAAATGTTATTGCACTTAAATGTTCATTATTGAATGACATGCATTACACTTATAGTATGTATAGTAGGTACAGGAGTGTAGACAGAATGTTATGCTTCACACCCAAGGCTTACTAACACATACATAATTTCAAAACAAGTATTACTTGCACACTTTAAATAGTCATGTACTCTTCACACCATTTCTAATTACAGTAAAGACATTAAATTTAATACGTATATAACGTAGCATGCAGGGCGATGCTGATAATACCAGCGCATAACGATATGTGGGCATGACTCATAATGGCATAGAGTCCCGGGACACTAGGGACCAAACGGACTGTGACGGGGGCCACGGACGAGCAAAGCCGCCCACACACAAGGATTCGCCTGAACGCTCCAGCGGCCTCCAGGCCCCCCCCCTTCCATGATAAAAGCGAAAGAGCGTAACATTCTATAAACGGCAGGATCACAGCGAGAGGAGTGACTCAGGCCCATGGCCACGTCGGGGGTCCGACGCAGCATTTATGGCCCATTCCGGTGTCTGGGGGGGCCACCTGTTACGCTCCTCAAAACTGGCCGCCTTTGCGGCAATCGGGCAGGCCGTACCCTGGCGCACCCGGGGGCATGACTAAGCACCTACAGCCCAGATCAGCTTCCTAATTTATCCAAGCTTGTTTAAGGTGCTTAATACCTATTTTCGGAAATGTTCCAAACTGCTAGGACATGTGATGCGGGTGTTGATTTTATTTGGTATCAGTCACTCGAAATACCTGTATAGGACTCTATGGGATGGTTAATGGCTTTTTTCACAGACGGCAGCAGCCATCTTGCTGATTTGTTGAATCGAGCAGGATGTGTTTTCGCAGCTCAACAGCTCTGGTTATATATAACCCAAAAGAGCTTGATTCTTGCTAGAAAAAAACCCATGACAGTAAGCTGTGACTTCGACAGCACCTTCATACTTTACCTATATATTCATGAGCATTAAGGATTATGAACACAAAATGTATCTCTGTAGCATTTGCACACAGTGATAATAAGCAATTATTACTTAATATCCATTTGGCTGCACTTAACTGGTCTGTGAAGAAACTGGAATCATAAATGCTACAGAGCGAACAGAGAGCTTATGAAAGCTTGCAGAAGGTCACTGGCTCTTTTTTTTACTTTTAACAGTTTAAGTCGCACGGACGTCAGTATTAATATTGAAAGCATCAAAGAGGCCACCAGCTGAGCTCATTTTTAAGCGACAATCAAGGTATAAGATGGTTCTTGGTGTAACAGGTGATATTTAGCAATAAAACAAGAGAGATGGTCCAGCTTTGCAGGCTCTGACCCTAAACATAGAACCTGGCAGGAACGGCAAATATTCAGCTCAGTGTCAGGGCAAATATAGGCACTTAATTGTCAAATAATCCAATAAGATGAACTGATATTCTCTTGAAATCAGTACACGGAGTCCCCAGTTTACAAATGAGAGCCGTTGCCTGAGTCTCCCTTTAAGTAATATTTGTAGGTATGTTGGAAAAGCAATAATACAATACATAATAACGATGATTATAATACAGTAATAATAAAAGTAACTATGGTATTGTACTGCACCTCTAGCCCATGACACAAATAGTACATGCATTCATTATTAAGAACCATTGTATTTATCTCAGATTTTTTATTTAATATGCATTATGTTCATAAGCACAAGTTGTCCGCAAGTCGGATGTTCTTAACCCAGGACTGCCTGTATGTGGTTATATCTAGCATTATTAGTAAATTTGCTATTATTCGTAAAAGTCAAGCCATTTTAGAAAGCATGCTATATTTATGTACTATTATCTTATTAAAGAAGGTGCGTTTTCACATGTATGCTTTGCGAATAATTGGCTCCCTGTGCACGATGGCAGCAGCCTGTCTGGGATGCTCCAAACGCCTTTGTGGCTACACACGCCAAGCCACTCACGCATAATAACACAGGTTATGATCATCCCAATCATGTTAGACGAGGTCAGATGCATGTCCAATCAGAGGGAATCTCTCATACTCAGCTCTAATTCCGCGGAGTTCCCACGCATTCTTCATACCAACAAATCATTTTTGGAGTAATAAACGCATTATTTAATGTGGAATCCTCTCGAAGATTTTCTTACCAATATGTTTCATCTTTGATTAACCGGATGAAAAGAACAGAGCCTGGTGACTACGGACGTTACAGTCACTATAAATATGGACATTGATATTTTGCACACATTAAAATGGCATTTTAATTTGAAACTGTTTTTTCACCGCCACAGCTATAGCATGTTTTTGCCCCCCCCCCCCCCCCAGGCACGGCACAATGAGGCAGAGCAGCCGTACCCAGGCTCTGGCACAGAGGAAGAAAAGAATACGATCGCTTCCCTCTAACAGAGTGGCATTACCCTCTCCGCAAATCCCACCCGTGTGATGACAACACCCCCCCAAGTCGGGCCAGCGGCTGGCGCAGAATGCGGAGGGTGCGGAACTGGGGCAGCCTGAAAGCCGAACAGGACGAGAGTCGCGCGTGGCACGTGGCTTCTCGGAGAAGGATGGCAGGGACAGATGGCTGGAAAAACGAAGGACGCTGCTGGAAAATAACACGGCAACTGGAAAAATAAAGAAGAAGAAAAAACAGCACTAAACTAAAACGGCCCCAGGCACTAGAAAACTGGAAAGGTGCTAGCAGCCAGGACAGCGGGGCCTGCTATGCTAACACAAACACACGTGCACATGTACAGTGCACAATGCACTGCACATAACAGCTAGCTAGCCAGCTTGCATGCTAAAAGCCACTCAAACACATGAGGCGACCGGAGGCCCCATGACCATCCAACGATTTTATTACTTAAACAGCAACTCCGACGCAACTTGAGAACCTCGCGTGTAGCTGCTCATGTTTGCTGGCTCAGGGGGCTGCTCTGCAAAGCACTCATTCTGTTTTCATGTGCAATAAATATACCATTTTCCAGTTATGTTTTCCTTTTGTGCCAGACGCGATGTTTTGTACGACTAGCCGTGAGCCTTTCAACATCCT
This sequence comes from Cyphomyrus plagiostoma, assembly GCA_019775915.2. Taxonomy (NCBI): domain Eukaryota; kingdom Metazoa; phylum Chordata; class Actinopteri; order Osteoglossiformes; family Mormyridae; genus Cyphomyrus; species Cyphomyrus plagiostoma. Next base: position 17,192,283 of record JABFEA020000138.1, on the reverse strand, counting down.
GACTCCTTCTGCACCTTCAATACAGAGCCCTGCCTATATTTGAGGTGCATTTCATACATTTTCCACTGGACACCTACCCAGCAAAACTGGCTGCTAATTACTAAAAACATGGCATTTTTCTTCTCTGAGTATACAGTGCTTACACAAGCTCGCTACATTATGATTGCATGTAATAGTGCTTTATAATCACATTTAATAGTTTCACTACTGGAGACAGGAATCACATTACACTGTATTTTATGAGGCCATCGATTGTGCCTCCATTCAAAGACCCGTTCTCTGATGCGGAGCTGAAAGCCGGGAGCAGTGGGCTTATGGTCGCACTGTGTCTGCGTTTTCCTTCCCTAGATTCAATAAAGACGACCGCAATAAAGGCCACGCAGGCTTTTTTCGCTTTGAACGCGCTCTGCCAGTGGCCTGCTTTGTAGTTTCCATTTCTTAACGACGAGCACCATCTTTCAAGGGCACAGCTAGGAGGAGGAAAATATGGGGATGGCTGTAAAAAAACACAAGACTAATGAAACTGAGCCGTCATACTTAACAGTCATTCCTATTGTTTTAAAGGTAATGCTTGCCTGATGTTCCATTTCTGCTATTTGAAATTACTTTAATTGTACTTCCATACACTTTACATTCTTTGCTTAATTTTGATATAAAATTCTCATTGAGGAATCTCATATTTTGTACCAATACTAACCCCGAGTATTTGTCCAGCTGCACATTATATTTCTATTATTCAAGTGCACTTCTGTCCACCGAATAATCCAGTATTACAGTACGTATCAGTATTGTTCTAGCATTAACAGGCAGTATTATTTAGTAGACACTGCATTTAATGTTTAATTATCTTTAATTTTAACTTAAATTTTAGTGTCCCCTATATTCTTACATTCAAGTAAAACAGATATTTTATAATTATAAATAGTATTACTTTACGTATTATTATTTTTCTATATAATTTATTTCCTGACATACTTTTTGTAAAAGCCATGCTTGCAGTTATTAGAAGGAATACGGCAGAACAGCATTTCAATTTTTGACATTATAAGTTGGATAAATGGCCCTCAAAACCCCACGTCCAAAGCCTGAGACAGCTGTCACCTCCAAGACGGACTCACGCTAAATTAAGTGCCTTTTCCGATTCGGCTAACCGCTACGCAGAAACAGGACATTACCGCATTTTATGCTAGCATGATACTAAGGATGATTTTGGTCAGCTTTGCTTTTTTTGGTAAGTCAGTAGCCCCAATTATGCATCTGCGCTTGACCTCCCCTCACTAATGCTGTTAAGAGTAAGCAGGAGCTGTAAAAAGGTGGTCTTTTATTGAAGGTTTAAGGGTCTCTTACATCATGTCTGCACTGGGGCGCTGTGTGGCTCTGCGCGGTTGGCCTGTGTGCCCGCATCTGGAGGGTGGCCTCTTGGGATCCTGAAGACCTATGAGCATGGCCCTTATCCTCTGGAGGCAGGATGAATCAGGGGGCCCTGTGCTCTGACCCCTACCGCTGCTTCACTTGTATTATATATGAAAACCAAAGAATTCCTATGTACCCGCACTCACTCTTGGTGAATGGTGAATATCATTTTCCAATCCCTCAAGCATTTTACATCAAACACCTGGTGTTTTCCAAACATACTCTGCAACAAAACAAGATAATACTATGTAATGAGAGTTATCTGTTTTACTCACTGACACTAAATTTGCCACCATGCACATTAAGAGCAAGCACAGGACAGGGCAAGAAATCATGTGAATTGTTCAGAAAAATAAAATTATGCTAAAATCCAAAATAGAATTGTCCTTTGAGAGAGTATCTGAACAAATAAGCCTGAACAGGGGCTAGAAAACTATCAGCAAATTATTAAATTACAAAACCAAATTACTTCTTAACATGCTTTACAGGGTGAACAGGTGCAGATATTAAAACAGGACCCATAACAGGAAGTTGTTGGTTGTCTATATGATTTATATACTATAGTGAATTAGCAGAAACTGTAACTGGATTATGATGTTGAACTGAGAGGATTTCCCCCATTGCCTTCCTGAGGAAGACACTTTTGGGTTTTAGACAGAAAAGGAGTGCATGAATCAACTAATATGTATTGCAATGGCGTTCAGAGGAAGCAATAATTGTGAAATATTTCACTATAATACAAGTGGTTTCAGTATTTAAAATGAAAACATCACTTATAACAACATAATTTAGTTCACATAATCTTCGATTGAATAAGTAGCAAATATAAAATTCATAAATTATGACTACGTAGAGATCAGTGCTGAAAGGAGGCTAATATCTCTGGCTAACAGTAACCTGGAGACCACAGGGAGATCTGACTTTCATACAACGCAAAATGAAAGACAAGTCTTGACATTTTTTCTTCTTTGCACATAAAACTCGTAATGATTCAATCTGGTCTAATAAAAATTGATTACATTACATACATTTTTGCCACAGTTCAGTATATATTATCAATTCATTAGCCTATTAGTATAATTTTAATGGAAAAATCATACATGCCATCTAAGTACTCTGTCTAGAATTTAAAAGCTGCAATGATTTCATGCACTATGGCTCCAAAGATGAAGGTGACCTCATCGGATTCTCCCTAGAACAGGTCACTACATTGTTAACTCCTGACTTGACCGTAACATTTAGGACAGAAAAAAAACAATTTGAGTAAAAATATGGAGCAGCCTAACTCTTTAATTACAGACCATGGGAGAGACGATGAAGCCAGTAGTATCCAAAGTCGACTCCGAGGAAGGCCAGCCACCAGGTCCAAGGCGAGTCCCAAGGAAGCTCCAGAAGCCGGTAATTTTCCCACACGTAGATGTAGCAAGATATTTCTAGACCCTTTGCAAAGAGTCTTGGGGGAAAAAAGATCAGCAATTAAGGCTGTACCCCACTAAACACTAAGGCAGGTGCATAATGGTAAGTTTTCACAACTAGTAATGTTCTGAAAAAAGTTACAAGTTTTAAAGTAAGTACACTAAAACACAGGTTCAGGATCGAACCCTCATTTTGATATTCTCATCTAAAAGGCTTATCCCGACAATGGCTGGAAACATTTCTGTGGAATATGACATATTAAATATGCTCAAAATATTTTTCTGTCGCAGTTTGGGAGAATTCGCAAGTCACTGTAATACGGATAGCAGGGAACCTTCTGCAACCAAGCTGTAGGTTGGAGATGCTGAGAAAAATACCATAAAAATACACTAATAAAATAGTGTGTGAAATAAAACCTGTCAAAATCTATAAAACCTGTCAAAATCTAAAAAGTTTTAGTTAAAAAAATTTAATACACAGCACAAAATCTAGAATCTATTAAATTGGTAATTAAAAATTCTTCTCACAAACTCATTGTCAACTAGATAGAAAGCACAAAACCTGCCTTGAAACTATGTTTTAAAATGACTGCTTGGGATTTGTCCTTATTAGAGAAAACTTACTGTAACAACGAAATACTGCAGGCCACTATGGGCCCGGATCCTCATCTGCTGTTTCATATTTAGACCAGTGGGTAACTGAACCAGGATTGTCACATAGCAGGACTTCAAACTCTGCAGGACTGGAATCACTCAACTCTGCCTGCTGTTCAGAGTATCAGGCATATTCAGCAATTCATTCATAATTCAGACAAAGTAATCAAGGTGTTTAAATGCCAGAAACTGTATATTCAGGCCTGTTGCGTCATAGCCTGAATAAAAATCAAAGTTTTTTTTTTTTTAAATGAGATTCTTAGTGCCTGAACTGAAACGACTTACTTTGACAGCCGGGACATGACGCCAGCAGACACAGAGGTGATTCCATCGTTGACTCTGATGACTAACTTTCCCGTCTTTGCCCTGCCTAGAACCTGCTCCAGCATTATCAACAGCAGGAAATAGGGAGTGGCCTGGACAAAGGAGAAAATGTGAGAAAGTCATCATCCAGACACATGGAATTATAGCCATTTCCCTCAGTAATACTAACTACTGCATATATGCCATAGTAGACCCAAGTGTTTGATTATAAATAAAAGGAAGATTGAAAATAACTGACTTCTCTTTCAGAGTACACCCCATCCTTGAGCCCACTGCTGCATGGGACAGGTTCTTGCAACTTACCCCCCCCCCCCCGCCAAACTTGATCAGGATATGTGACGTGACTGGAAGATGGGTGATTTTACTACAGCACATCCGGTCTGAAACTCAATGAAGTAAGATCAATTACCAAGCTGCCAGTTAAAAAGAATTCCACTGTGATCCTGACCAGGATGCGTGAATGGAAGAGGTATGGATGGAAAATAAATGTGCTTTAGGTTTGGTGATGTGCTCTGGATTCATTGGTCCTTCTCAAGGGAACATTTGTTTATTGTTATTTCATCTGTGATCCTGACATCAAGTGATCTTGTAAATGCACTGAGCGCACAACCATGATGCAGCTGAGAAACGATGCATGCACATTTTTGAAAACTATTTATATCTCTGGACATACCTTTTCAAGAATAACTCATTAAAAACCTGAGAATGTTCCACCTGAAGATCTGTAATGGAAAGATTACTTGTGCTGAAAGGTACTGGAACTGAAAGAGAAATTAATGGAAGTATATTGACTGCATAAGTATTCAGACTCCTGAATTCAATATTTGGTGGAAACTCCTTTAGCACTGACTGCATATACAAGTCGGTCTAAACAGGTCTCCACCATCAGGGTGCTGTCTTTTCATGGTCATTCTTCAAGACTCAAGATTTCCTTCAGCTCTCTGGGATTTCTTGGGCGTGCCAATCGACAGCAATTTTCAAGTCTGTCTACACATTGTCAATATTCAAGCTGAGTACGTAGTCTTAGTATCAGAGTGAAGCTTGATCTCCAGAAGTTTTTTTTCTGATTCTTCACCCCCAACCAAACTTTCCAGTTCATGCTGAGAAGCATTACACGTAGCACAATCCTGTCAGGAGTATGCCTGACTTATAGTGATCACTGGGTAACTCGAGAACCTGCAGCAACTCTCGGCATTTGGAATTTTTTATTGATCCAGAAAAAAACCCATAGCCATAAAATCTTTGTTCTGTAACACCTGATCGCTGTACCTATTTCACAGCTGTCAATGAGCTCTTCAGTGACTCCTACCACCAGCTGCCAACCATAGCTCTGTTAATATAGGTAGCTTGACCAAGGCTGTATATAGATGTCAAAATATGGTGGAAAAGATGACATAAAAATCAAGGGGAAGGTCAGAGCTATGTTGAAATTTTGGACAAAATGGCTTTCAGGGAAGGAAGAGTAAAGAAAATGTCCCAAATAGCCTAGACTGACATGAATCCTAATGAGAATCTGTGGAAAACTGCTTGAAAATATCAGAAAGCTGCTATCATGACAGGTGCCAAATGCCATCTGGCCTTAGCTCTTTGCCCCCTGCTGCCGCGACTGAGACCTTGAACATTCAGACTCAATACCCCCACTCTTACTTGGCACACGGGAGACGCTGATCTGGATGTGTGAGCTGAATTCATCTTGCATGGAAGCTTAAGCCAGATATGACTAAGAAACCCAAACTGCTCATCTAGGCCTTCCTGGCCTATCTGGCATGCTCTCAATGTAACAAATCCATTCAACCACCAAAGGGCTGATCAGTAAATTTCTCTTTTTCTTACAAAAACACACAGGCTCATATGAGTGGGCACTCTGTGTTCAAACTAGTGTCCATTACGAGCAATCCAAGGGCTGCACAGCAGTCCAATAACAATTCACCACTCAGGTTCAGATCCACGATACCATTCCTCCCATTCACATTCCTCTAAGTGTCTCCATCATTCTCCACAAGAACATTGCAATCTCCCAGGTGGACCATAGGAGAGACTGCTGCCAGCATCTGATCCCTTTACTCTGGGAAGGTGGGGTACTCTAAACCGCTGTTCCATGCATATACACAAACAGCAGCCAATTTTCCTCTCTGGAGCTAGAGGGAACTTCTAGGTCACCAAAAAAGACTCCAGCTGCAGGGCTTACAGCCTGGGCATCCCAGCCCCCCAAAGGTCATTCACCTTGGGAAAGTCCACAGCAGAAGGGACTGCAGCCCCCGACCAATAGATCTGGTTCCAGAAGCCACACTGTGCATGAAGACTTGGTGGATTATATCTACGTATTCCTGCTCAGGTTCATTCCTCACCAGGGAGATAGCGTTCTACGTTCCCATGCTTGTCTCCCAACGGCACTGCTGAACTCAACGTTCAGCGCTGTTTTAGCTGATTGATCAATTATCATCAAAGCTAGTTGGCGAAACTGAGTTCTCTGATTATACTGTATATCAGCCACCATCCAAGTTGTGCATCTTTGGTTGGTGCTACGTTTTGCTGTTAGCCTAGTGTGTAGCTTAAATGGTGGGCGCCCAGTGGTAGAGACTGCTGACTAGGGATGCAGATGATAAATCTGGGTGTGGCCACACCTGACTTGTATCATTCTTACAAAATAATTATTTTACTGTTGCTAAAGGCTTTTCTAAAAAGTAAAAAAATTTGGTGTGAAAAATGAAAATAAAAATAATGATAATATCTAAATTGTCTTATAGTATTTATACCAAACTTTCCCAGCATTATGTATAAGATTCAAGGCACTCTTTACCCCCCAAACAAAAAGGCAAATAATGTGGAAACTTGTTGAAACCGTCAAAAGACTCTTGAATGGTTTTGCCTAAATGTTTTTGGACTTAGATCTCGCTGGGAAAATGACAACATTTGTACAGCAGATGTTTGTGTTTTCCCAAAAGAGTGTAGCTTTAACAGGTTAGGGGTGGTGCTGTGAACTGAGGGGCTTTCAGTAAGAAAACAGAAGTACAGCTGAGTTGCCACATAAAAATCCCAGCTTTCTCACAGCCTCATTCTTTGAGCAATTTAAGAAAATATTTAGAAGCCTGAACCATTTGGAAGCATCTACTAACAAGACAAATAGAGAAGACAAAATTTAAGCATAAATAATCCTAAAATTCTCTAAGGGAGACCTTGGATTACAGTGTTAGCCCTGATTCCTTTTATTGCAAATAATGATTTTGCTATTATTTTAGCCTGAATATCAAACCACATACAAAAAATGAAACGCAGCACTTTAAGTCTATAATCTATTTTCTCCAATGTATTACCTAATGAAGCATTCATATACTGTACATCTTACGTTACTAATCAATGGCAGTAGATCTGCTGACAGCACATACAAGCATGTGCCACGTAACATAATCACAATAACAAATAACGTGTCATCCAATCACAGTAGAAGAGGGACTGGAAAGAGCTGTACGTGGTTTAAGTGTTTAAAGAAACATGTTAAAATGTAAGTTGGTCATTTTAAATGATAAACATGTGTGGAGTTCAAGCAATTAAAAACCAAATAGTAAAATGTGGTAAGTAAAGCGAAGACATATAACTTAGTGCTTTTGGGAGTTTAGGTTATTTAAAATGTATTTCACAAATTGCACAACTGTACGTATGTGACCGCCAATTTTACTCAATATCGAATGACATTTTACATGTGCAAGGAGTACAATGTAATACGTTCAGTAAGATTTAATAATAATAAACACAATTGGAGATTGTTTAAATTGTTGTCATTTGCATTGTTATTTTTTCAGGGTAAGCGGACCTTGCTGATATAAATCACATGAAAAAGCAGGCCTAGATTATTTTACTGTATTTATGTTACTGTACACATATCAAACCTGTGAGCAATACAGGTACGTAGTGGTGACAAGGTTCGAGGTTAATCCGTCAAAACAAAATCCCTAGAAAAGGCCTAACGATAATAAATTTAGTCCGCATTTTCGGCGTGGCATTACGGTCATGGAAATGCCCTCTATTATACATGAGAGCTGCAATCCGCACTGGAAAAACATGAAAGTATTCCAACAAGTGACCATAAAATAAGCTTTTTCATGGCCGCGCCTTTCACATGGCCGGTTGCCATCACATTGTATTTCCAGGAAGTATCAAACTTGCAGAAACTTAGTAAGCTTAGTATAACAATTGTAGCTCTACTCTCTTACTATATTTTTGATTTTTTATAATTTGTTCGAAGTACAGTATATCTTCTATTTTCGGGTTCGTTTACTGGGGGGGGGGGGGGGGGGGTCTTTTCGGAACCTGAAAATTAAAAAAAAGAGTTTTAACGGTGGCGCGGACCGCTGTTTACTGTGGCCGGAGCGCAGCGGGGGAGCGGAAGGG
>JABFEA020000138.1:17109896-17183988 GCA_019775915.2 Cyphomyrus plagiostoma | reverse complement strand
GTCTGACCTTTTTTATTTTTTTTTTTTTTGTAACTATTTAATTGTTTTACATTTATGCCCCCCCCCCCCCCCCAAAAAAAATGCAGTTTTGGTACCAGGGAGTGATGTGTCTTTTCTGGATGACCATACTGGCCTGAGAATCTATGGGTGGTGGATTTATGACACTGTGATGTCACTGCTAGACAATGCGAAACAAATTTAGACGACTTGCGTAGATATGAGTCAGACAGCTTTGTGTGTCTGTAGCTTAAAAAAAATAGCCCATGGTTTAAAGAAGCTTGTATGTGACAAACAACACGCGAGACACTTTTGTAAGTGATGGCAGAGCAATGTTGAAATTCCTGTGCTGGTCGGTGATCGATGAACCGGTTTTGGGTGGGTCTACACTGCCGTTAAAAAAATAATAAAATAAGGGAACACTGCTGTTCTGTGACCGCTCCTGTTTAGTGATTGGACAGGAATGGAGTCTGTCTGCAGAGGGTGTGTGTTTACATGTCATAGAGGCTGGCTTGGGAGCACAACATTTGGTCTATCTGGATCTGTGCCTGTGTGCTCTGTGCTGCCTTCGAACACAGGCCAGGTCATGGTGTGTGGCATTATTACTTAATCTCAGCATGGGTAGAATTTAGAGATTGTCATTGACACAGTGCAAAACAACAAAACGTGTTCTCTGCATTTAACCCATATGTGACATAGCAGGGGGCAACTATTTGAGCGCCTGGGGAGCAGTGCTTGGGGGCACAGGGTACTTCAGTGGTACTTTTGCTGGTCAGGGATTCGAACCTGCAATCTTTCAATTACAAGTGCACTTCCCTAACCATTAAGCCACCACTGCCGCTAGGTATGGTAAGTAGGGACATGTCCTTGCCAATATCACGGGAGAGCAGTGTGTTTAGGGCAGTGGGGGATACAGGGCTGATTTGGTCCTTCCAGTGTTGGAACTGAACATACGCTCTAGGGCCTCATGAAGCCATTAACGTATAAGGTGGCCATTCACTTGTTGGGGTTCTTAGCATTTAGCATTGGGAAAGATAATGCTTGTTCATGTAGAAGTCATGTGACAGAACCAGCCAGATGAGTAACAAGTTATTGATGAGCCTCTTCCATCACTATTTTCCTTTGCATTGGATGCTGCGGTTCACTCTATAATAAGTGCATATTGCTCCTGTGCTTTACTGACATTAACTTTCACATACAGATATATACACACACAATTTGTTACACTTTTTCTCAGGTCATGTGAGGAAGGGGATGTTGCTAGTTAGGCTAAACCTAACAGATTTAATGAATTATGTGTGTCTTGTAAATTTTAGTTGGCACCCCTTTGCCATTTGTAAATGGTAGTAACTCCTTAATAAAAAGAAAATATTAACAGACGATTTAATATCGTCTGTTAATAATTTACAAAGTGTTACTTAATTAACCAGATTATAAATCATTCATAAACCCTTCATATGGGTAGCCTTATTGTGAAGTGCCACCTTTTTAAGTTTTGCTTCAGTTTATTTAACAAGAGCACTACAGAAATTCTCTACTTGGAAAATTGCTGGTGAATCATCTGACCATGTGTAGGATGGAAGAATGTTATGAATATTGATATTTTTAATATTTACATAGCTTCTATTATGTAGGATTGGTATGCAAGTTAAGATGGGCAGGCAACATAAATTATAACACATTACCATTTAATATTTCTGTTACTTTAGTGAATTGAATGAGTTAAAATAATCAGAGAAATAAGTTATAGGGCTCACAGAAAGTCTTGGAATGCTGTAAAAATATTGTAAATTTATTGGTTTCATATTGAAACCATCTCCAGACTTTTTGTGAGCACTGTATAAGGTGATAATCCATTGAGAATTTTCACTCTTTTTCAATCCACTGGTAGCCTGTTCAAGATTCTGTCTAGTTTTTTGCCCTGTGTCTTCATTGACAGGTTCTGATTTATTATAACCAGACTCAAAATTTAACCTGTCCGCTACCAAAGGCTAACTTCAGATATCTTGTCAGATCACATGGCTCGTTGGGATATTTAATTGGTCCTCAGCAAAATATTTAGCACTAGCCCTTGCATGAAATTTTAATTGTATTTATTTAAAGTAACATTGACACATAGGAAATCCTTTTATGGAAGAACAATACTAAATAATTACTGAGTTGGGCCTCATTAAGTTTCATGGCCTTTACTTGTCAGTGACCCTGTATTGTCTTGCTATCAGTGTGGGTTTCGTGAGCTGTCTTACAAGGACAGTGTGCAATATATATTTAGGTAATTATGTTACAGCAGTAGTGTGAGGTAGGAACCTACGTGCAAGTCCAATTATATTGATTCCCAGAAGAGTATCATGTCACCTGTCACTGCATTGATGGCAATGAGCATTCATATGTATAAAAATGTGGACTTGGTAATGGCTTTTTAGGTATGTTTTCTGAATATTGCATCGTGTATTAGATAAATATGAAGCTGTTAAATGTGTGATTATATTTATATAAAGCAGAATAACTTAATGTAGAATGTAAGCTATGTCAAAGAAGCTCAATAAGCAGAAACAAGTAGAGAAATGTTGTATAACATTTAGGGATTCATGTATTTCTTATATTCATGTAGCTAAGTACAAGCATACTTTATAATATGGCCTTCAGTGTATTTTAGGACACTGGAGAAAATAGTTTTACAGGAATCAGCAAATCTAGTAATCTTATCCATAAGGGCAACTCCCACCTGCATTCCTTTTATTTAGAACTTAATTCTGGCTGCAGTACTTGTTTCCTCCTCTTTTTGGTCTTTTATTTGTGAAGTGTGGAAAAAAGCCTTTCCCCAACCCCACCAAAGATAAGGGAGAGGAATGAAATGATTATTCTTTGTTTTGTAGTGACTATGCTCAATATCTGTACAGTATCACGTCATTCAGGCTAATCTGAAGTGTTATTTATTAATACAAGAGATTTTTTGTGAAGGATGTTGACTTGAAACTCACTATGCAGCTGATAACCTAGTAGATTAAAAGCAACCCACAAAGAGGTCTCTGTTCTCCCCTCTTTGCCTGCACAGTGCCTATGCTGGCTGTCACTCTATTCTTAAGCCCCCCCACCCCTGCCACAAGCACACCGGCACTCATGCTGCTCATTAAAATCCAGACAAAGGTAAGCGGGAGCCCTGTCTGATTGGGACGAAATTGGAAACCATGGTCTGATAGAATGCCGGCCATTATTCGCTGCAACAGCCTGTATGACCATTTAGTATAGAACAGCTGCTCACTGAGTGATTGACCAGGGATGCAGGAAAATGCAGAATCAGCAGGAGTGGAGCCAGAGACGCAAGCTGTAGAGTGGGCTAGTGCTCAATGTCCCAATAAAAGCACTCCACGTCGCATGCAGTGCAGACATCTGCTTGATAAAGGAAAACAAATACAGAGTATAAAGGATCAGAAGGGATTTGTGGTAGATGGCATCATGGGTGGCACGGGCAGAGGTGAATGGCACAGGCAGGGATGGCATCTGACTTTCCTTGGCTTGATGGGCTTTACACTGTGACTTGATTGTTTTTAATTCTCTCTCTTGCTCTCTCTCACGTTTTGATGCATAACTTTGTGGGGACTGTCCACTCATTTCTGCATGTATAACCCTAATCCCAACTATGATAACCATAAGTAACCAAACAATATATATTAGGTTTTTTATCAATAGTAAATAGTCCCCACAATGTCAAAATTATTATTTTTTTTATAACATTTGGTCCTCACAATGTAATATATTGAGGGGGGGGGGGGGGGGCGGGGGGGGCGCGCCCCGCGGCCCCCCCCGCGCCGCGCCCCACCGCGCCCGCCCCGCCCCCCCCCCCCCCGCCCGTTCGGAACCTGACAAGTTCCTATACGAGTGTGTACGGGAGCGCGGACCGCTGGTTACTGTGGCCGGAGCGCAGAGGCGGATCGGAAGGGATCACGGTAGGCGTCCCTCAGGCCGAAAGCTCACCTTGTTGACGTACTCGGGCACTTCTTCCTCCTGCTCGAAAGACGTTTCGTTTGGCGTGAGAAGGTAAAACATCACGCGAAAGCCTTGGGAGGCGGAGAGCGCCGCCGCTTCGGGACCTGCCATCATCGCGGGCAGCTGGAATGGCAGCGATGGCGGCCGACGGACCGCGCGTTTAGCCCGCAGGGCGAAGTCCGTAACACAGCCATGGACTCCTCTGTGAAAGTGACTTTTTTCTGTTTGTGTGTATCTGTGTTCATTGTTAACACTGAAACCTACCGTATTGCTGCGTATTGCTTGTTCTATTTGTGAATGGATTTGGGATTTCAGAACCTGAACTATATTTTTACATGAACTTTTTGCGTTACTATTTTGAGAATGTATAAACGTAATATTTCTTTTAAACGAGACGCGCTATACAGCAGATTAAGCCTCATTTCGTTGCTTATCTGTTCTAATGACACTAAAGCCGTAGGTGTTGAAGTAATCCTACAGTGATACTTTAAGTGTCCCGGAAAGGCCAATATATGTTCCAGTGCTGTCGTGATATCCAAACAAATGTTAGCATTATGGATAAAATAATGAAACAATACATTGATGCTCATTGTGTTTGATTATAAATGAATATTGTAGGGCAAAAAATGAAAAAAAAAAAAAAAGGAAATGTAACATATTACAGCCAGAATACCTGTACAAGTTGCTATTCCACATTTACAGAGGAACATCAAATGTGTATTTAACCTTTGAAAACATCCGAAAAAAATAATGAAAATGTACCCCAATAAAAACTTTTTCATTGCTTTAATCCTTCATATTTAGGTAAAAAAAAAATTATACCTCGTATTATTCGTGTACTTTCAGAAGGCTAATATTTTAAAAGCCTTCAGATACAACTGTAGTTTTTTGGCTGCAGTTGCAGTGTATGTGTTTTAGATATTACATAGACATCAGCCATGATGATTGACTTGGTCTCTGGGTCTCATAGCCCATTGTACATTAACCATCAACGCCTATGCGGCTGTTGAGCATTTTTTGGAAAGTCAAACAGGTACTGAAACGCGGCGCTGAAACGTTTTTCGCTGTCCGTGTTGTTTTTGGCTGGACATGCCGTTATAACAATATTGCCTTCCCTGTAAAAGGAAAGCATCTCTATGATGAATCAAGTTTGAAGGGAACATTCAGCATGAAAAGTAACAAGGCTGAAAACATTGCCCTGAAGTATTAAAAACAGCACGGTTTATTGGAGATATAAACGTGTGCTTTGGCATCTTTTGGCCTCGCGGTCTCGTCAGAGAAGCAGAAAAAGGAAGTGATGCTTGTGTATGCATGGACACATTTTTTTTTGCCATTTGAACACTTTTTACATTTTGCATAACATGCAAGACAAATCATCTTGGGTTATATTTTGTTTCCATTTGAGGTGTTTTCTGCATGTGAAACATACCAGAGTTGTTTTAGCTTTGAGTTTAATTAGCAAAATTTAGCCAATAAAATATTGAAAATAATTTCACTTTTATAATCTGTCTGTTAAAATGTTATAGCGTTATGAATAACAAATTATGTATAACTCCCTTTTTTCCATCTATGATCACAAAGACAAGCCAAAAGTGCAACCAAGCATTCTCTGTAACGCTGTCAAGCTGGATAAAATCAACACACTTCTAAAAGCATGCTTTCATTTTACAGAAGAAATATTCATTTAATGGCAACAAATTAACCATGTGTACTAGTAGTTTGTTTTCAATCATTCAGTAACGAAAGAGGTTGAGAGCACACTTAGAAATGAATCAACGTCAGCAAAGCCTCTTGTTGCTAATACCTGTGAACAGGTTTCAAATCGAAACACTAAAACCTAGAGGTTTTATTTTACATCCAACTACAACAAACATTTTTTTTTAAATAAAGTAAAAGTTGCCAGATGTAAAGCACGGAGATAGAATGTGCACTCACATTGTAGTGGTACAATGGTGACACCTTACAGTAGAATTAAACTATTTTTTTCGGAATAAAATCTGGACTGTGTGAAACATGTCACTTGACATTTTCTGGCCTTGCCTTTAACGAAAAAACTGCATTTTCCATCCATCCCATGGACATGAGTATCGCATTCTGCGTGTACAACTGAAATATTCACAGGCATGTTAAGGTTAAGCTCTGGAAAGAAGGGGTAGTGCATTTAATGGAGGTGTAGTTTTATTAAATCAATAAGACATTTAGTTTGCATCATTTTGTTTAGTTTTTGTCACAGAAATTTTTAAAAAGTGTCATTTAGGCAGTAAAGACACAAAGTCAGTTCCACCAACTTACAAGCAAAGTTTATTACGGCAAGCAGTATATTGTTGATAGAAAACCATTAGAATGAATGAAGGTAATAAAAATACTGATAATTATTTACAGATTTTATATATATATGTACATATATATGCTGAACAAAATAATTATTTGCACAACCTGCACATCTGATTTGATCATAATTCGATTTAATCGTAACTTTCAGCACATACAGTAGAAAGTGATACAGGAGAGAAATCAACAGTGCAAAACCTTAGCAAAACCCTGCCTGTTCTTTCTGGTGGACGTACAGTGGAATGTTCACAACACAAAGGCCTGTCTGTTTTATATAAAAAAAAAAACTTGGAACTTTTATCAGGACACTGAGTTGCATGTTGCTGTTCTAACTGTTGTCATTAGTAAACCATATACTTTAAATATGTTTAGTTACATTTTTTTCACTTTCATTTCCTTATTTTGTTTCCCAAAATTTGCTTTTGTTTAAAGGGTGACAAAAAATGTCCTTATACTTTCTCGTAAACCGTGTCCGTACTTGTGTGGATTTAACCATCACATTACTTTTTGAAAAATCCTTTAAAAATCAATTATGAAAAAATAGAGTCCCGTGGAAGACACATCCTTTCCTGAGTGATGAGGCCGGGCCAGTGGCAAGGTCTGTGGCACATCATAAGTGAGCATGCTCAGAGCTCTGATCGCTGTCACGACTGTCCTCATTAGCCAGGGAGTCTGCTGAGTGGTGGAGCCCCGCGATGCCAGAGAACTCGGTTGGCAGTAGCGTCCCCTTTTTCACGTTGACCAGTTCCTTCTCCCGTGCCACTGCCCCTTGCTGCCCCCCTTTCACACGCTTCCACTTCATCCTCCTGTTTTGAAACCAGACCTTCACCTGTAGAGGAAGGCAAAGCTATGAGTTACACACACTAGAACAAGCGGCATGTTATTGTACATGCCGAAAAGGAATAGCACAAAAGTCTGCGACCAAACATAATAAACGATCCATCCATCCATCTTCTGTAACCGATTGTTCTGTTCAGGGTTGCGGGGGGTCCAGAACCTACCGCGGAGGCTACAGGTGCAAGGCAGGGAGCAACCCGGGATGGGGCACCAATCCATCACAGAGCACACTCACACACCATTCAGTCACACACGTGCGCATGGATGGCACGGTGGTCAGCACTGGGTGAAAACATGCACATCATGTAAACTCCACAGGCAAACATGGAGGGTGGGATTTAAGCCCCTCCACTCTAGAAGGTGTGATACATCAATCTAGTCCACTGAGCCACCACTGTACCATCTCATCACAAACATGTAGATGTGAAACACGTCTCAGCATCCCTTTCCTAGGGTTGTTACATCACCCACGGGAAACGCGTAATCTCAAAAATAAACCAATAATTTAAAACGTAGTCTAACAGAAATAGTCCTTATCTGCAAATGGAAAGTTTTGTGTTCTTTGAGTCAGTATAGAACTTTAGGGTCTTAATGATTGTAATGTTTGCCTTAACTGGCTACTCCTATATTAGCAATTATGTGCTGATGCTTCAGCCACATCTGCTCCTGGACATCAATCTCCTTCTGGTTTTCCTTACTCAACAAGTTGGCCAGTATTTACGTCTCTCAGAGTGATGATTAAGCTGTTGCTTAAAACGGTAGGGCCAGCCATGGGAGAAGACACCGCGAGGAGCACATCTCTGGTTTTATTTTAGGGGGCGTCATGCTAAGGCTGGTGGTCACATGGCCTGGGAGATGGTTAACAGTGCAGACGTTTGTGTTGGGTTTTGGCAATGCCCGTCACACAACTGACTGCATGGGATTCTCCAGTGACAGGTTGGAAGTTGAAGAGGATTCACAAAAAAAAATCGCACAATGGCAAATGGAAAAACAGTAGAGTAATTACTCTATTTGACACTCAGCTGGGTCCAATGACTGCAAATGCGTGACCGGAAAACATACTGTACTCCTTTGCAAAAGTGCTAATACTGAATTAAATAAAAACGAATAGATTATTGTGGAATTTTCAAAGGGGTGATTTGACTGCAACCTGTATCATATTACATTATTACAAATTATGTAAACTGTTTAAATCCAATAGGGATATTAAAATAGATGAAGGTTTTAAGCTTCCATATTTATTCTCAATCTAATATGAAGCGTTCCTGAGACATATTTTGTTATATTCACTCATCCAAGGAAAGTTTTAATTACATCTTGGTGATGTTATAATTAAATTATTGTTTATAGTTATGGTGATTTTTATTTTTAGATTTAAATTTTTTAATTATATATTTATGCAAGTATATATTTGTCAGTATGTATTTAAACAAATGATTAAGTATAAAACCATCAGCAAAGCCATTAAACTCATCTGCAAAATTCAGAAACATTCTGTAATAGCTATCAGTGACCATTGATCAGTAAATGTAATATATTTTAAATTAATTACAGTTATTCACATTCCTGATGTATTAGGTTTAATGCTTTTGACACATCACTACAATTGCCAGAAAGAATAATGGAAGCCGATCTCTATCAACCTCACTTGCATGTTGGACGTGACTGAGGTGAATTATATTCCTACAATTTGCATGACACTGAGAAAAAGACAATACTGCTTTTAAACATTTTAGAGGATATTATTTAAATCTTTAGTCAGTTTTATTTATATGAACAATCTTTGTTTACATTTTTACATGGAGTGTAAATGGTAGTGGCACAATTGGTATAGAAAATCTGACATATTTGGAATTTCTTAAAATTTAAATTTGTGGGGATTTGAGACATATTACTGGACTTTATTACCTGAATGTGACAGTTTTTACTGCTCGTAGTTTCTGATGTATTGTTGCCTCTAATAATTAGCATGTTGGGGCATTTACTTGGCATGTTGCAGCATATAAATTTAAATATGCATGGGAAGTTGTTCTTAAATATGGAGGGGGGAATTTGCACGCTGAAACACCGTCCAGGACAGTACTTCCCTCTCCTTTTTCCATTACTTACTTATTACCTAGCTGAAGGGATACTTGGACCATCTGGCCCACAGAGCTAACCCTCTGAGATGACAGCTGGGGTACACACCAAAAATCCGTGGCTAAAATGAGGGTCTTATTGTGCTGCACTTACACGCTTGTGTCATTCTTATCCTTTTGTTCTCCTGATTACCACTTTTAGCTGGCATTGCTCCAGAAATAACATCCAGGCTTTTTCAGAGTTTGTCTTCATTTATACTCCGGGACATTATCGGCATGGCAGTGTTAGTTAAACTTATTTTTATTGATTTAAAGTAAATAAGCTGATTGGATCGTACAGTCATACGGAACGTCCAACAGTTCACCTTACATTTTTATGGCAACTGAACAAGGTGTAAGGTCGTACGAATATAAAACGGCTATCATACTTGTCTTTCCGTGAGGTCAAGGTTCACCGCTATTTCGTA
Source organism: Cyphomyrus plagiostoma (assembly GCA_019775915.2). NCBI lineage: Eukaryota > Metazoa > Chordata > Actinopteri > Osteoglossiformes > Mormyridae > Cyphomyrus > Cyphomyrus plagiostoma. The sequence goes on along the minus strand of JABFEA020000138.1, from coordinate 17,174,291 downwards.
GCGCCGCAGCCTTGTCAGATAGTTGTGATGGGCGAACTCCGCCTCCAGCTCCCGGATCTGCTCCTTGGTGAATGCCGTCCTCTCCTTCCTGGGCTTGCCGCTCATGTCTGACTTACAGCTGCCATCCTGGGAATCTGAAACGAAAAGCAAAGCTTTCTGCGTGCTCCATGACGAACTCCAGGAAGAGAAAACGCGGAGCAAATAGAAAAGTTGGTCTATTGACAAACAGATGCATGTGTTACATGTAAATAAAATGAAAGTGGGTAAGGAATCAGGTAAGGAAAACGATTAGGCCATACTTTTAACACACAGCTATTGTTTATGCCCATTTATTCACTATGCAACTGGGGGGGTCATACTCCTGAATCTGGCAATTGTTCAGTCACTGGCTTCAATACTTTCCAATGTGGAGTTAATTTGTCTCACTGTTAATGGAATCAGCTTCTCTTGCGATTTTAATATGGAACAAAACAGCTTTACGGGATGTATAAAAATATGTTTCCTTCTTTTATTTACCTCAGGCTTTTATAATGTGTCTCCCTTTATGATCACGAGTTTGCCAATTAGTGCTCAGCGGCAGTTTTCTTTTGTAATAACTTTGCTTTTCTCACTTGTGCCCAGCCTCCCTGCCAAACCCACACCCTGCCCACCGATTTCTGAATGCTCTCTAAAAGAAATGGACCTTTTTCCAGTAAGTGAGAAGTGTAGTACACAAGAAGGACTTTAACTTGCCAAAGAGCAGGTTCCACGTCACCCCTCTGTATGCCATAATGTTGAGACCCGAGCAGGGATCTTCACCCTGTTCACACAAGCATGACCGTGGCAAGACTCATGTTTCCATTGAAAGGGAAAAAATGATTGTATGCAAGCTACATTCTTAAATCAGTGTCTGTGGTAAAACTGTATTTTGATTGAAATGACTCCTGGATCAGAGGCATCCGTTTTTTTTTTTTTTAACAAAATGTCCAAAAAAGACAAAAAATTAAGTCATAGTCCAGTAAGAAAATACTAGTATTATATTACCAATAACGTAATGATAGCTATGGCAGTAAACTTACGTGTGTGCTGTTGTTACTTAGTCCCCAGAGTATTTCCTTATGTATCAGATACTTGACTTTTATTAGGAGACTTTGTTTTGTTATTGCATCGATTAGCTTAGTGTAGCAAGTACTGAAGTCTTGAAGGCCAGATAGTGTCTGCTAACCCAATTGGCAACGCGAAGATAAACTATTAAGGTGAAGCTTGCCGGCCAAGGAAACGGCTCAGTATATCCGGGAGGGAAAGAAAGACTGAATAAGAGGAAAATAAATGTGTGTTTTAATAATCCAAGAAAACAGCCATTGTGGATTTTCATTTTCAGGTTCAGCTGCAAATAATGTGATAGCTCATTGGATACGACTTTTTTCACATTACAGTTTTTCCCCCAGAATGCACAACATGTGATTTACTGAAATTGTTATTTATGAGTAAAACGTCATTTTATACCACTTTATGTTTGTAAATGTATCATAATATGCTTTTATCACAAAAGTTTGCATCTATAATATTCAGTTACAATTAAAATGTCAAATGCATAAAAGATGGTGTAATTCAGCTGAATTTGTTATTGCTCTTATATTCATCGATACATTTTATTATTATGTAAATTCAACTGGACTTAATTATGACAGAGATATAGGGCCACTATTAATACAAATAAAAATATAAAATCTTGAGAATAACGTCATAACTTCCAAGAATAAAGCTGTAATTTGCAAGAATAAAGTCATAATGATTCAAGAATAAAGTCCTAAAGCTTCAAGATAAAAAAAAATCGCTACTTTTATCTCATAACTTTATGACTTTATTCTCAAATTAATATGATTTGATTCTTGCAAATTATGACTATATTCTCAAAAGCATTTTTTTTTCTCATAACTTTGACTTTAATCTCGTTGTAAATTTAATACAGCACCAAATTTGAATATGGAGACATGGATATAACTGAGAAGTAAAACAATTACGGCTGGAGGAGTGGTCTGTTTATAAAGCTACAATCTTACAGAGGAAGTATAAGTGCCAGAGAACGCCTTGGTAGCTTATCACGCAGTTTCAATTCTATTACTTTGCAGTACCCTTCATAATAGAGCAGCCGTACAATTACATAGAATGCAGTAAAAAAAAATGCTTGAAATGAGACTGCAATATTCAGACTCGGAAACAATTCAATTACCGTATTAATGTGTAATTTTGATGTTTATGAGAAACTCTTGTTCCTACTTCACACCTCATTGCAAATGCCCCTTAGTCATTAACCCTATATCCTTCTTTATTTACTTAACAGCGAAAGCCAGCTTAAACCTGGCTTCATTTTTTCATGATTAAAACAAGCCTATAATTTTATTTACTCTCTGGTAAACACTGCCATTAGGTAAAAAAAAAAGAAAGAAATAAAGAAAGAACAGACGCAGCTGCTTGAAGGCAAAGTGACTTATAAATAAAACAGTCCACAGTTTTACAGCATAGCCACTAGACCACAGCAATTAGGTCTCTGGTGTGACTTTCATCTCTCTACAAAAAGAAGGCATGCGGAAAAAGCCGTATGTTTCTTCAAGGTCACGATTGCTAAATGGATAAGCACAGTCTGATTTGCTCTTAAACAACACTTTAGCTAGAGCAGTTGGGCCGCAATAAATCATAAGGCTTAGTTAATACTGCTAATGGGTCCCAAATACTCAAGACAAATGCCACACAAAAATGACACTAAGCTTTGGTTTTCCAATCTATCCATGGCTGGATGTTTCTGCTGCCTTCAGTAATGGGTGAACATGATTAGCATCTTTTACTTGACAAGCTAAATTAGTACCGATAGCATACGGCAAGTGTGACATTGTCACTGCACAGTTTTCGCATGGAAGGCAAGAGAGCTGATGGGGATCTCGTGTAAAACCCAGCAGGATGCAAGATTTTACCTGAAATGCTAAAGGGAAAAACTGCTTATGAGTTCTGAAGTATGACTTTTGGATAATGTATCACTTGTTAACATTTAAACTGGAAATCTAAAAAGCATAGACCTAATATAAGATATTTGAACACAGTTCAGTCTCTGCACATTATACAATTTCTGTAATGTCGGCAATGTATTAGACCTTCCTTCAAAAAATAAATGGACCAGGTGCAAACAATGGCACCCTTAGCTCAGTTGGTCGAAATACTTCCTTTGCGGTTTCTAATGTGAAACAGGTTTTAGAGGGTTGAGGTACATTGGTCCTCTCAGTAACTTTTAAGGGAAGAGTAATCTCTTAGGAGTGATAATCAAAGGAAATTACGTTTATGAGGTTAGGGAAAGCAAAAGGAACATTTTACATTAAATCAAAAAAGCTATTCTGGTGCCATAAATTTTTACAAATCAACTTATTTTAATTTATAACGTGAAATAATACAAGGTTTCATTTGGGTTTCAGATTCCAGCAAATGAAACCATTTGCTTTCAGTGAGCTCATCACGTTATTTGGACAAGTGACTACACCCGCTAGCTAACCATATTCAGTAATAAGAATGATTAGTGACAGCATGAAGGGAAAATAATAAAGACTGTGCTCTGGCAGCTGTAACCAGAGAGCCCTAGAGTTCAAGTGTTGTGTTACGCATTCTTTAAGTATGGAGAATTTATATAAATTTGAAGGACACTTTCAATTCACCACAGCCACAGAACATCCAACGTTATAAACCATGCCAAATGTAAACATATTTCATTTATGCTTTAAATGTTTTTAAAACTCTAGTATAAGTGCTGTGCTTGATGCTTATCTTTTACTTCTATTCATACTCTTAAGAGGCCTGTATTACACATTACATGGCCATTCCAAAAAAAAGAAATGCCGGTGGCATTGATGTCGTGTAGCTAAAGTATAATCCACTGTGGAAGAATTTCCTTTCTATTTTAACAAGTGGCGTGCAGATTTTGCTTTGTGTACTGTGCTAGTCAGTGGTTTATAGCACGCTTGAATAAAGCACAGAATATAGAAATATGTAATTAAAGCTGTCTTATATTCATTCTCCAAAAGAAAGAAAACAACAGCACATAGTAAAGATTTTCATTTCATTTACGATAGTAACTCATAGTACATCATGTCATGCAATTTTTTTTTATTGTTAATCAGTATTTTTATATGAGAACTATGTGTCTGTGTGTTTGTGTGTGTGTGTGTGTATGTGTGATACAAAATTATACCTGTGCGTCTGAAAAGATGTCTACCCTGAAGGAGTTTACTTATATTGGTATAGTTTATAGCGTCAAATTTCTGGCTATGTGAATTACTACAGTGTTTCAGAAAATTGTGTTAGGCATGATGGACACCGATCACTCCAGTGGATTAGTTTACAATCTTAAATATAAAAGGTAAATGGTGAAAATTGTGAAGTGGAGCTCAGGTGTACAGCTACTTGAATGTAACACGCAACTGAGCTGGGGCCTAACGACTTGTGCAGAAAATACTTGGGGTAGAAGTATAATCCACGGATGGGCCTAAAATGATTTTACTCTCTCATGTGGGTGCCGAACTGCTCACATTTTGCGTTGCGGAACCAAAAATGAATTTATTTAGTTTAAATCCAAAAATGAACAATGCCTTTTTCACACCCAATGAAGAAAATTCTCAGTTAATGTAGCCTATCATTATTCAGAAAAATACTGAAACTTGAGGAATACAGGTGTGTATTTCTACATTAATTGATTAGATTGAGGATTCAAAGACATATTTTTAATGTATATCATAAGAATGTGGCAGCATAGTCAACATGCCAACATCATGTCTTTAAATTAACAAGTCAATTTTTATCCTTGGGTTCCTTTAAATCAGAGCTAGATAAGATTTTAACAACTCTGTGAGCTTGATGGGCCGAATGGCCTCCTCTTAGTTCTTATGTTCTTATGTTCTTACCAGAAAGGTTAGTTTTGGTGCTGTTTCAATACATTTTTACTGGCTGTGGGAATTCATTTTAAAGCTCACTGTTTAATTAGACATTGTGAAATATCTAAATATATAAAGCCTCAAGTTAGTAACTCAAATCTATGTAGCTTATTATATACGGCATATAATAGATATATAATAGGGTTATTTATTTGAAGTATTTTCCGATACTCGTTATTGTTTTTTTAACAGGTTGTCAATCAAGGGTCAGGCTAACTCACCATGAAAAAAAGCTGCGCTATAAATTTTATATTTAATTATACTCAAACTCAATATGTTTTGCCTTTAATGCGTTCATTCATACATTTTTCCAAATAAAGCGTAATCATTTGTTGAAATATGATATTCTTTTTTGAAAGAGCATTAATAAATTCATAAATCTTTTTAGAAAGTATTGTTTTTTATTTATAGATAATTTATGAACAATCACATTTTTCACATTAGCCGCCAGACCTAAAACGTATGTACAGTGTGAACTTTTAGAAAAATATCTAAACTGGACTATATATATATATATATATACACGCACACACACATGCACGCACACATAGATGTGACTGCAGTTTGAAATGCAATATTGCAAGTGTGTCAAATCATGCACCAGTTGTTAATATTTTCTGCCACTGTCATTGTCTCCATGTGTTTACAAACAAAAGCTTGGGGGGGTGGGGGGGTGGGTGCCGTTTCGGGGAGGTAGCGATTGTCCCGGTCTTACCTGTGCTTTCACCTTTCCTCTTGCTGTTGCGTTTCTCCGCCTCATCGGGGGACAGCGTTTGCCGTCCAAAGTCCCCAGGTACGCAGGAAGCCCCTGTCGGAGCGCCGCTGCCTAAACCTGGCGTGGTGGCACACAAGCTGGGACCGCTGGAGCCCAGCTCCGGGGGTGCGGCACTGTGAGGAGGGAGGCAGAGGCTATGTCGAGGGTTGGTGGGCGCAGAGGAGGGCATCTGCGGAATGTGCCAGCTGGACTGCGGCTGCTGCGGCTGCGGAGGGTGATGCTGCAGCCCCGGGTGGCTGCGGTGGTGCGGCCCGCCGAACAGCCCCTCATCGCCCGGGTAACCGCCGACGACGCATGAGGGCGAGGAGCCCGACAGGTCGGGGTAGGAGACATGGTCTGATCGCCCGTGCAGGGCCAGCGGGGACTGCGAGAATGCGGGGTGCAGGGCCTGCGCGGAGGCATGGGGGCTGCGCAGGCAGCCGAAGAGCGTGTGATCCATCGCATGCAAAGAGAACCTCGAGATGACCGAAAGTCAAGGCGAGGGGTGCAAAGAAAAAGGCAGGCGGCTGAAGATCCGAGCAAAAGGAGCACTGACGGGTCTCGCCTCCTCTGCAGGCACTTCTCCACTTTTTCCTCGCAAAAGAAGGCTAAATGACAGCAGAACTTCGCTGCGGCGCTGAAAGGGAGCGTGCGAGATAATCCCAAGCATACGGACAGTTGCCAGGCTGCACTGGGTAAACAGTGAACCCGAGATAAGCCACTGAAGAGATTCTCAGATGACAGGAGCCCAGAGCCAGTGGACGGGGAAGGTGGTTCCAAGGAACTGCTCTGAGGGGGGAGCCGGCGAGGGGGATGTTATAAATAGGGTGTAACGTGAGAGGGAGGCTGGGTCACAGAGTCTGCACTACTGACCACATGCAAACGATGGCCGTTGGAAAAGCAGAGCACAATAAATCTGAGCCATTAAAACGGCCTTGCCTTAGGACAGCCTGCCATATATTTTGGACTTGAGCTCACTGACCTCTGGTGGCACCTTTTTTTTCCTTAAAAACACCATTGTTTCAGTTCAAGTTTATGAAACGGCCTTAGCTAATCCTAGTGATTAATCCTAGCAGATATATAGAGGGTGTGAGAGTAACACCTCATGCCCAGGAGAAACATAAAGTCGTAATTTGGCTCATTTTATTTTTCAAAGCCGTTTTCTCTCCCACAACCTGCTGCATAAGACCTGGTCACCTATCGCCCCAATTTGTCGCCTCATAGATATTTTTGTCAGTTCGGTCTCCGCCTGATGAAGCCTGTAGTTATACAGAAAAGCACCTTTAAGTCAATAAAATTTTTACATTTTTTTTTAAATGTTAAGAAAATATTGTTACTAAAAGCATACATAAATAGTAGTGTGTCACTTTATAATTTCTGTGAAAAAGTTTTTGTTGTGTGAAATTTAATTTCACAACAGTTGGGGACAGTAAACATTTGTTCGTCTTTAAACTAATTTTTCTCTTCAGTACCAGGGGGAGATAACGGTGCTTACCCTTGGTTCTGACATTTTCAGACGGACCATTCTCATAAGCTGGAAAAAACATTTGTAAAGTCTCTAAATCTTTAAGAAAAAGAGATTGTCATTTTAGAGGAAATATAAATAACTGCAATGCATCATCAAGTCAACTGGGATGGAAAAAACCCAATGCAAACATTAAAAAAAAATCTGCTTAGAACTAGATGTACCTTGAGTTACTGTTCAATTTAAGGAAGTGGCCTACCACAAATTATGAATCAGAAAACCTTACTCAGATAGCTTTTATGATTTTTTTTAATCGCACCCAATAAAATGTACTATGTTTTCATACATTAGCAAACACAGTTATTTGGCAACCTAGTGATTTCTGGAAAACTGCCTTATTTGGTTTTCTCCCTGTTGATAAATTTAGAAGATGTTTAATGTTTCGAACATTTAATTTGGAAAGCACAATGATGGGGATTTAAAATCGCGACCCTTCGTAATTAACCGACGGTAACTTGACGTCAGCCTAACTTGTGTGCCGATAGACGGCCTTTTCGTTCGGCCTCCGCTACATTTATTAAAGGCCTATAGACATATTGTGAAGTTTCACCACATGTATAGAGGCAGCCTGAGAAAGGAAATTAAATACATTTTGAAGGAAATTGCTTTAGCAGATACATGAGAACTGAACTTGGGCGTTATTGCTCTTCCAGTCTTCCTGCGTCCTGCACTGTCGACTCCACATCTGAAACTTGCGGGGGTAAGTCTAAAACTCCAGTGTTTACCTTACAAATTGTGGCAATTAGCAGCAAAGTCAGATTATATGTTTGTTTAGCCCCTTGGTCCATATTAATACACATGTGGTTTCATTCTTTCAGCATTCTCTCTTCAGCAGGGTCTTGTAGCACGGACACCTCAGTGAATTCAGCCTTTGCGCATTCCATCGCCCTACAACCTGGAGCCCGGATCCCCAGCCACGCCAGTTTATCTCTGGATACTGGATGGAGGGAAAGGCAACACCACCCCCCCAACCCAGCCTTTTGGTTGGTGAGTGTTTTCTTGCTCCAAAGGACCGACAGGTTTGAGAAGGCTTTGAATGGGGGGGTGCCTTTATTCGGTTAGTTGCAGCGTGACCTTCCGCCGTCTTACGCAAATCCAGGACACCAGACGTTTGGTAAGAACCTGCAGCTTCCCTCAAACCTGTCTCTGTCCATCAGTGCTGAGGTGGGCCGACGCTGGGATTCAGGGTGGGCCGGGAACGCCACGGGAACAGTGGAAAGACGGCTAATGCCTGATGAGAATATGTGTTTACTTGCTATTGTTCATAGAAAATGGTGCATATTCATTCATTTTCACTCCCATTGCACAAAAACATTAGTAAAATCTGGAGTTTTATTAATTTGGTAATCATTACATTTCTACATTTTTCTGAGAATGTTAAAAATATATTTCGCATTCTAGACCTGCCACTCATAGTAGTTTCATATTTACTCAAACTCCAGCAAAATAGGAATGTCCAAAAAACAGGTTTTTATGTGGTACGTTAACTTTTAAGCATCAAAGACATTCTTTGGTGGATTGTTGTGAGTGAAAATCAGAAGCAGTGTAGGAATTAACACACATGAAGAAAAACCTCAGGCTAAACTGAAGAATTCCGGCTATGTTATTTACTACTTCACCGACAATATGAAATTAAAGAAAAAAATAATTTAATTAAATAATTAAACATTTCTCATTTCACTTTAAAAAACAAAACAATGATGCTGAAAATATTGTATTTTCACTTTTACTTAAAATATTGTACTCAATTTGGAATACTGCAAATATTTTGAAATACAAAAAAACAAAATAGCATTTAGTTTTTTAAGTTGTTTATATTTATTCTTACCTTTAAACAAGGTTTATCATTGTAAACATTATAGTTTTACTGTAATAAAAATAGATCCTTATTAAAGTTTTATAAATTAAGAAAACCTAGAAGTCTATTCTAGCATGTATTGATTTATTCCTCAAATATAGAACCATGATGTTTATTTATATTATAATGATTGACACTCAATGTGTAGGCTTGGGGTGATGTACTGAACAGTCTCATAAGTCATTGTCAACAAAATTGATAGAAATCTGGGAGAAACACCACAAAAATGTAATGAGCAGTAATCATGACTATTTGTCAGTCTGCTGTTTACATACAGGAATAGTAAATCAAAAATAGTAAATCAAGAATATTACAACGTTAAATTAAAATATTCACCATTGAACGAAGATATAATGCTTCTTAATTTATGTCACATAGCCATAGCAAAGAAGTATTTGGACAACTGCTCCACAGCTATTTCTGTTTGAAAATTATACTCTTTTTATCTTATTTGTAAAATAATGACTCCTGAAATAAGTAAAATAGCATGTTTTACAAAGTGGAATTCTTTAAAATTGGGGTAATTTCTTAGATCATTTCATAATGGTTATGGTTTCATAAACCAAATTCACAAATGTTGAAATGAGTGCCAGACAGTTAAATCTCTGGTTGTGCTTAACTACTGTTTTAATTTTGAATTCTTATTAGTGTGATTCCTGTATGTTTTGTTAGCTAAACCATTGCTCTGCAGATACCGGTACCATAATCGTCAACTGTGATGAACTAAAAATAAGTGAATGGTTACGGAAGTTAGGCAATATAAATAAAATGTTGGTTGTGACTGTCGGATCTTGAGATTTTTGCTCTGCTGTTTGATCTATTTGGCAGCTGTGTACAAAACAGTTTTTTAGAAGTAAAGAAGTTCTTGGAATTAAATGACAGTTAAGTCAAAATGCTATCACTACTGTGAGTATTAATATTTGTTCTGGCTAAAGCTGTTATCTGTGTCAATATTATTTGTCAACATATTTGTTAGATGGAAAAAGTATTAACTGTGTTTAGTTTTTATCTAATCCCATTAAATCTTAGTTAAATCTTAAATCATTTTACCATTGATTTGATCTTTAGAAACAATGCAAAAAAGCTTCCATTTAATATGAAAAAAAGTATTAACTGTATTTAGTTTTAATCTAATCTCTTTAAATCCTAATTAAATATTAAATAATTTTACTAGTAATTTGATCTTGAGTAACAATGCAAAAAAGATTCAATTTCTTTTAAAAAAGAAATAATTCGTAGGAAAATACGGTTAACCATCCTTGGATATTACACCTCGATTATATTATAAAAATTAAGAGACATAAGCCCCAAATTTTGGTAATCATTCTAAATTTGTGTGATTAAACATTTGCTAATTGTATTACCAGACAGCATAGATAATAATGGCAATAACTGTTGATATGTAAGTCAATAAATTAACTTTGAAGGGTTACAGAACACAATGAGATCCAGCTCAGTTATAAATTAAATTTACAGTAAATTAAAATGCATATTAATATGTTGAGGCTTCTTTCCAGAAGAATTCTGTAGGTCGCGATGCTGGTTCAGAACATCTCTGTGGGCGTCAGACGAGAAGCTGCTGATGGCCCCTTCATCTGGTACCTTTTTAAAAGAGCGTGGGGTTTGCCATTTTGGGATCATGGGTGGGTGACGACGGCGTAATACGTCCCTGAGACGGCCGTACCTCACTCATTTCAGAAACGTGCCCTTTCGTGTCAAAATGCAAATCTCATGCGTTAGCTGCCTGTTTCAACGTTACCGCAAGATGAATATAAAAGAAAATAATCACAGGCTATTATCCTCCGAAGCTGTTTTACTTTGGTTTAGATGGAATAAGGCCTATTCATCATTAAGGAGAGTGAAACGTTCCCTAGAAGCTTCTCATTTACATGCCTTTTTTCTTCTTTTGCACCATGTTCATCAATGTCTGGTTTGTATCCGAGTGAAGCCATATATCCAGAAAGCAAACTGTGAACAGTAAGTATTGTGCTCTGTTTGTTTGTTTGTTTCTGTGATGTCAGTTGCAGCTGATTGGTTGATTTGAGACATACTGATTAATCCATGAAACTAAGTTCATCTGCATACTGACATGCTATTGGCCTCGCTAACCTTCATAATAGTGTATTGTTTTAATATGACTAATAATTTACATGGGGGAGTTCACGTGTTGTGATTTAATGACTTCCTTCTCTCTCTTAAGGTTCATCCATCATATTCAAGCTCTCAAATATGGTTTTCCGGTTTGAGGATAAATGCTTTTGCACAGAGAAGAACATTTTGCCTAAATATCAAATGCGGTCTGCTTGAATAATCTATTGATGTGCAAATATATTCTTTTAATTTTCTAGCTGGTATGCATGGATCAGTGCCTTATAATACTGTTACTTGTGATACAGACTTTTCTAAATACTATGGCCGGCATTGTGAGGAAGTCCTCGTAAAAGCTTGCGCAGATAGTAGGAGGTGAGTGTGCTCACACTGCCCTCTACTGTTTAGTGGGTGCCCTCAGCAAGGATACAATGATGACAATCACTCCATCTCATTCTGTGTAATCTTGATCTATCACTACAGTTCAATATCCCAGTGCTACGTTTATCTTTACCCAGAATGCTGTACTGCTTACATCGCTAGAGTATAGCATCATGAGTATAGCATCATATGGTAAAAACACCATAAGGAAAATAATGACAATAATGAATATTCACTTCATACAGAGGATTGGGAAATAATATAGTGTGCTTATCCCTGCAACCCTGAACAGAATACCTGGTTAAAAGATGGATGGATAATATGCTTATTCGACTTTCAAAGTCATAGCCTTGCTGATAAAAGTGTAATGTAAAATGTAAGACATAAATGTATATTGTTATCCGTTAATGGTCTTCATATTCTATACATAATATTAACACTTATCTATAAAATTTTAAAAGCAAATTCTCAGGCAAGGATTACTGCTGTTTGGTATCAGTCAAAAATAACTCTGACCAAATACAACCCAGTGACCTTTGCATATTTTTCAGTCACTAAAGTCATTGATTCAACTCTGGGGAGCTATTTTCCTCTTATTCTCCTCTCACGCTGGGAAGTGGAGTTCCCAAGAATTTCCCCCCCCCAGCTACAGAACAATCCCATCCTCTCCCAAGCCAGTACACCCCCCCCCCAAGCCGCCACAACTGCCTGTCCAGATGACTGGCCTGTGACGCATGCTCTGGACAATGGAAGGATATCGAGACCAGCTACCAACTAAATATGAAAGGCATGGGGTCTTGACAAGGGCCAATTCAATGGGGTCTTTATATGTAAAATTGGACAGTGCACTCGAAAGACATGCATATTTATGCCCATATATAATCATTTATGTAATGCATTTGTTATAGATACATTAATAACTTTTAATTATCACATAATAAAATATGAATCAGCTGTAAAATCATTGACTTATTCCGCTACACAACAACAATAATAATAATCATCATCATCATCATCATCATAATTCCCTGATTTTACCCTAACCTTCACCAAATATATAACCAATCCAGCCATTAGTGTTAAGGCAAGTGTCTTAATTTTTAATTACGCATCACCTTAATACCTTAGTTTTAATACATAAAAGTTAGGTGGTGTCCCGCCCGAGGTATTACACGGAAGACCCAAGTAAAAAATGAAACACATCGCCCGTATCCACAGTCCCATTGCACATCGCCCGTATCCACAGTCCCATTGCACATCGCCCGTATCCACAGTCCCATTGCACATCGCCTATATCCACAGTCCCATTCCACATCGCCTGTATCCACAGTACCATTGCACATCCCCCATATCCACAGTCCCATGGCACATCGCCCGTACCCACAGTCCCATTGCACATCGCCCGTATCCACAGTCCCATGGCACATCCCCCATATCCACAGTCCCGTGGCACATCGCCCGTATCCACAGTCCCATTGCACATCGCCCGTATCCACAGTCCCATTGCACATCGCCCGCATCCACAGGCCCATTGCACATCCCCCGAATCCACAGTCCCATTGCACATCCCCCGTATCCACAGTCCCATGGCACATCCCCCGTATCCACAGTCCCATGTCACATCGCCCGTATCCACAGTCCCATTGCACATCGCCCGTATCCACAGTTCCATTGCACATCCCCCGTATCCACAGCCCCATTGCACATCCCCCGTATCCACAGTCCCATTGCACATCCCCCGTATCCCCAGTCCCATTGCACATCCCCTGTGTCCACAGTCCCATGGCACATCGCCCGTATCCACAGTTCCATTGCACATCACCCATATCCACAGTTCTATTGCACATCGCCCATATCCACAGTCCCATTGCGCATCACCCGTATCCACAGTCCCATTGCACATCGCCCGTATCCACAGTCCCATTGCATGTCCTCACATCATCTGCTTTCAATTAATTTGTTTTGAATATAATGCTGCCTACCTGTTTATTTTCTGTTCTAAAGGTTTATATTTAATATTTCTCTAATTCTACATAGTCTTTAAAAATGTGTGAAGGTTGTTGTCATAGTATTGTTTTAAAATTTTGGAACATTTGAGTTTTGAAGAGTGTTAAACTAGACACATATATTGGATGGAAATACTGCGTGTCCATGTACAATACATTCATACAAATATCTAGTAATATGCAGCAATTTTATTTGATGATTCTGAAAGCTTATGTTGACATTACATACATTCTAAAGGTAAGGCTTGATGGTCCTAAGTTCAAGTTTCAAATTTTGTCACATACATAAGCATTCACATCATACATGAGTAGTGAAATGTTCTTTCCACTGGCTCCATGAATTATACTCAAAAGGAAATATGTAATACAAGAAAAATAATACAAAAACATAAAAAATAAGATTAACATTAACAATATAAACAATAAAATAAATAAAACAGAACAATAAAATAAGGCAATGCAAAGCAATTATTTCAGTAAATGTATTTTCTGTATTTGTATAAAAAAGGAGAGTTTATGTCAGTATGATGTAAAATGAGAAGCGAGGAGTAGCGTAAAGTGTTTGGGATAAGGGCCCTGCTTAGAGTCCTGATGACCTGAGTCAGTCTGCGGTGGCTCAGGATTTCAGGAACAGACCAAGCCATTGCTGGGGTTTCATCTTCTACCTTCCTGAGGTAAACTAATAACGACTGAAGTTTGCATTGATACCCAGGTAAAGAAATAATGACAATCCTGAAAGCTCATGCTCATACTCACTGTACGTTCTAAAGTATCTGAAGTATTAGCCAAGACCTTCTTGGTTCCTCCTCTGTAAAGTTATCTTTACGGGCAGTGCCTGTAAAGTCTGTTTCCTAAGTCTGTCTTTAAATCAAATTTGTAGGTAAGTTGGAAAAATACATAATAATAATAATAATTATTATTATTATTATTATTATCATTATCATTATTATCATCATACAGTAATAATGAAAGTAAATACTGTACTGTGCAGTGCTAGCTGACAGTGCTAGCTAACTGTGCAATGTTTTCTTGAGTGTTACAAAGTAATGTATGTATTCATTATTACAAACCATTGAATTTAACCTGAATTTTTTATATATTGGCTACATGGCAGTCTATCATAAGTACAAGTTGTTTGTAAATCCGGCATTCTTAACCCGTGGACTGGCTGTATTTAAACTAGTATTAAATACTACTGGGGGGTATTCCACGAAGCAGGATTAAGGGAAAGTCTGGCTTATTTCGATAAGTCTGTTTTATTTAAGTGAGAGTTCCGTTCCATCAACGTGTCTTAAAAGAATCCCCGCTGAGTTGCCATGGTAACTTGCACCTCCGAACAAGTCTGCTCGGGACCAAGTTAACTGTCTCGCTTATTTAAGCGGTGTCTCAAAAAATCTCTGACGTGTGGGAATATTTTCCCTAAAGAGGTCCGGTGGTCCCGGCCGTGCACCTTTACGAACATGCAGAAAAAGCATCGGATATATCGGACTCGCATATAACGGAATTTCGCTTATAATGGACAAACAATTTGGTCCCCAGGGCCACTTTTAGCTGTAGTTCTGTTCGGCTATAATGGACATGCAGTTCCGCCTACATGATGTATGGTGTGCTGGTGATATCCAGCGCAGATACGTACTTAGTCGGGATTATTAATAGTCACACATCTGGTGAGGTAAAATTGGATTACTACATGTGTAATATAATAATCTATATCAGAGGTCCCCAACCACCGGGTCATTTGGTATCGGGCTGCATAGAAAAAAAAATTTTATTTTGTCGTATTTTCGTCATTTTATTTCGTCGTATTTACCCCCCACACTTTAGAGGCCGGTCCGTGAAAATATTGTCTGACATGTACCCGGTTCGTGGTGCAAAAAAGGTTGGGGACCACTGATCTATATCACGACTGTGTCTGCTGAGGTGTGGCATGAGTAAATGGTGTCCTGTAGTTGTGTTCTGGGCATACAGCAACTCTGGATGTAACGGAATGTTTTGCTAGGTCCCTTGAAGTCCGTTATAATGGTATTTTACTGTAAAATAAAATGTACGCATATTACAAAGGTGAAACATGAAATGCAATAACTAATTGAAAAAAAAATCCATCAAGATAATATGAACAGGAAGATATCATTATATTTTCAGTCACTCTACTTTGAAAGTTTACTATTAAAATAGAAAAGACAACGTATGGTTATTTGCGCAGAACATTTCACATGGATGTGATTTAAAGTACTTTAGGGAGATCACATAACATTACACAGTAACGATGACAGGTGAAACCAACCCAGAAGGTTCCCTGTTGGCTATGGGGATTGAACTAGCAACTTTCACATACAAGGCGACCACATAAACCAGTGCACTACCATGCCACTGTACTAAGCATTTGTAACATTTACGTAACTTATGCATTTAGTCTGTTTGCAATTCATTGCCAAGCCAACTCTCTGGCTGTGTTTATGGCCACAGTATTACCTTTTTTTAACAATTACATCTTTGTATTTTTCATACCGCTCCATCAGCAGCGTTTATTCTGCGGCAGAAAGAAACACCGCTCTCGTTTTATAGGGTTTCTGACTCATTTGGTCGATCTATCGTTCATCCATTCATTTGGGCTTCTTCGATATCGCGGGTGTGAGCAATAAGTGAGACTATGCAGGTCTGACTTGAATGAACCTTGATTAATTAACACTGAACTGCGTTAGTGGAACTATGTGAGGATAAGTTTAGAGATGGAGATAGGTTGAGTCTGACTTTTTTGGGAAAGTCTGCCTTTTTTTAGCTACTTTCATGGAATACCCCCCCTGGTGTTTGGTCAACTAAACAAATCATTGTTTTCATTGAGATAGTAGTTTTGACCGTCGTTTGTTTACTTGAGTGGAAGGCGGCATTGCTGCTCATCCACACACATCCAATAAGAACGACCACCTGCGTGTGCGTTTGTGCATTCATGCGTGCCTGCATGCATAGTCGATAACACTGAGCAGCTCGAGTTGTGAATATTTTGGTCATTATTACATAAACATTGTGTATATTTTTGCATTCATTTAAATTCTTGTTTAGAACGCAGCAGTTGTAGAAAAATTACATGTTACTGACAGAACTAATGTGTACTAAAACACAGCACCAGAGATGGAGTTGGAGTTAATTTGCTTTAAAGGGGAAATTTTAGAACCACTAAATCCAAATAATCAGGGTGGGGGGGGGGGGCTTGAGGGAGTCTGGGGTTTGCCTGGACTCACTGAGATCCAGAGGAGGAGGCTTGGAAACGAAGGATGGTGTCGGTGCCAGGATCCTCCTAAATCCCAGGAGCTTCATTAAGGAAGGAGGGAGGAGGAGGAACTTCCTGCCTGGGCCACCATCTGCATGGCCTGGTGGAAACAGCGAGAGCGAGGACCCGGCACTGCCGCCGCGTCGCAAAACCGCTCGGAGGGATCGTCTGGGGCCGGGGGTGCGGGGGGTGTGGAATGCATGAAAAATTGGTTGCAAGGGGAGGAAGCGGGAAGGTGAGAGATATAGAGAGCTTGTGAGAGACAAAAACGTCCTAAAGTGTCATGGTAACTAAGACCATATTAATGACACAACAGAAACAATAGGGATGTCGTCAGACTGGTGAGGAGCTCAGCTGCCTTGCTCAGGAAGCTCAGTGTGGACAGGAACCAAGTAACGGTCCACAGTTGAGAGCGTTCTGCTCATGGGTCTTAAGAGTTCTTGTCCAGTCATGTAAGTTGACAGAAACAGCTGGATTCCCATCCCGTCCTACTTGTTTTACACACAGACCTTAGTTTTATCGGCGCATATAATCATGCTTCGGAGTAACCGATAGACCCGACCATAATTACGCACGGTACCAAGAACACGTTTCGCGAAACGTCTAAAGTTTTCTTATTTTACGGCTATGTCAAACATGTCTTTGACAAACTGCCGAACAAACACGACTGTTCTCCGTGATTAAAAGACACACTCATATATCATTCTGCACATGAGTTCTCACTCAGATAAACTTTTCCTGCTTTGTTTGGTGGTTTTCTTCATCAGCTGAGTGAGCAAATTTTATCGCTGCCGTGCTAACAAATGAACGATGTTTACACTATGTGTCTCACAACCATCACCCTGAAACCAATGTCAGTCATGCCAAAGTTTCTCATTTTCAGTCCCAAAGTACTTCAGTGATAATGACTGATTTTGACAATGTGATTTGCTACTTTGGTTACACCTGTGAATTTCGACCATTATAAAGTGACCCCTATATAAATACCATAAGATTTTATTTTTTTATTTCAGATATTTATTGTCTTTTGTTTCAAATACACTGAAGGCATACTTTAAACAATATGCTGCAATAGATCCCCAAAAAATAAATTTATTTCAACACTGAAAGCAGGGTTCGGAAGTATTTGGTGTTTATATGAACCATACATCTGGAGGGAATTCTGAATATATTTCATGATTTGGCAGGCATTTGTTCCTGAAATGTATTACAATATGTTCAACATGACTAGTCCTAGAAATGATAACTGCCTGGGTTACTGCAGGCCTCACAAAAGCAGAAATTTAAGGATTAAATTCTGGAAGGGGTGGTAGCTATTTTATATACACAAAACGACAATTCACAAATATTTAGCCATCCACATCACTCATTTCAATCATTTTCAGACAAATTTGGGAGCCTTGTTGTTTTGTAATCAAGACACTATTTCCTGTGTGCCTTGAAAAATAAACCTATCAGCAGATGGAGTGAAAACACAAAGTACAGCCCTATAAGCCAGTGCCATACTTGTGGTGTACAGTGTAAATAATGCTGTTGTACAGAGTTGTGATCAAACAGTGAAGAAAGCCCCATTTTCTCTGTAAATGGGCTGTATCAAACACCCATGCCATGTTTACCTTAAGCTAGATTAACCTTTTATAGGGAGTGATTACTTTTAAATGTCCTCACACAAAAAAACACATTTCAGCCACAATACTGATCATTTTAGGTCAAATCTGTGACATGTTTACAGGTCAGAACCATCAAAAATCAGAATTAATCTGCTTTATCGGAAGCCACTAAATGAGCTCATAAGTAAATAGGTAATAAATCTATTTCAGGTCAGTCCATGTTCAATAAAAACATTGAAAGAAAACCATTATTAAAAAAATAAATAAATATTTAATTTTAATGGAAATTTTAAGTGATTTCAATAGCCTAAAATTTAAACTAGACAAATTTGGGAAAAAAAATAAATTGCATATGACACGTTCGATACTTTGTTGTTTCCCCAAAATCTCACTATTGTTGGTGTTTTCTTTTTATAAAAACATTCAGCTTCAATTGCTGCACCAAAATTTTTTTTTGCAAAGATTAAATATTGATGCTTACAACAGTGAAACGGACCCAACTTTCTTCTTCGTAGTTCTGAATGGGCACAGACAGAGTGTGTAAAGCGAATTTGACTGCGCATAAGTGTGACTGCGTGTGAGATGGGGGATTCACGCCGAGTCCTGGCATTAGGAGGGCACGGCATGGGCCAGATACTGCACACATTCTCCCGGGAATGACAGTGGAAGCATATTGATGAATGGCAGGAGGTGGTTGCCATGCCGCTCCTGGCCAGTGGCTTTTCTGAGACGTGATCGTGCAGCCGGTCCGCGGTGCCACATCCTGCTGACTCTGGATTTCCCTACAACGTGAGACGACGTCGGTGCCAAGTCTGTGTGGCTCTGATACTGCCGGGACAACGATGGTGTGGAGACAAGAAAATATGTCGCTCTCCTTAAAAAAAAATTAAGTAAATCGCTCTGGATGATTTTTTTATTGCGAGCCAGAAATCCTGTCTGTACTTAGAACTAACATTTCACAAACCTACCACCTCATTAAACAACATAAGCTTCATGGGAGCCTATAGGAACAGGCCGAAAAAGCTGAGATCAGACGTTTTATGAACATCTGCACCCTTTAAAAATACTAAAACCCAAGCATATAGAAAAATATGTATCCTAATTCATTGGCTGTGAAGCATAGCATGCCATTTGCCATTCATTAGACATGTTGTGTACTTGCAATCACTTGACTTCACGCGTGATCATGTCGCCATAATTGCCATTCTGAAGCCTTCTATTTAATTAGGAAACTCGTTACTTCTGAATTATGCTTCACCTGCTGATATACTGGGAAACGTGTGATTCCTTTTGTTGTTTCAGGTCAAAAAACTTCAGATGTTTCAGTTTATTTATTTCATTATTATACAATCCAAAAAAATCCCAGGATTATTTCATTATGCACTTTTTTTAAAGGCTCGTCATGCGTTTTCGCTGTCAATTTCAAATGCTGATGGAAAAAGGAATCAGAATTTCCAAATCAAGCCAACACACCCTGCTTCACCTTTAAGAACAGATTTTTGCCAAGTTAACTGAGTATATATCAGTGTTGCAGATTTAAATTTCAGAATAAAGGAAACACGTACAGCTGGCATGATGCCCAAGGTGATCCTACGCATTGTGCCCTGTGCTGCCACGGATAAGCTCCAGGCCGAACCCAAAATACTGTACGGAGATGGATGGATGGATGGATCAGTCAGAACACATTCATAACACTGTTGCACTTTAAAGGTGAATAGCGTTAGAAAACTTTAAAAGTACTTTAGTAAAAATGAATTCACATGACTGTTTTAAATATATTCACAGGGTTAGATCACATAACGAATCAAATTACATATATTCTAATATGTATTCTAAAGCCTATTTGCGATACGTATGGCAGACATTGGGGAGTAAATGTGGGATACACGCTTCCTCCCAATTCACACATAGCAGTGTGCTTCTTCCCTCGAGCTGCTGGGTTTATTTCTGGGCCTACGGCAGGGGATAAATCATGGCCGGATTCTCTCGCGTTCGCCCAGCCATTCTGTTGTCAGAGCTCTGGATGCGCCATCGGAATCGTCGGGAAGAGTCCTGTTTTTCCTCCTCCGGAAGAATAATGCACGGAGACATTACCACATCGTATTTTGCGGTGCCGAGTTCGGGGGAGTGGTCTTGTGCTGCCCAGAATTTCAGTCACCAAGCCGCCTTCTCCCCCCTTCATCTATAATTAGATTTTTCTTCGTCCAAGTCTGCTTCGGCTGCCTTCTGGCACACCTACCTTCACAGCACTGTAATATTGGTTCTTATAGGAGGAAATGACATAAACATTGGTTAGACGGAATTTTGTTACACCCAAGGGTCTGCTGACAAAATCATTTATGTAATGCAGACTTCAATATAGTAGACCCAGTATTTATGACCATTCGAGTGCTCACATGACCAAAATTACGTAGGTTGCGGTGAAGGAGGCATTTAGGCCACAGCTGATAGACCCATCACCTCAGAGGTCACCTCCAAAATAGTCAATTAGAAGCTAAGCACTACAGAAGATCAATGAACATTACCCTGCGAGTGGAAAGTGCTGGAGCCAGGTTAACTCTAACCAAACTCCTTGCGGACTTATGGACTGGCTCCACTGGCTACTCTGCCAGAAATAATTGGCTGCGCACACCAACAGTGCCAGTGAGATGCGACACACTTATGGCGGTAGGGTTCTTCTTGCATGCCCAGTGAGCCCCACCCCCTAATGATTTGCTGCCATTAAACTTACCGCACCGTTGGACGATAAACCGCCGCACGTGGTCGGGTAGCCCGCAGAGGGCAGGCTGCTTGAAAGAGCGGAATGTCTGATGCACGCGACATCCTGCCCACCTGATAGGCCCAAGTGCGCCCCATACGGATCCGACCGCTAAAGCACCGACGGATGTCTGCTTCACAGATCACACGATGCCTGGGGATTCTGTTGACAACTTCCTCATTTTGCTCCAAAACTCCACATGGAAGTTAACAACAAGGAAGCTTGGCGGCATGTGGGTTCCGCGGGGAGCGGCCTGCCCTCCCGTTTTATTTTGTGAATGGCCTGCCGTGTTTTAGTGAAGCGAGGCTACAAGGGAGAAACGTGAGTGCTCAAGTGAAAAGCCTAATTGGGGCTTTTGTTTCTATCAAGTGCTAAAATGTGTGAGGACGTCATATCATCCTATTGACATTTATCTTCCAGGGGCTTTTCATAATATCTGCATCAGGAATGTACACAAGAAAGCATGTTTGCCTAACAATCGCTACTCCAAGGTTACAGTTCCTATAAGAAAGTGGCAACATGCAAAATTGTAATCTAATAACTCCATTATGTTGGCACTTCGCACAGCTTCCTCATCCATATCGTACGCGATATCCAAGGCAACGTCAAAGAAAATGCTAATTTTTTTTTTAATACATGCAAAAACTGCATCAGCTGCACTGAATTGGAATTAAACATCTACAAGAAGGAAAATGTTCGCCAGCTAGAAAGAAGAATTTGGTATTTGGAAGAGTTATTAAAGCATTCAATCAACTGAGTAATATATGTATTCATCCATTTTGGATTTTGGTTTTGTATGAGCGATGGAGCAAATGAGAGAATTTTACCATGTGAAAAGGCTGCCGGTTTTTCTACAAGCAGCCAGTTCCTCTAGCAGCTGTTAATATGCCAAATAATAAACAAAAACCTTGAAATACATTAAATGATTAAATTATCTGGGGCTGTACCCGCATGTGTCTGCCAGTTGTACTCTAGGCCTAAGTGTATGTATGGTAACTTTTAGTCTAATTTAAGGTACAGAAATGGACTCTGAGGAACATCCCCAAGGTACAAACTGCATTAATATACCATCAATGGTACAGAAATGTTCATTCCATTTCTTTACCTTAAAAGATATATTTACCCTTGAGGGTACAGCACCAGTGACAAGCAAAGGTACAAACTGGCATTCTTTTTTTCTGACAGTGTAGGTTGTGTAAAAAGTTTTATAATGGAAGTGTTGTCCCTTCTCTTGGCAACAGGATTCATTATTGTTATTAATAATTTAGTGTGTAGCCTGTTGTCAACAGAATAGCTTATAAAAATACTTTGATATTAGGTAGATTGCAGGTAAGTCCATGTATCACTGATTGCAGGTATACTTTATACACTCCAAGATGTACTCTGGTTTCTACAGTCCAAAGACATGCAGTTAGGCAAATGACTGTGCTTGTGTGCCCTCTGTCCAGGACGTCCCCTGCCACGTGTCCTAGGCTGCCATTAGGAGACGCATGGAAAAGTGATCACATGACCAAACACTAATGGAGGATAATTTAATTGCATGAAAATTCAGTCTTGTGCAGCCTCATGTTTATTGTAACGGTATTAATGGTAAAGAATTGAATTCCACAAAGACAAACAGGAGGCAGGATAATTCTATTACACAATATTTATGCATAAACTCCCTCAGAGTTTGCACATTCTGTACATAGTACAAATACTGAGAGCATACCACATGTTTTTAGAAATTTCAGGAAAAAAAAGAGGAAGCAGTATGGATGAGTCACTTATAAATGGATGACCTTTTCTATTGTAGTGCTTTTGTGTCCGTTGAAAGTTCCCATGTGTTTGTACAGACAAAGGAACAAATTAATATCAGACCCTTGGTTGGATATTGGCTTCCAACATTCACTAGTGTTGGAATTTCAAATCTCAGTTGCATTTTCCAGAAAAATACACACAAAAAGCATACAGTCACACAAACACACACACCAGCATTGCATGTAACACAATCAAAAACACTGAGGGATGGCATTCACACAGAGGAAGCTGAAAATCTGTGCAATCCGCAGTCATAAATCATCGTCGCTGCCAAGGCCAGAGCATTTTTCATGCTGAAGTGAAAATCCGATTCTCATAGAGTAACTCACGGCTCCCTGGCCAATTACAGACTCTGCTAGATTAATTTATTCACTCTTGTTGCTACAAGAACTTAGTGCAGCCACAGCGCTGCCTCTACCCATCAGACTTATACACTGCCCTGCCTTTGTGAGAATCAGAAACGCTAACCATCTTTTGTAGCATCCCTATATATTTTCTATTAAAAATATGTTGTTTACTAATGGCAATGATTAATTCTCTGTCAATAAAAAACATCTATGATGCTAGATAATCTTTAAAAATGGGGTGTTTGTAACCCTATAAATAGGACAGTAGGCTTGAAGATGCCTCTCTGGATTTTGTACAAAACAACATTGGCCTCAGCAAGCAAGTTGTTTAACCATGTAAAGCACTTCAGCTTATTCTCAGCAGTGCCTCCCACGTAACAAAACAAAATGAAAGCTTTGAGAAGACAAATCAAAGGAGTGAGACCCGGGGCCATTTTGAGATTTCTTTATCCATCTGACACAAGGAGCACTCTGACAGCAGAAGGTGCTGGAACCCCAACCAGGACAGCTCAGCTGTCAAAGCCAGCTAGTCATCGCTGTGTGAAGGACAGACCCAGCTAGTGGAATTTGAAACATGATAACGGTGTTTACAAAGTGGAACTGCAAACGTAGACCTCAGAAGCAAATTTTATAACTCTTTATATATGTTTTAGAAGGACATGCATTCTTTTTACAGAAAAGCGTTGCCTAGGGTTCCATGTATTGGTACAATCCTTTTAAGTCAAATTTTCAAGAATCTCCAAACATGGCTAAAAAGACTATAATGACGCAAAGGAACTGTTGCATAGAACATAATTACAGCTAATTGCTGAACATAATTGGACCCCCTAGCCCAAAATGGGGCCCACCCTGGGACCTTGGCATGGTGCAGGCATTGTTTCCTGATCTCCCGGAGAGGGGCCTTGGCATAGTGAGGGCGTTAGTTTGGCACTCGACAGGCTCACAGCACCATGAGCGACGTGTGAAGGTTGTGGTATCTGTCACGGCAGGCGCTACCCTTCTCGTCTCTCCCTCCCCCCCGTCACGCAGCGGGGAGGCTGTCAGGCCAGATTCCCCGCTGATTTGCTAAAGTGGAAAAAAAAACAGTGACGACTTCTTGAAGGAAATGTGGAAGGGATTATCTTGACATACAATACAAATCATGCAGAGCAGAGGAAAGAGACGGAATGGAGATGGAGACAGAGAGGAGTGGAATGGGTGGGAATGATGGGAGAGGAATTAAGGTCTATGGAAAGAGCCATCTGAAAGCGTCGGGGATGTGTGGTTCATCAGTAAATGCCTGCTGTTGTTCCTTTGGGGCCCATCTCTTACATTTCTAATGAGGCCTTTTTACATTTTGATGTGTTCTTGGTTCATCAGTAAATACCTGCTGTAGTTCCTTTAGTTCTTTGTGGTCCACCTCTCTAACATTTCTAACAAGGCCATCTTTCATTTTGATGTATTCTTGGTTATTTTGTGATAGGTCTCCTGCTAATCTACTAGTCAATTGGGCTACACACACAGGTTGACACATCTGCATAAATTGTGAAGTAACATGCAGGAAATTAAAGGTAAGGAGGTATTTCTGAAAAAGTTCCTTCGTCCAGCTCCTTATGCTTTTTCCTATGCGTTCCATATCATTACCACAACTGGCTTCCTTCTGCCTGCCAATTCCAAGGTTAAAATATCAGTAACTGGTTAGTCCTCATCATTCCCTTTTCAAATGTTGTGAAGAAAAACCTTCACAATGATGAAGGTCTCCATTGTATGTCTCATTCTGTTGGATATTGATCCTTTTGAAGATCACTATGAGATCTTCTCTGAGGAACAACATACATGTACCTTCATGTTATTCCCTACAGTCAATATAAATAACAAAACAAAAACAAACCAGGTCAAAAATACAAACAAAATAGAGAAACAAATTTAAAAGTGAGGTGAACAGTTCTGGAACAAATGTAAATTCCTTAACCAGGGAAAAACAAACTGAGGTAATGAATTCATAATGACATAACATACATAGTGCACGACCATGCATGTTTGTTCGTGACATAAAACTTGCCAATGGGGAATGTGTAAAACTAATAAATGTTCATGTAACCACCACAAAATATCCATCTTCTAGACAAAGCACCAGTGAAACACCTTGACTTGTTTAGCAGAACTCTAGACGGGAGTGCACTCCAGCCTTCACTGTGCTTATGCCAAAGGTCAGGTCAACCAAGGGAATTTCCCTTAAAAAGCTCATCAATGCCACAATGACCACATTCATCCAGATGATCGCAAGTGTGGGATGCACAGTGATTATATGCAGTGATTATCTCCTTCTCTGGTATTTTGTAGATGGACAACAGAGCAGGGCACTCTGCATGGTTCCCGGGTCATTTGTTCACTTCTGACTCTTCAGCAGTCTGCCGTGTCACTGTTACTGCAAAGAATAGAAGCTACTTAAATTCCTACTAACTGTTCCTCCAATGCAGATCAAATTACCAGCGTTCAGCTTCCTTTGCACCCATTCACACTGACTGGGGGCTCTACAGCATGTTTGTTTACTCATGAATGTGTTGGGTGGTAGAGGAGGATCACATGGCGAAAAAGATTTTATAGTGAGTGCATGAGTAGGACTTGTTGAGATGCAGGTGCTGGACCAAATTACGAAACAGGAATTGGAAAAGTAACCAGACGACCACAGCTGTGCGAAAATTTATGATATTGGAAATGCAAAATATGAGACGATATTTCAACACATTTTATACTGAATAGGAGTTCTGTCGCTTGTGTGTGTGTTCTCACTTTTGAAGCATAAAACAGATTTATATGTATTGTTTCCACAAATGGGACGAACTGTAAAAAACAGAAAACCATCAAAACAAAATCAAATATTTAAAAATACCTGTATTAATCTACATTTGTAATATGAAATCGATTGAATCATTTTTATTATATGTAACAAAAATATCGAAACATTTAATTTATATATAAGGGCGAATAAGGCTCTGAATATGTTTCTTTCTATCTACATACAGGGCTTAGACAAAATGTAATAGAAATACCACATGAAAAAGCACTTTAAGATAAATGAAATGTGGCCACAAAGGTGAGTCATACTATGATGGATTTGTCAGTTATAAAACAATCATCACAGTCAGGGCTTTGATGTTTTCAAAGTAACATAACAACTAATAAAAATACCAAATAGTTGTTGTGCAAATCGCCAGTGCATTAGTCACACAAACTGAAAAACAATTTAATGCGTGGAAGGGAAAAAATGATGGCAACATATGGCAAACTCAAACAAACTGCACCAGCGAAGTGCAACAATCAGCTCACCAACAGGATAGTTGCTAACAACCACAAAGCTACGGTCTCTGAAGCACCTCTGTGACCTACTGGTAACATTTTCTGAGTCATCTTTTATTGATTTTTCTATATCCTTACAGGTTTACATTTGGAGAAAGTCAAGGGCCACCATATCTGTTAGTGTGAGCAGCAATCTGATGAGAGTCATTAGGTTGAATGATTTACTTGCATGGTTATGCAACAGACAAAGAATATGAGGCCATTTTTCATGACTAGGTGCACGCTATCATGCATACACCAATCACGTCCCTATACTCCAAGATGATAATGTCCCTAACAAACACTGCTAAATAAATTCAGGAGTTTCCTGAAGACCAGGATGAACTGGAATGCCTTCAGTGGCCTCCACAATCACAGGATCTAAACATCATTGAACCTTTATAGCTAATTCTACCGTGCAGAAGTTAACCTCAAAGCATTCCAAGAAGGACTGACGCTGTTGTCAAAGCAAAAGGTGGCCCTATTTGATAAGGATATATTGTTACAGTAGGTGTGTTTGTTATTTTGTCCTTCTACTATATGTTTCTGTATGTTTTCTGGGAAGCGTAACATGTACATGTATGGTTGTTGCAAGTTAACAAACATAGAAAGTAGTCCTTTTTTAATTAAAATTTTAATTTAATTCTGTGATGTGTTACAGTCAGAAATGGATTGTGACAAATGCATTGCCTGTTGTCTTATGTTGTTTTTTTATCTTCTTGTAGAGCTGGTCAGAGTAATACTTGTGGTCTCTCTACGTGTGTATCAACCAAGCCTGAAACCATGGTGTTGCGGCCTCAACAATGAAAGATTCTGTTTACATGTGTTGCAAGTGGCTCTGATTGACGCTATAATTGCAGCCAGCGCATCGTGGATGGTCCCACAAGGAAGCGTAATCAGGGCCAGGCACGAACTCTTCGTTACCCATGGAATACCATCCTCACCACATTAGAGGAAGACCCTCCCTACTCTGCAGTGATCTCTCTCTAAGGGAAACAGCAACACAGAGACACATGTTCAGCAAACCACAGTGGAGAAATTTCTAAATTTGTGTTGCATCATGTTATTACATAATTTTCACCACAACCCTGCACATGATAAATGGTTATAAAGGATGGATGGATTATATTATTACATTATGACTATTTTGTAATATGTGTGGTGCATTTGCATGTGCAAATCCATCCAGGGTAGATGGTATACGCAAATGTTTTAGAAAATTACAATGGCATACCTTTGTTTTAAAACATCTATCAATAAATGTGCATTTATAATAAATTTCACATGAAATATGAAACAGTGGCAAAGCTTTTTAAGGTATTACTTGGTTTTTCATATGTATTCCGCTTCAGTTGCACTGAATTACATTTCCACTATGCATTTTAAATATGTTTTTTAAAACACTACTGGAATATGCATCTAACATATAAATCCACAGATCCATCCCTTATCTATGAGCACTTTTTTATTGGGATGGTTAGCCAGTTTGGCTTGCATGATCTTTACTCAACAACACTAGGTGGCAGTACAACAGCCTTTGACAGGGACAGTTCAAGGTGGCGCACCTGGGCACCTTGATGCCTCAGCAGCCATCTGCATTCTGCTGCCCTCTGCAGGCCATCGTGAGGGCAGCAACCAGCCAGGTGGGGAGCAGATCAAAGGGGCAGCTTCTCTGCCTTGCGGGTGGCAGGCATTTGGGCAGTGGGAGGGCATCAGTGACAGCTGAGCTTGTCACAGAATGTGAGATGACTAAATCATGGTGAAATTTCAGGGGGGTGGAGGGGGGGAGTGAAATGGGAAACTACAAAAAGGAAAAGACAGGGGGAAAAAAACAAGCTTGGTGGGTTTGGTGGTGAAACACCCCGGACAAAGCCCTCACTGAGAAATTCATTTCACAGATATCGTGTTGACAGGTGTATAGAGAACCAATATATAACATCATGTATTCCAGAATGGATATTTTTTTGGTGTCCAGTAGAGGCGTGTTTATAACACACTTTCTGTTTCCTGTTCTCTGTTTCAATTGGTTTCCTCCCATTTGCAAATACTTCATCTGTACTGTCCTACAAAATACTTTTATGTGGAGCTCTAGACCAGCCAAAGACTTGACTGTGCTTTAAAATAATCTCTGTTTATGATAAGGTGTGATTTTCCATCACTATAGTTTGAAACTTGGCAGGATGACATCATCAGAACCTCCCTGCCCATGTGACCACATAGAATTGTAGAAATGGGCTTCCCTCTCTGCTGATAAGACTTCCTGTGTTTTGTCCCTTTCACTCGGGCTACTCTGGCACACGCTGCCGTGTTTGTTTTCATTCTGTAACCAGGAAGACAAAGCACACAAGTTTCTTCGCTCTTGCGTTATTCTTCTCCTTGCCATTCTTTTTATAAATCTGCAGGAAGTCCGCATGTGGGGGTGGTGGGGATGGATGCTGGGGGGAGAGTTCATTACCAGGCACGCTGGCTGGACCACCGGGGCTCCAGGGGAAGGAAAAAAAACCAAGTCCGTAATTAATTATGAATCTGTGGTTGGGCCTTGAAAGTGATTCCTCAAAGTCCAGGGGCTGCAGACATGAATCCCAGCATTCCATGGGTGCTGTTTTCATCAGAGCTGGTAACGCAACAGAAACAGTGAAGGTTATGAAGTGTGGTTGTCAGGGCTACGGACCACAAGAAAACTGAAAGGCAGCATCGCTGAGACATAACAGATTAGGAGGGTAATGGATTCACCCTCGAGGGATCTGCGAAACAGTATAGCAAGAGGCAGCAAGTGGACAATTAACATGCACCGGCACAAATGCGCCCAAATGTAAACTACTTCCTGGACTGAAATACGCGAGAGCAAAATTAGATCATAACCTGGAGTTCGGAATTCCTCCCTAAATGGATATCGCGGAAATCCAGCCTCAACTGCTTCTGTCCTGGACAGTGGAAGTGACAGCTGTTCAAAAATATATAGAAATGACATATTCTTCACAGGGCTCTTTGCCTGTGTCCGGAAGGTTGTGGGTTCCAATCCCGCAGCCAGCAGAGTAATCACATCACTGTGTCTCCCTGAAGCAAGGCCGTTAACCCCAGCTGCTACAGCACAGCACGCTGGCTGACCCTGAGCTGTTTCTCTCATGGAGAGCAAGATAGGGTATGTGAAAATAAAATGATTCCTAAGTACCTTTCATCGTGCTCTTACAATGGAAAATATCTTAAGAGTGCAGAAACAATGCCCCTGGTGGAAAATAAGGGTCACGTCAAATGTAGTTATACTTTTAGCCACCAGATGTCAGTACGATGCAACATGTAAATCCATTTACCGTAAGGATTCATACAAAATGCATAACGGCAGGCTTTGACTGCTTCAACAACAGAATAAAAACAATTCTTTAAGACAAAGTATTGTACCTTGCACAGTAAGGTAATAAGCAAGTAACAATTGGAAAACGTTTAATTATATTATATTCCAATATATATTATCTATCTATCTATCTATCTATCTATCATTTTCAGATATATAGATAGAAAGATAGACAGACAGACAGACAGACAGGTAGGTTCACTGTTAGAGGCCCCTTGTTCTGAATATGCATGATGACTGTGATATCAACAGGTCAAGTACTTCAGACTGTAACTAAATGATATCCTCGGGCTTCAGATCCTGATTGCAAAGATCGTTCTTTAGAAAAGAAAACAAATGTCAATTTACATTTATTTGATTTCCATAAGGGGGGCATTTCCCATCACAGAGGTACATGGCTATTGGGATAAAGGTAGGATAAATATTTCAATTCACGGCTGAATTACTGCTTCATTCAGAAGAGATATAAGAGAAAGGGATAAGGATGACTATGAAGCGAAGGCGGCTATCCCAAGCTGAGTGTGACAGCATAACACTCAGTTACCTTCCGCTCAGGAACTACCTGCTCTCTGCACACTCCTGATGTCACATATCCTCCTGAGTACATGGAAAAAAATGTTTTTTAATTTAGATGGTTAAAAACACACCCCCACATATCTGATGTCATGTTAAAGACCCAAACTGTCCTCTTAAAGGAACAACAGGACTAAACAGCATTGTATCGAAGATATAAGCAAATGCACTGGTAATTTTAATTACAGTTTAACACTCAAATATGGATTAAACCTTTGAAGACACTTAACAGGAATCAACATAATAATGACACAAAGACTGTCAATGTGAAGTGCACCCATTTAATGATACAAATTTTATATTAAAATTATGATAACATGTCCCCTAAAGTAGCATTTACATTAAAGTTATAACACAGCAACGTAAACTGCTGGGATTTTTCAAACACTCCGAATTGATGTGCAGGTCTCAGTCACGCTTATTTCAAGGTTTTCCGAGCAGAATGGCGAGACAGCAGTGTTCAAGAAGGCCTCGTCTGGAAGGTCTTCGCTCCTCAGGCCACCAGGAGCTGTCCTGCCAGGACTGGGTTCCGGTCCTTGACGAGGGCCGTCGTGATCTCGGACACACTCTCCACGCTCTCCTCCCATTGCTCTGCATTCTGATACACAGAAATAACACAGTGCACACTGCTAGTGCCTGGCGACACTCGGCCCCCGACACCATCACTGTCTCACTTCCTGGTAATGCCTCAAGCCTGGCGACAGTTATTTGTTTTTTTTTTTGTGGAACAGGACCTATAACTACAAATTATGGTCTAGTCACACTTCAGATACACACTGGGCCCGTAAATGTGCCCCCCTGTTGCGTCCCTGTTACACCCTCCCTCCTACCTGCACACAATATATCTTCCCTAATTATAGCGCTGCGAACCGTTTGTCCCTGAAGCTTTCATTTTACTGTTCTCTAATACTTCTACCTTTCCTCTGATTTTTCCACCATACTTGCAGACTGTGCTGTCGGTGTCTAAAGTCAGGAAACAGATGTGCTGACGAGTCTTTAGTGTGAAGCGGAGTGTGGTGAGAAGGGACATAGTGACCCATGTGATGCTGGAGGCTGGCAGATTCATGACATAACGCTGGCTGGATGGAATGCTGCTCCAGGCAGTGGACCTTTCTGTATACACCGAAATAATTTAAATGAAAGTGACTTTGTAGTTTCACTACTACATTAACATAAAGGGTGGCCCTCGAACTGTTCATTGCCCAGTTTATGATCATTCTGGCTAGCTAATTTATAACTTCTTCCATTACACATAAAGTTAAATATGAACAACAAGTTGCAACTAGTTCCAGAGTCAGACATGTCCTGACAAGTCTACTGTTCTTTTTAAGGAAAGCCACTTATTCTCTTTGTGCCATTCGACACAATATGTCCGTCAAAGGCACACAAAACATAACAGGGTGAGCAGAAACATCTGACTTACAAAAATCCTATCGAGCATTTGGGGAACTTGGGGATCTTCATGCCTGTGTTATTTGATAGCAAGATCAATCTACAGATGAAAGCGATTATTGATGGATTTCTGGGGGGCAGACTGACCAAATTATAGCGTTGTGCTTAAAAGTGTTTTTGTTAAATTAAAGATTGTTTTAGGTTGTAAAATTACAGAGCTACAGTATGGCATTCTTTAAAGTTCACAGTGCATGATATTTTAAATATCTCATAACCACAAATTAGACATTAAAGACTCAGCTTTTAATGAAATACAGAATTATGTTCTAAAGAAACATCATTAGAAGAAGAGCACTACTTTTGTGGTTGTTTTGTGTCATTTGTCTCAATTTTCTTGCCCTGGAAATATTTTTATTATTATTTTTCTCTCCTGTAGACTAGTCAGTCTTTTCCCATTCTCGCTTCAAGTTTTGCCTTTGATTACTTTTATTTATTCTGTATGCTTTTAAAAGCTAGTGGTTCTCTGTCAGTTACAATCAGTCTGCCTGTCAGGAGCTTAGAAAATCAAAACCAGCCCAGCAGCATCTTCCACTTACTCTGGCATCCCACATTACAATATGTCGTGTCACTCTTATCTCAAACATCACCTACGTGGCCAATATCCCAAAAATCATGCTTAATAAGAAACATTTAACATCCACTATTACGTCACACATTTTCCTTTAAGGTTTTTTTTTAATCAAAAAATCTGCCTGCAGATCCGACAATCATTTATTGATTAAAGAAACACAGCTACAAATATCGTATCTCCAAAATTCGTAATTTCGGCATTTCCTGTGTTTCTTTATTTATGCTTGATCCTGATTTTCAGACATCAAAGAAGAAAAGGTTTCCTGTATAAAACGCATCATAAACACATTCATTGAGTACGAGGGCCAGGACATCTGCGAACAGTCAACAGAATGTCCGGCGTTATACTTCTGCACGCCCCTCATTCTGACGTTTGCTCAGTATCCATGAGACTTTATATCACACTATTACTGTATGTCAATATCTAATAAAAGAATCCAGCCAAATGCTTCTAAATGAAAGATACCTTGACCTGAGTTTGATGGTTAAGTGTACAATACCCTTTATATTAGAACTTCTACTAAATGACATAATCAATGAACTCCAAATTATGCTTCATAGCATGGCATACAGTACTGTAGGCTGAAATGGAAAAGTTCTGCATTTCCATATAACTTTTACACAAAATGGAAATATTAGACTTAGTCTTTCAGGATCCATTGTAAACAAAGCAATTCATGACAAAGACAACAGTGCATGAAAACAAATATTGTGCTTCTTCTTCAGGAATGGTGAATCAGAGACCAAATCCTGTTCCCACTTTGTCTGGGTCTGTGAGAATTCTGTGTACAGCAGTTCTTCAAAGTGGGTGGGCTTTAGATGTGATTAAGGGGAAGACAGGATGTATCTACACACTATCTGCCAGACAACGTAACAAAATAAAACTAAAATGCCTTTGTTTGCTTATGTTTACCTGAATATTTGATTATTTGCAATTATTTGCACGCCACAATTGTAACAGAAATAGTCTGGCTTTGGAAGTGGATGTGCAAAAAAAGGCGATCATTTTATCTGTTTATATGTTTTATGTCGGGAAATTCTTAAAATATCATGCCAGATACTGAAAATTCACAATTGTGCATAACAGGGAAAAAGTGATCTGACTATCAGAAACTCATACAGGAAACTTATAAAAGCAGCCAAATCGCCTCAATCCGAAGACATGCTGCACAAGTGAAGTGGTGACCCTAATTTGCCATGAATGTGTGTGAGCCTTTCTGAATACCCTGGGACTGACTGATAACCCTATCCAGCATTTATCAGGCCTCACACCTCATACTACCTTATGTGACGGGTTCCAGATCACCATGACCTCACCTGCATAAGCAGTCACTTAACTTAACAAATTGGACATTTACCTGAATATCTTTGTGACTTACTAACAGACAAGGATTCAAGACAATGCATCTTTAAAGGAATTTATACTTTAACAAAAGAGTCTGAAGGACTGACTGGTGAGACTCTACCGAATCGCACGTGGACTGGAATCTACCATCTTCTTTCAATCGTGTGCATTTAATCATGAATCTTCATCATACTGATCCTAACATCTTGTAGACATACGAGAGAAAATCCAACAGAGAATTGCTAAACTGCTACAGTTTACAGCTGGCACCCAAACTCACACTGAAGATGGCCCACAAATCCAATAATAAAAATGGGAACTAAAGGAGCATAAACATTAATACCAATGAGTTCGCCTGGGCCATTGTTACGGGTGCATGGAGCGTTTTCATGAAAAAGCAATCTGGGATTTTAATTCTCTTTTACCTCTACTGGCCAGTCAGCTGTAATAACAAGGGAATTAGACAGTTTCCACTAAGTCTCAGTAGCTTTTCCAAGCTGTACTAGATGAGTAAAACATGCACAAGCGGTTTAGCAAAGTTCACACACGGCTCTGTGTACCCTCAAAACAGAACCACAATGGAAGACGGCGAGAACAAATGTTCTGGCATTCAAACCTGAATGTGCCACGCAGTTAACAAACACCCCTTAGAACAGTCCTGGGGGGCCGAAGCAGAGTTTTTGGTTTACCCTCATTTAACACACCTGATTCAATTCCTTGTGCTATTTGCCACATCATACTTCAGCAGTTCCAGGTTATACTTACAATACACATATACTCAAAGCTCAAAAACCTCTAAGGGAGATTATAATAGAAAAATGTACAACATTTAAAATTTAAATACAAGGTCTAGCTAAAACACCAACTGGAACTCAACCTTCATTTAAAAATATTCTGTAATAAATTATTTCTTTTAAACCGACTACCACATAAAGGTGGCTGATCCTCACACAGCAGCATCACAGCTGAGGACAGCGAACCTTCTTAGTCCTTCCTACCCTTCCATCCATGTTCATTTTGCCTCATTTCTCCCTCACACTTATCTTGTGTGTCCATCCCAGCATGTCATGTGAATTCAGCCACTTCCAAAAAAAAAAATAAAAAAGCTGGATGTATCTTTCAAACCTGGAATTTCCTTTGGTATTAACATCCATCCATCCATACATACATCTATACATCCAACCACCTATCTACCCATCTATCAACATAGTAGTTCTAATGAATTAGTTGTAAATCACACAAGCACCTCTGTGTGTCTCTCTGCCTTGTGCTGCACTTGTCCACAGTCCAACAACCCTCAGGATACAAAATTTAAAAATGAACAAATATTGAGTATTTCATAGTTTATGCAAACTTTCCATTTAATTACTTTCATGCCTATAAACATTGAACCCGCCAATCATTTTTTTTCAGCCATATAAATTGTTTGTTCTCTGTAATGTGCGACCAAGACATGTGTTCTAACATTCAAAAGCGCTTATGTATTTTCATATTCCCGCTCAATGGGACGGCCAACTGGCCCGACCGAACTGTTTTATAAATAAAGAGTGTGTGAAAATATGGTTCTGATTAAGCTGTTGTCGCATAAGTCGAGACCTGCGAGAAGCAGACCGTTGTCATGACAATGGAATCGGCACACGAGGTAAAGTCTCCATCTAAAAATATCTCTTTCTTGGGGCTCCTCGTAACTGCAGTGTGTGTGTGCGCACACATGCGGGCACACACACACACACACACACACACACACACATAAACACCGTGCTATATCAGCTGTGACCCAAGAGTGCAAACCATGGTAAAAAAAAAAAACATCTACTGAATCTCTGAGAGATCACTATGTCATGGGCTGATAATTCCAAAACTGCTTATAAAGTTTTTTTCTTAAATGCATTTTAATTTGATCCACACATCTCTGGGGGTTCAGAGGTTGCTGCATGGGTCTGTGTGTGTCCCAGTGTCAGACAAACGAAGTAGCAGGCGGTTAACAGGTACTGACTGTCAACAGCGAACCGCCACGGAGCTTATGCACTCAACGTATGCCTGGGGAGTGTAGCTGGCCGGTAACAATGTAGTGTGTTTCATTTTCACCTCCCGGGTGCTGGGCTGTGGGGACGCCGCGACGGTGAGCTGAGATTCCCCCAAATGGGCCGCTTTTTTCACCCGTGTTGAGTTTCAGCCAGGTGAGTGTGAGTTCCCAGAAAAGCCTCCACATGGAGCCCATTTAGCAGCAGATACCCCAGACCACTGGAGAGACCCTTCAGAATTACACAGGTCGAGTAAATAGGACAGAGAGCACAGCTGCTCTATACACTCATTTCACGACCCCCATTACTCTTACTGTCACAACAATTAATTTTAATCCTTTCCAAACTGTTTGCAAGCTCCTCTTAGAGCAAATGGGTCAATTCTGAACATCACCAAAGGGGGAGCGACATAATTGCTGGCTGACAGTTTCCAAATTCAAGTGGATTGACTTGGTCACATGGACTGCAGGGAACACTCAAGGGGCAGCCAGGTGTTATAAGCTTCACTATGATGGTCTTATAGTATGTACCACGTTCAAGGGTGTACCAATTCAGCTATAACATGAGAACAAATGTCAGGAAACGTGGTCTAACGAGACGAAAGCTCATCCGTGAAGGACCCTCAGAGATCTAATTGTCCTGTTTAAAAGGTATTGTGTTTCTCAATCTGACAGTCAATCTGTCCTCGCATGCCAAAAAACTGGAAGGGGGGGGGGGTCCCTTGTGCCATCCTCCCCCGCCCCAGTAACCCTCAACTCACTATTCACTCATTCAGCCAGTCGTTGCTGGGGGGTAAACCATGAAAATATCAGGTCTAATTACTGTCAGCTCCAGAGACTTGATATGAGGCATAATCCACCAGAATACTTTGCTGTGGTGTAACCCCACCCAGGAGGCTGTTTGAGAGAAGGCAGAGTGGAACAGCGGGGCGCGGGGCGCGGGGGGGGGGGAGACCTGTGCTCCAGGATGACAAAGAACGTCACTTCGAACAAGAGGGGGCCAGCATGAAAGCGATACGAGAGTAACGGAAGGCCAACACCGTCCTAGACAAAAAAATAATGAATCATCAGCACTGTCCTCACAAACACAGCCCTGTAATAACTAATCAGAAGGCAAATACTTTGATGAGCTCTTTGGACAAGTTATTTCTTCAGGAAAATACATTTAGCTGGAATCAGGGTGCCTGGAAGTCTGTATTTCTGATTACCTTGTCATTCGCATTCTGCCTCACTTCATCTGAAAGGAGCGTATATTGTTTGAGGGTGGATAATCCCTTCATGCGCTTTATCCCGCTGGCTTTTGTGCGCCGGGGAGGTGCCGTTTCGCCCTCTCTGGCACGGCCATTCAGATGTGGTGGCTGCACGGGGCCACAAACTCCGGGCTCATTCTTTTCGCATAAACCCAGTCAAGGTACGATGAAAAAGCGCTTTAAGGGTGACTTCTGCGGTGTTTCCGCTTTTGCATCCTGACAAACGCACTATCTACAGGGTTTCCGGGCTGCTTATCCAAACAGGCAAGCTTGAGGTGTAAAGTATGACCCCGGTCCTGCTTATTTTTATTTTGCACGCCTGACCTACAATCCCCCACGAACTCTACTTCCACAAAACAATAAAAGTAGCAGGCTTTTCCATGGAAGATAGTCCAATAGTTTCAATTGCTGCAGGTTTGTGCTGCTGTCGGGATTCAGATACATAAACAAATAACAGCTATAAGTTCTTTCTAAATACCTTTACATATCTGAATGGACGTCACACCCTGCAAGCTGCGGTGCTGCACCGGGGTCATGAATTTCTCTGAAAGCTTCTTGATTAGAAACGTCAGCTAAATTAGTGTTAGCATTAAACTTTTCTTTAAATAACAAACGGCAGACGGCTGAAAGTTAAACACAGCATTTCGCTCAGGGATATATTTTTCTGTGCCTCGCCCTGGACTTGAACCCGTAAATTCAGCATCCCATCCGCTCCTGAATACCTGGTTTTCGCCTGCGGCAGCTCTGATTTGTAAAATAGCTACGCGGCCAAGTATACAAAACTGGTTGTGCAAGTGTTTTTTTTTTCCCAGCCCTGTCAAAACAATTCTGCAGACTAAACAACAGCCAAGGACGTGCCTGTCTGTCAGGAAGACCAAGGCCATTCAAGCGGGGCATTATCGGACGAGGCCTGTTGAGGCTGCCACACTCCCTCCCTTGCCAGAAGTGAGACCCAAATATTGGGCGAAACGTCTCCTGATGGCAACGGGGCGACCCGGGCAGCACGCACCCCACAGCCTGAGCACACCACAAGCTTTAAACTGATCCCAGCGTAACGACGCTTAACAAGCCAAGCCTGTTTCCATCGTTAACCGTGCTAAGTTCTCGGGCAAGCGTAGAAAGGATCTCCGTATTCCAAAAGGTGAACGTTTCTAATAATAAAACGCAGACTGAGGCCAAATCCCAAGACCATGGTGTCTTCCAGAGGATTATAAAGGCTTAGAACTCCTAAACTCAAATTCAGTGGGTGGTCGAAGCAAAATCAAAAATGAGACGTAGCCATGATATGGATAAACTACATATATATTCATTGACTGATTCTTCATTCCTTCCTCCTATAACTCAGTACACAAACAAGAAAAGTGACACTAAAGAAGTCAAAAACTTACAAAGTTATGGCTTAGACATGTTATATTTGTTAGACACATACATACCAATAAAGCACCTGCACCATTCTCTGTGAAAAGACCAAGCGTAATTCCCGGTACCCTACCTGAAGCACAGAATACAGAGGGGGACCAAAATAACTGATGCAGTCATAGGGAATTAAAACGCATTTTTAAAAATACAAAAATGCGAGAGCATACAAATCGGTCTAGTTGTGTGACAGGGCAATAAATTACGGGAATCACACAAAAATATTTTTACATAAATCCTTTGCTAACTAGAGCAGCCAAAAGTGTCAGCCTCACTGGAGATGCAACTGGAGTAGCTGAGATCAAATTTAGCATATGGTCTCAGCGCTTAATGCTAGCTGCTCTTCGCTTTAACATACGGTCTCAGCGCTTAATGCTAGCTGCTCTTTGCTTTAACATACGGTCTCAGCGCTTAATGCTAGCTGCTCTTCGCTTTGCCTTCTACACGCTGAGCTGTACGGTACCCGTCAATGCTGCTGTCAGCATAGATATGTGAACATGGTTCAGGACAACAACCTCAAACACACAGCACAGCAAACAAACAGACAAATAAATAAATGTAATAATAACCAAAGTTCTTAAACTGCACTTCTCCGTATGACAGTAAAATTGGTCAAGAGGAAATCACGCATTTTCCAAAGGGCACGCATTAGTTAAAAAGGCACGTTAATTCTGAAAAACCAGTGCTCTGCTATTCTCCACAGTAGGGATTCTGCTCTGATGACTCTGTCGATTGAGGAATGTTAAACTGAAGAGAAGCTAAGGTGAGATACAAATGTCTTCCGGGATATACAAGGAATCACCCAGCCATGGTTGAACATCTGCAGTATTTCTGGTTTGAAAAGATTTAGCAATATGTTTTTTTTTTTGGGGTTGGGGGGTCTACACCCCAGTGACCCACCCCCCCAAAGCGTGCAAATCTAGCAGCCACTAACCCTCC
The DNA here is from genome assembly GCA_019775915.2 of Cyphomyrus plagiostoma. NCBI lineage: Eukaryota > Metazoa > Chordata > Actinopteri > Osteoglossiformes > Mormyridae > Cyphomyrus > Cyphomyrus plagiostoma. The sequence goes on along the minus strand of JABFEA020000138.1, from coordinate 17,134,706 downwards.
CCAAAAAAAGGTGACGGCCCTGGTGTACTGTTTCACAGTCTGCCACTCGCTGGTCTATCAGGGCAGGTGAGAAAATGGCCTCTCTCATTCTCTTCCTTTTCTTTTTTTTTAAGGCAACTAATCTCGTCTCAGGTTCAGGAGCCGCCGTCTGGACCATTTGACAAGGAGGAAGCGCTGGGTGGGTAAACATCAGGGCTCTCAGTGCCGGGATTAAGACGTCCATATATCACCGTGACAACACCCTTTCAGCCACTGACAGGCCGGTCAGGCCTGGTGCGGCGGGGATCCGATGTCACTTCCTATCGCCGCTGCGACCTTTGATAGGGGATAAAATCACCATCTTCACACCCAGTGGATCAGTTTACCGCCGGCGCTCTGGAGCGAGTGGACAGAGAGCACTCTCATTACTTCCCTCGCCTCACGGGTGTCGGGCTCGGAATCAGCTATGCGTGGCTAGCAAGAGAGCCGCACAGAGAAGGAGCAGTGGCAGACGGCCCGTCAAAAAAGTGCCCTACTTCTCCTACGTGATTTTCCCAAATTGTTAACAGCTGGGATGAAAGTATTTAAAACTCCCTTTTTATTCTGCATGGATGACTGAAAGGGTCCAGTCATATAAAAAAAAACATTAAGCAGTTTTCAGAAAGACGAAGATAGTGGGTACTTAAGATGTGTACACTCCATTACCTCATATTTTACGTATGTAACATTTCACTTTTAGGGTGACGTACCTCCCAGGCTGGAAAGCCAAAATCTGTCACACGTCCCAGAGAGAGCCCCACTCCTCTCATAGCTGTGACATTTCACGAAGATTAACACGCCATATATGTGCTACCCAGATACCCATGGCAGTATGACGGCACAGACAACCGCTTCCCCAGCACTGCCCCTTAACGCCTAAATCTCAGCTTCAGAAATGACTGTTTTAGACAGCTTGTATACACAGGAGACTGACCTCAAACTCAATCACCAAATTCGCATTATACAAGATGAAATTAAACATGACACTGAAGCTTTATTTGCATAAATATGCTTACTCATTTTTAAGGATATCTGTTTGTTATTCTGTTTGTTGGTCTGTATTTTCCAGTCTAACCTTCTGCAATTTCACTATACAAAAAATAAGCATAAAGACGTCCCGTAAACAGACACTGTGTCCTCTTTTTAACATTCAGCTTTCTGTTATTACTGCAATAAAGTCCTCTGATCTCCTTTCATGCCACAATACAACCTAGTTATATTCTCAGCATACAATTTTAATTTCTTTGACATTCACTGTAAAAATCCACATGGCTCTTTACATGAGGGAAAGAAAATCAACATTTTGAGAAAATGCTCAGAAATGCATAAAAATGTAATAGATTTTTCTGTTAAACTTAAACAACCAGAAAATGTAGTCCAACTCTAACTAAACTAAACGGAAAGCAGAATCTCTTAGCCATTACTATATACATAATGAAATTCACTAAATATACAAGAAAATGCAGAAATGCGTCAGACTGCACAGAAGACAGATACCTGCTGAAATTAAAATACTGGTCCTCTACACTCAGTTTACAAGTCATATTAATGTAGACTTACTGTGTTTGGGGTCAAACTCACAACAGGGAGGACTGGAAACAGTTTGGAAAAGCTTGAATTAGACCATCTGGGAAAAATTACCTCTATCGCAGTAAACATATAAGGGATGATTTATTCAGGGTTCTTTATCTGTCATTCCACTATCTCAGGGCAACTTATATTTTAGCACGGCGAAAGGCGTTTTATCTTCATCAACCTTCTGCCCCCATGTTTCCCTAATAAGTGAAATGGTGAATGGTATAGCTATGTCCTGTTTGCACAGGTTACGTGAAACCGCTGTGGAGACTCAGCAATGAGCCCGAATTGCTACCCGACGGCGCGATTTGACTCGGGTCCGCTGGAAATCCCGCTCGTTCGCGGGCCCCGGCAAGAAGAGTCAGAGCCCACGGCACGCAGACATCAAAAAAAATTACCCGCGCATGACTCTCCAACCCTGTGAAAAATCGCCTTATTTGTAACTTAGCTAAGCCATTAAATTCGTATTCAGAGATGACAGGGCAATGGCAAAAGAAACCATGGAGACATTCCTGGGCTGAGAGGCGCTTTCCCATTCATTTATAACCTCATGCTCCTCACAAGTGATACCGCCGCCTATTTGTCATGTTTAGGTCTTAGAATAACCTTCTCGTAAATAGATGTCTCAAAAATTCAAGCCACATGTTGCCTTCTGGGCACACATTCCGCAAATACGCTCAGGTTTATATCACTAGCGCAATAAAAGAATTTATATATTGTAGGCATACTTATATACATTGCGATATACATATATGTGTATATTTGGAAAGATACAAGTTGGCTGTGCTGGTAATAGTTTACTCATTTTTACAGCAACACCACCATTATAAAATGTCATCAGGATCAAAATGTAAATCGATTTGGCTCAGCTCTGCAGTGGCAGCCCTCCGGGTGGGATGTCTGAAGGCACCTGCATGAATGCCATGGCCTCCAGCGCACGCCGTGGACATGCGACGTCGACGCGTGCCGCAATGAAATCACCACTGCTATCAGCTGAGCGCAACTTTGAAGCCCACTGATTGGTCGTGACCCAATGAGCCAACCGGCAGGTCCTGAATACCTTCCAATCTTACTTGCTCCCGCCATCATTTTTTTTTAAGTAGCACACTTCGAAGGAACTGATAAAAGAATAGTTCCAATTCTCAGGCAGCCACATGAAAGTATGGCCCTAACAATCGGCTCTAAGATCCCAGCTATATACCCCGAAATAGCTATCAAATCATTCCCGGTTCAGATTTTACTTCCATAGTACTCATGCACATGCTTATACAACTGTTAACTATCATACTGTTAATATTCTGATTCTCAAGAATAAGTCAAAATTGTGAGCGGTGGGGGCAGGTGGGGATGTGGGTTGAGAGGTGGGAGGCATTACCTCATTGTGATTAAGCAGGATGGCGTAAAGTAAAATATTCCTGTGTTTTGCTTCCATTGCCAGATGTCTGATGGCACCCAACTGTCCCATTCTTTCAGTCAGGGAGGAATGCGGCAGGACGCTGAAATGCACCTATCAAAACAGCAAGGCGCAGGGATAAGGAACACCTTGGAGATACAGGAGGCTTCACAGCTTGCAAGAAATATCGTCCATGTCTCATTAGACATACTGGAGCTCAGAGGCTTCCTATATTCTGGATTGGCATCAGAAAATGCACAAAGCGCAAATCAGTCAGGCTTTTAAGTGTCTGGGAAACAAACGTGGAAGAGATTTCCAGGTGTCAAGGAACAGCATAGCTACCTTTCAAACTACTGTGCAAGAACCCCCATTAAGCCATAAATCTACCCCAAAAAAGTCCCAAGTATTATAACCATAATTTCATTTACTAAACTACAGAGATAATAGTGATATAGACGTAAGGGAAACAAATTTTAGTACAAGAAGAGCAACCAGTAATTCTTGGTTTATAAATTAAGTATATTTGGTGTGAAAAACACCATCTGAAGTAACGAGGAAATGGATTAAAAGAACCCGATGAGCTCAATATTCAGTTTCCAACATTACGGTGGATATCTGATGCCACTCAGAATTTTATAGCTAGCCCGGCTGGCCACACGTGCCCTATTCTATGACTAATTGAGAGCGCCCTCTACCCTTCTTCGAGTGTGCTACAGACTGGAGAGGTGCCAGAGAACTCCTCAGGCCAGGAGTAAATCAGCCTAGCCGTCTTTATAAAGCACAGTATATTTCGGGTAACCTTGCGGCTCATGGGCAATTTCACACGGCACTAAGGCTTCCACCCCAGCGAGGCGAGGACCCGAGCGGGACTTCAAAGGGACCAGCCGCTACGTCCCCGCCCCAGTGGGGACCCTCGCCCAGGGGAGAACTGGGCCCCGCTTATGCCGACGGCTTAGCCAAGCCATAATCTGTCAGATCGATTAAGAGGGACTCACTGGGGGGGGCAAGGGCCGACCTGTGTGGGGACTTTCCACATGAGAAGAAGCTGGAAAATGAAGCTTCTCTCTGAGAGAGTTTCTTATGATATAGGAGTCCTGTGTTGGCAGAAGGCATAAACAAGGATTCAGCCATACCTCAAAGCAACAGTCAGGTAGGGCTAAGACTGCCAGCAGCTAATGGGTAAAAGCTAAAATGCATGAGAGATTTAGCATCATAAAGGGAGTCGGTTCCATTTCCTAAAGTATTACGGCTTTTCTGTAACCAGATGTTGGGTGTTTGAAAAACCAACACAAGGAAGTTCAATGATAGGGTGGGAGAGCAGGATTGAGCGGAGACTGCACCAGCTCACACACGCTGCATCTTCTCCCAAGGACAGCCGGGTGCTGGCTGCTCTCCGTTCGATTACGGACTGGCACTCTCAACTCCCCCAGGCTTCGCTGGCTCACGGTTACACCCCCATACCAAGAATCACCACAGGCTGCAAGGTGAGGAGTCTCAGAGGGGGTAAGCCACAAAGAAGGGGGGGGGCGGCTATGGAAAGTCAAGGAAAAGTGCAGATGCTCAGGGTCACCGCAGATTGTCTGGGTCCCTACTGGAGCCAAGAACTTACCAAGATGAGGACAGCGGGATACAGGAGGGCTTGGCCCGCCTCGTGGAGCGCCTCGGCTATCTGGCTGATCTCAGCCAAGCACGCGATATTCGCCTTTGATAAATACGAGAAGGCACGTGGACAAAATTAAATTTAACCTCGTGACATTACATCATGGGAAGACAATATATGTAAAAGTCTGTAAATATGTATATGGGTGTCTTTGACACTCATTTTAACTCACAGTGATATGGATGAAGTTCCAGGTCTTTGAAACCAACAGCTGGTTGTTTCTGATTGAGTCCGATATTACATCCACCTGCTTTAAGGCACAAAACAAAGTTACTTGGGTTATTTCCTCCCAGCCTCCACCGCTTTGCTCCCCCAATTAAAGAGCATTTTTTTCCACCCCATTTCCCCTGCAAGGCTGGCCTGGCCTCAGGTCAGTCAGAAGGCTGTCCAATGGCTCTCGGGGTTGTCATAATTTTTATTTTCTAAACAAAATGTGGCAAGCCCATAATTTACCGAAACAAACTCCCTAATAAAGCCATGACACACTCAGTGAATAACTGCTCCTGGCAGGGTGAAAGTCTCTAAACACAAAAGAAATAAACATGGCCACAAACATCCGGGCTCTGAGCCTGGAATACGCTCGGAATTGTGCAACTGATATGTTAAAATAAAATTAAGTGGGAGTATTAAAAAGTGATATGAGAAACACAAAGAATTGCATCGTTCTGGAAAGATAACTGGACATGGAATGGCCCGGAAACTCTTAATAATAAAATTTCCAACTGTTAAAAATGTGATGATATCATTGAAGGCTAGCCTTATTAAAGCCTGCTTTAGCATTAGCAAGACATAAGAAATCGGTTTATTTCTTTGCAAACATATGGTGCTCAATCTGCAGAGGATTTAAAATTCATATTCAACCCGTGTTCAGAAGCTCTGACCATGACCGCATCGTCGCCTCCTGTCCAACTGGCGACTGGCGGGATTTCAGGCCAAACAGCTTTCAGTTTCTGTGCTCTTCCTGGCATTAAAGTCCTGTTTTTTCCTCACACTTTCTGCCGATTAGGGGAGCGTAAAACAGAGAATGGTGGACTTGTCCTGACCATCACCGCAGTTCCCCATCACATACTGCAAAGATTTCCGCTCAAATTTCATTTCCGACTGCTGCTGATTAAACGCACGTGTGTCTGCCGCTTGTTTCACTCAGAGATAATATGGAGATATTGTTTTAGATTAAACTCAGGGCATGCTGGATGAGAAGGGCACGTACCACAACAGCAACGTGTCTACAGCAAACTTCCCCTTGTTTAATGTAATAAACACATCCCTGGCCAGAGGGAAAAAACACCAAAAAATTGGTGGACAAAAACAAATTTTAAATAAAGAAAGAAGATTAAAGGCAAAAAATGACCTTCCAGTTATCTACAGGGAAGGCCAGACAAACAAGTAAATCACTATTGGTTTTCAGGCCAACATATTAAAAACTACAGACAAGTGTAACAAATGATTGCATTTGGATTCTGGACAAGTCTTACATCTGGTAGTCAATGCTTGTATAAATTTATGCTTGGGTATCTGCTTAAACGTGAACATTTATATGTATAAAAGGAGAAACAAGGAAATCCATAAAAATATTGGCGAATGAAGGCTGTAATCATGTGACGTTCATCCAAACGAATAAAAAGAGAGATTGAGACGATTTGTGGTTCTCTTACCAGTGAGGAATCCCATTGCAATTTGTTGAAGGTTTCTGCAGTATTTGATATTATTAGCTGGCTTATAAGAAGATGCAGCAATCAATCGTAAAGAAGCCCTTTCACTAGTTAACGCCTTTGCCCTTTACTCTGCCTGAGCAAGAACATTTAAGCAACTAAGACGTTACATTTTATAATGTGACTTAATCAGCAGCTCTAAAAAAACTGGGGATGAGTTATGAGTTACTAGACACCCTTGTGTGACTGACCTAAAGCAGGGTACTGTTACTATCATACTTGAATCTTGATTAAAAGCACACCAAAGGCATATAGATCACAGATACATTGTTCATTTTTCTTTTTCCATAGAAATATCTTTCTTCGGTCTCTAATTCGCAGCATGCTCACGATTAATCCTTGCACGTGTGCCACTCTGCTCTGGATTTGCAGGGATCTCGCTTCGTGGCCCTGGAAAGAATCCGTCTGCACTGGAACACAAGCAACGGAACCCAGCCTCTGTATGCCACAGAAGCTGTTTGCAATCAGGCAGGACACGAACCAGAAGCTCCTTTCGGATTCCGGCAGCGAATCTGCTTGTCAAAATTTGACAAAGGGCTCTGGCTTGGCTGTCAAGCTGTAAGTTGGCCAAGTTGACATAAATCATGAGCCTTTCCAGTGCCCCCGGCGAACAGCATATCCGCCCAGTATCATGGAAGGTCCTGTGGAAAATAAGGATGCGACTCTGGAAAACCGTCATCTACAAAAAAAAAAAACCAGGGCGAGAACAAAACGGGCGTGTGCACTTCGCTGTCACAGATTCTGGATCCGTTTAATTCTTATGATGTACATAAAGGGCAGTCCAAAAATGAATCCCATCTGGGTTTGTCAGTCTGGGAAGGGAGAGGTGCAGAGTGTGTGTCAGTCTCAGACAAGCCCCATTAGAATTCTGGCTGCAGATGTCCACCCCGCCTAGCCCACCCAGGCAAGGTCCCTAACGAAATGAGCCTGACGGAAGATAGGGCCCATCATAATGACCGAGGACATTCGCGGGGATGAGCGTGCATTCTGCTCTCCTCTCAGCACCATCATACCATGCTCCTGGCTCCAAGGCTCTTCTGAATGCTGTGAGCCAACTGTGCTGACTCTGCACAGACGGTCGTGATAACACAGGCCTGGGACAGGAAGTCTGAAAGGAGGGAAGGATGAGAAGGTCAGGATTCTCACACCCCATCACATTATGTATCAGCTGTGCATGACTCTGAACACGGTCCCACGGTGATAATGTCAGCCCTTCATCAGTAGCCATTAATAACTTAGGCACCGCCGTAATGCATTTCTGTTGACCCAGTGTAAAGTCACTGCTCTTCCTGGAAAAAATCTCGCGACTGTGTTCTCAGTACCACACAGAGATGAGGTGTTGTGATGTCGCCCAACATAGGCCAACTCACCTGCAAAGTTCCAGATGCATGCAACAATGTGCACACAGGCCTAAGTCTGACACTGTATTGGCGCTGATAAATGGGGATGTTAAAAAGTATACATAGTGTTCTTACAAAATTATAACCAACTATTTAAAGATATCCAGTTAACCAGTGCTTCAAGCCCAATGACACTGTTATGTTCATATGCATTTCTACCAGGTAGCCAGAAGTAGATTAAATCTCACATTTTGCCACCATTGCTTGTTAACATAAATGTAATTCAAGGTAGTGCTACTTAGTGGTAGAGCTGATAGGGGGACGGGGATGGGGGGGGGTGGTCAGAGTGGAACTACCCCCCCTCTCAAAATCAGATTGGCCATCCAGGTCCCCTCCGTTTTTATTGGCTCTTAAAGATGTCAATTATATGACGTAGAACAGCTTTCCAAAATGCATGAAACACGTCTATAATTTTTGTAGTTCCCAGTACTGCAGTGATACACACGAATTATAGCCATAATTATGTTGTAATTTAAGCAAATATGGCATTCTTGACTCATTTTTCCTCTTTAACTGCCCCACCCCTGAAAATAATCTTGAACCAGGCAGCTGCTACCATTATTTCGTGGAAATAAATTTCAATTTCTGTGCTCCGAAATCCCAGGGCATAACCACGTGCTCATAAACGCAAGGTAAAAAGAGGGACTCTGGGGGTGTTGTGCTCAGGGAGAAGGTCAAAGGCAGGTCAGAGTGTTCATTGTATTGGAGAACCACAGACCAACTCCTACCTAATAAATGTCCACACTCACAGAGACTGTTGCAACATTTTACCAAAAAATAACCTCTGTCAAACTAAATAGATATTTTTCTTATCTTGTTTTTCCTTAAGTGTTTTGAAAAAGCCCTAAAATTATGACAAAACTGTATAATTGCTTATATTTCATTTAAACAAAGATAAAAAGACACTTTGTCAGAATTAATCAGATGTGAACAAATATTATGTATGGCATAGAAAGCATAAAAGGTAGATTAAGATGACTCATCAAATTCTAACCCAAAGTAAGGGATCATCCAAAATTAGACTGAAACGATGTGTGTGTGCGTGTGTGTGCTTGTCCGTGTGCGCTTGTGCGTGTGCGCTTGTCCGTGTGCGCTTGTCCGTGTGCGCTTGTCCGTGTGCGCTTGTCCGTGTGCGCTTGTGCGTGTGCGCTTGTCCGTGTGCGCGCGTGTGTTTTTTTTTTTTTTATTGCTAACATTTATTCAGAATACCAGGCTGCAGCTTGTCAAGTTATGACAAATTTTTCAGGACAGCTTTGGAAAAACATCAGTTTTACAGAAATTACGTTTGACATATGGCTTGTATATGATTATCAGTGTTTCAGACAATGTAATCAGGGTCACGGCGGGTTAATCTGGATTAGGGAGGCCTTGTGCACTAAATATGCCACCCTCTTCTATGCTATAGCGTCACAAAAATGCATATTAAATTAAGTCCCTAATACTATACCATATAATGATTATTTACCAATAACTAGGGCTGGGTATTGTTCAAAAATGTTTGATACCGTTGTGTATGATGGGTAGTTTGCCCACTGTTCTTTCTCTCTGTGGTCAAATTCCCAGAGGAACCTTCCCGAGGGATTAATAAAGTTCTATCTATCTATCTAATTCCTCCAAAATTACTTCTACTGTGTCAGGTGGCCAGATCATGTGCAGCACTCCATCAGCTGGCTTGGTGTGTTCAAACTTTTGACTGATACTATCTATCTTTTGTAACGTTATTGATCACTACCAAATTATTAGATCTTGATACGAGCCTGCTGCGTGTTCATTTCAATACGGATGATACTCAATCCTTGGGTATTGAAATTTGGAACCAAATTACGAGGCATTTCCGATATTTGATAACTTGGTATCTGAGCAATTCGGTCAGTGCCATAAAAGCATCAAAGTGCGGTACCCAGGTCTACGAATAACAAAGAAATTACAGAATTTATAGCCAAGTCTTCTTTTCTCTGGTAAAGAAAATGCAAATGCGTCATTTATTTCACAATGACACTGTTTTAGGTGAAAGCTTGCCATGAGACAGTCTGTCAAGCCTGGCTATCCATCACAAGTATCTGACTGGTTATTGGCTCGATTTACTTAAGACACAAAGGCTTCATCTTCTTTAATCCTCCCGCTGATTTGGACTCTATTTGTAAAGAGCAGTTTGATCACATCTATAGATTTCGACCTGCCAAGAAAAGGTGAAGCTCCAAGCCTTCTGGTAATTTCATAACAATTAAAGTCTGTTCGGTTTATTTAACAGACAATAAAACTGGGTACAAAAACAAACACGCAAAACACTAACCTTTAATTACAGATTCAGCAGCAAAAAGATCTTTCTTGTAAGTCACCTATCAAACAGAAGAGTCATTAGAAATCTGTAAAACAGAAGTGAAAATCAGACACCATGGTGAAATTAACTACACTGACTCTTTAAGTTCTATCAACCATCTAACCTACAAACAGTTTACTATTGCAGTGTTTCCCAATCCGGCCCCTGGGGACCCACAGACAGTCCCCGTTTTTGCTCCTACCAGAAGCAAAAATGTGGATTGACTGCGAGTTCCCATGGACCACACTGAGAAACACTGTGCTATAGGATACTGAGCCTCTCATTGGTGATGGTCCTCACCTTCCACAGAGCAGGGGGACCTTCAATGAGCTTCGCATTGGTGCCACAGTACTGCAGAGCCAGGTGCAGACATTCCGTCCCAAACTCAAAGTCGGACTCACTGCACTGTTGATGGAAATCGTACTCATGGATCATTCACACAGCATCATGGCAGTGGGGATGCAAACAGCAATTCAGAATGAGCAATGGAAGGGGCAGGTGGCTTCGTATCTTAGCAGAAGCCTGTTTACAGTACACATGGTTAACAGATTCACACATTGTGAAGCCCAGAGTGCGTTACACAGAGGGGCATTAAAGACAAAAATGCAGTCGATTGAAAAAGAAATCTGACCTAGCAGTTACCTCATACACAAGAGAAGCTGCACAGATTATGAAATCCCAACAATGTTACCTGAGATAATATGAGGTCAATATTTTATCTGGTTGCAAGAGATGTACATTTTCATGGCCTTTGTTACTTGGAACGAAACAAGGCAAGAAATTTGAATTATATGGTCGTAATTTAACCTTTCATTGGTCCCTTTTCTCTGGAAGATATGGAGGAAGGATTGTGTGTCTTGCCCTTTGTCTTATAGACCCTGAGTGCTACCAAACTTAAAATACAAGTCAACACTTCACAGGCTGAATCCACGACTCGTAAAAACACTGCAGGACTTGTGTCCTAAAGCGCTCCACTGACGGCTACCTTATACTTTCAGCCCCTTTGAGAAGACAGCAGGAGAAACATCAATACCCCATTAGTTCCCTCCTGTTCTGCTTCATCTCCATGTCCCTCTCCACGCACATCGAAGTGAGTTTCTCCCAGTAACACTGCCATCTCACCAGCCTCAAAACTGCCTAGCAAATTTTGCACCCGCAGCGTTCAAAGGGATGTTTGGACTGAACACAGCGTCCAAGAAATACAAACTACTCTTGTGCCAGGAAGAAAAATAACTTGAGACAAATTGGATTCCAGTGGAAAACATAACTTTCTCCCTCACTCACAGGGCTCCCAGACCTCTTCAGTCAAGGGTATCTAAATAACAATCTAGCAAAGCTGGAATTCAGGACTGAGCAGACAACAAGCAGGGTCTTGGAAGAGCAAACAGGTGAGATGACAGTCCAACAGGACATAAAGCCCGCGAGTTTACTGAGTGATTAGAAGCTTATAATTCAAGATAACAGCTGGAACTTGCTACAGGCTTAGGTATAGGTAAACGTAGTTTTTCATGTCTTCTTTTTCTACAAAAAAAATTCAGTCACACGTGTGGAGCACTTGAGAGGCTATCGGAAAATGATACAGCATTCCCTCGTGCAGAACAAAGCCACTCTCGCAAGCATGATCGAGGCGTCTTGTAAATGATAGCGGCTATCCCGCTAGGTCCTGAGCTACACACCCTACAGGTCCCAGCACATCTCGCGGACAATGAAGGATGTCGGGCCAGTGGTTGTGAGCTATTATGTGTGGTATAATAAAACATGTCATATAAGAGCAGAGTGATGCTTTAATTATTTAGAAAATCATAAATCTTAGTACTAGATCAGTTAAGGCATTTTACACACTTCATAAAGACGACCTCACAGGAACAACCTTCCAAGGTTTATGTGTGTTTTATATATGAATCTCCTCACATGTATGACATGAAGGACCTGATTACAAAGTGAATACAGAGCTGGTTTCTTAATAAAAGCCTCTTACCAAAAACTGCTGCATGATTTATAGCTCTCCGTCTTTTCATTTACGAGACAAATGAAAACTGCCCTACGGGCCAACTATTAAAAATCTCCAGTCCGCCCCTGCTCTTTTAAATCACCAGGCCCAAATATCTGCTGAAAGGTTTGCACTTTGAGGTTCTTAAAAAAGGCTGCCCTGGCATAATGATACCTGGTGTTTTGCTCACTCATAGAGCGCTATCGTTTTTGAACTCGCAACCCTTTTATAAGTTCTGTGCACTTTCCAGGAAGCACTTACCTGCTGATAAGCCTGGTAGATGATGTCATATACAAATCCTTGTGGCGTCTCACTTGCTCTGTATTTAGCCCTTTCCAGAGAATGGTCTATGTAGCCTTCTGACGTCGTAGCTATTACCGTAGAAACAAGAGGCCGTATAGCTCCAGATGCCTAATTCGTAATAAAAAAAATTCATAATGAATCAACTTAAATAAATGGTTTTCTTGACGTTATTACAATATTAATCAAAACTTATTTTCTCATTTGATTTATTTCTATTAATGAAATATTATTCAGTCTGAGATCAAATGTTTACTTGTATGACTTAATACTAACCAAAACTACACAATGGGTAGCTAATCATCTTCATACACAGAATCTGTATTGTTTCCCTTGAGGATGTAAGCCTCCAAAATAAGTGTCTGACCTACGCAAAAACAAAGAATTCTTAGTGCTATGCTAATGCTAACTGCCCATCATGTAAGTAGTCAGGGCTTAAATACTCAATAGAAGATAAGAGCAAACACATGTTGTGTGTGTGTGCCTCACGTGTCACTGTGATCCATATTAATCTTGAAGTCCAATATGAAGATCTTGTTTCCTGAACAATCAGGGATAGTGACACATTAATGAACTCCAGACTACGATCGGGTTTTTAGTCCTGTATGAAACAAACAAGAGGAAACTACACGTCTTTGGCCTTTTGGTTCCTTGTTCAATAAGTGTCCCAGTCAACTCCAGCTACACATGCCTTGCTTCTCCAGGTGCCCCTTAAGAAAACTAGACTATAAGTATCTACTGACTGTCCCACTAGATTACTATAAAAAAATACTTCTGAAGGGTCTATTCAGAATGGATTAAATATCCATCCATCAATCCATCTTCTAATCTCTTAATCTGGTCAGGGTCATGGAGGGGCTTGGAGTTTGGGGGGAATATATGCCAAATAAAAATACTTTACTTAAACCCCTTGGCATGCAACAGCCAGCAGTTGTTGTTTTAAACACTGGGTGCAGCCACACAAGTTATCTCCCATTACAGGTTTCTACTGGTTACATTCACTGGCAGAGATATGAACTAAGATTAAGATATAAGACCCACACCATTGAATTAACTCTAAAACACTTATCCACGTCAAAAACATGTGTATACTGTGTTTTCTACAACATAAAGCAAACAATGTCATAGACAAGTAGTCTTGTATCACAGCTGCTTAAAAAGTATTTCCAAGTTATGTGGCAGCAACATACTCATCTAATGTTTCAGTTCCTCAACCACAAGTTTTTCTTTTTAACCAGAACAAGACTCTTCGATAATTCCACCGCACAGAAACAGGAAGCGTTTGCTGTGTTGAAAGAGTGGCTTGTGTGTCATCCTGACGGATTACAAAGGAAACCAAAAGCAGTCTACAGGAAACTGTCTGTCTCTAGGTATGTTTTTTGTTTGCATGCTCAGTGACATGCATGTCACTTTCATCCATCTCTGGACAAACCTGCTGAAATAAGGACTTGAAAATATTTTGTTTAAGGAAACCAAATATTGTCTGGTATCCCAGAAGGAATAAAAGATTAATACAAAACTAAATGTAGCACAAAGCCACACCTTTCATGAACACAAACTCTGGAGAATGTTAAACCCACCGTGCAGGAAGCTTATCTCTATGGTAAGTAGTGTTTTTTTCCCCGTTTGTTACCAACAAAATGTGTTACACAGCTGAAGCAGGGATAAATGGTGAACTAAAGAAAGACGGACTTACCCCTTGTTCCTTAGCAGCAATAGTTATCCTAAGAAGGAAATCTTCCTCAACAAAAGGCCTGACTGCATCATGGATAATGACCACTTTTGGCTTCCTCAGTGACTTTCCATCTGGCATCTCTCCAAAGGCTTGGAGTCCATAAAAAATAGACCGGTGTCTAGTTGAGCCACCAAGCACCACCTTGACCTTTTTGTGACAGAACTTGTGAATGATGTCCATCATAAGATGAAGGCTTTCTTGTGCCACAACAACCACAATGTTTTCAATCCAGGATATTCTGTAATAAAAGGGAGACCATATTATAGTACGCAATATTACAAAATTTTACAAGTTGAACAGTGAAGAACATGATCAAGTATCACAACAGATATCTGTACAGAATTCCACTGTAGGGAACAGATTGTGTTTGCTTTAAAGAAATTACAGTGATTTATTTATGCATTTATTTATCCTTATAAAAATCGTGATGTTTATGTACAGTACAAATGCAATAAACCATGAAAGTTTAAAGTTGGACAAAAACTCTACAAACATTGCTTAAGAAAATTCGCAGGTTTGGTGGTCTGGCTTTCTGTACATGGAAACTTGGGTCAAACGAGTAGTTCTGGTCCAGTAAATGGCTCATGCGTAAACAGTATTATGAAGTAAGTATGGGTATGTTAAATTTTCAATTTGCATAATGGGAAATATTTAAATGAGGTTGGAAAAATGCAGACCGTTTCACCCACAACTGAGCGTTAACACGAACGTCATGTAATAATGCTGGCAGTAAAAGTACTGCCACTACAAATATATTAATTATATAAGTTTCAACCTTTCCGAAGCCAACCCTGAAATACTAAAACCGGTAGATAAAGGTCAGCTTTAGTCATTTATTGCTAGATATTAAACGGTTAGGAATTGTTCATTTAAATTAGGGTGACCAGGTTAGTTTTCAAAAGAACATAAGGGGCAGGACGCGAAGTGAAGCGTCAGCGCGACGTGAATATTCCGACAAAAAAGCATCCAGACTGCGAAAAGTCAAAGTCGACATGAAACAAACCAAAATCCTGTAGATTTAAGAACATTTAGAAATCCTGGCCGGACGTATTTTTAGGTTTAGGGAAAAAAGCACGTATTGTCACCTAAGTACTTTCAAATTGAAATTGATCTATCGAAATTACCACAAACGTAAATTTAAAGTGACAGACATTTATTTGGAGTAGCGTGATGTTATGGTCTCTTTATTGTCAGCTTGATTTGAATTTATTTCTTTTAAATAAAAGCCGAAGTTAAAGGCAGACGTTGCGTTTCAAAGTAACTCCATGGTTACGGCACAGTAACGTTTGGGAAAACGATACGCCGCCTTTGCGCTGAATAACAGCCACAATTCAGATACGAAGGACTAACTGAAAGGACATAAAAAACAATACGGCAGCCAAATTTCAGGCGTTGCGGTAAATGCCATGGTAGCTTTTAGCCAGTTAGCTAGCTGGCGCTGCTGTGGCAACCATGGAAACGAGTAGCCTGTTAGCTTGATAGCTAGCGGGCTAACATTTTATCTTTTGCGGTTAGAAAATCTTTAGCCTGCTGAGTACCTCTCAAAAGCTTGAATTGTGTAGCTTATCAAAGGTCTGTTGAAGACAGTGCAGAACTGTTTGGGGGTCGCCAACCCCATCCTTTCGCCAGATCCACCTGCTGGTAGAACCACCGCGACCGGGAAATCGATGCTCTCGTGTCCGGGGAATCGTTCACTCAAGTCCGAATCGTCTGCAAAGAAACCCGCTGGATGAGTAGGCCTGCTGCTACTCTGACAGCTGGTGTCCATTGTGAACTACGTATTTCAGTTCTGGACAGATCGGAGCTTTGGCTGTCTAAGGATGCAGTAATTATAACCCATTTAAGAAGACTGTAAATGTTGGTCCTATCCCATGTCCCGCAGACAACGTACTATGGAGGTAGAGCGGCCCGATAATAACGGTGCTGTGCAGCAACGAGCACTGATAAACTGCTAGCCTGGTTCTTAGGATACCCTGTTTAAGCCCTGCATAAAGCCAATGTTTAAACTGCCTAGCGAATCTCCTAAATTTAATCGCAAACATAAGGGGTATTTAATAATAATAATCATCATTATTATTTTAAATGCTGTTTTATAGACAGTGAGGTTGTGGTAAGGCTGCCTATGAGTGCGGTTTCTTGGAATTAATATTTCATTAGAGATCATCAGTAAACGTGGACTGAACACAATACCCGACGCCCATGACCAAATATACAGTATGCAGTCAGCCTATTACGTAACATTTAGAGAGACACATTAACTTCATAGTTTTGGGAATCCACCCATCCAACCGTTAATTTGTCCCTTTCTAATAACACAACACTTCTGAGCCCGAAACGGCACCATTATCAGCAATGCATAGGTAGCTGGAACTATATCCGCACAAGTTAATGTTATTGTGTGTGTGTGCGCTTTAGGTATCGGAGGTGAAGGAAAGAATCATTCAAATATTTACATCTTTTTCTCCTGTGCATTTTAGTAAACCTGAAAATATCTTTTAGTATATACAGTATACTGTGAGATATATTTGAAGTTATGTGTGCGGGTACATGTAATTAATTGACTGAAAACAAGTAATACCACATAATTCAATTTATTACTCTGCTCACAAGAAAACATACAATGTGCACCTAAACACACTATAGCTCACTAACACCATTGTTACTCAGTGTCTGTATCGAACCTAACATACCAGTTGTCAAATAAAACTAAAATATATAAAAATGTGTTGCAATACAAAACATATATTACATCATATACATATTTTATGCTTAAAAGTTTTATACAAATGGTGTACTTTCAAATCAACTGATAGCTGATAATGAAATATATAAATATTTACACATATATACATTTAAAATGTGCTATTTGAAATTTTAGGAATCTTCTGACATGCAAGTTTATCCTACATCAATTTTTTGTATGCTACATTTTCTAAAAAGAGAGAAAAGGGTTTTTATATACAACATTTTAAATAGTATGAATACTTTGAGAAATAAGAATGTTCAAAAATGCTGACTGAGGATTAGTTCTGCTGTTTTGAACTGCATTGAACTCTAATGGGAGATTAAACAGGCAATGGCTGCTTCGGTTCTAAATGCCGATGCCGGGATCAGTACAATCTTTCCATGCTACACGCAGGGGGGGTTGGGGGTCAAGAACCACAAGTGCACCTTTGGTATGTCCGTTACGAGTGAGCAAAAGTGCAGGGCCGTGGTTTTTGGGTGACTTAGTTTTTGGGTCTTGCTTGGTGCCAGTTCTCATTCTGCTCTCCCCTGACATGCCTCCTATTGGCTTTCACTCTTTGGACAGGCTGGGCTCGGGACTGGTCCTCAAACTTGTGGCCAGACTCGTTGTGCTGCCTGGAGTATCTCTTGCACTTGCAAGAGGTGACCACAGTGATTTTGTACGTCCGTGTGCTACCGTTCTGACACTGCAGCTGGATGCGCTGGGTGCGGGTTTTGTCGTTCACACACCGCCAGTCCTGGTCATTCCGTCTGCTCCAGAACTTCCGCCCATAGCTTCCGCCAATCCAGTTGGGTAGCATCTGCGCTGGGAGGCATTCTCCAGCACAAACTAGCTCCTTTATTGGGTTTATACTGGTGCACTGACCATCAGAGATGTATTTAGTTGACCGCAGTTCTCTGCACCCAACTTGGCTTCGATCTACTGCAGAGAAACAGAATAAATGAACCATCCATTTTCTGGGTAAGCATCAGGGCAAAAGCTTTCAATGTATTACAATTTTTCGCTAAAGCAAGAGATTTCACACATACGCTTAGTTTTGCAGGGATCATCTTTTATTGAATGATGTGACCTTTGACCTGACTTGATGTGTATCAAAGAAGATGGTTTGCCCCAGAGATATCTGCAGCCATCCGGTTCTGCCACTGACAGAGATTTGCTCTGGGCTACATGTCTTAATTCTGTAACCCATACCTCTACCCATTCACAGTGTCAGTATACATCTCAGTGACAATGGAATCACCCAGTGAATGGAGAGTCTTTTTCTAGCTCCGGGTACCTAACAATCTTTAATCAGAGACTTCCTGTGCTGTTAAATTCACCTCCATTCACCCAGTGAGACACACCTTCTCTCAACGCATTGCGTAACTAACTCACATCTCTCCGGCTTCTCTGGGTGTCTGCCAGAGAAATATGTAATGCAGGCTACTTTGCCAAACTTTACTTCATCCCGTTTAGCAAATGCATCTGATATTGTCACTGGAGAGCATTATCAAGGTCAGCTGTGAAGAAATTTAGTTTGACACTATATTATAATTTATGGAACTAAAAAAATCGTTTTAAGCCATTAAAGTTGTAACTGGTTGCTGGAAAACAGAACAAAAATATCCGGAATACTTATTGTTTCAAAAGTGGGTATGGGAAAACTTATTTTAATATCTGAATGGGTTTATTTTGTTTTGTTTACGTTTACCAGTGAAACCAAATATTAATACAACAAACAAAATGAAGACGTTAACTGTTCGCACTTAATTCACTGCAGATTTGGGAGGGAATGGAAAAAAAAACTCACCACGTCTTTCAGTATTGCCCAAGCTTCTGCCGCCGTTTCTTGCACGATTCAAGGATGTGTTACTCGGAGCCTCTGCAACCGGAGTAAGTACTTGAGTGTAAAGGATTTCCGTAGCATCGTTCTTGAAAGTATGACAGTTCTTCAGAATAATGCAGAACAAAAATATAAGATGGCTAGATGCGCATGTGTTTATGTGCATGGCTGCGTTTGCGTATGTCCAATACAAGTGCAGACCTCCCGCTGCCTGTCTGCGCTCTTCTGATGTCTGCGTGAAGGTACTGCGTTACCTTTCTCTGAGACTTTTATATACCCGCTTCTTGTTTTGGCAGCAGCTCAGGTGCAGATGGTGGAAAGTTTCAGAATGAAGCGTAACTGGCCCCGCACCACGCCCATGTTCTTTGAGCCGAAAAAAATACTACTATGCATCAGTAATATCTCATACAACTGCTAAATTTAATAGTCAAAACAATTTAGCATAAAACATAAATAGCAGTAATAATAATGTTTAATTTCCACCGGATACCTGAAGTAATCAGTTTATTCTTTTCAAAAGAACGATCAATGCTTTCTTTTAGTTTTGAATTTGTTATGTTCGTTTACTCTTGCCATTTTCCCGACAGATAATATAAATTCAGAATTTCGTGTATTTCCGTTTAAATAATGCATATAGGTCTACGCCAGGGTGAGCAGAAAATTTGTTTCAGAAACTTATACAGATAATGTAAAATCATGTTTGTGCATTTTCTCATTGTGTATTTAAATTATTTTAAAGCTTTGGAAGGGATGTCATTATGGTATGTACAAATTTGAAACGAGTTCTTCAGTAAGAAAGTTTTATCACCCGTTTGTTTCCAGTTCAAACTGACTGAATGAATGAATGTATGTTACATTTATGTAGCACTTTTCAAGACACCCAAAGCACTTTACTGAAGTATAATGGGGAACCACTGTAACTACCACCACTGTGTAGCCCCCATCTGGATGATGTGATGGCAGTCATTGTGCTCCAGTACGCTCACCACACAGAAGCTGAGATGGTGAAGGGGCAGGAGAGAATCCACCAATTAGATGCAGGGGATGATTAGGGCGCCAGATCTGATAGGGCCACAGTGGGCAATTTCGCCAGGGCATCGGGGTCCCACCCCTACTCTTTCAAAATCAATAGGCTAATTATCATTAATTATTTATGCCGTTATGGGAATCAATGTATTTACCTAGTGAATTCATAGAGCAATGACACAGGGAAAGTATATGTTGTATTTGTCATTTCCGTTTATTAAAATCTTGTCATGAGTTACGTGTAGCCTACTTAAAATGTGCAATTAAAAGTTATTTCACAAGAACATTTATTCCTCGAGTATCTCCTACTCCACAAACTATTTCCATCTTTTATCTTTATTTTAACAACTTGCACTTTACAGACAAAATTAAATTACCTATGGTATACTTTAAAAGTAAGCAAGAACATTTACTTATTAGATTTTTTAAATAACCATTTTATGTAGGAAATCTAGTGAATACTCCCCCAAAATTTTCTTGAAATTGGTTAACTTCTTTACCCCCCTCACATTCAGGAATCAATGAATGGAAAATAAGTATCATGAATATAAATAGCCTATATTTATATGTACTCGGTTCAAAGGAGAAACGTGGCTTGTTGCGCAGTCATTGCTACATTTCAAAAGCTTAAAAGATGCAATCGGTTTTTATACGTTAACTATAATGATTTTGCTTTATATGTCCAAAAATTAGCAGCAACTATTAATATAATAACAAGCAACTTGACAGGACTGTGTTTATTACCAGGAATCCATGTGTGACCGTGTTGGGTGGGTTCAGGAGACCCTGTCCAAACAACAGAGCACATAGTAAGGTATCAAGAACAAAGGAAAGACAAAAAATGGCACGAGATAATGGAATAGATGGGTATGTAGAATTCAGGCTATATCCAATCCCCGAAGAAGTGGCCTGTCCAAAATATACAGAAAACCCGCACCTTTTAAGTTCAAATAGAAAAAGTTTTCTTTTGTTAGATCGTAGAGGATTACCAAGAAATAAAGATGATTGGATGGATGTACACTAAAAATGTACAATATTAGTAATTACGTGTATTCTGGAGTTTGCGTTCTACTTTCTAGATGCAGGGGATGAATAGGGGGCCAAAAAGGGAAATCCTGCCACCTAGTGATTATCCCCGTCTGTCTGCTTTAAATACCTTGATAAAGTTGGGATCGATATGTGTCTCTTCTGTGAAGCGATTAGTGCAGGTGAAGCATTGGGCAGCTACAAATAACATTTATTTAATATACGTTTTCTTGTTGCCAGTAGGATTATCCTGCAAATTCACTGCTGGACTAACGAAGCATAAAATAAACGAGCTTTACAGGTCGACGTTCCCTGGCAACTACGCGTTTGTTGTAAGGAATGGACATGTGCGAAAAGGTAAACCCATTAGCGGTAGATTTTTTACATATTGTCAGCACTATCAGTGAGATTTCGTCAAAATCTACTTGAAATATATATCGGCCATTAATTTTAGGAACACCGAAAAATCGATGTCCTTCGTCGAAAATCTGAAATTAAGAGGGCCGTCGATATCATTCAACTGTATCTAGCAAATCAGTGAGTAACACTGTCCCCAAGTCTAAATAAATTAAATACCTCTATTTACAACGTATGCTTGAATGTTTTCTTATGTTAATTGTTTTTTGATTTAGAAAAATGGTTATGATTCCCAATCTGTCAAAATTCCGAATGCTTCGATACCTATGGCTGAATAACAACATGGTAGGTATTTATGGGTCATTTAACCCAAGTTTCGTAACCCAAATTAAGTATTAATGGGGAAAGTAGCTAAATGGAACTGTTAAGCTTTAATATGATAACTACAGATAAAGAAAAACTGATTTTGCTACCCACAGAATTAAACAAACCGAAGTCTATAAAACAAGTTTACGCATCTAACCAATCCGTAGTTTGTAGCAAAGTGTTATCTACTAGTGTATATCTCATCTGTACGTGAAATGCAATTAAAATGAGTAAAAAAAAAAAGCATTACCACAAGACCCTTAAATGCAATCAGAAGATGGGTGGGTGTATAAGAAACTATGAATTATTTAAAATGAATCAATTTTTATATCATGGAAAGCTGATTTTTATGTATATGGCAAACTGATTTTGGTAAACTTTTCAGATAACAGAGATTTCCTCCCTGCGTACCAGCTGCTGCTTGACCGAACTTTATCTTCAAAATAATAAAATCACCTCAATTTCAGGTACACAGTCATGGTATACCCTAATACATCACCTCACAATATCAGTATCATACCAATGATTCTTAATAATGTTGGTCATGAAACAGATTTGACAACCTTAACTGGTTGGTTTTTAGTATGGAAAAAGTATTACAAACCCCCAAGCAGGGACAGATGAGGGGACAAGGAAGTCTCTCAGCAAGGGGGGTCTGGTAAAATTCGCCAAACTAAGGGGGGGGGGGGGGGCAGCAGGGGTCCCCTAGCCGCCTCTGTTAGTGTATCCAAGATGAAGCATACATCTATCCTTAATGCATTTTATTCTTAAACTGCACATACATACATACACACACACTGGTAAGTTAAATAGAAATATTGGCTGTGATTGTCTCTCACACACAGGGACCCTCAGTCACCTGAACTGCCTGCAGGTTCTGCTCCTACACAACAACCAGCTGGAGAGCCTGGAGGCGTCGGTGGCTGAACTGAGGCAAGCTCAGCAGCTCCACACTCTCAGTGAGTCCAGGGGCACCTTGTGCACAGCTCTGGGCTTTTTCTGTGTGGCCCTTTGTCTCCTCACTTCCTTTTCTCTTAACACTACCAGTTTCAGAAGTCTGCCGAACGTTATCATCGAAAATCTTTTGGGCAGAAATATTTCTGACCATAAATTATATCGAAGGATGTAGCAGTGCAGTCAAATTTGGGCTACATAAAAAAAGACTTGGTTTTACACACATCTGTGTCCAGGTTTTTTCCTGAATCCCTTCACAGAAAACCCTCAGTATCGAAACTATGTGGCTCATCACTTGCCATCTGTGCTCATATTGGATAGAAGAGGTAAATATTACAAAATGATTGAACATGGTTTTAAGCTACATTGCGAATGAAATACTGAAATGTAATGAAAACAAATCAGATATCCACATTCATAAGTCTGCAGGAAATTTAAGCACAATATACAAAATGTAACAAAATACCATATCAAAATGATGTTATGAGAACAATATGATTTTATGTATTATCATTAATTAACTAGCACTTCATTCATTTAACTTTTATTGAAATTCTTTTGCTCGACCTAAAAGAGCTGAAGTTTATGGTTGCTATTTTGTATTCAAGGACTTGTAACACACCACTGAATTGCTAGCTAATTTCATCACCGAATAACAGCGCACACACACCCTTAGAGACCGTCTTTGACAATATAAATAAATGTGCTCTTGTCAGAGGTGAAACGGGAGGAAAAAATCTCAGCATTCCAGATGTTCAGCCCAGGGAGAAACAGAGTCCGGCAGTCTGTGGCTTTTGGGCGACGAGCAGAATTTGGTCCAATAGCAGGAAATAGGGTTCAGAGCTCAGATTCGTCCTGGTAAGGATACAACAAACCCCTCACTTACCAAAGCATGAACTTTGTAGATAAACCTCTCTACCAGATCAGTTTCTCATCTTTTACTGTTGCTGCTAATTCTAATTAGTTGCATTGTTCTCATTGCATTTTATTGTGTAGACCTACTAAAATAAGGCAGCTAATGTTAGTGACGTACATTGTGTCATTGCTAGGCAGTCCACTTCAGGTACAATTTCAGGTAAACCTCTTTCAAGAAGACAGCATCAGGAAGTATGGTCCAAGCCGTAATTTCAGAAAATCCCTTTTCAAGACATTCAATAGCAAAATATTCTAGTTTACAATTCATCCTCTTACAGTTGTGTACACGATATATATTATAGTAAGTGCAGTACCTTTTTCGCTCCAATGCAGAGTACGAACTCATCTTTAGCATTCACTGCTTTGAAAGGCTAGCACTCTTCAACAACTCGTTAACATGAATATTATTGATGTTTCTCATGCAGTCACTGCTGTATTTGTGTTGAATTCTTTACATTTCTGCAACTTCAGTCAAGGAAGTCATTTTGGATTATCAATGCAATTGAAAACTCTAATAACCATGACCTTTGCTCATTTTCAGAGCCACACTTGGCCAGACTGAATGCTTCAGTGCAGAGATCCAAAATGCTGTTCTCCACTGACTGGACCACCACCCATTCAGGGCAGTACAGACACAGCACAAGAGCAGAACCAAAAATAATCACCATCAAGTTCAGATGATTTGCGTAGGCCAAACACTTTGAGATTGCCAAGAACCCCAACCTACTTTAGTTCAGGCATGTCTTACACAAGACAAATAATCTGAAGCAATGATAAACTAATGACTCTTGTTATTTGAATGAGTTGCAAACACTACAAATGAAATATATAAAATTAAAATTTTTGGTGATTATTTCCACTTTTCTGTGCTAATCATACTTATGAACAAATGATGTAACAGTGGGATGACATTTATGTCGAAAAAAGTAACACTGATTCAGAGTTAAATGTTGATAATATGTATCGGTTTTCCATACAGCTTCACTCTCGCTTCCCATGTTAATACATTATACATCTCAAAATGAAAACAGCAGCACTTGGGAGCATAAACCACCATTTATTGGCACAGAGGCATAACTGTGATTTGCTGTATGAATCTTGCATGAGACACATTAGGAACTTGCCAACCAAAGCAATGGATGAATAATATAGGATTTTACGCCACATCATTTTAAGGCCGCATGTGATTCTAACAACCCATGAAAATACCCCAGGACCATATTTTCCCCAAGAATATGGAAAAAGCACAAAAATAAAATCTGCATGTGCTTGAATCAGTGGTTTCCCTGTATCTCTATGAGATAAATCCATCTACTTAATATCAGAGCAACTTCATACCCGTAATAAGTCAACTGTACTCTCTTGGCAAAGTGTAAAAGTGGGTGTGAATAAAGAACAAGGCCATGACTGCCATATGTATACAATCCTATGCAAATATACCAATAAACAACCAGCAATATATATAATCATGTAAATTTGGTCTAAAACATACAAA
>JABFEA020000138.1:17081908-17095368 GCA_019775915.2 Cyphomyrus plagiostoma | reverse complement strand
CCGCAACCCGCACATACATGAGGACCTTACCGCCCGCACCCGCATTAACCCATCAAATCTTGTCCCGCGCCGCACTCTGTGCGTTGGGTCCCGCGGGTCCCGCGGTACTCCCGCGGGAGTGCAGGTCTCTAAAATATACCACTCCTATGAGTAAGCTGCTTGCTCATATGAGTAGTTGGGTGTTATAATTAATGTACTGAAATACCTGCTGTAAATGTGTACTGAAGCAGAAGGTATGTGATTTCAGTGAATTGCTATAGCTGCAGTAACTGGCGGACACTTGCAATGGCCTGCGTTTATTATGGGGGGAGGGGTGATCTCATCGCTTCACTTTCTTGGAGGGGTCTTTCTGTGCCTTCTCATGCCTCCCCCCTGCCAAGCACATGTGCTGATGTCAGCTGGATCTGTGAACTGCATTTGTGAACCCTTGTGTTTTGCAATAAAACTAACTGGAAACTTTCTTTTGCACGTGTCCTGTAGGTTATTACATTTACCTGTGCCGTGCTCCCTGTTCTGCTCACTGTAGGTTATTACATTTACCTGTGCCGTGCTCCCCGTTCTGCTCACTGTAGCGGTGAAACTTGCTCTGGATAAACTGCAGAAATTATTAATTTATTTGTATTTATAAATTATTGTGTCAATTGGTGAATCATGGTTGATTTTCCACTCTTCTTAATGATCCGGTTTAAGAGCCGTGAAGTGATCGTCCTTTCCGGAAACATTCATATCACTGTGCCCTCAGATGCAGGTTGCTGTCTCTGCAGAGTAATTAGTCTCCCCGGTCCCGTCGTAAAAGGTCGATGTACAGGTGTAAGAGGTAAAGGCAGACCTGCTCCTGAATGACGCCATCGTGCAGCTCGACACACCTTCCGCAAACACAGAACTCCCTGGCCATTACGCCTTGCGGTTACAGAGACCTGGTGTAAGCTGGTTAATGAGCAGTCACCGGACAAAGACCAGGCACTGGTTTGCACAGTATGACAACCTCATGTTAAATACATTATAATGACCTGCAATTTGTGACCCAGATAGTGGGAACTTGACGTTTGATTGGAGGCGGCATGGTGATGCAGTGGTTAGTGCTGCTGCCTCACAGCAAGAAGGTCCCGGGTTTTATCCACGGGTCAAGCGTAGGTCCTTTCTGTCTGGAGTTTGTGTGGGTTTCTGCTGGGGGGCTCCAGTTCTCTCCCTCTGTCCAAAAGTGTGTGCACTGTAGGTTAATTGGCAAATAGACTTGGAACTCAAACACCTCTTAACCAAATCAGACATTGAACCGGTCTGTCATATTTTTTTCAACTTGGACCTTGACCGAAATCTTGGAACTCAACTGTGCTAAAGTTTGTATGGGTCAAGACGAGTTCAACTCAACCAGACCTGGAACGGGTCGGTTGAGAAAAATCCAGCCTCAACCCGACCACAAACGCTGAACACGACAAAAAACAAACCTGCTAAGACCTGTACGGATCGAGACGCGTCTCCCCTTCCACAAAATACTCCCCATCCCTCCTGTCTCCATGTTTAAATGTTGTTTAAATAGGCAATCATCTGGGGGGTCTGGAACAGACTAAATTCATTTACATTATTTCTTATAGGTAAATTGCACCACTGTAAGGTACCACTGTATTCCATTCATATATTATAGAGAACTAGAACGTTAACCTGAATCTTGAAATAATTATGTATTTTGAAATGTTCAAGCTTCTCAAATTCACTTATTAATTTTACTTGTCGAATTAATATAATGCTTTTTTATCTGGTCACAAATATGTTTTGGGAATAGGCATACAGAACACAAGTGTTCTATAGACTGTATGACAGTGGCTGATAGCTTTATGTTTACTGTAGTCTAATTCAACAATCGATTATGTGACACAGACCTTAAGGTCAGGATGCAATGAAATCCCATTTTGTTTTCTATACTATTAATACTACACAGCGAGTGAATTGAGGAGACTGTACAACAGGTATCCAGTTGCAGAAAAACAAAGTAGTATCTTTGGGTGCTTTTGAAGAGATAGAGGTACAATTAATTAGTTTGTTTTGTTAAAATCTTAGCTAAAGACAGGGCACAAAAATTTAGTTTGGAAGAGACTGGCTCTTAGGCAACTTCACAAACAAGGAAAATACCCACATTCTTCCAGGCACAACAGGATGTGAAACATCACTCCACTCCCTACTGTTTGGAGCCCGTTTATCTAGACCGTGCCGTCAACTGGCTGTCTCACCAGTCAGCCCCACACCGCTTCCTCATAAGTCTCACATGCAACCCACACAAGGCAGCAGCCTCTAAACTGGATTTAAGGTGGATCCTAGGGCACAGGGTAAGATTAAACAAGGAATTCTCTCTGCCACAGTGGCTCATTTCCTTTCAGAAATATTTAAAGTAATCACTATCCTGCCTATCTCTCGTAACACATTTGCTTACAGCAGTGTCAATAAATTTAAAGACAAAACACAGCCGTATAATTCTTAAATGAAGCACAATAGTTATATCAGTTTAATACAGTACTTCATTAACTTGGTTCTTCAAGGTCACAAATTACCCAAAACACAGTACTCTACACTAAAGCAGTAGTCTAGAGTGGTGTTTACTGAAGCCCCTTTTCGGGGAACACTAGACAATCCACATCTTTTCTAAAAAGAGTCTGGCACAGAGCTGGGGGGGAGCAAAAAGATGGGCCATCTGGGGTTCCCAAGGACCAGGTTGAGAAACACTGATGCAGCAAAAACGGGGGCACAGAACAATCCGATCGTGAGTAGCATTCTTCCGCCACAGAACATAAAACCCCATAAAAGGCTAATTTAAAAGGACAAGCAGTTTTTCAGAAGAGCAACATTTATTAAACAGACAAAACAAGAGTAAGAGTTGATTACATAAGACTCTTAACTGAAGAAATAACAATAACAAGATCATCCTTTAAAGCAAATATCCTTTGACTCTAAAGACACAGACTTTCAGTGCTTTATTTTATTTTGGTAAACAAACATTTCATACAGTGCCGGACACTGAAGTTCCTTTTCTAAGACATGACAAAAAGGCAAAGAGGTCATGGGTCAAAGGTTATGAAGAGAAAGCCACAAGTCATAGCTCTGTCTTCAGCAGTTTCTTGGCCTTCTTCATGTTGTTGAGCACTAATTAAGGAGATGAGAGGAAAACAAAAAAATATATATAAAATGCCTGCTACGTTTCGTTTATCTTTTGTTGTCTTTAAATGTATCAAATACTGTTTTTATAGCCATGTTCAGAATTTTAGGTCTGTGTATCAACGGAAAGGAAAGCAGTCTGGTGATACTCACAGAGCTCCAAATCAGAGGGCTCGTATGCGTACATACGGTTCGAGTATCTGCCTGTGATGTCAGCTCTGACGGTAAGAGATGGGTCTGGAGAGAATGCACAAGACAGAAATTATTTTAGAAAAGGAATACTGGTATCGAGTTTACTGGAAAGGCAGTCTGCTGTTTCACATAACCCAAAATGGTTTGCTATACAGTTTCACTGGACATTGTCATGGTGACTAAAGACAGATTTATTGCTTACCCACGAAAAGGATTCTAGGGACATACTGGCCATCAGGAGAGAGGTGCTTGTCGGTAGTTTCGTACTGATATAAGAGTGAAAATCCTTATTAATGAAACAGTTTCATGTATAATTCTATTAACACTAAAAACAAGAAGCAGTTCATTCCATTTGGAATTTGTTATATACATTTTTTATTTTTGAAACACTAAAACCTCCAGTAAGTCATATTCATAAATATTTGTGACATATTTTTCATACTTTTCATGAACTGTATGCATTATAACATACCATGAGGTTCAACAGGATGAAGTCCTCGTCAGCTATCTTCTGGATCTCCTGGTTATTTGCAAAGACCTTCTTCAAAGCTAAATGCAAACAAACAACATGAAACATTTTGTTTAATAACAACATTAAAAAATTCACAGGCTATAAAATGATGAACTTGGAAATATATAGTCATGATATTCATCATGATTTACATCCTGACAATATTAATCAATCCAACAATTGCCTGTTATAAGTAATTAAGCCTGCTGCGGTTTGGATTGCAATGATAATAATGCTCTTTGCTTGCTTGCATGTTTAACTAGATTCAACAGATTGCTGCTGAAATAAAATATTTATTGCTGTATTTGCCTTTTGACAGAAGGGCCCATCTCTGTCAACTATAGACAGCACTGACAAGACAATGCTGTACTACATTAGCAAAATAGCTAACGGGGCTCATTCAATATGCTATAAGGGTTTGTCATGGTACCTCACCCTGACTATGAGGGCAGTCTTCTAGATGAAGGATCACCATCAGGGGCTTGTTGCTTCAATGACAAAGGCACATATGGTTAA
Organism: Cyphomyrus plagiostoma; assembly: GCA_019775915.2. NCBI lineage: Eukaryota > Metazoa > Chordata > Actinopteri > Osteoglossiformes > Mormyridae > Cyphomyrus > Cyphomyrus plagiostoma. Next base: position 17,091,005 of record JABFEA020000138.1, on the reverse strand, counting down.
TATAGTATTAGAGCATGGTCATAAAAGTATCTCACATTTCGCTAGCTCTATAAAAAAAAAGTTTACCTTGATTTAGCTTTGTACAAAGCCTCCTCGTAAGTCTGAGCCCAAATAAGTTCATCACCCCACCCTGTAGAGAAATGAGAGCGTATCACTGCATGGTGCCACTGCTGAACTCCAGTGTGTAACTCTGTATCACTGATGGGGGTCACAGGTGGGGGAGAATCGTACCCCTGGACAGGGTCTGGGGCACCCGCTTTGGCTTCTTGGATACAGGCTTTTCTGGTTTTCCCAGTGAGGAGGAGATGGTCACCAGGACCAAGAGCACAGACAGCAGCATTCTAATCATTCTTGCAACTTTCTAAAACAAGGAAACAAACAAATGCATCGATAGCTGTCACAAACGGTATATGAATGGTTTCTTAAAGCGGCCAAATCCTCTACAGGAGGAAGAGCACATGACACAATGATATCATGAATGACACATACATGAAATCCACACAGAAAGAGTAAATGCAAAATTAATTATCAAAAGGGAAAAATCATCAACAATTGTATGATGAAGGTGAGGAACAGAGAATGAGTGAAACTTGATATTGTATTATGAAAGCTTCCGTATTTCTTTCCTGTGCCAGTTACCTTATTCTTTATCCAGGTGCTTCTGCTCCAAGTTGCGGTGAACTCTCCTCCACTACTCACCCTGTGCCTGTTTTATACATCTCCTGGCCACACCCCTCTCATATTGGAATGTGAGAGTAAAAACTATTCTATCACCTTTAAATTCCTAAGGACAGACCACCGAAGAAAACACATGATCCTTGTTATTATATTTTTCCATTTCTTGGAAATTTATGTTTGAGTCATGTACATCAATCTATTTACAGTAGTGTCATATTAATAAACTGGAGGATCTGATATCATCTTTTGAAAATAACTCTTGATAAGATTTAATTTGTGTGTTGTGTTGGCTCTAGTCCAAGGACAGGTAAGCATAAAGGAAGCTTCTGATTCGTCACAAAGACGATTAGTCTTTTTATCATTGGTTGACCTCAGTTCCATAAATTTGATTTTTTTTTCATTTGCAGGTATTTCAAACGTAATTGTACTTCAGCTTTCAACAAGGAAACAGAGTAATGATTTCAGACCAACAAAGAAAAACCTTAAATGAAATTATTAGAATTAATATAAAAGATAAAATGAGACATGATCCTTGTTATTATTTTTTTCCATTTCTTGGAAAGTGATCCACAAATTTACAAATAAGTGCAAGCAAATATATTGCCATGAATAATCTTATCACCACATGCATGTGAGAGAATGGGCAGCTCTCCCCACAGGACAGGCAGTCAGTGTGGGACGGGCGTTCAGTGTAAATGCAGGGGCACGGACAAAAAGGGGCCAAAGAGGTGCTGAGTGACTCACTGAAGCACAGAAAATGATTCTCAGTCACACATTTCATGAAACTCACTCTAGCGTGGCCCCAGGCCGAGCAGAGTGGTGACTAGAATAGTTTTGCACAAACTGATTTCCAGATACTTGTGAGCATCTACTTCTTTTATCATACGTCTATTCAAATCAATTCAAATTCATTCTAAATCTATTCAAATTTGTTCATATCTGTACAGGCAAGTTATGAAGGCCCAGTTCTTAGACATAGTGAATATCATTCTATAGCATTCAGTAAAGTAATTTATAAATGTCTGAACTTAAAGATAATTTTTAATCACATGTTGATAAAAGCTAAAATATTTGTTCCATTAAAAGCATTTAATTTCTGCTTGTTTAGGTGTGCCATAAGTCAATATGCTGAAAGCTTTTAGCTATAGCAGGTCACTCAGCAGCCAGGGCCCCACGGGCTTCCTGTCCCGTCACCATGGAGATGTGAGTAAACATTCCTCTAGCTCATTTTCACTTACTTGGGGTGATCTGGTTAGTACAAGGGTGGATTTATTTACAGAGCCATGAACAAGGTCAACACCGTTTTTTTCTGTGCTGCTGGCTTCCCTGTTAACCCAGAAAACAAAAACACTTGCAATGCAAATGAATGCAGCCTGAACTGGGAGTTTTTCAAACAGGAAGTTTCTAAAAAAAAAACTACGGTCTTTGTATCATCAGTTTAATGAAGGTATTCTTTGTTTTTTGACCGGATTACTTTTTGGTGCACTGAATAACAAATTGCAAGATTTGTACGTTTTACAGTTTAGTGCAAAGCTGCAGTTGAGTTTGTATCCTTGGCTGAGAGATACAGTGGGAAGCCATGCACTGGATATGAATTTAAGACCATCAAGGAGCTTCTGCAGAACCAGCACATGTCTCTGTACCCCACTGCCTGCTTTAACATTGCAGAACATGCCTGGATTCTATATCCCCCCTCCCCCGAATTATATTGTTATTCAGACCAAAGAAAGACCTTGTCAATCCCAGAGTATCAGGCAGAGGGATGGAGTGACCAGAAAGAACCAAGTGTTCAGTAACTGCGGCTTTTTGCATTTGTTACAAGTCATAAATTGTATGAATTCATTAAAAAATTTGCTTTATTATTTTTATTTTAAATAATAATTAATAATTGAATAATTATCGAAAACATTATTGCTTTTTATAATAATTAATATTTTCTTCATCTTCTTCTTCTGCTTATTATTATTATTATTATTATTATTAATAATAATAATAATATTGTTGTTGTTGTTGTGATTATCTGGGACTCAATAAAGTGCAAGACTCATGTTTTAAGTTATTTTAAGTGTATAAAATCTACTATGTAACAGAATGGATTTTCCTCCACCTTGTCAGTCATACACTTTTCAATCCATATTTCTGAAATACTACATTATCACAAAAACTGAATAAAATTGCGCCCGAGTTAATACAAATCTTCATAATCACTGGGGTCCCTGGTCAGTGAAATGGTTGGAAGGCGGGGGTGGGGTGTGCAGCCAGTTCATTCTCATGGGGGATCAGCCATCATACTCTGTCCCTGAGTTCCTGGAGGGTGACAGTGCAGTCAGCATTGCTGGAATGCTGAGGTGTCCTTGGCACTGGTCCCTTCTTCATTCTCAGGGCTGAGCTGGCCCAGAACAAGGTCAATATTTGCTTCTGCGGAAACAAGACGTCTCGAAGGGCCCCTCCCATTTGTGTGCAGGAGAGGCCACCAGGGTCAGGGCCCCTCCCTGGGCAACAGGATCTTAGGGGGAGGATCCTGTACAGCAGGTGCCTGGGGCTCCAGTAGTTTCTGTACATCCACCCACATTATTAACTGGTCATCAAACACCGTGATTGGCTGAAAGTTGGATCAGAACTTTCAGAGCTTCAACAAGGACCTGAAGCGTAAGCACTTTCCCACTGACATCTAAATGACGTCTCCTGTAAAAATCAGACCTTCTTTCGTTTGCTCCTGACCGGTATCCAGCGTTTGAATCCCATTCATACCCTCATTGTGGAGTTTACATGTTACCCCAGTGTTTTGCTATTTCTGATAATTCAGTTCTGACAATCCAAACGCATGCATTTAGGCAAACAGGAGTCTCTAAGTTGCCCACATTGTGTGACTGTGTGTGTGCATGTGTGTGTTCCCCTGTCTTGTATGATAAGTTGCCTGGAACAGGCTCCAAGCCCCTACACAATCCACAGCAGCACAGGCATCTGAAAGGCGGATGGATGAGTCTCTCTGATATGCAATTCCACCGCAGACATGAAATATAAACTGTGACATCCTATATTGCAGCGTTTCCTATGCCCGTCCTTGGGGACCCCAGACGCTCCCCATCTTTACTCCCTTCCAGCTCCCGGTGCAGCTGAATAGAGCGACAACCATGAATAGAGGAGGCAGATGAAACTAAGAGTGCATTCAACATCATATCCTCCTGAGACCCAAGGAAAAAAGTCTTCTTCAATTGTAGGTTATTTGTCTTTCGAAGAAATAAGACATCTTACAATTTAGATTTTTTTTTCAAATATATTTTTATTTTTAATTTCACAGCGTGTCCTCTTTAGTGCACAACAGGAATAAATACATTTCCTAACATCAGTGAAAAGATAGATGCAAAAATAAAATGTCCACTACAATGTACAGTACATAAATGAATGGGTGGGGTCTCAGGGGGTTACATATGGGGTCAGATGAAATCAGCTTGTACTTTCATTCTTCATCATGTAAAAGTAAAAGTAAGAAGTGTTTAAAGGAAATGCTTTGAGTAAAATGGTAAGTCATAGTACTTAACCTACTTATAAGATACATCTGCTACTCAAAGAGGCCCGCTTCAGCAGACAGCACGGTTACCACTGAATACATAGAACTCAGACAGGGTCAAAAGGTGCGCTTGATGTTTGGATAAGCAGCAGAAGGTCTAAGATATAAGATATGTGATCTAAATGATCCTGAAAATGCTTTCATGGTGCCAGATATTACAGCATCTCAGAAACAGCCATGTTTCTAGCGTTTACAGTCAGTTATGCAACAGATTAAACATATGCCATCAGTGGAAGTTCTGTGGGTCATAAACAAGAGGGGTCAGAGGAGAATGACCAGACCAGTTAGCAAGAAAGCCACAAGTGCAAAAGTAACAGCTCCCTGGCGCAGTGGTGTACAGAATGGCTTCTTGAAATGCACTAGTCCACCCCAGTGTTCTGGAAAAACACAGCGGGCAATACCTAGCACCGGGTAAAAGTACCTAATGAAAAGTAGCCACTGAGTGTATGTGTAATTTATAAACTATTTATAAATAAGTATAAGTGTCTAAAACATTATTTACTAATATTGAGAATAGACTTGCTCATAAAACCATCAACCTCATTTCCAAAAACCCTGGGGAGTTTTTAGCTATTGAAAAAATCTGGGGTTAAATCAAATTTACCTGGGGCTTGACTTTTTTTTGAAGGAAGATAATCAGGATCTGGCCTAAATTATTTTAGGTTTCGGCTTAAAATTCTCTGAGCTATAACCCCAACATATTATGGACCTGAAGACGCCCATGCTGAAACCTCTGTATCATTACCGCAAAGGTATCTGTTTAATGTCAGTGTAATAAATAGAAAAAACATTAGCTTGCTTTTAAATGCATACGTAGAATCTATATGTTGAGTTCCTTCAGGTTTGCCACATTATTTTAAAAATATATCAAGTTTCAGTGAAATATGAAAAATATTGGGTTGTAGATTCCAGGTGCTGCGATAATGACAGAAATCAGTCAAAATCAAATAAAAATGTTAATTTAAAAATATACATTTTTAAAAAATGTGAAAATGTATTGGCTTTCTTAATGGTTTTGATGTTTTCATCAGGACTTGTCTTGGGAAATGTTAAATTTAGCCTTACAAACACTTCAGACCTGGTTATTAATGGATAAAAAAGAAACTTGTTGATATGTCTTTTTAAATACTTCATGTTTCAAATCTTCAAAACCAAGATTTTGTGAGAATCACCCTTCTATGCTCTTTTGTGGAATGCGAAGTTGTGTAAAAAATATAAATATAATTTGCTCCATTCTGGCCACAGACAGGGGTAAAACATCCTATTGCTGTTTATGTGGTTTGGTAGTATGTTCGCTTGCCATTTTTGTCACAAACATTTGTTCACTAGCATTACAATATATTGTCATGAAACAGAATCTGTGGATTTCATATGTGCTCCTCTTCAGCTGTCCTCTTATCTCCCCTTACCAATGCAATGGGCCAAGGTATCAGGACAGGACATCCAGGGTATCTCCTACAATGTGCCCTGTGCTTCCTGGAACAGGTTCCAGGTTGAGCATAACCCTATACTCAACGAGTGGTTAGAGTTAGGAGTAGCTATAGATTCACTCAGGTTGTCCTGGACACTTTTCTCGCATCTCTAGACTAAAGAAGTAAATTGAAATATCACACAGTGCTTTGGTGATGTTTAATAGTGCAGGTGAAGAACACAAATCAAAAGTGAATTATAATGTAAAAAGACAAACAGATCAGACACAAGATTTAAAAATAGTCTTTAATCGATCAACATTTATTGACATAAAAAACCTGCAGGCCAACAAAGAGTTGCATGTAGATGGGTGTCTATGCTGCAGTGTACGACCCACAACTGGATACACATCAAACGGCATGTGTGTGACATCCAAATCCTACTAGCAGATACATACAAAAAAAAGGAATCCGGGAAAAATGAAGTACAGTCCCACATGAGACAAGAATGCTGATGTTTTCACAGAAAACAATTGACTAGTTTCCCAGACAGGCATGGATACCTGGGCATAACTAGGTAAACACTGCCTGGTTTCCACAAAGCCATATTGAAGTGTTACATGCTTGCATCAAAGCTGGCCTATTTAAAAAAAAATACTAAGCATCATCTGATATACAAAACTGTTAAAACTGACACATATATTTACCATTTAAAAACTTTAAGTAGGCAGAACAGTGGTTTCAATACACTATTGGTCTTTCCAGCCCATTGCAATACTAGCTTCTTAGCGGTCAGTGTTTTAGCTTATACTTTGGGTCTATACCTTAAGGACATTATCGCTTATCTCTAACAGAAAAGGCGAGCTTAATTTGAATCTGTACAGTTTCGTCTGTTCTGTGCTGATGACAGATTAACACCTAGAAGGTGAAAATTCTGTTCCATAAAAGGAATTATGGATGGAATGACAGTGGTGTCTTAAACGATGTGCCAACGATCACATACCGACAGGCAGAATTTCCTCTTGCATTGTGTCCGCTTTCCCACAATTCATTTGGCACATTTTCACATCACCGAACAGAAAAAAAAAACAGATCTTACACTTCACCGTTAAGTCGGCAAGCTAGCTGAAAGCCTCTCGGAGCACAGCCCGGAACCCTAAAGCCACAGAGGACCTGCATATTGAAGTTCAGCACTGACGGCAGTACCGACATCCACATCTGAAGTCCGCAGCTGACTTTTTCCCAAACTGACCATCCACCGGTCTTGTTCAAATACATAGTCAGCATGAGAATGAGATGAGTGTGTCTGGTTTAAATACATTGTTTTCAACATGAGGACGAGTCCTTCAGATCCAAAGCAGCTTGACACTGATGCCTGCTCTGCTGGTCCCACACCTTGCCAGCCCTCCTGGTCTTCACAACCCGAAAGATTTGGTATCACAACCAGGACCTCTCATTTTCTTTAACCCCTAGTAATAAAATAAGTCAGAATATTACAGAAATGATGGTCACCATTATACAAACATCTCAATCGAGGCTGTTGTGCTCGATCAGGATCAAAAATTCTGGGACAGCAACACTTAAAAAATAAGATACAGATGGACATCAAACCATTCTGCAATAGTGGTTAGCAAGTATAGCAATCTTAACCTGTAATCGACCCAAACTTCAGGTTTTAGGTCATTTTTCTTTAGGCAGGGATTGGAAAAATGACAAAATAAAGACCATGCCACTATACTCCAAGAAATCGGAAGGGAAAACCAGTACAATAAAACGTTTTTTTTTCCCCATGCTTAAACGCGTCAACAGACGCACGTCTGGAGTGGTGTTTGTCCGTCATCTTCTGCCAAAAAAATTAAAATGGAAAACGGGACTTTGCCCTGGTCGTTCTGCCTGCAGCCACGCTGGCTGTGTGGGGAGGGCCGTCAGGGCAGCGGGGGCCCGTTCACACCGGGGTGGTAGAAAGCACAGTTGCTCTCATATCGACAGCTTCCTTTCATCATGAAGTGGCGGCAGACGGGCCGCTTGGACATGTCTGCAAGAAAGGGTTATATTAGCATCACACCTGCATCGTCGTCACTTCTCTGTAAGCTGAACAGACCAGCATGCATCGTCTTAAAAATGAATAATACCTCCTCCCCGTCCTCCTCGCCCCCGGAAGCCGGAGTCCTGCTGGGGACCACCCCCTCTTCCACCTTGGCCTCGGAACCCCGAGTCCTGCTGGGGGCCGCCTCCACGTCCACCTCGCCCGCGGAACCCGGAATCGCCTCCCCGGCCCCTGCCACGATGGAAGTGGCTCCCCCCGCCTCCTCGGTGGGGGCCTCCCCTCATTGGCTCCTCCCCCCAGTAGCCCCCACCGTCTCCGCCGCGCCCCTGAGGAGGTGGGGGGCCCATCGCCCTGGGGCCCCCACCGCCGGGGGGGAAGGGGGGCCCGTGGCCGTGTGGAGGTGGCGGCGGTGGGTGGGGGAACCGGCCACCGGCCGGCGGGTTATTTGGGGGGTAGCCTCCGTTCATGGGCGCGGACATGTTCCTGTTCATGTTCATGTTGGCATTCATGTTCATGCCCATGCCCATACCCATGCCAGGGCCATGACCAAGCAAGCCCGTGCTCACTGGCAACAGCGAGGTGCAACACAGACAGAACACATACAGAGGTGGGGGGGGGATGGGGGTAGAAAAGAAACATTCAGTTTGCATCACATTAACGTACCACAATGTACCCGCATTACATGGTTCTTCCTTAATTTCTATGAACCATCGATCAAATAGCAATAAAAGCCTCAATATAACTCTTATTTGTTCACAGCAGAAATTTTGCTCCCATATAAGAGAAAAAATGGGCAAAAAATACTGTCAGAGTTGATGAGTCTGATATGGCATTTTTTCAAACATTTTATGACAGGGCATGGGGGCACGTACCTGGGGGGGGTGCAGCGGCAGGGGCCTGGGGCTGGCTCTGCTGCAGGGAGTTGAGAAGCTGCTTAATCTTGTCCGAGAAGTCAGGCTGTTTGATCAGGTCCTCAGCCGACTGGCTGCTCGGCGTGCCCTGAAAGCAGGGAGAGGCATGGTCAGCTTTCAGTGCATTTGGGTTTAATATGCTGAACATCACTTTTCAGAATGAAAATGCGGCTCGTGGGAGTTTTACTTGCACAAAAATTTTCTGAGGGCAGAAAATTATTGGCCCATAGAGATAACCAATCAGATTGTAGAAGAGGGGGGCACCGAGCAACTAGAGGAGGTGGGATCAAGATTTCTGATTGGTTATTCCCACCTCCTCTGGTCCTTTACAATCTGACAGGTCGTCTCTCTAAACCAGGGATGTCAAAGTCAAATACATTAGAGGGCCAAAAAACCATATTTGCTACAAGCCGAGGGCCGGACTGGTTCAATGTTTATTAAAACATATTAAAATGATTGTACGTAACCTATTGAACCAAGA
>JABFEA020000138.1:17051302-17081808 GCA_019775915.2 Cyphomyrus plagiostoma | reverse complement strand
AGTTTGCGGGCTACCGTTGCATTGTGGGGAATGGAGTATTGGTGCGTGCAAAACAGCAGCAGGCGGCTGTGGCCTGCAGACCGGTTCTAATACTAATCAAATATCATCCTGGGGGCCATAGATAATTCATTCGCGGGCCGGATCTGGCCCGCGGGCCTTGACTTTGACACCTCTGCTCTAAACCAATCATTTTTCCTGCTGTCGTCAGAAAATATTGTAAAGTAAGTAAAACTCCCATAAGCGAAAATGTGAGCTAAGAAACTAAGGCGATAAATGACTTGCTTATTTAGTGCTTATTTTATGATATTCAGGACCCCCCTCCCCCCCCCCTCACCATGATGGACGTGAGCAGCTCCTGCACGTTGACGGCCGATGGCCCCTGCTGTTGGGAGCTCAGTGCCCCACTCCCCAGGTTGCCCATGAGGTTGGCCAAGACAGGCGGCAGCTTGGAGCCCTCGGCCGCCCCGGCATGGTAGTTGCCCGACCCAGATGCGTCTGCGGCCTCCTGGAAGGGCTCCTCCACCGAGCCGGAGTCCTGTGGAAGGCATGCCGGTGAAGAGCTGCACACAGACAGAGAAAGAGTACAAGCCAGAGTGGCTCATGGACCAACCTCGTCCAGGGGTATGATGCGGGGCGGCACAGGCTCGTACGGCTCTGGATCTGGCTCCTGTGGACTGTCTGGAACGCTGGGGACATCGGCAGGGAAACATTTACAATACAGCGACATGCTCCATTATACAGCTTTGACACACTGTCATGCACATTACAGAGCTGCTGTGTCTGCTCACCGCCCTCCTATACATACAGGAGGATACAAACCCAATGAGACAGATCAGAGGTATAATAATTAGCAGCGTATCGTTGTTGAAATTTTGGCCGGTATCGATGACCGATATATTTTTGCTCAATATCAGAGAAAGAGAAAAGCGATGCGGGAGATGACTACCACTGAACATGTCGTGAATGTATGTAGCAAACATCATGTAATTCAGGCAGTGAGGCATCACCACCGATTTGGGATACAATAGCAAACTGGTGAATTAGCTGACATAATCCGTCGTCCTCAACTCTGGAAAACGACTCTTTGGAAAAATCTCCATCCTTTTATGGAGTTACATCGTTTTGGTGCTGCTACCTCTGAATATAGACTGAAGTATAAATTTCCAGTAGGAATATCAACCAAAATCGACACCGATCGGTCCCATGCTGACTTCTTGATTTTTAATCAACAACAGGATATACCGATATGTTCACCGATATAGCACACATCCCTAGTATTAACCATCATGTGATGTGGATGTTGTGCAAGTGGCAGTAAGCCACCAGTGGCCAAGCCGTGCAAGTCAGACGGGGTTACCTCGCTTTACTCAGGAAGATCTCCTGCAGAATGCCCATCTCACGGTCCTTCTGGGTATGCCTCTCGCTGCTGCTCGTGCCGGGGGTGACCAGGCAGCCGGAGTAGGTGAGGGGCCTAGGGGGTGTCCATGCTACCATCTCTTCCATGGCATCATGCGAGAGGCGCCGGGAGGCTTCGAACGCATGCCTGTCCATCATCAGCTCCCGCCGGGCTGCCTCTCCGAAATCCTTCACCTTATTGACGTTCACTGAAGGGCACAGGAGAGAGTGGACAGCCAACAGGTAAGTGTTATGCTTACACAGACCAATCAGAGTGTCCAGAGCAGGTCACACTAAAGCCCGTTACCCAGCACTCAAGAGAACCAAAAAGGAAACTGCATGTACCCCAAACTGAGGAACTATTCACATCCCACAAAGCAGATTACTCACCTAAATACATAGTGTTGTGCAAAAGTCAGGCAATCACAGAAAATAATGTTTGAATGATCTTCATATTGGTATAAAAGTATGATGTCTGTCAAAGTGTGTCAGCTTTGCCATTTCAAAACCCTTCCTAAAACCATCTCTCTATTTGCCGCAATCATCCAAAACGACCTGAGTGTTTTTTCACACAACCTGTAGCACACCTCGTATGGCTAATCGAAACCTCATTGACTTTTTAAATTAATGAAATAAATTAAGTGAGTGAAATTTGACAAATGGCTGACGCACGTCTGGAGTGCAGATTTCTGCGCATGCCGCCTTTTCTTCTGCTCACCTCTCTCAGTCTCATCAAGGTCGAAGTAGAAGTATTCCTTCAGCTGTGGCTCCTCTGCCCAGCGGACGCTCTTCCTCTTCTTCCCTTTCTTGGTCAAGACCTCCTCCTCGCCGCGAGGCTCAGACAGAGCATTAGGCTTCTCCTCTGCGAGGGTTCAGAAGCTTTAATGCGCAGAACATTATTCCAGAAAGCGTGCTTGCAGCTACATAATTTCTTTTTTGCGAGACAGACGGTCTCCCTTGTATGAATAAAGATGCAGTGTCTCTCTCCTGGCTTGCACAGCTCTTACTAAGCATATACTCAAACTCCCTGTGGATAAAAAACCTATACATTTTTTATTAGCTACATAAATTTCCCCTCAATAAAACACCAATTTACTTAGACCGCCAGTCCCTACAGAACTACCAATCTTTCCTATTAAACGTGCCGGACAGGAGAGTACCTGTCCTGATGACACACCTACAGACGCACGCTGCAGTGACAGATGGCTCCTTGCAGCATTAAAATGCGATGTGAGCGCAAAGCCCCGCTGTGTGGACATTCCACAGAGGAGCGATGCTGGCAAGCTTACCGGAGTCCATGACCTCAGTGTCGTCGCAGGGCACTGGCGTTCCAGGCTGCTCCAGGTCCGGGGGGTCATGAGGGGGCGTCTGGGAGGCGGGCCGGTCAGGCGACGACTGCTTGTTCTGGGATGATGGACACAGGGTCTTGCTCTCCAGTGGACAGGACTGTTACACAAAAAGAACCCGGTGACATTAGTAAAAATAAAGATGTAGTAAATATCAAGACTTGATCCTGATACATTTACATTGTACTATGAGGGGGCTGATTCTTGGGTGGGGGGGCACCTTGTTGGATGTTGGAGAGAGAACCTTTTTCTTCTTTTTGATCTTAAAGCCAGGAACCGGGGCAGAGTTGAGAGCATCCAGGAAGCCCGTACACTCCATAGCTGAAGACAAGAGATTGTATTCCATACTTAATGGGTTACACAATAAAGTGTAAATCTGGTCAAACTCAACCAATCTCATCTACATTTATCTAAAGCAAAACACACAGTAATGTATCATTGCTGGCCAATGAGAAACATGCATCTCCAAAAATCTGTTATTTCACGAGGGTGAAACAAATGCATTTTCTCAGAAACGTCTCACAAAATAAACCCAAAATAACATGATGAGACACCCTTACCACCTATCTTTACACAGCTGTCATTTATTGTTTTAAACGAACGAACATACATATTACTTAAATAGATGACTTCATAAAAATTCTTTTCATTTGTCAAACACTATCAGTAGACAGAAGAGAACGGCCATCTCATTTAAAGAATCACAGTAATCAAAGAGTGGACATATGCAAAGATATAAAAAGGACATACTGCACATTCATAATGCCTTTATAATGCATTTGTAGAATGCATGTAAGTATAGCTTAACATGCTAACATACCATAAGTAATACCAAACATTACATGATTATACAATTATAATGTTCACTATTAATGTATATTACAGCTATCCTGTCTTGTTCATTGAAAATATGAATGCAATGCTTTGCAACATGTTAAGGTATAATTACATGCTGCTTATGTTCTATGTTCTACAAATGCATAATAAATGCATTATGAAGACATTATTGCATTATGAATGCATTATTAAGCATCACCAAAAGGTCAGTAAATATGAGTAACACATGATTCTCACGTTGTGCTGGGATGATCTTGACTTTTATCTCCTTAGTGGAGTTGGGCATGGTGTTCAGTGGCTTGTATTTCTTCTCCGCTAGAGGGACATCTGCCTGTGAGGTACTGCCAATGACACATTTTGAAAGTCACTAATGCTGCGTGGCCACTAGGTGGCATCTAACACTGAACTACAGTGGAATACAAGCGCGTAGAGAAGAGCTCTATAACTGGAAGTCTGTAGTGATGTAAGAATTTCATACACAGATATTTTCTTGAGCGGATTTTTATTCCGGTCTGCAGCCAATAACCTTTTTTCCAGGCGATTATACGAATAAGAGGCTACTTACCTAGGCCTCTTGAGCACAACAGGTTTTATGCTGTACTTGTCTCCTAGCTGGAGCACAGGTGGGGGTTTTTTGGCTGGTAATGGGCCTGGGGTGTCAACTTCCAAGCCTGACGGTAACAGACAGAAATTACAGCCAGCCCCCAGAAAGCCGAGGGATGGAAAGGAATTCTCCTATTTCTGACACAGTAAAATCTAAAAACATGAACTATGATAATATGACTATTATTCCTCATGCATTGTTATTGGTTGTGAGATCCTGGATAGGTTCATTTGTGAGAGACATGGCAGAAGCCCAGCACAGACCTGTAGATCTAAACTTGGCGTGACTGGGGGCGTGCGCTTTGGGCTTCTCCCTCTTCTTCTCCTCTTCTGGAACCTTCCCTATATCAGCCTTCACCTCCCCGCCTCGGGATTTCCCCTCCTCTTTCTTCCTCTTCTTATCTAAGAGCGGTACAGCTCTGTTACTCACCATCACCCGCACGGCGCCACATTAAAACGAGACCTCGACCCACAAGCAGCCCATGACCAAAAAATATAGTAGGGTGACGGGGAGGGTGAGAGGTGGAGATACAGTATTTACCTGATGGGGAAGTTCCACTGGAAGCCCCCACACTCTGGGAGCGGATTACTGCCATCCACCCGTCCACCAAGACCGTGGCCAGCTTCCTGAGCTCTGAAGGAGATGAGTCAGTCACCATCAGTGCACTCGGCCCACACTGTCGCACCTCGCTGGCTCGGGGAGACTTCAAACACACGCCTGACTCACCTTCCGTTTCCCCACCCTTGCTCAGCTGCTTGACCAGTTTAGCCGTGTTGTTCTGAAAGAGACGCCGGAAAAGGCAATGGTTTAACGCGTGGGGGGGGCGGGGTGCAAGCAAACTGGGCGTCTTATCCACACCGAATCTGCCGTTATCCGAAGCTTTTCACTTTATCAATCATGGCCTACTGCTCTTAGTGTGAAAATTAAAAATAATGCGAGCTGCACCGAAGGACCAGCATCGCTCCGTAAGCATACGCGGTCACATTTAGGTCACAAGCGGAGCGGCACCTGTTTCAGATGGTCGACCGTGAGAGGGAGCTTCTGTAACGTGAGCAGGATTAGCTGCAGCAAAGGGGTGTTGGTAGTTGACTTCGAGTAGGTCAGCCACCCATTCAGAAGCTTGTACCCCCCCACTCGGATAAACCTGAGGCGACATGAAGGGAATGCAAGTGTTTAACGGGTATGAGGGGGAATGCGAGCACCACTAAGCTCATGCAACAAGTCTAATCAAATCACTTTGTATATGGTTTGACACCTAGTACACACAAATGAATAAAAGACTTGTGTGCAAAGTCTCATAGTAGCAGCGATTAAGTAAACATAACAAAGATGAGACAATAGTGTATACAGAAAGTGGAAACAGCACTGGATTAATAAAGTGTGCAAACTGGAACAATAAATACAATGAATACAACAAACAACCCTATGGCCAATAGTGTGGATGGTGGATATGAACGGCAGGTTAATTGAATCTAATCAAATCTCTCTATGCCTGGAGAGCTACATGTAATTTTCATTAGGCTACACAGATGTTCTACCTTGTAAAGAGAGGACTTTATGAAAACTGACAGAACAATTCATACATATCTGTAGCTGATCTAACCTCTTTTTTAAAATGTAGATAAATATTATGTACGACCTTGAACAAGGTCATTAACCCCAAAAAATGCTGAAGCTGGCCGGATAAATGGCTAACCCTGTGATCAGACTGCAAGCTTCCTTCTCACCTGTACTTATACATAGGGTACCAGTCAAATGTCTGGACACATCTACTGTAAAACATTTGTTTTGCAAGAATATAACAACCCTATGCACGCCTTGGGGCTATGCAGCAGGTTTTATCTTATGAACAAGGAAGGAGGTGGAGGGCTGTGACAGATGATAGATCTTTAGATGATAAATCCTATAGAGTTGGACCAGACTGAAAAGCAGAAGGAAGGTAGTGAACTTGTGCCCGGAGCTTGTGGAAACTCCTTCAGGACAGTTGGAGAAGCATTCCAGGAAAGCTGGGTGAAAAAATGCTAAGAATGCTAAGAATCAAACCAGAAAGGGACTATTGTGGAGAGTCTACAATGAGACAAGTTTGAGATACTGAGCACTTCTCTTGGTTGTTGCATTATTCAATATGCATCACCTCATTGCTTCAAGGCAAATGCAATAAAAGCAGGTGTGTCCAGACGTTTGTTTGGTACTGTATATACCTCATAGAAGAAACAATATTGGGATTTTCGAAAACTAAAATCCTATGTACTTCTACTCATAGTTATACATATGACAAAGTATCATGTCATCATTTCTTTTCACTATAACATGTACAACATGTTTGCTTAGGTAATAAAGACACTTTCAATGAAAGAAAACAAAAGAGGAAAATGTGTACTCACCTGTTAAGGATATCATGAGATTTAGTCTGCAGTAAGATATTGAGGTACATACATCGACTGACCATCTTCTGGGATGCTTTCATTAAGCTGTAAATGAATAATTTCAATACTCTTACATATGCATGTTTTAGGTAGACAAAGAAGAATCATACCTGAAAAATAATTCTATAATTTCTTTGGGCCTTTCTATAACTCTCATTGATTTTGCTGTGTACTACACTACCCAGAAGTCATTGCAGCACAGCTGTCATGATTAACCATAGGAAAGTCAAACAGCTACGGGGTGGCGGGGGGGGTTCAGAGGCCTGCCCTACCCAAAAATCTTGGTGACTCCTTCCAGGCTGCGTAACTCCCCATCTTTCCCTAAGAAATTCTCCACCTCCTTTAATACTTCTCTGGGATCCACAGGGGCCATTCCTGAGAAACAAAGAGACAGGGGAAAAATTACACAACAATTACAAAAAGGACTAAACTCCCTGATTCTCTCAGCATTAATATTGTGATGCAAAAGCACCCTATTGAACAGGGCATCAACTCTAGACAATTATACAAAATCTCAGAATAGTCAGTGTTTGACTTGTACCATGAAATTACACAGAATTTCAGATTATCAAAAATAAATGGGCACAGTCATAAATGTTTGTCATGGCTTCCTACTTGGCAGTTGCCACATGACACATGGTAATTTCTCTTTTGATCTTTAGGTTCCTTCTATCAACCTTCATGTGTTCCATGACTGAGCAGAACCGTATTATATATATCAAAAGAGCTTCATAGTTAGATAGTGGAATCCAACTTAAAAGCAAGCGCCAGAATACGTTATGTACTTTATGACATTGTCACACATTTTTCTTTATTTTACAGAACACTTTCACTTTCAGGGATGATTCTGAATTAGTGTTCCAGAATAACGACATCTATTTTGCACCATAATTTTCAACTATTATCTTCCTTTGGAGATGTCACTGTTAATATCATTTCCATTTAGACTTCACTGCAGAAAATAAAACTGGCCAATACCAATAATTAGCTCTTGTGTTTGGAAAGTAGATGAATTGGGATAAACCAACTTCCATACATATTATACATATAAATGCTATTTCAAATAGAGTTATGGTATCGAACATGTGAAAATCTAACTTGTGAAGAACTGCAAAAAAGAAGGCAAGTTATATATGTATATATAACTTTGAATAAGAATTTAATTTTCCACAGCTAAGTTATAGATCCCAATTTTAAAAGCAAAAAAAGTTGTCAGCAAGCAATTAGCAATGGAAATAAAGTAAACTGCATTCCAAAAAGGATAAAATGTATCTCTAATAACATCCTGCTGACAATTATGTTAGACATACCTGTATAACAAAAATAATTTAAAACACCCCAGTAACTACTTCAAGAAAATCACAAACCAATAAGTTGACAGAAGTATCTTAAATAAACAAACTTGTAATTTGTCTTGATATTGCAAATTGTTTCATAAATTTTATTGTACAAAGGCATTGCAATGTTTTTTAACTCGATACTGCCCTCTATAGGTACAGACTATATTTCAGAAAAGAAAACACTTTTGTTATCTTGTTCCATTCAGTGAAATGTATAATTAATTGTAGGATTTTGTTGAAGCCTCTTCCATTACATTAAAATTAAGTGGAACAATTGTTTAAACTATTCGAATTTTCATCTAAATTACATGGCAATAGCACATTGCATATATATTGTGGATATATATTGTGAGATTAACTGATTTAAGAGAACTGGGTTAACTGTAATGATTTAATAATTACTGTTACTCACTATAAGTGAAACTCATCATCTGCTTCTTTGTATAAACCACTAACACTGATTTTTAAGACAGCACATATTTGATTTTAATACTGAGGCATTCATCAGCTACCATCGTAAAAAAAGGTAATTAACCACAGATATAAAACAACATTCTTGTCAAGAATCTGTAATTCATCTTTGACTGTGCATCTATTGATCACTTATTCTTTCAAATTATGAATAGAATTTTAACTAATACAAAAGATTTACTAAAGAATCATGTATACAAACTGTCACTCCCAATGTTTATCACATTACACTTATATCAGTACTCTACATACTTTATTTTTCATTATATCTTTACCAGTAAAGTAATGAAACTTGCATAACATGTCATCCAAAAGAAAACAATAGAATGTCAAAAGGGGAGCATTAACCATTCTGACTCTTAAGGTGGTTCCCATTCTCCCAGAATGACATTTAACCACAATACAGTATAAAATTAAATTATTAATCATGTTCAAACTGAGACATTTTACAATAGTGTGAGACAATGAAAAATACTGTACAGTTCTACCAATAGATAATTTCCATTTAGACACATAGGCAAAACAAGTCTGCAGATTTTCACGCAGCCGCCTGAATGCCTATAAAGCTGAATGTATACATTCAACCTTTCTGGGTTATTTGTCATGACCTTTAGTCACGGATGTCTGGTAATCTGATGTATAAACTACCTTATAAATTCTTTCTAAAGCTCTGTTAAGTTTTACTTCACTAATAAACACACTGCACAACTTTGTGTGTAATACACATTATTTTTTGTCAAATTCCAAACTAAAGCTTCACATTAATACGCACAATCGTTTCTCTGCAAAAAAAGGGCCTCGTTTTAGTAGTTTAAAACGAGGGGGGAAAAGTCTGGAGGCCAAAAAAAAAAAAATTCAGCATAAATCTGCTGAGTATAACCGAGGCGCAGTGGCCTCATTTGGTTTCCTGAGAGTGAGAAGGAAAGTCTTCGCCATTGTCATCAAGGCGCCTTGGTAAACATTCATAAACATTCACTACGCTGCTTGCTAATATCCAGCGTTATATAATCAAAATGCAAGGGCGTAAATCTTAATCTTCTTTTTTTGCAAATCGGCCCATTTTCAGTGTTCTCTTCAGCGCCGCGCACAAATGGTGCCGCTATCCGCCCGTCATCTTTGTCTCCGCGCGGCCGCCTCCTTCTCTCCCGCCCGAGATAAAACAACAGCTCGGCCGCCATCTTGTCTCTGTCTCACGCTTCCGAACAAATAAAACTACCGTCCCGTAATGAAAATCCCACATTTTATCCGCGGCGCTACGAGTTTGCAATCTTTATCACCAGATTGCAGTTTCTGCCGTACGGTTAAGTTTTAAGTTTATTCGATTTCGGCTGGCGACGACACAGCTAACGCCGGCTAGCCAGCGGGATTGCGTGCAGATTAATAATAGCTGGCATTCAACCCCCACTTCTCTATTCGCCATAGAGGAATCCATAGGCTCGTCGGTAAAAGCAGCATTGTATATTTATATTGTACTGTCCATGGATCTGGCGGGGGAAAGATTCAGAGATTTGACGAAAAAATATATATTATGCCAAGTCCTACCTTAATGTGAGGCAATCTTTATGGGGAGATTGCTTATATTTTTATATATTCACACACTCAGACACACACATATATAGCCAGGATGCTAGTTAATGCCTATTTACTGTTTGGTAACTCGTCTCACACACAAAGACGCCGAGGTTTTTATACTCCAAGCGACTAGCCCCCGACGTCTTTATCGTGTGAGCTCATAAATAACTTTAACCGATGGCCACAATAGCCCTTATTAATCGAGACTGCAAAATGCACAGCGACTGGCTAGCTACATTTATCAAGCCAATATTTCAGGTTAGCTAGCTTGCTATGTTTCATAGCAATTCCATTTTAAACAAATTGTGGCCGGTGCATAATTTAAATGTCTTTGAAAAATCGACACTTACTATCAGTATCTCCTTTCAGCGCCTCTGGTAAAATGGTTTGTGCTTAAAAGCAACAAATCAGTTGACACAACAGCCTAATTAAATAATCTCATGATTAGTTAACCAGCTATCTCAAATATATAGGACTTCAAATTGGCGTTTTGGCCATTTATGGGCGGGCTTTTGATAGAGGCAAAGCTTTTTCCCTCGGGAACAAAAGGTGGAGACAAAAAAACATCAATCGTCCGTTAATTGATAGAGCAAAAAAAATCAGGTCGTTTTTGGCATTTCTCTTCAAAATCCTCGACGATCAATCTTCACTGGAAGGAATGAGACCTGCAATCGAGTGGGGAAAAATAAGTACAAATTAGCGACTAATGCACTGATAATACATACAAACCGGCAGAATGTCATGTGGGTATGTTTCTTTGATGGGAAGGCTTATTATTTTCAAATGCGCAATGATATTTTCCCCCGTTTTTTCCTGCAGCACTGAGGATGAACTCCAGCACCATACTCACCTTTACATAAATCCTGGAATGAGGCTGTGAAGGAGGGCGATCTGCTTATATAGTCCGTGACGCGTTTGACGTCCGACACGTGGGATTTCTGGGACTTGCGGAGTAACTGTTCCTGCTGCGCTCCTATTTAATGGCGCCCGGAACTAATGGCGTCCTTCATGTTTTACCCTCGATCTTACGGTCCACATTATTCTTATATGCACTATTTATATTATTCTTTAATATATATTAATATATTCACCCATCCACCGGTCTTCTCATTGTTTATACTGGATAGGATCACGAGTTAATGTATTTATTACTTTAATAAACGTTAAACTAGTGCTTAGTGTTACGGTTTGTTGCACCGTTGGGTGTGTTCTTGCACTGTTAACTGGTATCTTGAGCCATCTTGGCGCAAGATTTCATTAAATTTGCTGCTTCGGCGTTGGTCAGTAACTGAAATCATATCAGTTGAATCTACCTTAAATGCGGTTCTTAATTCCGCGTGTTGCATGACATGATTGGTCAAAAGCAGTGCATTCGCGCAGTTCTGGAAAAAAAGCCCTAATAAGGCTAACGAAATCTTAACTACATATGGTTGAGAGTAGAATTAAATAAGTTAAAACAATTGCAGTGTAGGAGGCATTGGAGTGTCATTTTATTTGAACATCATAAATCTTCTGGTGGGGGTGGCATGGTAACACATCCAGGACTGGGGGTCTCCACTGGGCCTTCCCCTTTTCTCCCACAGCTCAAAGACATGCTTTTTGCACATGTATGCCAGTTCTGTGCTGCCTGGGATGAGCTCCAGGTGACCCTGAACAGGATGCTTGGTTAGAAGATAACTGGAAAAATGGTTGTACCATAATTCTACCCGAAGTTGTAGTCATGTTGTTGAATAAGCCATGATTTTTTTTACCATATTTTTATATTATTTCTCAAAATATCACTAAAGTGAAAACAGCTGAGGTACAGTCTACTATAAATGCTATTGTATGTAAGAGTTCCTTGTTTTTGTGGTCAGGATAACCCATGGTTTTCCCCCGCCTTACATTATTTTGGGTATGTTCCCCTGAGGTGAGCTAATGGCTATCTAAAATGAAAAGTGAGGTCAGTATTAACTCAAAAAAGTGTGTGTTTTTGGGCCTGTGTAATCTTGATTAAACATCTCTGAATTAATTAAAAATGTGTTCAAGCATACAAGTATGGTTTTGTTGTCTTGATTTGAGTGGGACCTCTTAGATCAAGCTCTTTTGGTAATTTGTAGATCTACAGATGTTATAAATATAGATGCAACTTCTTAAAAAGTTATCGATACTACACAAAGTACATTTTCATTATTTAAGCAAGAGTGAATTTGTTTTTTAAATTATTGTTATATACTATAGTTGGGAAGGTACAGTGGATAACATCATGGCTACTCATCTTTCTGGGTAAGAGCTCATATCTTGTACTGGGTGTATATTAAATTTGCATGTTCTTGTGTCTAGGTGAACACATGAATTCAAGTGAACTGGTGAATCTAAATTGTCCAAAACTTGTGAGCGTGGACTAACATCCCATCCAGAGTGTCCCCTGCCTTATGTTTTTCTTGGGAAATCCCAAAGCTCACCATGGCCCTGTTCTAAATAAAAGCAATTTGGACAACATGAAGGGTGAGTAATAGTCTAGTATTTTTTTCTATATTTAAACACTGAATGACTTATGTGCAAAAAATACGCTGACTGGCCTTGCTACAGGTACACCTTGCTAACTCCAGGTTGGATCCTTTATTGCCTTCAGAACTGCCTTATTTCTTAATGGCATCGATCAAACAAGTTATTTGGAGAATTCCTCAGAGACTCTGGTCCATGCTGAGACAACAGCATCACACAGTTGCTTCAGATCTGTCAGCTGCACCTTCATGATACGAATCTGAGAATCTCCCGTTCCACCACATCCCACAACTGCTCTACTGGATTGAGATCTGGTGACTGTAGAGGCCATTTGAGTACAGGGAACTCGTCATGTTCAAGAAACCAGTTTGACATGAGTGTTGTTGTGCGTTTACCTAAATACTACTCCTACTGTAAAAAAAAAATAAAAAATAAGCCCTTTTTCTCAGCCTGAACATAGTTACTGTGTTTTGCCTTTGGGGGGCAGTATAGTCACGGGCAGTATTCTCATTGCATGACAGAATCTACATCAATTTTGAAAATATTACTCTATCATTGTATTCACATCCATGTTTATTGTGCATGTTTAATCATGAATAAACTTTACACATATACTGCCATGTTTAAAAATCATTAAAACTTTTCAGTAGGCAAAACTTCTAATCGCTAACCTAGTACAGACTACACTACCTTATCCATAACTGTAATGGTGAACTGTTTGAAATGTATTCATTAAGGCTTTATTTTAGTAATACATCATGAATAATTCTATAAGTACCACATATATACTTGCATGTAGTCTTATCCTAGTCTCCTGTAAGTTGGTTCACTCGCCACTTTCACTTATGTGTAACTCCTCTAATCCACCCACATGCATCATGGAAATGTCTTGACAGTTGTTTGCTTACAACATATGGACAGAATACATTTTGTAATAAGAGCTCGTTCAAAACTTGCGTACTTTGTCAATAAGCCTTCACTCTAGCATATTAGATTCTTCACGTCGTACTGCGATGTGACAAAAAGCAAGATGTATTCAGGTTAGCCAGTAATGCCAATACATAGAATACATACTCCAATCCCTAAATTACATTGTATATTATTACCAAGGTGCTTGAAAGAAATCACAAGAATGGATTTATACTGCACAGGATTCATGTAGGTTTCCGTGGTTCCAGTTATGTCCATGGATAAGCAGCAAGGGCAGAATAAATGCTAAATGTATTTATTTACCTAAGAACACAACTTTCTTAAGGTGCCTTTCACTTATAAACTCTAGGTAATTTATTTGTACATGTTGGTGGGATACAACTATATGGATATAGTACTCTAAGTAAGGTTGCATATATAATCTGTTAAATGGGACTGAATTAATAATCAAATATCAGTGCATTAATTGGCAAACGTTTTAATTTTAAACAACCACTGGACAAAAACAAAGGGTGATTTAGGATGGAAATGTTTCTAAATCAAAATCGTTTGACACCATATAACTGCATAATCACTCTAACCTCAACAAAAAATAAATATTTAACATAGCTTGTTGTCATTTCACCAAGCCAGATATCCTAGTTAGGACACATAAAAGGCTTACAACCAGAAAGTCAAGGTGACAGAGCAAAAATATGATATCATTACTGCCGTTGTCTCCATATGTATCCCTATTATCATTGCCACAACCTTTTATTGCCTTGTCGCTCTTCGAATGTTCATTCAAACATAAAATAAATCACAAAATAGAGCATTTGCAAAGCTGAAAAGCATACAGAAATGTCTAGAAAGAATCATCATTTGCAGATCAAGGATGATGTCTTGGGAAGGGATGAAAGTAGCTTTTCAAGGTTCCTGTACTCAGTTAATAAAAGGATGGACCAATGATGGACTTTTCAATATGCCCACAGGTTCAGGCAAAGCTAAAGCTCAGTTTAAGTGGGATCATCAAGTCAAAATGCAAGCCTTGTAAACCAAAAATGCTGCATGGATAACTGACAGCATTCTCCATACAACCTGGGTTTAGTTTCTGATACCTCAAAACCAATCAAAGCAGAAGGAAAAACTTGCAAGGTACATTTGCTCAACAGCAAAATGTCACTGCTCAAACACCTCTCCCATGTATGCCAACCAATGACATTAAGAGTCCAGTGAAAAAGCCTTTTGTGTGTTGGGGAATCGCTGGGCGCTGTAGTCTGGGTCCTCCCTTACTCGTTTACTCACATCACGTTTCACCTAAGAGAGAAGCAAAAGTCTGTTAGGAAATTCCCACAGCATAACATTGGGAAACCTGGATATTGATAAGCTTTCAATAGTCAGTCATCGGACATTACCTGTTCCATATATTTGTCTTGAAGGTCAGAGCTTTCTAGCTCCCCCCGAAGGATCTCTGGGGCAGTGACTGGCTTGGCTCCCACTGACTTTGCTGCCTGACTTACGGCTTCGGCAAGAGAGACGTGGAGCCCATCGCCCTGTGCCGTCTCAGAAAAAGGGAGCAGGACCTTTGAAACGACCTTGTACAACACCTTGGGAACACAAACTTCATTGACGAGCAATTATACCACATGTACAAAAATCACGGGGGGGTGGGTACATTCATTGGGATACACAGAATTCTATTATTCCGGGTGTTACCTTCCTACGTTTGGCTGGCATCCCATGTAAGTAGGCATCTGAGAGGGGGGGCTGGGCTTTTATCTTCCTCTGGGACACAATGTCCTGTCGGATAATGGGCACCCACTCCTAAAAGAGCCAGGAGGACAAACGGCGGTATACCAGGTGTGCCGGGATGACATCATATCGAAAAGGGGCGTCTCAATGAAAGGGAGGAGAAGCTGGAACGAGGAATGTGAACTTGCAGAGCAGAGATGCTGCCAGATGGTCAGCGGACAGGGAGGAGTCGTACGACGACAGCAAAGCTCCGGTCCTTACAGGAGGAACCGCCGCGGCCCAGGCCTCTCCCTCTTCCGTCATCTCGCTGACCTCTCCGCCAGCAACTCCCGGCAAAGCACCTTCCATCCCGATGGCCCCCCCGGGCCGGACGGCCGCCTCAGTCCTGCAGTCCCGCGGTGACGTCATGGCCTCCTCAGCGGTGGTGGCAGGGGTGGGGGAGCGACCCTCCTGCATCTAGTCAGACGGAAGTTGCATAAGCTACAGACAGGAAAATACACCTAAAGCAGACGCAGGTATGTACTCACATCCACAGGCCTGGATGCTTGCTGCATCTCGGATTCCTCCCTGTCCTCTGACATATCCTGCGGAGCAGAACGGGTCGGCGTCACTCGCTATAATGGTGAGTCTAACAGGTTTTACCTGTCCGCAGGCGTACACGCTGGGAAATACCCAGCCTTGCGTGTGCACGCTTGTCCGACGTGAATCAAAAACCTGCGTGCGGATGACATAATGCAGGATCTGCTCTTCTGTGACTGGAATGTGCTCCAGGATGACCTGCAGCCTCATGGACATCATGCTGGTCAGCCAGTTGACTAAACTGGGGTTCACCTCCGTGGACATGCTTCGCTGCAAGAAGAGCAGAGATGGGGGAGAGTCTGACAGGCTGGAGCATGATGTCATCAACACCACAGAGAGGGAAAATGTTCTCGGAGCAAGACCTAATCCACATACTATGGACTATTTCATGACCCCAACACTGAACATTTGATCATAACCACCTCTATATGACTGACTCCCTAAATGTACCCAATAAAAGCACCATTATAAAACCAGATTTAGCAGCATTTATCCAACAACCAGAAGGACCAAAGTCAACAAAGAGGACATAGGTAGGCGGCAGAGTGGCCAATGTCTTTTCCACTAACTATGCGATGGTTGATGACGTCAGTGAGCGCCATCTGCTCCCCCCGCAGACAGTAGAGGTTGAGGGCCAGACACTCAAAGAGGACCTGGTTGCACATCAACAGCAAGCGGCTCCCAAAGGAATCATCTGCAGGGACGAGAAGGTTGACGGCGGACGGAGCGGTGAGCTGGACGGGCTGTCTCGCAATCCGACGGGATGAAGACCGCATTCATGCAGCCATATCCCTTTCTGCATAATCGAAAATGACTCCAAGTACTGACTCAGGAACTTAGGCATGCACCAGGAATCGCCAAGATACAGAAAACCAGCAATGTGATGCAGGTTTCAATTTCCGTGGTTAGCTAGGCAAAGGGTGGGGCGCTTTAAAATAGAAGGCTGATGAGCAGGCTAAAATTTCCCCATTAATCATTAACGCTAGACTTTTACCTGAAACACCTAAGTTTGGGTCATTTTTGAATTACCTCACTACAGAGATTAAAAGCGAAGAGCATGAGTGAAAAGGTGCTGGGAACTGTGATACAGTGGTAATAAATAAACGCACCTCAGGGGCCACATATAAAATCCCACACTCACCATTGCAGCGCAACACGTGCGTGGCGATTTGTGTGAGCTGCCGTGTGAGGAAGGACAGGTTGGTCTGAGTGATGTCCACACCTTCTAGCACCGCTGCCGAAGACTGACAAGGAAATGGGGGGGTGATTAAAGCTTGACTGGTGGAACCGAATTTAGCGTGCTGCAGAGAGAGACGACCGCGGCACTCACAAAGGTCTCTGTGATGTACTCATCAAGCCCATTGATAAGCTCTTCGGCTGCTGCCTGCACGCATGAAATAAGAAAATCAATTTGTGTCCAACTTCATATACAGTACCAGTGAAAATCTGGACACATCTACTGTAAATCATTTGCCTTGGTAACCATTAGCACACCTTGAGATTATGCAGCAAGTATTATCTTGTGAATAAGGAAAGAGATGGAGGGCTGTGACGGATGAGCTGCCCCCCCACATTCCCCCCCCCCAACCTAAACCCTACAGAGCTGGTGTGGGATGAGTTGGATCGACATGCAATAGCAAGGTAGCCATCTTGTCCTTAGAAGTTATGGAAAGCTGTTCAGGACTGTTGGAGAAGCGTTCCAATTGGCTACATCTGATAGCAGGTTGAAAAAAATGCCAAGAGTCTTTAATGCTGTCATCAAAGCAAAGGGGGTTATTTTGAAGAACCTAAATTTTAGAAAATTGAGATATTGAACACATCTCTTGGTCGTTGGAGTATATGATAGATTACTTCATTGCCTCAAGGCCCTTTACCTCAAGGCAGAATAGAGACAAATGCATTAAAAGCAAGTATATCCAGACTTTTGACTGATGCTGTGCACTAATAGGAAACAGTCTGTTTATAATGCTGCGTGCACAGAGTACCGGTGAAAGAGTAGACCGTTTTGTGTTGTGTGTAGACCATGTTGTGTTGTGAAAATTGCTGGGTGTGTGTAAGATCACAGTAACACCACGGTTCTGCTCTTCTCATGTCGCGGGGGTCCAGAGTGGTGCTCACAGAGATGTTGGCGTCGGTGGGCTCCCTCCCGCGCAGGTAGTGCTCTGTAAAAAACTGGGAAAGCTGGGGCTGAATGCGGCTCAGGGGCTGGTGCTGGCCATGCAACAGCAGCACCATGTCCATCATGGTGAAGTTCTGCCAGACCAGGGACAGCAGATCTACAAAGAAGCCTACAGAGGTGTGGAGAGACAAAGCCACATACCCAATGACACAACAGGCAGGGGATGGAATTTGAGATAGAGAAGAAAGAAAATAGCATGTTCCCCCCCCCCCACCCCCCATTGATAGTGGTTTCAGTCTTTTTAAAGAAACTGTGACTCAGTACCATGTGGAATACACACAGAGTGAGGTAGATGGACACTCGATCTCAAACAGGTTACGTCAAACGACAGAAACAAGGGAGAAATTGTAAGGAGCGCTCTCTTAAAGAATACCTGTGGCATCTCCTGTGCTGGGTGCAAATAAGTTTTCTGTCTGGGACACCCTCTGGATAAACTGGGCGATGGTTTCAGTATTGTTCTGGGAAGCCCCGAGAGAGCCCATCATGGTGGACAGCACTCCCTGTACAATGCCAGTGAAGAGCTCTGGGTTCAGCGTGTCTCCTGGGGCTCCCAGGGTGGGGCCAGGGGTAGGGTCAGAGGGGGGAGCAGGGGTGGTGCCCAGGGTGGGGGCTGGGGCAGTGCTGGCAGAAGGGGTTTGTTGACCGCTGTGAGGCTGCGGGAAGACTGGCTGGCTGGCCTGGAAAAAGAAGAGAGAAATCAAAGGTGTGATAAAATGCTATTCAGCGCCAGTCAAAAATTTGGATGCACTAAGCCAAGTGTCTCATGACATGACCTGGCCACCTGACCTAACCACAGTAGGAACGGTTTTGGAAGAGTCGGACCAGAAAGTGAAGGAAAAGCCACCAACGCATGCTGAGCATGTATGCAGGAGCTCCATCAGGACGGCTGTTCACATCCCTGGAGCAACTGGAGTTAAGGGCCTTGCTCAATGGATCTGTGTCCCAACCCATTGAGCTGCCCTACCTCCCCAACATTTTTTTAAAATATTTTTTTGTCAGTGCATAATTCACAAACGCTACTTTATAATTTTGATGACTTTATAATAATTCTACAATGTAGAATTTTAGAATTTTGACTAATGCTGTACTATATGTAAAAATTTGGAAATTGACTCATTGATACTAAGTTTGTTCATGGTCTGAGGTATTTCGATTGCCAAGCTGAGTCTATGCCACATCCATAAGGCTGGGGTTTCCCCAGGCTATATTTCATCAGTTTATTTCCTGTTTCAGGCCCTTCATTCTCATACCAAGAGGTTTAGTGTCTAAATTTGTTTGTCTGAGGTTCATTGCGTAATTTGGCTGCAAATTTCCACCTAAAACTATCCTTTTTGATTTTAGAATCAACCTTTCAGCAAAATACTTGTTAGACTAAGGCAGGGGCGTCAAACTCCAGTCCTGGGGAGGCGAAGTCCTGTGTAGCTTAGTTCTTTCCTGTGTGGTAATTCAGGTGTGTTAAATGAGTGGAAAACCAAAAATGAGCAGGGCTCCGGCCCCCCAAGACTGGAGTTTGACACCCGTGGACTAAGGTCTCGAGGCTTGTGCCATCTTCAGTGTAATGCAGGAAACGGGATCCACACTGACCTGAATGAAGTCGGTGACTCCCTGTATGAAGGAAGGGATCCCAGGCATGGTGACGGTGATGGACGGTGGCATCCCAGAGCCGGCGGCTGCCGCCCCGCCTAGCACAGACCCCAGCAGCTGGGCCAGGTTACCCTCGGGGGGGGTTGCTGCCTGGGGCGGGGCCGAGCCGTCCGGGCCTGGGCTGGGGGCGGCTGCGCCGGCCGACGCTTGGTGCAAAGTGTCAGAGGAATATGTTTGCGGGGGGGCAGAGGTAGTGGGAGCAGAGGAGGAGGACGTGGAAAAAGAAAAGGAATGGGTTGAAGAGGCAGTGGAGGTGTGATTTGCTGGAAAGAAACAAACACGACAGAATATCAGTTTGACATCCTGAATATAATCACACAAAAAAATCACTTATAAAGAATATATTGATAGTAACTTATTAAAAACAAAGTGAAAGTGCACCATATCCTTTAGATGCCTAAACATAACATGAAATATGTGAAATATTTAAGCCTTGCACCAGATTCACTGCTGTGAATCCAGCAACAGACAAGAGAGAAAAGCATAAATAGCACTACAGAGATGTACCTACCGATGTGAACAGGCATCAGCAGCTGGCCCACCAGGCCATTGATCATCTGGAGAGAGATGAAGAAGGTGACACTGCAGCACAGCTAAGGAGGAAGACTAAGCTGCATTATGCAGCACTCACCAGCAGATGGCACAAGGGCACACGAGAGGCTGTGATCTTATATACTAAATAGCTTCCTGTAAGTCCGGATGGCTGTGTTTTACTATATCAGAAAGCCAGCTTATCTTGGTCAAACAGCTTTAATGCGTGTTAAAGGTGAGTCAGTCGCTGCAAACATTTTTAAGGACAGTGATGAAATAGGGCTGCGTCTGTTATAGTGCCATTACGAAACACCACCAAGTGACTAATCCGTTGCGTGTCATATGTGTACAGGCTCTCTGCATGAGATTCCAAAAATGATGTGTTACTATTATCACAGTATTACATGGCTGCTTATATCAGTACAGCACAGTTTTCAGCCACTGATAAGAGGAATGAGAGCACTACAGGAGATCACATTGTCATAAGCTGTCCCTACGGGGCCATTAATCAATACAACAGCATTTAATAAGACTGTATTGACCACATCAGCAAGATACGTTCAGCGAAGCCCAACACAGTCTCAAAAGTGCACTTCCTAAAGCACCAGGAACTTTAAGCCCGACATAAAACCAGCAGTGTGTGTGTTCATGGCAGCGTTTTAGTCAGGAAGGAGCCGAATTCCCCTTCCGGTGACCAGGGAACGCCTGTATGACTCATCCCTCAAGCAAAACCCACAAATAAGAAAGACCACGACCAAAAAAAACTATTACTGAAATCAAATTAAGTACATCAAATAGACAAATTTATTTTAATCCGGATTTATCTCACAAACCAGGCGCGACTGATGACGCCAGTGGTACCGAAGACAGCGATATGACAGCTGACCAAAGGCATGCTTCGACAGTAAAGGGCACTACACCTGTACAGGCTGCTGGCCCCCAGCGGGGGGAACCGTTGCCCTTACATTGATAGTGGCTCCTCTGCTCCCGACGCTGGGCTGCGTGTTCATGGGGGAGAAGGGCTGGGTTATTACTACCCTGGCTTGGGGTGCATTGGGGGCAGTCTCTCCAGCACTCACACTGGAGCCCTGGGTCGCCTGCTGCCCCCCGGAGGCAGCAGCCGCCATCGCCACAGCCTGCTGCGTGACCTGGTTCACGATCGCCTGCATGAACTCGGGCGGGAGGCCAGGGATGAGAGGAGGGGCCGTGTTCCCTGGAGAGAAGGTAAAGGAGGCGGACTCACAAATGGCATTAATGACAGGTAATACTGCCGCCATAGCTGGCGATGTGGATCTTTTAACCAGCTGCACATAAGAGGCAGAGCTGCGATCTAGCAACCTTCAGGAACAGAATTCAAAGTAGCCTGGCTATGAGGGTTTATTGGCGCAATGCTGTGCAACACCCCATAGGGGCGGGGATGCAAAAGCTGATCCCGACTCACCTGTCTGTCCAGCTCCACCAGCTGTCTGCTGTCCTGAAGCCTGAGGTGCAGCAGAGTCTATGTAAATACACATAAAAAAAAAACAGGGTGAGTAAAGTGTCAAAAACATAAACAACGACAAGACACACAGGTCAGGGAGGAGACGCACCGTCCAGGTTCATTTGCATCAGCACCACTGGCTCCCTTGTCTGATGACTGATTCGAATAACCCTCGGCCCCGTCTGTCCTTGTGCCGGCTGACTGGCAGAAGCGGGCTGCGGTGCCGGGACCTGTCCATTTTCCGCTTGCTCTGATTGGCCTGCGGCCGGAGTGGGAGGGGTCTGGGCTTCAGGGGCCTGCCTGCCATTAGTGGTCATAGTCACTGTCGCTCCCATGTTCATCTGCCGGATGATTTAGCGGCACACCAAAACTTACAATGAAAACCCCTCTGCTGAGACCAATGCATTTAACTGGAACTCTCGGGTTATAGGTTCATTTCTATAGTGCTATTAAATAAACTCAATGGTGGCCCACCGGAATGGGGATGTGGGACATCCCTCCAGGGAGCATCACCGGGGAGGTGTAGTGGGATATGGGCCGGATCACGTGCAGGTGACGAGGGGGAGGGGCCAGAAGGTTGCAGCGTAGGTCGCTGAGGGCGACGAGCGCGTTGCCTAGGGGACGGAGAGCCTCCCCCACCAGATTCAAAACCCGCTGGTCTTCTTCTCTTTCCTGTACCTGAGAGAGGACCACCCTGAGACCAATGAACAGCACTGGCAACAGGAAACTGGCGCTAACCAAGAAAAACGGTTATTTCCCGGAATCCATTATTTCGAGAGCGTGGGAAAAACACATTCTCAGAAACTACAAAATAAACCCAAAACAACGTAATAAGACACCATTAGCACCACAAATAGAAACCTATAGTTACACAGCAGTCAGTGAACAGTTTAATGTATTAACGGACCTTTACTGCGGGGCAAATATGTCATTATTAACAAGATGCGAACTAATCTTGCTTTATATTCATCATAACCTTTTTGTTAGTTAGCCAACTATCCGTTGACGTTAACATCAAAATTAGTAATACGAAGTAATGTGTAAAAACAACCATCATGAATGGAAATCAGTAACGCGCCAATAAGGAAATTCCCAGCTGATTCTGATAGCGGATTATTTGGAAAACTTACACCAGTACCAGTACTGATTGTTTTGTTTAAATAAGTTTAAAGGCACAATTCAGCCAAATAAAGATAGATATATTTTTGGAATGTAATTTATTATATATATAATTTTATATAAGATGTAAAGAGTTATAATATTTGTGTAATTAAAACCAATCAGAGACGTGAAGCCTGCCCACTTACATTGTTATTGTAGTCGGCGGCGGTGGCAGCCCCCAGGATGGAGTGTGCTCTCTGAACGAAGGGCTGCAGCCTGTCTTCCACCCTCCTCAGCTCCACCAGTATATCCAACAGCTCCAGGGGACTGGGGTGGCTATATGGAAAAGGGGAGAAACCACACGTGTTTTCAGATCCAGCTCAGTATCCATAACGCGCAAAACAAGCTTCATAATTAATAAGTAACAGTTTTACTTGGGTCCCGAGGAGGGGGGTCCGTCAGTCTGAGTGGATGTCGAGGAAGAAGAGGGTGGAGGTGGAGTGGGGGAGGCGGGCTGGGCCTGGGGCGCGGTGGCGGAGGAGGAAGAGGAGGCGGCGGCAGCAGCGGAGTCTTGTGGAGATGATGTTCCGCCGGCCTGGTCCTGCATCATGTGTCAGAGGGGAGAGACACGGCACAGAACAGCCGGTGACCGTCCGTAACACCATCCCAGCCGTCATACACAAAAGCAGAGGGAGAGGACTTCACTTCAGACTGGAACCACTGAGGTTCACACGCATCACCAGATGCTATGCTCTTCGGCGCTACCTCCAGCCGGAGGATGAAGGAGTCCACGTCCCGCAGCAGGTTCTCCGCCAGCAGCAGCCGCAGTCTGGGCTCGCTCTGCATCGCCTGGTCCACGCTGACGTGCACGTCCACAGAACCGCCGCCCTGAGACAGAAGGGAAGGGGGCCGTCAGCAGCTATTGCCGCTCCATGGGAGCCGGCCTGCCCAGACCCCCGCATGCTTACAGGTGCGTTGGTGACGACGCGCGCGTTTCTCCCGCTCTCCCCCAGGCCCGACAGCACCTGCTGGACTGACATCTAAGAGAGAAACACAGATGGAGGGAGACTGCCATCATTGGTCATATTTACTGACTGTCCGGACGGAACACATCACGGTACGTTGGTACAATTAGCCCAAGAACCCAATTAAATCCATGTGCTTTCACCCTTCTGGCAAGACACATAACGATAAGCATGGAGAGAGAAAAACTGATGAAGGCCGGAAATGTGAGGTAAGACAGAATTCACCTGGATCTGCTGGGGATCCACAACGTTCACAGGCAAGTTGAAAGTCCCCAGCATGACATAGCTGTTGGCGTTACGGTCGTGCGACGGCGCGTGTGATGCACCCTGGGAGGTGGCGGAGGAGGAATGGGGAGGCGGGACCGACCCCTCTGTGCCGCCGGCCCCCGTCCCCGGCTGCGTCGTCTGTGGGGGGGCCCTCTCCACCAAGTGGATGACTTTGCCTTCCACATCTGAGAGGAGGGCGGACGGATGAAGATGAGGAAAGCTTGAGTCTACATGCTACCTGGTCACCTTGCCGTAGGGTCAGTGTAGCAGTAGGAGAATAATGTACAGTGTAGCAGCCATTTGTAGCTGTCAGCTCCTGTATGGCCGTGAGGAAACAATAACGGCAGGAACGAGCTGTTGCCGGGACGGTGCCCACTCTCTGGACGAAAGGGCCCCACCCAAATAGCCAAAATCCAAGTAAAACTAGCATAACAATCAAAAATGTGAAAAAGCACAGCACTATTCTATGGAACACAAAGTAGGAAATTAGAAGTATGTCATTTTCAAATTTAAATGTGACATTGTTTCAAGTTTTGGTTATGTGCGACAATAATAGGAAAGGCCTTTTATGTCTGAGACTGACAACACACTTTAAGGCAAGGCATTTTCTTCCATAGCTACATACAAGTACAGTAGGTGTATTTAAATGTTGACACCGTGATGAGTTTAAAAAAGGAAAAGCAAACAATAGGTGTTTCTCGCCCCGGTGATCCATGTTGAGGGTGTTTTTCTGCTAATACTGAGTCAGTTTTTCCTATCGCGGAGATTCACACACCCAGAAGGGGAGGAAAATGCTAAATGCAAAGTAAAGCATCCCTCTGTAATGCTAAACTGAGACACTGCAGCCCATAGGGTTGGAATGCACGCCCACGTCACAATGTCAGAAGTGATTAATAGAATATACAGTGCTTGCATTCTGCCTAGAACACGGGGAAATGAAAAAGTATAACCAATGGAACATCAAAAAGAAAATGTTTAATTACACGTTACAAAATTGCAGAGGGTCAACCACCTACAGAAACTTTCTTGTTCAACCAGAGGAGATACAATAATAACGGGAGAGGAGGCATAATACTCACTGTAGTCCGTCAGTGTCTTCTCATCCTGCAATACCCTGCCCTGATAGATGAGCCTCTGCTTGTCCACAGGAATCCCAACAGACTCAGAGATGTGTTCCTTAAACTGCTTCACCGTCAGCTGACAGGAGGGAATCAATCAGGACAATGCATCATGGGAATTTCAGGTACAAAGCCCCGGACAAAGCACCCATGCTTCTGTAGTCAGGAAGGAGAGAAGAGCTTGGAAGCTCATAAACAAAACAGTAAACAATTTCTCCCACAAGAGTATAATTATAAATACTACGGGTGATTGTATTTGCATTAATTATGAACAGTGGAACTGGAAACTGCTGCAGTATTTTAATATTATGTCATGTTTTCGTGCCTCTCCTGCATCTGATGACAGCGATTTATATACACCCCTTTTCAGTGTTTTTCATCACACCTGCAAAGCAGGAATTACTGTAGATGTAACATGGTACAATGCAATTCTAATTAAGTTCCTAGAATGAACAAAACCCTGCTCTCCTGTTGGAACCAGGACTGACTTAACAGATACTAATAGCCATTATTTGATGGGATTTCTTCTTGTGAAACTAGTGCCGCATGATATCACATTGAGATATAATCACGATATGCAAGTACTCCACGGATATGCAAGTACTCCACGGATATGCAAGTACCCCACGGATATGCAAGTACCCCACGGATATGCAAGTACCCCACGGATATGCAAGTACCCCACGGATATGCAAGTTCCCCACGGATATGAAAGTACCCCACGGATATGCAAGTACCCCACGGGTGTTTACTTGCGTACTATACAGGGATTTGCTTATGCCCATAATTTGATAAGCAGATCAGTAGTGTGATTAAAATGAGAGGCGCATTGTAACGCCCAAAGTAGTATAAATTTGGCATTTCAATACGTTTATTAAATTCATTTAGCTGAGCCACTACTGTTCGGATATGTCATGGAAGCGATAAGCACAGAAGTGGCAGTGAAGAAAGGGACAGCTCAGCAGCCACATCATCTAAAGAAGTGAAGATATTGTGATTAAACAAGGTAAAAAAGATGTTAGGGCTGTGGTAGTACTTTTTGAAGTTAACGGTCTGACATTTAATAAACATAAGGATAAGCCGTATTTATACAGATCACTAACTCTTGGGTGTCACAATACACCTCTCATTAATATTATAATACTACTAATTTGTTTGGCAAATTGTAGCCATAAGTAAACATCAGTAGAGAACCAAAAAAACTGGCATCCAGCCTGTCACCTGTAATCAAGTGGTATTTCTTGACAATGATCTGTGTCTGTTGACATAACTCACAGCAACACCACCAACTTATTTGGCACATTCTGTTGGTAGATAAGTACCATTTGGCTATAGTTTGTTTTGGGTAAATACTTTTTGTTTTATAAGCTCACTGCTCTTGTACTCCATGTGGTATAATACAGGAAAAGGAAATGTTTATTTCGGTAAAATATGCTGTGGGTCTGTGCCGTCGATCAGCTATGCCCACGTCATGCTAAACGATCAAAACTTTATTTTGTAAAATGAGAAATGTCATAGAAACACCTACTTCTCTTCTGACGGAGTAACTTCGGCTCTGCGAGTCCAGAGTCTTCACAGTTACCTCGATATCACCAGGCTCACCCATGCCTATCCACCTAAACAGAGAAGGTGAAACAGACATAGATCTCTATGTAATGCCATGGATTCATGTATCAAATCATTCTATAGAAGACACTCCTCATGACTGTCTTTAAACACAATTTTATTGCAGCCTGGTATCGTCACCCTTAGTTCTTATTACTAGAAGAGTTAACTGCCCATTAATCCAGCTTTACAGGTTACATAAAAATGATGTTTAAATGATCAAGCGTAAAACTATGACATAGTTTGTCAAAATTTTAGCTTAGCCATTTAAAAGCCTCTAAAATCACCCCAGTGCTACACCTTTTTTGGCTAATCTATAGTTCACTGAATTAATTACTTAATTAGTTGAGCTGGGGGTGAAATTATTGGTTATATTTAGTATCATTGTTAATTTACACATATTCTAATGCTAAATAGTCTTTTTCTCTCAATATAGACATTTACTACCTTTGTAGCCAAAAACATTTTCTTTGACTGCACAATCAAGACATTTTGCAAAATGCTGTTAAAGTGCAATATGATAGAAACTCTGGAGATTAATAAAAATATGGAGAATTTAGTTGTATAATAACCATTTACAGTACCAGTCAAAATTCTGGACATGCCTGCTTCTATTTTTTTTTTGTCTCTTTTTTAGTTATTCACCGTATAATTGAAGGCCTCGAGGCAATTACATATCATATTGCAATGTTCAAGAGGAGTATTCAAGATCTCAAAATTTTCTCAAATTTCAGACTCTTTAAAAAGCCCCGTTTTGCTTTGACAGCAGACTCTTGGCATTCTTTCAACCAGCTTCCAGATGTTGACTCCTGGAATGCTACTACAACAGTCCTGAAGGATTTTCCATAACTTCTGGGTATGAGTTGGCTACCTAGTGCTTACTCGGCAATCAAATCTACCTCTATGGGTTTTGGGTTGGGGGGGTATTTTTGGCAACAGCTCATCCGCCACAGCACTGCATGCCGTTCCTTGTTCACAAGATAGTACTTACTGCATAACCTCAAGGTGTGCTTAGGGTAGTTTTATTATTGAAAAACAAATGTCACCTTTTTTGCAGGTGTGTCCAGACTCGTTATAGATACTGTGTATCACTCTGATATAGTTGCAGTTATGCGTATTATTAAAAAGCACCAAAGGGGAACTGAACAAGTATTCTGGACTTTGTGATCTCAATTACAAAATATGGCCGAAATACTGAGTAACATATCTCATGACCGGAAAACACTATGAAAATCCCGATTTAGGTATCATGTGATCTTGACATAAGATACCTCAACAGACTACAATAGGTTGTGAGGTATACAATTTAAGAGT
The DNA here is from genome assembly GCA_019775915.2 of Cyphomyrus plagiostoma. Classification (NCBI taxonomy): domain Eukaryota; kingdom Metazoa; phylum Chordata; class Actinopteri; order Osteoglossiformes; family Mormyridae; genus Cyphomyrus; species Cyphomyrus plagiostoma. The sequence goes on along the minus strand of JABFEA020000138.1, from coordinate 17,053,826 downwards.
CATATCAAGGTTTCAGTCTGACCGAACATTTGGAAGGAACAAACACTGGTAACCATTGTGTTTTTCTTAAGTACAGAGCCACCCATGACCTGTTAATTGGCCACCAGAACCCAACCATGATGAAGCACAATGGGTTCTTTCAAAAGTTAACCTTGTAGCAGCCTTGAGATAAATTTATCCCCATCAGTAAAGCACAGGGCTGAACCACATGCTATGTCACTGATGTTTATAAATGGGAATTAAACAACAAAACATATATAGAGGTAATTATGTCCATTTTAATTTAGTCCTTGAGGGCTACAATATTAAGTTTAAATATTACAACTGAGATGTGTGGATCTCACCAGGCATTATTCCAGATGTTGAATCATAATCATTTGTATTAAATGAATTTGCCAGACAGAAAAGTACCCACATTAAACACATTAAAGTTAATTCCACTGTGGCTAAAATGGGGAATATGCAGTAAATGTCAATCTATGGAGATAATACAATTAATATTTTGCATCCTCTTAAAGCTCATAGAAAACCTCACATTTAACCGAATGACAATCTACCTAAAATTGTGCCTATGTATTCATATATTTATCTTAAGTGTTATTGATAAAGATTTCAGACACATGTTAAAATTTGTGTTCATGTAACTTATACCTACCTATCTTCCAACCACTGATCACAGCCAGGGTTGCAGAGGGGATTAGAGTCTATACCAGGCAGCACATATTATAAGGCCAGAATACACCCTGACGCCAATCTACTGCAGGACACATAGGCACATTACATACTATGAGAAGCCAGTTAGTCAAACTGTCTGTCTTTGGCCTGTAGGAGGAAACTACATGACGGAGGGTGAACATGCAAACTCCATGCAAACACAGAGTGGATGCAGGATTCTGAACACTGAGGTGTAAGAGCGCTGACCACTAACCCAATGCTGTCCTTATACAACTTTAAACAGAATAAAAATCTATATAGTAGGCCTACGTATATATTCTACTTCCAAATTACCATGTGCATTGCCTGCATTTTCAGGGGTCGGCACAAAAAGTGTAAAACTACAGATCAACAATAACTACAAATGTGCAGAGCTCCATTCTAGTACGAGAATAACAACGTAATGCTGTATCCTATATTTTGTGGAGAGAGGGGTTAATTTACTCTGCCCTCAAAATAATCAATTATGGATGCATAAGGAAATTACAAGAACTATTGGCTCTGTTACTTTCAAAATAATTTAACAATCATGACGTTAAATGTGATTTTATCTATGGACGACAAAATCTTCTAATAAAAGTAAGATCATAAAATAACGGCTTAAGGGATTTTAAAGAAAAGCACCATCTCTTATTATGATGCTCTAACCACATACCCAAATCTCAAAGCTCAACCTACAGTGACACAAAGGGCTTTTATTAGCTAGAAAGAGTCAGATAATTGCTGTGACGGGTTTCATCTAGGCAGTGTTCAAACAATACAGGACTTGTTATGATTTATTACTGCAGACGGATTTGTCAATTCGAGAACACCCAAGACATACAAGTACCCACAACTATTAACGAGCGACAAGTTTTTTTCCCCCTTTTAGTAATTCTTAGCTGATATTAACTGTAGTTACCCTGCATACGCACTTCGCAAATTTAATAGAACAAAATAAAACGAAGTAACCAAAAATATTGTGAACGGCCTGATTAGTAGATATTACTGTTAATGTGTAGATTCAAATCACTGAAATGAATTTTAGGGCGCATGATATCATCCTAGCGCTTGTCAGTTCTACTTCAGTAACTTAAAGAGTTAGCCGACTGTCTAGTGCAACTCACACTGCTAGCTAGCCGCATTAGCAATACGGCCCAGATGAACACTACAAACCATCACTTCGGAATACCGTATTACCTTCAAGATTGCTCTTTTCGGGATAAAATTCTCACTCCGTCCGAGTCTTGGTTTGTTATATAGCTGACAGATGTTTAAGTTAAAGTTTTAAAACAGCTGTAATTGAACCTCCTTGGTGATTTGTTATTCAGTTTTTTCCTGATGCGACAAGGACCCATGTGACGTAGCGTCTCGAATGAGCCTGTCTGTCCTAAACGCCTAGAATTTTCTGATCCGGCTATGACAGTCGTAATTAAAATAAGCAGCGTGGATAAATGTTTTTTAATCAGTTCATTCTACTGTGGTCATTGCTCCCTGATCTGTTTGTTTGGAGAAAAAAAACACAACTGTATTGCACTAACTTCTGTCTCCATTATGTATGAATTTGTATGCAGTTTTTAAGATGAGTCTTTACCATTCTCCAAGCGGTCTTTGCATCAAAAGGCATTGTCAGATGTGTCTTATAATTTTAATTAGTGAATCTACTTGTAAGATGTTGTCTGATTCCCGTTTTCATTGTTCATTTGGTTTTTTGGCCATGAATTTCATACACTGCTCAAAAAAAATAAAGGAATGCTTTGAAAACACATCAGATCTCAATGGGGAAAAAAATCATGCTGTATATCTATACTGATATGAACTGGGTAATGTG